>OY744496.1:4058643-4658643 GCA_963556185.1 Pseudopediastrum boryanum
ACAGGCCACTGCCGGTGTGTAAGGGGGCCGTCTGTCTAGGGTAATTGTTAAAGGGTTGAGGCTGAGTTGTAGGGTGTGTTTCTGCATTCGCCCGTGTGGTTGTTTCAGGTATGCATGTCTTATGAGCACTCTCTGTATGTTGTTGCATCTCTGCCCTCATAGCTTTAATGCGTGGCCTTAGCATGTCTTCGCCTCGCTGTCCCTGTCCTGTATTCTGTATGTATCTTAGTGTGGAGGCATGTTTGAGCCCCTCCTTGCCATTTGCCGTGTTTGCCCTGCGTCTGGTAGGCTGTGATAACGTGTGTTGCTCATCTCTGGTGTTGAGCATAACGGCTGGTTCCGGGAGGTTCCCAGCTGTGAACTCCCAAAGTATCTATGTACCTTTTGGTCTTGTAAATTCCAAAAAAAAAACTCCTGCACCCCTCCCTGCAAGTCCTGCACCCCCATGCTAGTCCTTCATCCCTCCTTGCAAGTCCTGCACCCCCCATGCTAGTCCAGCACCCCTCCCTACAAGTCCTGCACCCCCCATGCTAGTCCTGCGCCTCCCATGCTAGTGCTTCACCCCTCCCTGCAAGTCCTGCAGCCCCCATGCTAGTCCTTCACCCCTCCCTACAAGTCATGCACCCCCATGCTAGTCCTGCACCCCTCCCCTGCAAGTCCTGCACCCCCCATGCTAGTCATGCACCCCTCCCTACAAGTCCTGCACCCCCATGCTAGTCTTGCACCCCTCCCTACAAGTCATGCACCCCCCATGCTAGTCCTGCACCCCTCCCTACAAGTCTTGCACCCCCAATGCTAGTCATGCACCCCTCCCTCCAAGTCCTGCACCCCCCATGCTAGTCCTACACCCCTCCCTACAAGTCATGCACCCCCCCATGCTAGTCATGCACCCCTCCCTACAAGTCCTGCACCCCCCATGCTAGTCATGCACCCCTCCCTACAAAACATGCACCCCCCATGCTGTCATGCACCCCTCCCTACAAGTCCTGCACCCCCCATGCTAGTCCTACACCCCTCCCTGCAAGTCCTGCAACCCCCCATGCTAGTCCTACACCCCTCCCTGCAAGTCCTGCACCCCCCCATGCTAGTCATGCACCCCTCCCTGCAAGTCTTGCACCTTCCATGCTAGTTTTGCACCCCTCCCTCCAAGTCATGCACCCCCCATGCTAGTCCTACACCCCTCCATACACTTTTTGCACCCCCCATGCTAGTCCTGCACCCCTCCCTACAAGTCTTGCACCCCCCATGCTAGTCCTGCACCCCTCCCTACAAGTCGTGCACCCCCCATGCTAGTCATGCACCCCTCCCTACAAGTCATGCACCCCCCATGCTAGTCATGCACCCCTCCCTACAAAACATGCACCCCCCATGCTGTCATGCAGCCCTCCCTACAAGTCCTGCACCCCCCATGCTAGTCCTACACCCCTCCCTGCAAGTCCTGCAACCCCCCATGCTAGTCCTACACCCCTCTCTGCAAGTCCTTCACCCCCCCATGCTAGTCCTGCACCCCTCCCTGCAAGTCCCGCACCCCCCATGCTAGTCCTGCACCCCTCCCTCCAAGTCATGCACCCCCCATGCTAATCCTACACCCCTCCATACACTTTTTGCACCCCCCATGCTAGTCCTGCACCCCTCCCTACAAGTCTTGCACCCCCCATGCTAGTCCTGCACCCCTCCCTACAAGTCCTGCACCCCCCATGCTAGTCCTGCACCCCCCATGCTACTCCTGCACCCCCCATGCTAGTCCTGCACCCCTCCCTACAAGTCCTGCACCCCCCATGCTAGTCCTACACCCCTCCCTGCAAGTCCTGCACCCCCCATGCTAGTCATGCACCCCTCCCTACAAGTCCTGCACCCCCCATGCTAGTCCTGCACCCCTCCCTTCAAGTCCTGCACCTCCCATGCTAGTCCTTCCCCCCTCCCTGCAAGTCCTGCACCCACCATGCTAGTCCTTCATCCCTCCTTGCAAGTCCTGCACCCCCCATGCTAGTCCAGCACCCCTCCCTTCAAGTCCTGCACCCCCCATGCAAGTCCTACACCCCTCCCAACAAATCCTGCACCCCCCATGCTAGTCCTCCATCCCTCCCTGCAAGTCCTGCACCCCCCATGCTAGTCCTGCACCCCTACCTCCAAGTCCTGCACCCCCCATGCTAGGCCTGCACCCTTCCCTTCAAGTCATGCACCCCCCATGCTAGTCCTGCACCCCTCCCTGCAAGTCCTGCACCCCCCATGCTAGTCTTGCACCCCTCCTTGCAAGTCCTTCACCCCTCCCTACAAGTCCTGCAGCCCCCATGCTAGTCCTTCACCCCTCCCTACAAGTCATGCACCCCCCATGCTAGTCCTGCACCCCTCCCTGCAAGTCCTGCACCCCCCCATGCTAATCATGCACCCCTCCCTACAAGTCCTGCGCCCCCATGCTAGTCCTGCACCCCGCCTCCCTTCAAATCCTGCACCTCCCATGCTACTCCTGCACCCCTCCCTGCAAGTCCTGCACCCCCCATGCTAGTCCTTCATCCCTCCTTGCAAGTCCTGCACCCCCCATGCTAGTCCAGCACCCCTCCCTGCAAGTCCTGCACCCCCCATGCTAGTCCTGCACCTCCCATGCTAGTGCTTTACCCCTCCCTGCAAGTCCTGCAGCCCCCATGCTAGTCCTTCACCCCTCCCTACCAGTCATGCACCCCCCATGCTAGTCCTGCACCCCTCCCTGCAAGTCCTGCACCCCCCATGCTAGTCATGCACCCCTACCTACAAGTCATGCACCCCCCATGCTAGTCCTGCACCCCTCCCTTCAAGTCCTGCACCCCCCATGCTAGTCATGCACCCCTCCTTGCAAGTCCTGCACCCCCCATGCTAGTCATGCACCCCTCCCTACAAGTCTTGCACCCCCCATGCTAGTCCTGCACCCCTCCCTACAAGTCTTGCACCCCCCATGCTAGTCCTGCACCCCTCCCTACAAGTCCTGCACCCCCCATGCTAGTCCTTCCCCCCTCCCTGCAAGTCCTGCACCCACCATGCTAGTCCTTCATCCCTCCTTGCAAGTCCTGCACCCCCCATGCTACTCCTGCACCCCTTCCTTCAAGTCCTGCACCCCCCATGCTAGTCCTGCACCCCTCCCTCCAAGTCATGCACCCCCCATGCTAGTTCTTCACCCCTCCCTCCAAGTCATGCACCCCGCCCATGCTATCCTTGCACCTCTCCCTCCAAGTCATGCACCCCCCATGCTAGTCCTGCACCCCTCCCTACATGTTTTGCACCCCCCGTGCTAGCTCATTTGTATTCGGCTAGTATGCTTTCAAGAACGTCGATGAACGCTGGATGTGCTGTCGAATGCAAGAATGCCTTGCCTTAGTTAATCACTTTGCATGGGCATGTTGGTCACTTTGCATGCATGAACTCTATTAGGCTTTGTGGTGATTGGGCCGGACCACTACTCATTAGCTACTGCCGGCATTAACTTGGGGGGTCTTGGAAGTTTTACATAGCTGGGATGTGGTGTTTCGTCTCCAGTGGCTTTGAACCCACTTGGGATGCCGCTACCAAGACAATGTTTTGGCCATAACTTTGCCGTCTCTTGTCGGAATTGGGCCATCCGACCGTGTACACACATGTTTTGGGACATGCCGGATACATTGGTGCGGTCAAATCGGTCAAATTCCCAAGTTTGACCAAGTTTGACTCCAAAATTCAACTTTTCAGGGAGGCCCCAAATTGCATTTTTGACCTCACCAGCGTGTTGGCCACCTCCCAAAACCCCTATCTGGCACTTCCAATGGGTTAATTCGGGTAACTATGCAGAAAAATATGGCAGAATTCACTATCCGGCCGTGCGCAAAAAAACAGCTATCACACCGACAAGGGGGCATTTGGAGGTCGGAAAAATGGGATTGGGGGTCGGCCAAGGCTCCCCACCACATTGCCTTACCCCTACAAGGCCTAAAATGCAGTTTTTACATACTTTTCAACCATCTCAATTTTTTGCCCATCGGCCCCGAAAAACCACCAACTTTGACCTGGCCGTGCGCCCCAACGGTGCAGAATTTGTAAATTCTAACAACAGATTCGGATTCCCCATGGTCAAAATGGGTTCCCTAGCAACTTGGACCATATCAATCGGATGTCCCAGCAGGCTAAAACAGCAAATGTCCGGTTTCAAGGGAGCAATCCTGCACGTGATCCTGCTACGTACCTGATGTCTTCCCACTCTACCTAAGCACCAACCAGCAGGACACTGCTCAGTTCCTGCTGGACAAGGTACAAAAGGACCTCCCGGCTACGCCTCCCCTTCGCTACGATTGGACCTCATTTGCCTATACGGATGGCAGCCACATTAAGCAGGCTGCCGGACGCAAAAACATTCCCAAACTAGGTGCAGCCGTTTATCTGCCGCCCACCGCCTTGCGTCCTGAAGGCCAGCGCATTCCTATCCTTCCCCATTGCGCAGATGCTGTTGCCAACACCATTAACCGTGCCGAACTTATTGCCCTCTATACAGCCCTCCGGCACGACTGCACAGTCATCGCTACAGACAGCTTGGTCTCCATTTATCAAATACGCAAACAGATTCATCGGCCACAAGACCACTCCTTGCACCTGCATCAACACCTTCTTCAAGTCATTGCTGACTGCATCTTAGTCAACAGCCCAAATCCCATTCACCTCATCAAAGTCAAATCTCACATAGGCATTGTAGGCAATGAAGAAGCCCTTGGAGACCTTGGACACCTTCCAGAAGAGAGCTGCCTGACTTGAACCATCCCTAGTCATAACCGCACTAATATTTACTGGCCTCATGAAGTTGTTTTGCCGCCAGGTCCTCTTGCTCTCCGCCCACAAGCACACCCACGTAAATGTCCGATAGCCTATCTGTCAACGGGCCTCCAACAAGTCAGTTGCAAGAAATTGCGGCTGGGTGCCGCTAACCGCACCACCTTCTACTTTGAAAAATGACATGATACCGCTACCCTTCGAGATAACAAGCACACTAACCATTTTCTAATTTCTCCCTCATCAGTCATTGCTTCTCAACGTAACACAGCCATCCGTTACCGCACAGGGACTCTCTTTAACAGAAAACTTGCACATCGTTATCGCCTAGCGCCGCATAGTCGCTGTCTTCTCTGTAACCGTGAGGACAGCGGCCATCATACTGCTGCAGGGTGCCCCAAACTTACTGGCATGTACACGTACCGTCACGACCAAGCTGCACGCCAAATTGTCAAAGCCATTCTCCGCGGTCGCAAAAGTGGTTTCGTTGTCATGATGGACATTGGTAATCAGCAGCACTGTGAACATGATGGTTTGCCCCCAAACGTCCCACATCGCATCCCAGCTTATGTCCCCCCCCCCCCCCCCCGCATCCCTCCACATGTCTGCTCATTGCTCACAAACCACTCTCGGCCAGACATTTTCCTCTTTATCCCCCCAAAGCTTCCCAACCGCCCTACTCCAGAGTACATCATCCTCGAGCTCAACTACTGCCGTGACACGGACCCCCAAAACCAGTACGACAGAGCAATCTCGCAACATCGCCCACTCGCTGATGCTATCCAACAAGCGGCTCCTCACGCTCGCGTCACCTATATACCGTCATTACTCGGAGTGGCTGGAACAATATACTCTTCTACCACCTCTCATTTGCGATACCTTGGTGTCAGAAAACAAGCACTCCCCCGCCTGCTCAACCGCCTCCATGTTATGGCCATCACCAATCTTCACTGGATTTACACTACTAAACGCCATAAGGAACGTCACCCGGCGACCCGCAGTTCTGGCGACACACCCATCCACCCAGATAACATAGGCGGGTGGGTAATTTACCCACCCACTTATGTGTTCTGGGCTCCGAATGGTAGTGGGCCTATCTATATGTATTAGGTGAGGGTCCACTCCCTTAACATATGCAAGAAGGGATTTCCCCCCTTCTCCGCGTAGCGCGCTCTCTCTCTCTCTCTCTCTCTCTCTCTCTCTCTCTCTCTCTCTCTCTCTCTCTCTCTCTCTCTCTCTCTCTCTCTCTCTCTCTCTCTCTCTCTCTCTCTCTCTCTCTCTCTCTGTACCTTTTGGTCTTGTAATTCCAAAATTAAAGAGGCTGTCTCCAGCAGGTTAGCTTTTATTTGGCCATAGTCTATCATGTAGGTTGTGTGCATTCAATCAAGCCAACGGTGTACACTAGCTTGGATGGCCGGCATTAGTTTGATGTCATGCCATAATACATTATGTGATGGTCCAACTGTAGTGTGTGTCTGCATGTTGGGAGGTCCGTTTTGGTCCTTCAACGTTCGTGCGTGCTGTTATCAGCTCGTTTTCTGAGGATGAACTGGTTGAAGTCCTCTAGATGAGTGAATACCTGCCTGGTATCCATTTGCTTGGTGGTATGGAACCCATTGTGTTTTGGATCCATCCGATGGTGTGTTTGGTCGGTTCGACCTAGCAGCCCTTGGCGGTTGCCACACCTTAAATGTTTGTTATGTTATGTTATCATGGTGAAGCTGCAATAATCCTCAGAGCTGCCTGGAAATTAATAAGTTAATCCTGGGATTTACATTCGAATTATGAGGATCAACTGTGGGATTAACGGATTTACCCATGGGTCTGTTGGTAGGGATAGGGAATACAGGACATGCCACGGGATGCTAAAACCGTCCATCAAAGCAACAAACTAGCTCTGACATCCACAAGGGTCGCTCCCAGTTTAAAGCTGAAGCCCCTAAGACTTCGACCCTCCCAAATTAAGTTCAAAAACTAGACTCCAATTTCCAAAAGGGGGCTTTGGCCCTCAAAAAAAGAAGACTCAGCCCTGTAGCAAGCATAGGTTAACAACGCTCAAAGCGCGTGCCTACATTGGCACGGCTTCACCACAAGCACACATCATCCCAGACTACCTCAAGCATCAAGGACTCTGGCTTGTAGCTTGTTTGGGTGCATGCACTGGGCTCTCCCCCCTCCAAAAGCGACAGAGGCCGAGATGCCATGCAATAGGATCTCAACACCAACAAAGGCAAGGCTGTAGCACACGCTACATGCTAAATTATAATTACATTTCATGATATGCCATAGCAATAAGTGCCATAGGCCCCGCACCTCAAGCTGTCACAAAGAACAGCGAGGTGGAACAGAATACGGGTAAACTTCGACATGTATGACAATATATGCCTAAACATGAGGTCCAGCAGCTAGGTCAAAATCACCCAAAACCTCCGCTGCCCCAATGGGGGTAAGAGCCTCCCTCCTACTTAAGAAAGCAAGGAGGGCTTGTAAGCCCGGGTGCAAGCAATAGTTGGTAACAAACCCCATTGGTTGGACCTCACGCCACATCAGAAGGGTGAGCATAAGCATTCCTAATCTTCCAAGCAGCTGCAACATATTTAGCTATACACTTAAATGCATGCTTGAAAGGGCCATATACTAAGCCAGACTCCTCATCGACGTCTACACCCCAAAACTCTTCATTAAGCATGCTATGCAGCATCTCCTCATCAGATTTGCCATCCAATATCTGACATTTTGCAGCAACATCAGGGTCAGAAGTCAGCTTCTCCCACAGCTTTTGCCTTTGTGCCTGGTAAACAGGACAGTCAAACAAGAAGTGTTCAGGAGATTCAACTTCACCTCCCAATTCAGGGCCAAGATCACAGGACTTGCAGCACTCCCTACGTGCACTTTGCCTGCTAGCGCTCTGCCTACCGAATTTTGCTGTCATAGCGTTGAGAGGAAGAATACCTGCACGCAGCTGCATAATGAGTTCCATGCCTTTGCTCAGAGGGCCTGTGCACATATATGGCTGCGGCTTGAAATAATTAACATCGTCATTGTAATGCTGCATATATGTCGCTAAAGTAGATTTATTTCTAGCACCCTCCTCCCGAACAGCCCTGTCTCTTTCATATATACTCCACTTGACATATGCCCTAAAGCTAGGTAGGTGTCCCTCTCTCACTCTTGCTTGTAAGGTTTCCTCCTGCATGCCTAGTTCAGCCCTACATGCTACATGCTAAACAATTCAGGTCACTACAGCCTGGGCCCAGCACAACAGGACAAAAAGAACCTGCAGGAGGGACCAGTGCACATGCTAAACCCTAGAATCACACCACCTATGGAGCATGGGGGGGATAAAGACCAACCAAGGCTGCATGGAAAAACTGCATAATCATGGGGACATGGAACAAAGGAGTATTAGCTGGACTCCTGGATGCACAAAGCAGAGCCAAAAGATGTCTAAGATGTCTAAGACGGCTAGCAGGAATCACCATACTAGTCCACAATAGTCACATGTATATAGGGAAGCTGCTCAGTAGAAACACAAAACCCATAGGGAAAAATATAAAACAACTGACAGCTATGACCAGAGGCCAGCAAGACACAGCGTCTGCACAATGAACACACACTGCCACAGGCACTATGAAGCTATAGAATGTGTCAGCAAGTGGCAACCTGTACGTCTGTCTGAACACGCCAAATGCACTCCACCAACGTGCCAAGGCTAGCGTAGGGCTATTATGCCACAATGCAGGGGCACACAAGCACAGCGGAAGGCAAGAGACAGGCGGTAGAAGCTAACTGCCGGCTCCGCAACCACCTAGTGACCCTGACCACCCACGACGCAGCCTAGGCACAACAGGCTCACTACATATGTAGCAAGCATAGGTTGCCACAAGCTGACTGGTCCAGAATCAATGCATATGCAAACATACCAGCCACCACATGCAAAGTCGCTAGACGGAATACTTATCAAAGAAGCGAGCTAACTTGCTCACATGCCGTGTAAATTCACGCGCAGGCTTGAACTCAGTCGCACCAGTGCGAAGCACAGCGATAGCACCATCCTTCTGGAAGCCCACAACACCAAACGGAGGGATATGGGGTCGTAGTATCACTTCATCGTTGCAACATCGCAGCAGCAGGTATCTACGTACTAGCATCAAGCCAAAGCACCTTCACCAACGTGCCAAGGCTAGCGTAGGGCTATTATGCCACAATGCAGGGGCACACAAGCACAGCGGAAGGCAAGAGACAGGCGGTAGAAGCTAACTGCCGGCTCCGCAACCACCTACCCTACCAACAGACCCCTGAGTTAATCCGTTAATGCCACAGTTGATCCTCATAATTCCAATGTAAATCCCAGGATTAACTTATTAATCCCCAGGCAGCTCTGAGGATTGCAGGTTCACCATGATAACGAGCTGTTAACAGCATGCACACCAACTTTGAGGACCAAAACTGACCTCCCAACATGCGAACACACTGTCGGACCATCACAGAATGTATTATGGCATGACATTAAACTAGTGCCGGCCAGCCAAGCAAATAAAGTATACACTGTTGGCTGAGTGGTTTGATGTGCATGGCGGGGTGCGGCAGGGATGTGTCATTGCTCCCTTGCTGTTCAACATCTACATGGACTTTGTGGTTCGGCAGGCAATGGCTCAGATGCCGGAGGGATGTGGGGTGAAGCTAGCCTATCATGCAGATGGGAAACTTGAGCGTGATGGGTGTGGTAGTGGTGGGTGTGTGGAGCTGTTGTCTGTTCTGCTGTATGCAGATGATATGGTGTTGCTAAGTCCCAGCAGGGAGGAGTTGGTGGTCATGCTGCAGGTGATGGACAAGGTTGCTGCTAGTCTTGGGTTGCGCATCAATGCAAGCAAGACTGAGATCCTGTCCATTGACAAGGATTGGAAGGAGGGGGATGTGCCAGTGCAGCAAGGACCAGAGGTGGTTATCAGTGAGGGTGTGGTAAAAGAGGTGTCACAGTTCAAGTACTTGGGAAGTGTGCTTGTGACTGATGGCAGGTTGGATGTGGAGTTGAATATCAGGAGGGGTAAGGCTGTGGGGAGGTTTAAGCAGTTTGAAAAGATGTGGGGTACCAAGCATCTGTCATTGGCTACGAAGGTGAAGTGTTACAAGGCATATGTGTTGCCAATTCTGCTGTTCGGGAGTGAGTGTTGGTCCCTGACCAAAGTGCAATCGCAAAAGCTTGAGCGGGTGCACTCTAGCTGCCTTAGGAGCATCCTGGGGGTCAGGCTGTCAGATCGGCACACCAATGAGCATATCAGGAAATCATGTGGGGTAGCCACCTTGTCAGCATACATCACAGCAAATAGGCTGAGGTGGCTGGGGCATGTGGGCCGCATGGAGGAGGGCAGGTTGCCGCATATTGCGTTGTTCTCTTCATTACATGGTGACATGACGAGGCCAGTGGGTAGGCCTCGCCATACCTGGGAGAAATGCGTGTGTGCTGATCTGAAGGTGCTTGGTCAAGATGAGGGGAGCTGGGAGGCTTCATGTCAGATTAAGAGTGCTTGGAGGAAGAGGTTGTGGGATCTTACGCACCCTTGGGAAAGCCAACGGTTAGTGAGGTGTAGAAGGCGCACTAAGCAAGCTATTGATAAGCATGTGGAGCGCTATGTGGTGCCTTTCAGTGGCTGGGAGGATGGTGGTTCACCAGTACCTAGGTGGTGGGAGCCACCTCCAGCCCCTACTAGGGTGGTGCTTGATCCTGCTGCCTCCCCGCCACCCATGTGTGATGGAAGTGGAGCAGGTTTTGGGTTTTAGTGGTGGTGTTTGTTTCCCCTTGGTGTGCACGCCGTTGCATCTAGCCTCAGCTTGTGTGTGGCAAATCCACCATCGGTTGTGTGGCTTCGTGATTGTGATCAGGAGCCTTGTGTTTGTGGCCTAGGTTTGTTTGGCCATTGGCATTGCTGGTCTTGCGTTTTGATTGATTGATTGATTGACTGTTGGCTTGCTTGCATGCACACAACCTACACGATAGACTATGGCCAAATAACCTGCTTGAGACAGCCTCTTAGCAGCACTAACACTTTGCAGTGCCACTTACCACAGACATGCCACTAGAAACAAAGTTTGCACGTTAACAAGCAGCACTATGAGATGCCCTATTGATCGGGTCTCACTGCATCCGAGCTCATTACATCCAAACCTTGTCCCTCTCTGTCCCCAGCATGTATGTCTCAGACCACCACATGCCCTACTTGGGCAGAGCAATGCCCAGGCATGAGCCTACTCAGAGAGCTGCACCCTTGCACATGAATAGCACACAATAACGATCGTCCAGCAGCTGAGGGCATGCAAGAGTGGGTCTGTGCATGCCCGGGTACAGCGACTACACGTACATGGACCAGCATACATGCTTGCTACTGCTGGTATACATATGTAAATGCTGGCCTTCCAGAGAACACTGTAGATGGGCGCATGCATTACCTCCTCTGTAACCACCACCTCACATCAGCCAATGCAGAACACAAACCTCTGTCTGTGTCGATGTTGCAAGTGTATTATGCCACTGCAATAACAGCATTCAAACAGGCAAGCACTGTCACTGAGCTGCTGTCCTTGGCGGAGACACTTGCTTGCCGCATGTTATTCAGGCAGTGGCCCCATTAACTCCATCACATGACCCTGTCAGCAGAAGCAGCAGCAGCAGCAGCAGGAGCACCAGCAGCATCAGTATAAGCAGTCAGCAAGCTGCACATGACAGAGGATTAACACTGCATAAACGTGCATTGCAACCATTCTGAATTTTGAGGGTTACAACAAGTTAAGACGAGAGGGTCATCCTTGTACAATGTAGGTGGGTGGCACATTAAAGTGCAACAGCTCCAAGCTACATTGGAGATCAGTTGTTGCACCCTTGCAAGCAGCTCCATCATGAGAGGCGGATATGGGTACTATCACAGGTAACTTAGAACCTCCATGGCCTACAGGATACAAGATGCATAACCTTTGCTGCCACCACACATGGGCTGTTTGGAAACTAGCCCTGCAGCCTAGTTCATTATCTCTCAGCCCCATTCTCGTGGGGCATGCACCAAACCAAGCCCTTTGACACTACATGAAGAATGTTTACCACCTGCATTGGCAAGCTTCTAGCAGCATTATGCGCATGTAGGTCCTGAAAGGTCTTGCCCTTTTGTAGTCATGCTCTATTGCATCAAAGACTGGGCAGTCAAGGCAGTAGCACGTAGTGGTGTTGAACTAACAAGCAGCTGCCATGTTGCTGGCGTTTCTGCCATAATGCTGCTGCCAGACCTGCTCATTTGGCTGAACAATGTCATGTGTTCTGCATTGCTCTCGCCTCACCGAAGGTCAAGTAATCATTATAAGAATTGGTGACCGCACGTGCCAAGTGAACTCAGAAGACCGCATACTCTGATGAATTAAAATGGCATGCCCAGTATGGCCACTCACCAGGGAAAACTATCAGCAGATGTTATTGCCGCTCCGTGTACCAGCTGCATTTGTTAGCAACTGGCTGCCCATCTGACACTTCAGGTCAATTCTGTCTGCTGCTCCTGCTGTTCAGCGCTTGCTTGCTGCAGCAGCAACACTGTCCCTCAGTCGCTTTGCTGCACATGCTGCTGCTGCTGCTCCTGCTGCGAAAGACTTGCTTGCTGCTCCTGCTGTTGCCAAGGACGTGCTTGCAGCCGCTGCCCTTGCTGCTGCTGCTGTTAAGAGCTTGTTGCTGCAGCTGCATCTGAACTTGGGTGCAGTCGCAGCACCTGCTCCAGCTGCTGATGTTGGGCTTGACACTGCCGTGAACTTGCTTGCAGCTCCTTCGGACAACCACCAACAATGCTCCTCTTGCCCTTGGTCCTTTTCATGCACCGCACTTGGAATGCATTGCTTGGTACCAAAGGTAATTGTTCTGGTGCAAATGTTCCATGTACTGCCGCATAGACACTGCAGAGTCTCCTACTACCCTGGATGTCTGCAGCATCTGGTGGCTGTTGTTCATTCTGCTGCAGCTGCCAGTCAAACATGTGCTTCATCAGCCCCTTCTGGTGGCTTACAGCCCTAGCACGAGGCAGGAAGCATGCATGAGCGGTTAGCACAACAGGAAGAAAGAGCATTTGATGTATGTGATTATACAATTGCCTCTTTTGATGGTGCATGTTCCTTGGGTAGCTGCGACTGAACCTAATCTTATAAGTGAGAGCATCGAGTCCAACGGGTTACGTTGTCACTTCTCAAGGACACAGAAAGGCTGGAAGGGCACAGAAAGGCTAGGCGTTCTAGCAGCAGCGCCTTGAGCACCCAGGAGCAGACTGCCATTGCTGAGCCCCCGCTTGTGCAGGCCTTTCAGCTGGTACTTGTTCTGTGGCTGCTGCTTATAGCCCTGTTGGGGCATGCCTATTGGTGGTGGGCCAGACTGGCGCCCTTGCTGGTACGGCTGCTCCTGCAATGATTGTTGCTGCTGCCCCAGCTCATGCTGTGGGTCCTGTTGCTGCTGCTCCCATGGTGTATGCTGCTGATCAAGTTGCTGCTGCTCCTGGTCCTGCTGCTGTGGCTGCAGCTGCTCTCATGGTGCCTGCTGCTGCTATTGCTGTTGCAATTCACCCTGCTGCTGTGACGGCTAGTGTGCGTGCTGATGCTGCTGTTATCCCCAAGGCTAGTGCTGCTGTTCCTGCTGATGCTGTCCTCGCGGCTGGTTGCTGCTGCTGTTCTCTATACCAATATTGCCACTTGAAAGCCCATCTTTTTGTCGCTGGTAGTATTGGTAGTTTCCATTTTGAACAATGACAATTCCCTAACCTTGCTGTAAACAGTACTGTGCCCAGTCAGGAGTACCCCCAGCAGCAGGATCAGTTTGTTGCTTCTCCCCAGCAGCAGAACCAGTTTACTGCTGCTGCTGCTGCTGCTGCCAAGCTTCCGCCCCAGTGAAGGCCCCTGCAGCATCTGCAGAGGGACGTTGGCTGCTCCCTTCCCAGTTATCGCCCTTCCCGTCCAATCCTGCTGCTGTGCCCCCTGCTCCTGCTCTGGCTGCTGCCAGTGGCTGCTTGGCCCCGTTGCGCAGATGCAGCAGGAGCCCCATACCCAGAACATGCTTGCTGCTAGGGTTCTGTACTCTATCTGTATAACCCCTGCTACTGCATGGAGTGCGGCTGTCAGGACTTAGCATACCTCTTGCTTCAGGGTCAATAGTAGTCCCCAGGGACAGGGCAAAACCATCTGATCAGGCCTAGAACCTGCTTCTCGTGGTGCTTCTGCTCCTGGTGCTGCTGCATCCTGCTGCAGCACCCTGCTGTGCTGCAGCTACCCCTGACAGACGCCAATGAGTTGGGCCAGCTGATTGCTAAAGTCTGCTGCTTTCGAATATTCATCTTTACTGCGCTGCACATGCCTATATTGAAAGCGTCCCATCCACAGCCCGGGGGGCAAGCGAAGCAAGGGCAGTCGCAGTTCTTTGCGGACATGTCAGAAGCGTGGTGCGTCTGATTAGTTTAAAGCGTGGCAAGCGCGTCGGAGTTGGCTTGAGTAAACGTGCAGGGTAAAGCCAACACATACATTGTCCCATCCTCACAAAAACAACCGCTCTTGGTGGAATAGGGCTTTTGTCGCAACCTAAGGCGGTGGTCACACTGGTGCGGTTCGCCTCGCGGTTCGGGGGATGACTGGACTGTCACTGAGCAGCCTGAACCGCCGGTGCGCAACGGGGCAGGGGGCCCGTTTCAGGTCACGGTTCCCCACATAAGCTGCCATTGTGCATGCCCTTGGTGATCGAATCTTACTTTTATTGTATTTAAACGTCCTTTAAGTGCTCGGTTGCTGTCCTAGCTCCTCCTGGGGTTGCTCGCGAACATGCCATGTAGTCGGGTCCAGGGTGCAGTCACATATCGCTCACAAGAATCGTCCAAACGCTTCATAAGCCTTCGAAAAGAACTTGGGAGGGCTACTTGTGGCCTGGTTGTGACATGCAGAAGCCAGTGCTCGGTTGGTGAGTGAATTTGGCTGTCACTCCGAACCGAGGGCGAACCGCACCAGTCTGACCACCGCCTATGTGGCGTAGAAGTAGGGTATAACGGGTGTGAGATCGTGCGTCAGCACGAGGTCACCACTAGTCACTTGCACGATCGGTCGTGAGTGCCAAGGTCCCCGACCGCAAGCATTCTCGCCAATTACAACAACGGGGCCATTGTGTTTGGCCCAGGACCTCGCGACGCAGCTCCTTGGCATCAACATAGTTATTGTCAACAACCATAGCTGCATTCCATAGCCTCGCTATCTACCGGGGTCTGCGTTTCTCCATGCGCAAGAAGCTGGCGCTGTATAGAGCGCAGCAAGCTCAGGGTCAGTATCCCCACTACAGCAGATGCCTCGCAAGAAACCAAAACTGTTATGGGGCCAGGGGAAGGTACATTATGCCGAGCTGTACGACCCAGCAACGGGAACATCGTCCATTCAAGCCATAGGCCAGCAGCTTTCGGCAGAGGGCACACACGGAGCATTACACGTGCAGGAACAACGTAAGGCGTTATAACATGCATGCAGCAATTGCAAACAAGCCGTTACCCTTGCCTGCTTGGTACAGCTCTGTGCAGGGACCTGTAGAGGCCACAGTCCCCAGCTGATAACTGATTGCCTCGCTCCCTCGCAGAACATGCCAACCATGGCGGCAGCTCCCCACCACCACACTCTCCCATGGATGCCGCGCAGGACTTAGGCGAGCAGGTAGCAGCAGGATCCAGGCCCGTGACCGCAGCAGCAGCAGTATCCTCTGCCACTGGTGCTGACGAGCCAGCCAGTGCCGAGGAATGCCTCGACATAGCTGTAGCTGATACAGAGGATGCTCTAGAGCTATTAGCAGCAGCAGCAGGAGGTGAAGAAACAGCACCAGGGTCAACTCTTACAAGGACAGCATCTGTAGCACCGGCAGAGGTAGCAGGGGTAGCAGCAGCACACGTCACATCTAGACAGCCAGCAACAGCACGAGCAGCTGCAACAAGGACAGTTAGGGAGGGAGCCTTACCCAGGCCGCCAGCAGCTGCAGGGGCAGCAGGGACATCAGCTGCAGCAGCGGGAGCAAGAAGCGCAGGGGCTTTACATAGTGCAGCAGCAGCAGCAGCTGCTGCCGGTGGGGCTGGCACTGGGCATGCTACTGGCACAGCTGCTGCTGCTGCTGGCTGTCCAGCGGGTGTGGGAGCCCAAGTGGTACAAAGGCCAGCTGCAGCAGGGGCAGGGGCACAGGGGCTAGTCAGCATTGGGCAGGGAGCACTTGCGGCTGGCGGGGGTGGGCCCGTACAGCCAGGGCCACTGTTGGGGTATGCCAGCCGTCATGAGGACACCCCCCTGCTGTATGTCTCAGCAGATGGGAGAGAGGGTCACTTCCTCTTTCCCCACCCGCCCGAGGGTCAGTACCATCATCAGTCGCACAAGAAGTTGGCTTTGTAGCGCTCCGCTGCATGCGCTTCTCCACCGGGGAGCACTGGGTGTCATGGTGTCACGACTGTCCTTGTGGGACGGTGCAAGCTGCAGACGGTATCAGCTGGAGGGAGTACTTAGAGGGGAGGGACTATGCTAGCTTGTCCCTACAAGCAGCATTTGGTGGTGTGGAGCCTCCTAGGTGTGCTGCAGCGAGTGCTCTGCTTCACAGCAGGGGGTTTCAGATCCTCAACCTGTTTCGGCAGTTTTCCGCAGCTGCAATGGCCGGGGGGTCCATTGGGGATAGGAGGGGAGGGACGTCTGGTAGTATTATAATACCAGTGCAGCTGTCATCTGGCAGGAGCTCTGGTTATACGGCTGTTGGCGTACAGCCTGGGCAACTGACATCCTTTGGGGTAGTAAAACCGGCAACGAAGGGGGGTGTCACCTGTGTGTCTTGTGGACAGAGGCACTGCAGGCACACCGCTGCCTACCGGGGTCTGCAGCAGCAGCAGCAGCAGCAGCAGGGACAGGGGCAGGGGCAGCAGCAAGAGGAGCAGGGGCAGGGGCAGCAGCAGCAGGGACATCTGGGACGTGATCAGCAGCAGCAGCCCCATGCAGATGGCGACTCATATATGGCTCCGCCCATCTATGAGGGTGTGCTCAAGGAATTCTTTGACTTCTCCTCTGGCCAGAGGAAGCTGAAGTGCATCTCTCAGTACCGAGTGCCTAGGAGTGCTAATCACGACCAGCATGTACGAACCACGATCCACCAGCGCACCTCAGGACGATTACCCCTGCCGAATGCTATTCCACCCAGCATTCAGCAGAGGCAGCAGCAGGCATGTAGACACTGTGGTCAGGTGAACTGGAGTAGTGAACTTCACAATGAAGTTAGCGGTAGGGGGAGGAACAGGAACAACACTAGATCCTGTGTTTACCTAGCAGCTACGGTGCAGTGGGTGCAGTTCCAGTGCTGCAAATGCCGAACAGCTGGTTGCAATGGTATGCTATTGCCAGATGGCTGGGAACAGTGTGTATTCCGGCGGTCGGGGAAAACATCATTTGCCTTCGAGATGCTGTACAACTGGGCTGCGCATGGGGGCCTGATCAGCCGCGGCTTCTACCAATTTTTCCGGCAGTACCTTCGCAGCTGTGTGGGGATCAGCTTAGCTGAGCTGAAGCGGCACATGAAGTCCATGCTTCCAGTGTTCCAGGAGGCAGCAATGGAATTCGTGCAGCTGCAGCAGATCAATTACCGGGAAGCTTTCTGGTGCAGCCATGGTTTAGAGGACATACGGACTGATGCCATCACTGTCGCGCCGAGAAAGGACAAAATGTGCATCATAGCACCGTGGTCAGCAGGGGCTGTTGCTGCAGGTGGAGCAGCATTGCCGGCGGGTAATGGTTCACAGGGTGGTGCAGCAGCAGCCGGAAGGGAAAGAGGAGGAGGAGCAGCACGCAGGAGGAGAGCAGCAGTGGCAGCAGATAGAGGAGGAGGGGGGGAAGCAGCAGAAAGAGGAGCATGGGCAGGGGCAGCAGGAGGAGGAGGAGGGGGGGAAGCAGCAGGAGGAGGAGCAGGGGCAGGGGCAGGAGGAGGAGGAGGAGGGGCAGGGGCAGCAGGAGGAGGAGCAGGGGCAGGGGCAGCAGGAGCAGGAGGAGCAGCAGGGGCAGGGGCAGGAAGGGCAAGGGGAGCAGCAGAAAGGGCAAGGGGAGCAGCAGGGGGAGGAGCAGCAGGGGCAGGAGCAGAAGGAGCAGCAGCAGCAGCAGGAGCAGCAGGGGAAGCAGCAGGAGGGGTAGGGAGAGCAGCAGGAGGAGGAGGGGCAGCGGCAGCAGCAGGAGGAGGAGCAGGGGCAGGAGGAGCAGGGGTAGGGGAAGGGAGAGCAGCAGGAGGAGCAGGGGCAGGGGCAGCGGCAGGAGGAGCAGGGCCAGGGGCAGCAGGAGGAGGAGCAGGGGAAGCAACAGCAGCAGCAGCAGCAGGAGGAGGAGGGGTAGGAGCAGCAGCAGAGGGAGGAGCAGGGGCGATAGCACGAGGGGCGGGGGGGGCAGCAGGAGGAGCAGACCCAGGCGATCAGCAATGGGCACAGAGGGGGAGAAGATCAGCACGCCAAAGGGGGCCAGGGGCAGCAGGAGGAGGAGCAGGGGAAGCAGAAGCAGCAGCAGGAGAAGCAGGGCAACGAGCCGATCAGCTGCTCGTAGCAGCAGGTGTGAGGAGAGGGGATTCTGACCCTGTTTATGGGTCAGTCTTTCGGGACAGGGTCATGGTTAGGGACAAGCAGATCAGGCAGCTGCTGCTCAGGTTCGCAGAGATCAAAGGCAGGCAGGCTGCAGGGCTAAAAGAGGAGGACTATCAGACCCTCTGTGACAAGCTGCAAGGGGCAGATGCTGATCAAGAGCAGCTGATCTTGCCCTTAGTGCAGTACCACCCAGTAATTACTCAGCTAGAAGAAGGGGGGCAGCTGCGAAGGGTGTTCAGCTCCAGCAAGAAGCACCAGCCTATACTATTCTCTCTTGGGACTTCGGCTCCTGCAGTGCAGCTGCTTCGGATCAGCAGCGTACGAATTCTCGCTCCTGTGATAGCAGGCCAGAGTGTTGTCACTTTGCAACAGCTAGAGGAGTTGAGGCTGGGGAACCCCACCTTGCATGGCTTACTGAAACACCACTTGGGCACGCATCTGCCTGATATGTACACCTCTCTGCTAAAAGGGCTAGAAGCAGTAGCTCGCCGTGGCTTAGTACCAGCAGCAAGGAGTGTGCAGCAGCAGCTGAGAGCACGATCGCAACAGCAACAGCGGCTGCGGCAGCAGGCAGCGGGGGCTGGGCCAGGAGCAGTAGCAGCAGTAGTGGCAGCATCGGGCAGGCTTCCGGTACAGTGGAGCCAAGACGAGGCAATGTATCGGACAGGGTGCTTCATGGGGTTCTCGCAGCAGTGGAGCCCTTCTGAGCTGGGTGGCAGTGATGTGATCAGACCTTTGCACTTGTATGCAGCAGATACAGGCACCTCAATGGGGACAGACAGCACTTGCACCAAGCACAAGAGATCCACTATCCAGCTAGCACCAGGCATCATTCTGTTTTTGTGTGGCAAGTGCTGGAAGTGCAGGGGTTTTGCTCTGATGAGGGATGCAGAGTCTCCCAGGACTGTCTTTGAGGTGTTGTACACCCGGTGTCCCGACCCACCTGTCCGGTTCACTTATGACAACGACTGCAACGAGCACCACTACATCCTCAACAGGGAGCCTGAGTTTTTTGCCAACACCAACTTCTACATTGATGAGCCACACTACATGGTATGCACAGTTAGGTTTGGAATTGTTTTTTGCGTTGCCCATTATTATTGATTTCATGATATGCCATAGCAAAAAGTGCCATAGGCCCCGCACCTTAAGCTGTTACAAAGAACAGCGAATACATTTCATGATGTGGCATAGCAAAAATTGCCATAGGCCCCGCACCTTAAGTGCCACACAGAACAGCGAATACACTTCATCATATGCCGTAGCAAAAGTGCTATAGGCCCCGCACCTTAAGCTGTCACAAAGACCAGCGAATGTTGCCCATTGCAGTAGCTGATGCCTTACCCGAGCATCAATCAATGCTTCTGCTGGCTGGTACCTGCTTTTAGTTTACTTCAGATCCCTATAGAACAAGTAGCAATATGGCAGAGCAGTGCAAAGGGCCCTATTTATGTTGAGAAGCTGTTATGGCCTCCTTGTAGGTGCTGCTTGTAAAGGCATGTACATGTGCAGCAACAATGTTGCTGTATAGCACTATGGTTTAGCATGCAGACGGAGTGCGATGATGTATCACACTCATCACCTTAATCACTGACCAAGCTGCAGATATTCTCAAGGCATAATGGAATCACTGGTGTTTCAAGCGGATGGATAATGAAACCTGCTGCCATGTCTGCTGTGTGCAGGAGCACAAAGACTGCGCGCTGGATTATAACACCGGGCTGTACCCCAACTTGCCCAATGCGCCTCTGGCTGAGCAGAAGAACAGCGTGATTCGGGGCCTAGAAGCTGTGGTGGCAAACATGACCCAGAACACATGTTTGACGTATGTGCGGTGGTTCTTGGCGGAGATGAATAGGATCCAAGATGAGAAGAACTCTCAGACCTGCTTTTGGGCACGCTGAGTCATGAAATCATGCGGCTGAGGCAGGGCCAGGTTATGATGGATTGAAGTCAGGCATGGACTGGCGGAAAGGATGTGGGGGAAGGATTGCATGTAGAGGCGGTTGCAGGCCAGTGTGTGAGTCTTGGACAGGAACTTGAGTATGCCGTTGGAGCGTAAGTTGGCTCCATGTATGTGGGTGGCGCCGCCACCACCGGCGCCCCGCTTTGATGGGGCCATTTGGTATTTGGAATATATCACTTTGCCGGCTGGTGTATGTAGGGCATGGGCACCGTGTTTGCTTGTGCAGTTTGATTGCTTGTGCATTTGCTGCCAGTTCGGGTCAGTGAGGGTAGAATGTGACTGTCGCTGACATGCGCCCTTTTTTCAGTTACCCTATTTCATGCTTGGATACATACATAGCAGCCCAATTCGACCTAGCAGCCCCTTGCGGTTGCCACACCTTAGATGTATGTTATGTTATACTCGGTGTGGCAACTGCTCTTTAGTGCTTGCACCCCTCAGTCACTGCAGCCAGAAGTTGCATGCCTGTCCCATGAGCTACTATGAGTAATGTGGAGCCTCTGCAACCGTTTTGCGGATGTGTTTGAGTCCCAGAAGTGGCAGTTTGCTTTGCTCTGGCCCGTCAGCCAAGTCCATGTCAACAATTCTTTGCCCCGGTTGCGTTTGACTGGCAGCAGTCTGCAAGAAAAAACATAAGTAACACTCCAGCTTTTGGTAGCTCACCATGTGTTACCTTAGGAACCTGCAGCCCGGCGGGAGTGGGTTTTGGAGGTGGCTCACGGGTATCTTCACTGTGAGTTTACCGGCTTCCACCAAGTGGACCCACAAACTAGAACATACGGCATGATATCACTAACAATTGTGTTAGATTATTCGTGTGAGGGGTTAGGACAGTCCTCTGTGGCCCTCTGGACTGCCTGAAGTCGTTGGAGGCTGAGGAAATACCTCCTGGTGGGTAAGTCACTGCATTCTGTCATGTTCAGAGCACTGCAGACCCCTCTCCAGGGGTCTGCAGCTCCCACAGTTGGACGTCTGAGCCGGCCTCGCCTGACCAACAGTCACGGGAGCGCCCCATTAAGCTTATGGGTACTAGCACAATTCAGCTCTACCATTGTTACACATGTATTTATGTATCTTGGCAGGGACTTCAGTAAACTGGAGTGCCCGATGGGCCTTGGGGGCCTTCCTCGAGTTTGCCCTAATCCACGGCACTCCCGGGCAGGCTCTGACCGTTGGCGCATACGAGCCTGTCTAAAAGGCAAGTTATGCCGGAACACGCCTAAGGATGCTCCTTACACACCATGGCCGGGGTGACACCCTCGCTTGGGCACTTTCCTGACTTGGTGCTTGGCAACCACTTCAAGGGCCCTTACAAGTTGAGCAGGTCACAAAAGTTGTCGAGGCCAATCAACAGTCCTTTATGCAAGCAGCAACACCTACATGTTGTGCTGCACGCTTGGTCCTCTGCCAGGACATCCGGCTGGGCCGAGAGGCAGGTGGAAGGTCTCTAGCGTGCTCTGCCAATCCTGTACCGAGCTTTTCACTCAGCATGAGGCGCCATATATGTATATACGTGGCAAATATAGGCCGACATCGCACCATGAGTGAGGAGAGGACCGTGTGCACGCAGTAGGATCCAGCATTGATCCAGCGCTGGGGCAACAAGCTCACATTGGCTCCAACAGGGAAGCGAAGAGTATCCCGGGCTGCAGCTGTTGTCCAAAAATTAGGTAAGAGACACTTGGTTCTATTGCCGTGTGGCACCCATGGAACAACATAGCAAGGGCGGCCGTGCCTAGAACATCGGTTAGAG
Source organism: Pseudopediastrum boryanum (assembly GCA_963556185.1). Lineage (NCBI taxonomy): Eukaryota > Viridiplantae > Chlorophyta > Chlorophyceae > Sphaeropleales > Hydrodictyaceae > Pseudopediastrum > Pseudopediastrum boryanum. The sequence goes on from OY744496.1 coordinate 4,080,749, forward strand.
GCCAACCTACCCGTGAGCGAGCAGAGAGTAACAGGACTCAATGTCCAACATAAGGACTCCTGCCCATGTAGCTATCGGACTTCAGTGAGCCAGAACCAGACTCTGGGAGCACAGTGCTCCGTTGAGAAGATCCCCAGACCACTGTGCACCCGGCTGATCTTTTGCTTTGACATTAGCAGGTTGCTGCACCTTGGCAAGCAAACTTTGCCTCACCAATCTCCTGAGCTTAACTGGCTGCACCACATTCTATTTGCATAGTAATGGCTGGTATATGAGAACAATCACCATGCCCGCTCCTTGAGGCCCAGAGCACAAACCCTGCAGCATCAAATACAATACAGTACAACAATGCAATACAGCAAAACACATGCACTGGGCATTCACTCCATTAGCCATAGATGCATTGACAGAATCAGTGTCTAAAATCTGCAACTGCTCTTGCACTCTTTATCCCAGCCTCAACGGCCACTACGTGTTATACAGCTCAACTACCAGCATCACAACAGACACATGCATGCATGCCCGATACACCGTCTTCTCATGTTTTGCTCCGGCAATGCATGCCTCAGAGATCTTGATCTCAACACGCACAACCAAGGCCACAGGATATGAACACAGTCAACAACAGAAGCCCAAGGAGATACAGCTGTCCCTCCCACCATATGAACATTGACTTATTGGCTGTATGTGCCCCAGCAGCCCACCAACCATCACCACCTCTTTCTTCAATGCTACCCCTTATGTACAGGACAGATAACTGCTATATCCCTTCAACACTAAGCTCAACGTGTCCACCAAATTGGCCAGCAGTGATTGTCGCCACTCTGAATTGCGCTGGCTCCTTTGCCGCCCCCCACGCTCAGCCCGCCAGCAGCTCTGACATGGTACTCTAAAAGCCATGATGCAGTACCTGCCACTACTTATTTTGTTAGGTTTCCACCATAGCCTAGATAACAGATGCACTATCAGCATCCAGCAGTGCGCCTGCTGCTGCTTGTTTTGCGCTGTCTCTTCTGCTCCGCAGCCATCTCTGCTGCTGCAGTTCTTACGCGCTTCTGCTTGCCAACTTCATGTCCAGCCCCATCTATGGCGAGGAAGGAGGAAAGGGCAAGGAATTCAGTGAGAACCACCATGGTAGCCAGTGCAGCCGATATGCCATTGTGTTCCCACAATCAGGAAAGGAGAGTCTTAGAGTCAAAAGATGCTCATGCAAGCAAGCAAGCAACTGATGGTGAAACAGGAGTCATTAGGCAGCAGGGCATCCAAGTGTTCAAAGGATGCAGTAGCGCAGTGCGGCAGAGGTCACAGATCACACAACGTAAGATGCACACACCAGCAAGAATCAAGCAACGCACCTGTGCTCTCTGCACCCACAGCAGCAGCTGACTTCATGTCTGGAACAATGTCATTGCCGCATGTGTTTGTGATGTCTGCCAGAGCTGCAAAGACAACAAAGCAAGACAGTCATTCTTACACGCTCAGCCATGTTTTGCAAAGTTCTGCAGGATGCAGCTCATTGTGAAGCAAAGCGACTATCAGCACCAAGGACGCATCATTAAAACCAAGAGCTGGATCCCACTGCTTTTAAATTAAGAGCTGGACCCCACTGCTATTGTGGTACGATCCTCTGCTTGTAGGAGTGAAAGGCAACCATTCATCTCAGTATCGTGATCCGCCCTCTAGCGCTTGGGAACAATGGTGAGGGCTAAAAGATCCGAACAGCGAAAGTGCATACTACAGCAGTTTCGGACAACATACACACAATCAAGAGAAGACCCATTTGCAGCTAATGCTCGATGGTAGGCTGTCTGATTGTAAAAACTACAGCTGCAAGCCCCACCCTATCTTGGGAGCACAACTCATTTCTGCCATGCATAGCTACTTCCCAGTCTGAGTTTTTACAGCTTGCACAATTACCCCATTTATCCGCATTCTGCTCATTCAACACTCAAAAGGCGCTAGGCGTGCAAATAGAACCCCGGGCATGCTATGTAGACATTAGCAGCATGTTCTATCCTAGTGAGGTGCACAACCGTTTGAATGCAGCATAGCCCCCATTTTGGACCACCACCCACCAGCATCTGCACCACTTGCACCATGGCCCTGCTCTCCATTTACAGCTTTGTCCTCTGGTCCTGCACAAAACATGGGGGCAGTGGTCTCAGCAGTACAATGACTCCAGTGGCAAAGTGGCTCAGGTTCACCCTGCCGTGCTCAACAACCCATGCACATGGGTTGAAAGCACCCTACTGGTTGGCAGATTACTCGAAGCACGAGAATGCTGTCTCGCACCAGTTCAAGCAATCACCTATTGATGCATGATTGACTCAACGCACTGCTTTTGTTGGTGCTGGGTTTAGGATTACGCAAATGCCCCTGCCGCTTTCAGTAAACTACCTACTTGGCACCACCAGCGGCTGGAGGTACTTGTAGAAGCTGCGGCGATACTGAGTCCGCCAATCACTGACGGTAGTATCAGTGCTTAGGACTGTAGCCACCTCCAGCAGCTTCTGGGCTGGTGCTTCCTTGGGCAGCACCTGTATCCAGGGGCATACCAGCTGTGTCAGGTTTTAAGCAGTTGGTGCCATTCGAGCGGATCTACTTGTGGTTTGCTGCTCCAATATGAATATGCTGCAGAAGAAGGCAGGCACCACCTCAGCCCTTTTGTTTCTGTCTGCAACTGCATGCAACTGCCTGCAACTGTATACAAGATCAGCATACAAGACCACCATGAATCTCTGCAACCAAGTCAGGCAAAATCCACCTCATGTCTGAAGGGCATATACACTCCAGTTCTTGCCATCTGCACTGATGATATGTATACCCTGGACCCCGCGCATCCTACTTTACTATTCATGGCTCCTCACCTCTGCTGGTCCACCGTGCGTAGCAATGGCACTGTACAGGTCAACCAGCTTCACATCCATTCCACATATCCTCACAGCACCGTTCTTGATCCCCTTGCTCTTGATGCCATGTGCTGTAAGGCATGTAGCTATGTCATCCTCTGTGGCTCCTTTAGCACCCAGGTAAGGCACAGAGTCCACATGCACCAGCATGCTCTCAGTGGGGACACTGACAAGCTGGAGGGTACTGCTAGGAGCTACGCATGCAGCATCACCTGCAGAACAGAAGATGAGAATGGCATGGGTGCATGACAGAACCAGGGGCAAGGTAGCAGCAGTGCAAGATGCCACACTGCAATCGCTCAGAACAAAGAGGCAGCAGAGGTGAACTCAACAGTGCCAAATATTAAGCTGCAGCATAGTAGCAGCATTATATAGAAAGGCATGCAACCAACTGCTGTCATGCAGAGCAAGGGCATGCGGCAGGGGCGATGTGGAAGGGGAGGGTGCACAGGCATACCATCAACGGCCAAGACTGAGAAACCTGTGCAATGGGTGCATATGATGTGAGCAGTGTTTGGACTCTAATCCAAGAGGACCTGCATTTGTGAGAACTGAAATGCAATTGCGGGTGCACTTCAGTACGAACATATCTAATAGCAGGTATGAGAGCAGTACAATAGGTATAGCACCTCTGTGTGTACGTCTTTGGTAAACAGACATGCAACATCCCAGTAATGTTTGTATTGGCATGAGGCAATGCAAGTGGTGCACTGTGGTCACTGTTGGGGTCTTGTGGCAGCAGTCAGACAGAAAACATGATGTGCTTTTGTGCTTCTAGGATATGACAGGAATGCATGATGCCTCACTGCCGTGTCGACGCCTAACATACTGTGCCCTTCAGCAGCTGTCTGAAAGAGACATGATGCACAAACGTGCTGCTAGGACATAACAGAAGTATTGAGGCATGCGTGGTGCCTCTGCTGCTGTATTTACGTGAAATACACCGTGCCCTTCTCCCGTGCTTACCGGCGAAGGCCCTGTTCAAAGCTATCTTCGCAGCCTCCTCATCCTTGGCAGACAGGCCCATAGCATGCAGGCCAGTGAGGCACTTCTGCATCCTCTCCCTGCTGTGGGACTGGACGATGACCTTCACTAGTTTCACCAGCTGCCCATCCTCTAGAGTCTGAGGATGCTGGTAAGGGATCTCGGCAGGCCACCAGGGATAGTCCTCAGTGACCTGCTCCTGTGAGGTCTTATCAAATGGGTGGCTCTGCTTGCGCTTAGGCATGACCTTCTTAAGAATGTGCATGACTAGCTTGCATTTGACAGGCCTATTCAGCTCGCTGAAGGTGAGCTTGCTCCTGGATAGCGCCAGCATGGACCTGTCCATGCGAGACAGGCAAATAGCGGAGGGCAGGGTATCCGCTGCATCCACCTTTTCCAGAAACAGCCTGGCGTCCGTGCTGGCTTTCTGTGTTATTCTCATGTCTTTATCGGCGACCAGCAGAACATACTCGACATTGAACTTGTTAGACATGCGGTTCAGGGTGTCTACTGCGTTCGACATCTCTTTGCTGAATGACTTCTGCTTCTTGGTAACCTTTGGTAATTCTGCAGCTACACGGGCTGACGCATCACCATTTTCGATTGTCTGCCCCGACCCCGTAGACATGTCGTTAGAAAGAAGGAACAGATGTCCAACCAGGAACGTTTAAGCAAGTGTCTTAAGGGATCAACTCCGTCTTGTGAAGGGCCACCTTGCTTCCTGGCTTCTGCTGCTAGCGTTTGACGCCTAAGTGTGTTCAGGACTTTGGCACGATCGATCGAGCAAGTCCTCACATGCACTGACAGACGATACCCAGATTCAAACCCTATTGTACCTGGGTTACAGGTTACATGTAGAACTCAAGCCCGGAGTGCCCCATTCGAGTGGGACGAACATGAACAGACCAGCAGACTAGAGATGGCAAGTGAAGGATATCAAAGCGAACACCCTTCTCATCCGCTGGCACTGTCCTGGGCTCCTTGCTCTTTCTTCCCGTATAGTCAACTGCGCTTTGGGGCCTGGTGGGGACATTGTTGATCACAACGGCAAAGTCCAGCAACTAAAATTTGTGCAACGTAAAGCGGTACACGAGCATGGCCTACTTATCTTTGTGTGCAGATGCTGAAGTGCACATCCCACGGGTCTAGGCGCAGTGTGTTACACTCAGTTGACACAACCGCCCATCTTGCCCAAGTCACGCTTTGGGGGAGCGAACCCCGTTGCGACTTACATGCACACGCAAATGCACAACATAGGAATTTGGGGCCTGACTTGCGGAGGCTTGCTGCTGCTGCTATGCGTTCTGGATGAAAGGGCTTCTGACCACCATGAAGGTCGCTCGGTTGTTGGCAGAGATATCTGAGGGCCAGTGGCGGGTAGGTAAGTAAGTAGGAGGGTTTTGAGCATCGTGAACATTATGTCTGACTGCTTGCTCAGGCTGGCACACTCAGGGGCCTGCAGCAGTGCTTTCTTGCTCACACCACGACATGTGTGCCCAGTAGTCTTCGTTCAGGATACTGCGATTTGACAAGTTAGGCTTGTTACGAACAGGCGATATATATGGCAATGAGGCCATTCGTCTAGTCGTCATGGAGAACTAATTTTCAAGTACAGCCATCACCACTGGTTTATGGCTGCAGTGCATACCATGAAACTGTATGCTGTACTGCATCCCTGCTGCTTTGTTCTTTGCCACTCATCTCGGCACATTGGTCGACCCATATTGGCACAATTGTGCAAGTTTTATTCTTGGATGACAGCTGATTGTCCACCTCCCTCAGCACTGCTTGAACTCTATGCTTTGGCAAAGTTTTGCCAAGTTCTGTGACATGTACACTGTTAAGTACTTACACAGGGGTTCACAAGCATGCAGATCATGTAAGGTCTTCCATAAAGCTGATAAAGGTCCAGTAGCCAGCTTGCTTTGCTGCTGTCTGCCGCTGCTGATGGTGGCGTAGTTAATTTCCTAATCCTGCTGGTATATCCCTTAATCCTTAATCAGGATTAACAAGCTTAATCCCTTAATCCTCCATCAGGATTAACAAGTTAATCCAGGATCTATTTCAATTAATCCGTAGATCCCTTAATCCCTTAATCCAGTTTCCCCACTGAGGATTAAGCAGGATTAGAGGATTAACTCAGGGGTCTGTTGGTAGGGCTAGTGACCCTGCTCACCCACGACGCAGCCTAGGCACAAACAAAACAAACAAAAATTTAAGGCTCACTACAGCCCTACCAGAGCCCTGGCAATCCACGGCCTCCGTTAGTGACCCACAACCAGCTCTTCACTGATGGCCCAGAGCTTCTGGGCCGTGCCCAAGTCATAGGAAAGTTTACTTGTTCCCACTGGGTTGCAGTTGTCAAAATATTTGGAGCTCACGCCTTCTACAGAAGGTGAAGTTGCAAGATAAATGCTGGTTTCAGCACCCTGCATGCAAAAAGCGTCAACAGCACTTTTTAGGAAATGTACAAGACCAATAAATGCAGGGATATATAGAAGGAGAGGTCACAGCTGGGAAGCTCCTGGAACCAGCGGGACAGCAACACTGGAGATAACTTATGCACGTGGTCACAGCCTACCATATGCAGGGCAAACACGGCAGATGGCAACGGGAGGGGCTCAAACAACAGCATGAACAACGCTTGGAATCAGTTGGTATCCGATCAGGTACACATACGTACATCCAAGTGGCCAGCACGCAGCAAATCATGGCCTATTACTGGCTAAATGCAGACGCAGATCGCCATGCGACTCGTAGACCAGCCTACTGGAGCGGGTGGGCCGGCAATAGCAAGTTCGTGGTGTGCTGGAGCAAGACATGGCAGCTGTTTCGCAAGGAAACAAGCTGTACGCTCACCTGCTCTGGGCTCTTTGTGAAAGGGGTGAAGGCTAGGGTGAGTAGCCTGCTAAGCAGTGCCTCTGGGTCCTGGATAAGATACCTGTTGCAATCAGATATGGCAGATTTGTCAATTGTGATTGGCAACAGGTGTACACCAGTGTAAGGTCTTGTCAACACCATGAAAAAGGTGCATGGCATCGACCAACCAACTATCATCCTACACATAAGGCCTCACACCTCACATCTAATAAGTAATCTGGTGGCGGTTTCCGCCGTGCATGTGATGGGTGAACGATATGCTAATACTCCAAGAAATTTTAATGCTGCAGCTGCTCCTATGCATTTGGTAAAAGCCCAGGCTTGCATTCGATAAAAGCCCAGGCTTTCAGAGGCAGTAAAAACGAGTTCATATCTCCGTTGTCCTGGAGGCATCACATGCACTGTAATAAAGCTATTCTCCAAGTGCCTCTGAGCTCATGCTGCCCTACTATATGGACCAAAGCACTACCCGTACCTGCTGAGTTCTGTCCTCACCACACCAGGGTGCAGGCAGTTCACTGTAATCCTGGTAGAAGGCTGCAATCGGCGTGCTAGCTCATATGTGAATAGTACATTGGCCAGCTTTGACTGCCCATAGGCTTTCCACGGGTCATAAGCCCCAGGCCCCTTCAGCATGATGTCGTCAAAGTGCATCTGCCCAAATAAATGGGCAGCTGAAGACACATTGATGACGCGTGCAGGCCTGTGCAAGGAACACCCAAGCGCGGCGTGAGCATTACATAGAAGGTCAAAACATATCATCTACATGTAAGCAGCCATGGAGCAGCTGAGCTTTGCAGTTGACTTTGTTTTTGATTGCATGGATGTCTGGGTCTTGCACTGCTTGCAAAAGCCAAGAGGCTCTGGGTCTGCATCTATGCACTCAAATGCAGCCTCGCATGCTAAATCGTGCAGTCTGTAACAGTTGCAAATACCAACTCCTGCCATGTACAGGGGCAGCGCCGCCAACAGTTACGTCCAGTCATGCTTGCAAGGAAGGATAATGGCCTACTGGGGAACTGTGCAAGCCTAAGACAGCAAGAGGGATCCACTTTGCTGATACTGAGTTAACACCACATTGCACATGCAGGAGGGCTGGGACCATGTTTATGCTCCTAAGCCTCCAGAGATATTGCTTTGGAAGTGTTGAGGACCTGTTGGACAAGTCATGCTACCGGTGTCTCTTTTCTTCACAAAGGAATTGCCGATGTAGTGAAAATGCCAGGTAAATTGAAGTAGGATGCATATTTTGAAAAAATCTGCCTCACTATGATCCATTACCAGTTGCTGCAGGCGCAACTACACAACTACCACTCTGGACATGCACAATCAATATGTGCTCTACAGTGCTTACTTGCCAGTTTCCTGCATTCTTGGTAGAAGCAGATTGGTAAGCAAGAAGTGACCTGCAGCAAGAGCAATGCAACACATTTCAGGGTAAAACATCGAGCAAGCACACTAGCTAGACATCCAAATGCATGCAGGTGCACATGCTGCCCTCAGCCCCCAACCTGACAAGTTCGGAGGTTTGTTTCTTGGTTTCCACCCCCTTACCTATATGGTTGACACCGAGCTGGTACTCAAAATCATCTTTAGTTCTCATCTCAGGGCATGCCATGACCCCTGCAGTACTGACATAGAATAGTGCCTCCAATCACATCAATAGTAATCAGCGGCTTGTGGATGCCAGGTCAAATGTCCCAATCATGGGCAGCACGTCCTATCACAAGTTGGAGCCATGCCACCCACCTGCATTGTTCAGCAATACATCTAGTTCCTTGCCGGAGTCAAGCCATCTGTTTGCTGCTGCTCTTACACTGGAGAGGTCTGCTAAGTCCAGCTCCAACGTGCTGATTGCAGCCCCAGGTATGGCTTTCCTGAGGCAGGGGGTTACCATAAGCTTGGGGGGGGAACACGCTATACTGGCCACATGCAGGCCGCTCACTTTATTGCATTTATAGCTTCTGCCGCTTTATCAGGATTCCTGCAGGCGATCGTGACATCGTAGCCATTTTGGCACAATGCCCTGGCCGTCTGATATCCTATGCCCGTATTCCCGCCTGTGATGAGCACTGAGGAGGCGGCGCTGACTTGCACAGAATGTGACCTGGACCTTGAGTATACTCTTGGCGCAGGCATGGTAATCTTGCAGCCCGCTAAAGGAGCCCGTACCAGGCCATCGGCAGATTGACGGCTTAGCATGTTGGGAAGCGCAGTGGCACGTATGTACAGGTAAGTGTTCTATGACGATGCCACTTAGAACCAGGAAGGTTACCCAAATGTAGACAATCGTTATGAATGGGATTAACAAATGTGTGTGGTCAGAGCAACACGAGCAGAACAGTGCTCACTCCTACAGGCAATACAAATCAGTACTCCCACAACCGGTCCAAACAGCGAGCCATTAATGACCACCGAATGGTCCATAGTTGATTACAAGGATCAAGCGCTATTGGTGACTCGTCGCCATATCTCCTGTCGGACCATCTTGATCTGTCTACTCACGCCCGCCCCCATTATTGCTGAGTTCTCCTGCGCTCTGCGCACTAGATACGGCATCACAAGCTCAATGGGCCCGTATGGCACATACTTGAATGCTTCATAGCCATGCTGACCAAGCGTAAAGGTCAAGTTATCTGCCATGCCTAACAGTTGGCCGAAATACACCCCGGAGCCCTTAGGAGCGAGCTTTCTGGCCGCCAGGCCCGCCACAGTGTGCTCTATGGATGTCTGGTTGTGCGATGCTACCATCAGCTGGGCCTGATGTGAGGCAACCTGCAAGCGAAAGCACCAACGTTCAAGCAGGCTCTGTCTACTAAAAATGTTGCGCCAGCATTGAGCAATGGAGTTCAGCAAGCAGGGTTGCGTACGTGCTGTAAACTCAAGGCGACTCAAGCCCTCACTTCTGGATACTGTGACCTCGAATGAAAGTCCATTCATACCTCATCCAGAATGGCGTCCACACAGCTATCATAGTTTGAGTGCGTGTCCTGAAGGGTGTCCCAAATGGGGCTGGGGTACCCCTTGGCAGCAGCACGTCGTCGTTCTAGCTGCATGTAGGCGCCGCGGACCTGCATGTACACGAGAAGAACCAACAGGAAGTCAGGAAACAGGTCAACCAGTAAGCAATGGCTGATAACTCCTGATGCTATCAAGGTACCCTAGCAGCCTGGAGCATTTGCGAGCCCACTGTCATGTCCTTACAACTGAGACCTGTGGGTCAAAAAGGATAGCCTGCACAGTGGCAGACCACCAAAGTGCTGATGTTCGACCTTATGTCATCTGCTAAGTTGCGCAAGAGAGCTATAGAACTCCTTAAACAAGTGACGAACCCACATTACCCACCAGCTTTGCTGCAAATATGTACTTCTCCCGTCGCGCTCTCTCCATATCTTCCAGCACCAGCTGCTTGCTGCCCTTCAGGTATGCCTGGTATGTGTTGAAGATCACAGGACCGTTGGGACCCTTGTTGTACCGCAAGCTCATTGCCTTCACGGTATGGTCGATTGCCTGGGGGTCCAGCAACAATACATGTGGCAAGAATTAGCACAGACAGCCTGCCGCACAAGCACAATGAAAGGAAGGTGATCATGGAGCTGAGGACAGAAGCTGCAGCAGTTGCTGCGGGCCATAGGGAGCAAGCAAAACAGTTGATAGAGCAACTGAACTAAGCGGAAGCATTTGCTCCATTGAAACCACATATGCAGACGCAAAGTCCACAAGGGCTTTGTAAGCTGAAACATCTACATTATCTGCAGCACCACAGATGGAAATCTGTCCTGACCACAACATGTATGCTAGAAAACCACAGGAGAGCGTGAGGATCCAGAAGAGGGCATTCCAACACGAAACCAGCTGCCACGTGCTTTGTGATCCGCAACTCAGTAAGTTAGCAGTACTTGCCGACTGCCCACTCCCCTCACCGGCTGGAAGTACGTGTGCTCTGCATCCACCATGAGCCTGACACCCTGTGCTGCTGCTGCTTCCGCCAATCTGTCCATGCGCTTCATCATTGCCTCCACCAGCTCCACCTCCTCATCAGTCAGTGACACAGACACCATATGAGCACCCAGGGGGTCAGCAGCACCAGCATCACTACCTGCACAGGGACAAGGCCAGGGCACAAGTAAACTACACACACCAAGACCAATGCCATACAACCAAGAGAAGCATGCAGATATGCTCTCGTGCAAGAACCTGCAAGCGCCTTCAGTGGATGTTCCATTCAACAAGGGATTCGCTGGAGCGTTCTAGGAATGAGTCACCGTCTGCAAACATGCAAAGTCCAGAAAGCGCATCAAGGTAGGCGCTGCTCCAATAGCAAAGAACCCGCACAGACCACACCACACATACACTGATGTACTTCTAGCGTGTGATGTTACTATTGGTGCACCAAACCCATCACCCATCCCAACCCCTCCTGCCACCATCAGGAACTCAGCTGCAAGGCCTCTTCCCCCCTTGCCTCCTCACCCTGCTTTCTTATGAGTTCCACCATACGGGGCATGTCCTGCAGCCGTATCCTGTGGGTCCAGCTGATGATGTCCACCTGGCCCCGCCCCTCCAGGTCCAGGGTGTCAAAGGCACGGTCAACAATATCAGGAGTGGCAGCAGGAAACACTCGCAGGTACAGGCGCTTGAACTCCTGCTTAGTCACAAACCCATCCCCTGACAGGAACAACAGATGACACGGCAAGAAGGGCAGGTGGGCATCTGTGAAAGGACTTGCAGTCCCGGAAGCGATAGCAAGTTCAGTGCAGAGACTCTTGTCAAGGCCCAACATACATGACATGGCAAAGTGCTGCAATTGTATCGCTGCTGAAACTGCGATTGGCTGCAACTGCACCCTGAATTCCCCTTTGACTGATTACTCAAGAGCGACTAAGCTCTACAAGACAGATTCAAAAACAAGAAAAGCTATGCAAAACAACAACGGCCATTATTGGTTAAAACTATTTTTGCCGTCCTTGCTGCTAGAACCTTTTGCTGATTCCTGCAACAACCAAACTAAAACTGCCTACGCAGCTGCATGTTCAGCTGAATATACATTGTCCCCTCCATTCTCTGCAGCCCTGCACCCGCCTTTGCGCTCGCACCCCCTCACCGTCCGTGTCCCCCAACCTGAACCAGTCCCTGATCTCCAACAGTGCACTGCTCATGCGCTCCAGCAGCTGAGGGTTGCCAAGGGCAGTCATCTGCACAGACAGCACATGGAAGAACAACCTACTTTCAAAGTGACATGGATGCTGGCTTCTGGTCATGCTGTGTATGTGCTTACATCCCCTTCAAGCTACAGGCACCTTCAATGTCATGTATCATGTAGTAGTCGCCATTGCAGAAATGGACCAGACATTACAGCGTTACACCACTAACTAGCATGGTAGCGTGTCAACTCCTAGAAATGAAGCAAGATCCACTGGCCCTGAAGCAGGTAGTCCCACCGGAATCATCCCACATATACAAGACCTGGCGTCACAGAGATGCAACGATGCGCAGCCTCCGGTTATGACTGAGCGCAGGGGGGCACGCCCTACATCGTGTCATGCCAAAAACAGCAACATACCGCTGCACTCACACCTCTATGACAAGGCTCCATATGTGCAGCCGTGCACCTTCCAATGCTCAACTGCATGACCTTCCATGCTTCGAATGCTGGACAGCTCCGCTGCAGAGGAAATGCCTCCTTGTTGAGTTGTACCGCCTTTAAGGAAAGGACAAGTGGCTGGTTTGTACTAAGAGCCGAGGGGTTAACCAGACCTGTCCACCCAGAAGCAGCAGATGTTGTGTTGAAGTCTGGATTTGCTCCTCCCTTCTAGCCTGCCCAGCTCCCGCTCCTTCCTTAGCTCACCTTGATCGCTGCAAACCCATTCCCTTCCAGCCTGCCAACGGTGCCTATAGCATTCAGGAAAATGTCCACATGATGATCACACTTGGCCTCACTCTGGTAGTCATATGTACGCCCAACCACCTCCTTCTGCGACTTATAGCGTACAGGCGCACCCCCAGCACTGCCACTGCTGCTGCTGCTTCCAGCGGCTGTAGCCCCTGCACCATCAGTGGTAGCTGCGGTTGACGAAGGCCCGGAACCTGCTGCAGAGCTGCTCTTCTTTGCTACTGGCTGCACATCGTCCTCTGCTGCATAATCAATGATGGCCCTGATGCCATGGGCGCGCAACATGTTCATAGTGGGCCACATCTCTGGCTCTGATTCACCTGCAGATACAAGAGGGGACACGGGGTTCACAGGGGAGAGCCTCTTGTAGGCTCTTCTGATCCCTTTTGCTGGCCTCAACAGAGGCTGGCTTATCCCCTCTGCTACAATGAACATAGGTCGGCTCAACTGCGACCTCTGGCTAAGAGGAGGCATGGTCATTCATGTGCAGAGTGCTTTCAATGATATCAGCTGTCAATATTGGGTTTGACAAATGCCAGGCACCTTACCTGCACAGAACTGTTTGAAGAAGCTCTGCTTGATGACCCCAAAGGTGATCTTGTCACCCAGAACTTTGCGGGATGCAGACACCAGAGTCTCAGCATTCCGTACCAGAGGCGAGAAGGTGCAGACCTGGAACAAACAACAAGACCAAGGCATTGAACTTTTTCTTGGCGCTGTCCACTGGTTGTCAGCTCTCAAGCACCTCTCCTCACGCTTGGCTTATGCCAATTTAACAGAGCGCCGAGCAGGTTCAAGTACTGTGAGACAGAAGAAGAGAAGGGCATGGAAGGCAGTACTAGTGTGGATGGTGGAGGGGCAGGGGAGGAGGAAGAGCAGAGGGAGATATCATGGTTTAGGAATGGAAGGAAGTATTTTCTGCCAGCGACAATATAAAGGGATATGTAGAGTATGCATGGAATATTCATGGTTTTTCAGTCATATAATGTTTTCATTGCATAGTTTAGGAAGGAGGCATGAGCTACAGTGCTCTTGCTCATCGCATCGTACAGGTCAGCCAGAGTGCCCACCCTGGTTTGCACTTGTTGTTTGTCTTGTGGAGGGGGGGGGGGTTGTGTGTTTCTCGGGGAAGGGGCAACTCGGGGTTGGGCCAAGGGAGATACGGGGAGGGATGACATAAATACTTGTGTCTGAAAGTAGCGTGGCACCTTTCGAGTGCCCAACCAGTATGCGATGGCTTTGAGGAAACACTGGTGGTCAGTATTGGCCGAGTCCCCTCTGTTTGCTGTAATCACTATTACTGTGAGAAGTGCTTCCAAGCATGTGATCAACCAAAGCAGTACGCTAACGTACCTTTAGCACTGCATATGCTCGTAGTAAGTCTGAAAAGGGCCGCCCGGAAAACACTGCCTCATAATTATCAAAATTCAGCTTCTGTTGTGCGGCTGGTTGCTGGTGCTCAGTTGAAGTGGCAGTGGTCAGTCTCTGAATTTGACCACAAGACTGGTGCTGCTGCTGACGATGCTGCTGCTGCTGCAATATGGGCCACTGGTATGCGCTGCATGCGCTCGGCCAAGAACGCCGACATAGCTTCGCAAGCACAGTTGGCAGTACCAGTCCCGCTGACTGCAAGGCTAACCGGGGTAACCCTGCTAAAGCTACACTGCTGCTTGATACATGCATCGCAATACAGTATTTCAGGGATTTCAGGACACGGCTGGTTAAGGCTGGCAGGCACAGCAAACGCAACGAGGGGACATCAGATTTCTATGGCAAAGTAGCTGGTCATGGTCTACCCACAGAAGAGACTGGATCCCGTGCAACCTGCCGAGAAGCCCGCCTTCGTAATTGCCATTCTAGCATGATCTTCATATTGCAGGGCCGTGCTCTGGTCCTGTCGCCCTGCATGCACCGATACCGCTTGCGAGAGCGCATGCACTCACTTGCTTGCTTGGCTGTCACCAGGTTACTGTGTGCACGTTGGAGAATTGGGGATGAACAGTACCAGTTGGCTGTAGAAACTGCTTGAGAGCACTTTCAGCCTTTCAGTAACATGTCATTCGATTTATAAAGAGACTTGATTAGTTCACGACAACGAAGATCTTTCTCACATGTGTGTATACCGCACGCGCTAATGATTGAACCACGCCTCCGTATATTGTGGGATTGGATTATCTAATGCTATAGATACGCAAGATAGGGGCCGTGAGAGCACCAGGAGCCGTAGCCCGGTCCTATGAACTCGTACCCTTCAGAGCTCCGTACCCCTCCGCTGCCCCTCATTTCATTCATAGGCTGCCCTGAGCTGCACAAGGAGCTAGGAACATACTTTAGCCAAACTTTGCGTCCGCCTCTTGTATCGATAGGCATCGCTGAGGCAAATGATGTCCTGTTATCCCGCTTGTTCGGTAAGCGGTTGGAGTAGCAGTTGCGGTTGTCCACCGCAGAAGAACCAACCGGATCAAGACCTTCGCCACTTTCACAGGCACCAGCAAGGCAGCCAAGCCTTTTGCTACCCCAGATGGCATCCTCAAGGTCAGCCCACTCAGGTCCTGTGCTTCACTTAGCAGGGGTGCCAGGACAAGCAGCAGTCGCTTTTGTCAAAGAGCATTTTGCAACTAAGCAGTAGAGACCTCCACATCACTCTATGGAACATGTGCAAATCCCCTAGAGATCATCACAGGGCAGAGCAATCTGGAACTTCTGAAATAGCATACTCAGTTCAGCTCATGTGAGGCTTTTGGCATGCAGGCAGACTGGTTCATCAAGCAAAGGCAGCGGCGCGCAGCAGTGGCTCTGGTGCTAGTCAACAGGTGAGGCAAGGCAGGCGACTCAAAGGGTGACATCTCCAGAGCAGCAGGAGGCACTGGTTACGCAGGGCAGGCACAGCTACCTTCAAATCATCTGCGGGTCCTGTTGCCCTTGGCTGCACTTCGTCTACTTTGGATTGCTAATATTCTTCTTAATGTAACAATCACGTTGGTTAGATATTAATCCAGCGATGTAGCCAAACCTTGGGTGGATTTTAAACCCACTTGATGCAATTATTTAGCAGCCAGACTGCATGACCCATACAAGTCCGGAGTAGGGGCTGAAAATTGGACATCCCCAAGTCTGCTTACGAATAGCATTTTGCTGCAGAGGACTGCTCTGCAGCATGACTTGCTATGGGGCTGGATAAAGTATCACTTGTCTGTATCTGCTGCTGTTCCTCCACACTTGCAGCCTCTAACCTATCCTCCTTGCCTCTTCCATTTCTATGCTTGTTGGTGTTGTGTCCAGGTCTGAGGTGGATGGCGACCCCACCAGCTGGATGCGCATGCTGTCCTCCCTCAAGTCTGTACGTGAGGCCACCAGCCACAAGGGTGCAGGCCTGCTGGTGCTGGTGCTGCAGGAGGCAGGACCACCAGCAGAACTGCCTCCAGACAGGGTAGCAGGCATTTGCAACAACCTGGATATACCGCCCAGGTAATACCTTTGTAATTGCTATATGTGCAGCCATCCGTGCCACACACTGAGGTGGTTATTAGCAGCTGAGAGGTATGAAAGCAATACACACTGGCTGACCAACCAGAGGCAGCACACAAGCAGTATTTCATGGTGTTGTCGTCAGCCTTCTGGTATGGGATGAAATTGATCCTACTCTTGTTCTACAAAAACCGCCCCCTTCAGCTGAAGCTGCTGCTGTTCCCACCGCTGCAGGTGCCTGTTTCCTCTGTCCCGTGATGTGTTCTCCTCCCCTGACAGGCTGATGGCGCTGCACCAGGCCCTGCAGCCAGTGGGAGCAGCCGTCATGGAGGCAGCAGCAGCATATTACGCAGCAGCAGCTCAGCGGCAGCGCACCAAGCAGGTGGACCTCAGCACCGCACTGGGCAGTGTGCCGCCAGAAATCAATGTGGCTGTGGCATTCAAGGTGTGAAGCACACCGTCTGGGCATATCATGTTGTGTTGCTTGACAGGGCAGGTACCGACGCTGGCAAAGCTTGCTTTGCATTGTGGAAGTGACTGCAATGCGATGCTCTTATTTGCAGCGTGTTCAAGATACAGCCCTAGAGGTTTTTAAGTTGCCAAGGAATTTCTCGACACCTCCACGCCTTGCAGCTAGCGGCGCCATGTGTGATAGGCTTCATTGTCAGCATGAGACACGCAGAGCCATACCAACCTTTCCTTCCTTTCTTCATCTTTCTGAGGCCCATGCCTATCTCTTGCTGCAGCTTGCTGTTCTGGCTGAGTTCCGTCAAGACTGGTTGACTGCTGTGAGCTGCTACCAGACTGCATATGCAGCATTGCGAGGGGTGCCACTGGGATCACCACAGGTAAGAGGCAGTGGGAGCATCAAAGGGTGTGCAGTGGAAGACCATACTTGGACATGGGGGTCTTGATCTTAAGTTAAGGTGTGTTTGTCTGCTTGTGAGAGGGGTGATCCTGGGTACACCCAAACAGCCAATGCAGCAGATTTGGCCTGTATGACTTTTGTGATAGGAATATGTTTTTGTATCTTATATCTGGCTTGGACCAAGCGAAGAAGCTATCGCAATGATATGCCATTGTCACGTTCTGCACGCTGCACCTGATGTGGTCCTTGTCGGCATCTGTGGCAGATATGCAGTAGACCCCTTGGATCCCTAAGGTTTGTGGTCTTTGTGATTTCCCAGGTGAGTGTCCAGCGTCATGCCGAGGTGGTGCGTGTGGCCGAGCTGGTGCACTTCAAGACCATGATGCTGCTCCTACACCAGCAGAGGGGAACAGAGGCACTGGCACAACTGAGGGAACACCTGGGGCTGTGGGGCCAGGTGCCAGGTGAGATCTAGGGAGGAGGCATCCAGGCGGAATGGCAGCCCTGAGACAACCCAACTTTGTGGTAGCTGTGCAGGCTGCAGCAGGGCCCTGCATAACTGGTGATGGGATGTTTGCCTGTATGTTACTCAGCATGCATTATGTAGAGACCATACGAGCTCACTGCAGACGCATATGAAGCTCTTAAAAATGTCAACAGATGTTCCTTGCCTTTCAAAGCAGTGAAGATGTGTTTGAATTGCTTTGGCTGTGTCAGCAATTGCCCTCCAAAACTATCACTGCATCTGCTGCTTTATTGCTCCTCTGCAGCTGGCTTCACTCCTGCTGCGGCTGCTTCCCACTACGCATGGCTGGGGCGGCAGTATCTGACAGCAGCAGAAATGGTGGCGGGGAGACTGGATGAAGCAACCCTGCAGGTAAAGAAGTACACTGTGCTATACTGCTCTTCATTGGAGGTGATGACATTGCACATTGGGGATGTGATGGCCATATCACATCCTAAAGATGTCTGTGAGAGGAGCTGTTGCTCTACAGAAGCAGCATGACCTTGACCACACTACAATATCACACATCTGCTACACTGTCTCCAGTGCCCCTGTCTATGTGTCCTGTATTGAATAAATTTATGTTTAACACGCCTTAGCATCATGAGCATCCTAGTCTAGGCACTGTGCTTACTATTGCACTGGACCCCCTGGTGTATGTGTTTCAGGTCAACAAGGAGTGTGGTCCAGGCTTCCTGGCCCTGGCAGCTGCCCACCTGGCTGTGGCCCGCAAGGCTGCTGCGGAGGAGGCGCGCCTGCAGAGAGGGGGAGCACCACCCGCCTTTGACCTGGGCAGTGTGAAAAAAGGGTTGTATGTGGGCCAGCTGCTGCACAAGTCAGATTCAGGAGCATTGCAGTAAGTGGCAAAAGCTGCAGGGCCCTGAGAAATTCTGTTGCACCACGATCAGCTGTTCTGCATTTGCTGCTGCAGCTATGGGACCATACAGGCTCTGATCCCTGCTCCCCTGGGTGTGTAAGGTTGGAAGTTGGTGGTGTTAACAATTGGGAGGTGGTAGGTTAAGTGAGGGTTATTAGAGGAGGTTGGGGGGCCAATGTTTGGGAGCATGTGGACGATATGGTACGGGAGAACAACCCTCCTGAAGGTTGGGCAGGGCCTCCTGAAGCTCTCACTGCTTGTGTTGAGGGATATTTTGCTGGATCATCTGCCAAGTGTCCATTGTGCAGCATAGTTGGTTGCTGGCAGTTGTGAAGACATTGTTGGCTCATACTGGGGAGTGGTGGTGTACAGACAGTGTCAGAGCGTCGTCTGCAGCGTCAACATGTCTAAAGTAGCATGTATGTTCTAGTCAAGCCATGCCTTGGCTTTTGCTGTCCCCTTCCCCAGGGACTTGTCTGATGCTGAGTACTGTGCATACCTGGATGCTGAGGAGGCGCGCTTCAATCACAGTCAGCTGGTCCTGGAGGCAGCGGGAGCAGCGAGCAACTTCTTCCAGGTCAGTGGCAGGGCACCTGGTGGAGGTCATGCGCTGGCAGCAGGCATGATTTGTACTTCGTTGAAATGCACCTTGTTGTGTCCATCATCTACATGTACAGGATCAAGCTGGATGACATGCTTGCTTGTTTTACATGGGTTACATGCCTGCTGATCCAGCACATGCTGGATCTGATTCCCCTGCAGCTGTCCTCTGCAGATGCTGCCACGTCTAAAACCTTTTGCCGTGCTACATGATACTCCTTCATGGTCTGAATGCCCCTTTTTCTGCTGGTGCTACTGCTGCTGCTGCTGCTGCAGGGTCCTCATCATGAGCGTGTGCGGTCCCAGCTATTGCTGATCATGTCCCAGCAACACACGGACACCAACAATTTGCTGGCAGCACGGAAGTTGCTGCTCCAGGTGGCGTATGTGTATAGAAGGTGAGGGCACAAGCTTGGCCACAGGAAGGGGTCAGCTTTTGCAGGAGTGTGAAGGGAGCATGCGCAAGCTTCAAGCACCAAATTTCAAACATTTAGACAGAGAAGTGCAGAGCCAGCTAAGCCAAAATGTCATGTAGGACCATGCAGCACATGACCCCTTATGACTGGAGTTACACAATCCTGCTCGCACAGGTGAGGCACTTAGGCCACACACAACAATATGGCAGGTGAAGGCAGATGTCACAGTGTGGACACCAAGAGGGGTATACAGACTGGAGCCCTAGCGCAGACCGAATCATACGTAGAACGACGCATGCGGATGAAGATCAACCCTGGTGGGAGCTGCTGCTGGCTCCCACCAAACCATATATTGACCCCTTCTGCTGCTGTTACTGCTGCTGGCCGTGGGAAAGATAACGGGTAGCAATCTGCATATTGCACTGCAGCTCAACCCCCCTGCCAGAAGGCCTCAGGGTCTGCTTCTTGCGCTGGTGACTGGACTGCAAGAGCACCTTCTCATAAGTCCATTTTGTGCTGAGATTGTGCCCTTCGTAGTAGCACAAGCATGTCTCTATACGATATATCTATGGTATCCTGCCGGACTCATAATCCTTTCCGTTTGTACAAGCGGCCCGCCATTTCCTGCCAAACCTCATTGGAGGACAAGCTATAAACAGCAGTTAAACCTGGGTATGCGCTGTTTGTCACTTGTATTTCTTGCCTGCTAGCCTTTCACCGCTCCCTGTGCCTTGTGTGGTGCAATGTTCAGGGATGGCTGGGACCTACTGCTGCTCCAGGTGCTGCTGCTGCTACGGGATTGCTGTGCACGCCTCAAGCTGCAGAAAGATGCTTTGATCTGCAGCCTGGAGCTATCTGCAGTGCTGCATGCCCTCTGCAAGCAGCAAGAACAACAGCAGCTAGCAGGGCCTCACCAGAAGCAGCAGCAGCAGTTACTGGATCCCCAGCAAGCCCTGGCCTTGGCCACAGCAGCTGCCAATAGCATATTGGCTGGAGGGGGGGACAAGAAGTCAGGCATCATGAAGGCAGCTGCAGGTAGGAGGGGACTGGGAGCCACCTGAAGGGTTTCGCAAGCTTTGGGGTGGCTCACTATGGGTGTGTGTGCCGGCATGATTGTGGAATGCACCTGCTTACTGCACCCCATTGATCCTGTCCCTGGTGGGTACAAGGAACTGATTGAGATGCAGCGTGGGAACTTTTCTCAGTAAGGTGGGAACAGGCTTTACTGTTGTTAACTCCCCTCAATCATGCATGATACACAATGTCACAGTCAACTCACTCTGTAACCCGCCTTCCCAGTTTTCCCTTTCCTGACAGGGTACGGGGTGAATGCACCAGTACCGCTTCCTGCTGCTTCAAACTATGCAGGGCTACGCCCGGCATCCACTCACTTGCTCCCTTCCGTCTTGGTGCACAGGAGCAGGCACTTCCCCCATCACTAGCTCTGGAGGTCCTGCTGAGGGCAGTCTCTCCCTTCCTCCAGCCAAGGGTGGCGGCCCCTCAGCATCATCAGCCGGGGTGTTGGAGTACCAGGTGGCCTACCTGGACCTGGCGGGGGAGATGCAGCAGCAGCAACAAGGGGAAGGCGGAGAGGGGGGACAACGTGCATCACCCGTGGACCTGCTGCTCAAGTATGGAGGAGTCAGCAATGAACTATTGAACTTTTGGCTTTATTGCATAGATGACTTCTGCAGCAGGCTCGTTTTTTATAACATTCCATTATATGTACATGCATGCACTTGACCAAGATATGTATAGGGACTTCAGGCAAGGAAGTTAGGCCAAGCATTTTGTGGGATTCAGAGGCCGGAGGAGTGATATCTGACAACGTAAAAAGTATGCTAGTGACCATATGAAGTTGTTTCCACGCTGTCCTGTCCATTCACCACGTCCTCCTATCATGTTTAGCTGGAAAGATAGGCATGGTTCCTTTGGCCGTAATGGAGTTCCTTTCCCCCTTTCTCCCCGCTTCCTCCCCGCTTCCTCCTGGCTTCCTCCCTGCTCTCCCCCAGGCACCAGCAGCAGGACTTTGGTTGGTGGCGCTGCATCAGCGTGGCATGTGGCTTCCAGTCGGCCCCTGCTGACCCCCTTACCCTGTACTTCTGCATAGCTCTGTACAGCCACCTGCCAGTGGCCCTGCCATTGCAGCGGGTGATACTGCAGCAGGTGGACCCAGCAGGACCATGGGAGGCAGCTGCTCTGACAGGCTGGCCACCTGGGGGACACACAACAGCACATACATCACCAGCAGCAGCAGCAGATAACACCAACAGCAGCATAAGGAACACTGTGCCTGCTCCTTCTGATCCTGACATGCCAGATAACAGCAGCCTCAGCAGCATTAGTACTCAGCTAGCAGGCAGGCATCTGTCTTCCCCAGCAGTGCAAGGAGGTGGAGGTGCTGCTGACCACCAGCCGCTGCAGCTGCTGCCAGGACAGTGGCTGGTGCTGCATGTCCCCTTGCCTGCCCGCTGCATAGGGCTGCTGCAGGTGGATCGCCTCACCCTCCGTCTCAGCAGCAGCTGCTCAGTGGCCTACCAGCTGTCCAGCTTCCCCTGTGGCCTGTCAGGGGTGCTGGGGGGAGGGCCATACCCCAAGGGCATATGTCCCTTCCCTACTGGGGGTGGGGTGCGGCCTGGGGTGTGTGCAGCCATGGTGGGACATGTGGGGCCACTGCCAAAGTTGGAGGTAGGGGGTGTGGGGCCTGGGTGGATCAACACCCATCTTGCTTTCGATTTTCTTACAAAAGGACTGCTTTCATTTTTGGCTTTCCCTAAAATTTGGCTGGAAATAATTGCAATGGCTGGCCTCAAAACTCCTTGATGCGTTTCATTTGCCAGAGAACCGATGTAGAGAGGTAAATCTCCATCCTCCGTGGTAAGGGACTCCCGTTAATGGTCGAGTTATAGAGTGTAAGAACATCAATACCAGGATCTACTTACAGTGCTTGCAGCCCCTGCCTCCTATATCTCAGTGCTCACAGTCCACCTCTGCATTCTTCCCCTCTGTGCTTGCAGATATCTACCCCTGGCTTGTCCCTGGTAGGTGAGTTCACCCCCATAGAGGTGCAGCTGACCACCCACAACCCCCTGGTAGAAGGCGTGTTGGAGCTGAGCCTGCGGTCAGCCACTGGTGCAGTGCCTGGTCAAGTCACCCTGCTGGCCCGCCTGCCAGACCAGAAGCTTCAC
Source organism: Pseudopediastrum boryanum (assembly GCA_963556185.1). Lineage (NCBI taxonomy): Eukaryota > Viridiplantae > Chlorophyta > Chlorophyceae > Sphaeropleales > Hydrodictyaceae > Pseudopediastrum > Pseudopediastrum boryanum. The sequence goes on from OY744496.1 coordinate 4,103,337, forward strand.
GCCCTCAGTGTGGACAGCCATGTGCTGCAGCTGCCCAGCATACCAGCAGCATCAACGCATGTAGTGCAGGTGAGGGGGGAAGATGGCTGCTGTAGGGCTGTGCAAGTGCCTGCTTCAGAAGATACCAGTGGATTGCTTGAGCACAATATGTTATACCCTTTTGCGCACGTCTGCAGTCATGAAGACTACAGTTCTATTGGCAAGTATCGTGTCATGTATGTAGATTGCTGTTGATGGGGGAGTGGCATCGCGCTGCTGCTGGATCACACTCCCAACCTGTAAGGGCTGTCAGCATACCTAGAACTGCACTTGCAGAACCGGTGGCGCATTCACAAGCCGGCAGCATGCTGCTGCATTGTAGCCTAGCAGAATCGTTGAATGAGTATCGCACTAGTTGGTGTGTGCTACGGGATACCTCTCCCACAGGTGGCCCCCAGCAGGCACATGCAGGTTAGCTAGGGTGACAGCACCGCGTAGTTGACTGAAGACTGCACATGCTCAACATGACACCTATGTTCACATGCCCTGCCATGCCAGATTTACTGACCTGTTACCCCCTTGTGCCACCACTCGTGCAGTTATGGCTCCGCAGCCCAATTGCTGCCACCACAGTCAAACTGACAGCTGTGCTCAACTGCCCAGCTCAAGTCACATCATCAGTGGCAGTGCGCTTTGAAGAACCCTTTGAAGCTGTAACTCGGGTAACGGGGGAGTCCCACATGCACAGCCTGGTGACACCCAGTCCGGCTTATGAAACCGCCGCAGCAGCAGTGATCCCTGGACAAGGTCTGCCATCTGGGTGGAATAAGGCACTGCCCTTGGCAATAGGCGCACCCATCATGGCCCAGGTAGGTGCTGGGGAGCAGGGCAGGGAGGCAGCCTCGCCATAGTGGTGTTCTCATCAGGTGGTGTGAAAGGCTCTGTTATTACCGGTATGTTGCAATATGTTTTTCGGACGAGAAAGCTCTGACACACTGGGCTGACTTAGTCTCTTTGCAGTGGCTCTTGGACGGGTACACCAGTTGTACTATCCACAAAGGAAGGGAGAGAAGCCCAATGTTTGTTATGCACATTGCTTTTTACTTTGTGGAAACCATTACAACCTGTGTTAGGCGTGGAGCAGTCCCTAATAGTGTTATATGCAGCCAGCAGACCTGACTTTTTGTGGGGTTTCTTGTGCATGTTTCTTCTGTTGAAACAAGAGGATGTTATTTGTGGTTCAGGTGTTGGTTCGTGGCTGCCAGCCCTCTGAGCTGGAGTTGCTAGATGTCAAGGTGGAGCTGCCTCAGGAGTCAGGAGTTCAGGTGAGGAGGGCTGGACAGGAGAGAAGAGGGGGGGTGGGATAAATGATATGCTGGGGAGTCATTTGATGGGGGAAAATGGCCTACAAGAACTGGTGTCTATTTGGTATGTGGTGAAAGGCAGGGCTCCTGTTCAAGTGACTATTGCTTTTTGGCTACTTTTACTTCGGGGTTTGCTTGCTTGTTGTCATCTATGGTTGGTCCAGCTGTACTACACCCACAATTGGGACGACAAATGGGACGACAAAATGGCACATCTCCGTTGTATATGTTAAGCATTTAAGCATGTGAGTATGTGACAAGTGGCTCCGCGCTGCTTACGGATAAGCGGCATCTACTGGCCAAATGAAGATGTTCAGGACACGCCTCTTGTCCCAGTGTTAAAGGGCGCCACAACTGGCGCTGTGGCTTCCGTAGGCTTAATGGCATGAGTATGCCAATCAGTGTGGATCTGTTTTGTGCTCAGGCGCAAGTGCTGCAGCCACAGTGTAACTATGGGTCACTCCAGCCCAAAAGCTTTCATACGCTAGCGTATGATATGCGTATTACGTATTATACGTGTATGACTTGTTCAAAATCAACGTATGTGGCAACTACACCCACAAATGGGACGACATACATGTGTGCTTAAGCGCCTGTTCACCGTTACTCTGGGAATCTTCTGGTATGGTTTTAACGGGCAAGTTTGGGAAGTTTCAGTTGTATGGAGCCCCCCATGGTTACCATGCTCCTACATACCTCCCGCCCTGATCCCCCTGCTTGTTTGACCTGAATATTCATGTGCCTTTGTTGGCTGCTGCAGCTGTTGAACGAGTTGTCCTCTCAGCTTCCCCAGCGACCTGTGGCTGTGGCCCAGGGCAGCATCCTTTGCTTCCTGCTGCACCTGGTGCCCACGGCAGTCACCAGCAACAACACCAGCACTAGCCTGGGGCGGCTGCAGCTACACTGGAAGCGGAAACACCCCATCAGACTTGGGAGCAGTAGTGGGGGTAGCGGCAGTGGCAGCAGCAAGGACCCGCCTAGTGGTGAACGTGCTGCTGCTGCTGTGGGTGGTGTGGGTGCTGCTGGTGATATGGCGGCCTCTCCTGGTGAGGTTGTGGTGACTGGTGTTCCATTGCCTGCTGTGGTGGTCCAGGACAGTTGGATGCGTGTGAAGTTGGTGTGCCCCAGTACTGTCACCTCAGGCCTGGCATTCCCACTAGCACTGCAGGTGAGGGGGGCAAGCAGGGGACAGCAAGCAGGCAAGGTGCTGCTGCTGCTAGTGGTGCTGGGTACATACATGCGTGTATCTTGGAGGTGCCACACCTTGTTGGTTTATGTGGTGCCGTGCCTGCTGAGATCAACAAGAGCAATCTGAACTGCTGCCTTTGGCACTGCCTAGCTAGCTGGTGACATAATCAAAAAAATTCATCGATATCTGTCCCTCCCAGCTAGCTCTGATCTCATGGTGTGCCTGAGAAGAATATCCTCGGCCCTGCTGTACTTCTGTAATGAAGTGCGTGCATTTTCGTCATAGAGATATCAGAGCTTGTTCCTGTGCCTTTTTGATTCCTGCTTCCTTTGCCTCCCCCCCTCCTGCTTGTGCTGTAGCTGCACAACACCAGTGGTCAGCTGCAGGAGGTCCAGGTGGTGCTGCAGGACAGCCAGGGCTTCATCTTTTCAGGGGACAAGGCACAACAACTGGTGCTGCAGCCCAGGGAGAACAGCAGTGTGACGTGGGCGCTGGTGCCTCATATGTCCGGGAAGCTGCTGTTGCCAACCATCCAGGTCACAGCCAAGCGCCTCAACTGCACCATGCTCACACAGAGCTCCTATGTGCATGTCATGGCATTCTGATGGGCCTGCCAAAAGCGTGGTTATAGTGTTTTACTGACACAAAGCAGCATACTGGAACGTCCAAAATGGTTAGATGACCATGACAGAGTGACTGTCAACCGGCAGTGTGAGATCTATCAGTTGATGTCAAACAGCGCCTGGGTTGAGGGGAAGGAGCTGGTTGGTCGTCCTGCTGTAGGTGGTAGACCACTGCTGCGATTGAGAGCTGATCGGCAGCCAGGGTATTAGAGCTCTGGTACTAGAGTCAACAGGCCTGGAATGCCGGCCCTTATGGATCGTGCCGGGTGATACTGGTGGTGCCGTCTCCTTACCTCCCAAAAGGTACTAGAGCTTTGATAAAGATATTTTTGCTGCCTGGGAATGTGTAAAGCTGTTGCAGACGCCGGTGCATGCAGCGGCTGATGATGTTTACAGTAGGCTGTTGCGCCTCTTTAAGAGGTGTTAGAAGCCAAGGATGACGTAGGCACAGAAGAAGCATGGACCGCAGGATCTGTTAAGCCTTTAGCAGAACCAGGACCTTGGCACATTTTGGCCGGCATCCATCCTAGCATCCGCGACGCGCAACCCTGCAGGAACCGGGTCTGCCTATCCGCTACTCACGTTTAGCTGTGCGGCATATGGAGGACAGCAGAGCGCCTGGAGAATTAGGTCCAACGTAAAGTTTAAGTGCATTAAAATCATTACGTACACATTACAGATTACAATTGGGTCCCACACAGTGGGCGCCCGTAACCGAGCCAAATTGAACTCTAGGCTCCATGGGCATGTTACTGCTGGCCGCACCAGATGAGATCGATGCAGACAGACACTTGTCAGCTCACGTAAATTTCTGCAATCTCTACCATACAAACAAACAAACAAAAAGTGAAGGTGCGGCAACCGCAAAAGGGCTGCTAGGTCGCAACGACCAAACACACCATCGGATGGATCCAAAAACAATGACTCACACCACCAACCAAGAGGAATACCCAAGCATACAGCCAACTACGAGACTGCAAACAGCTCGCATCCTACAAATCGCCAGTATGATCTGACTCCAGATCAAACACATGCCAGAGCACCAACCAAGACAAACAACATCTGAACACCTTCCTTTAGAACCTGAACACTATACACTCTGCAACACCCGGCCGGTAGGCAGCTACCAGGCAGGCTAGTTACACATTAGTACCAGCTGATGGCTCTCGCAGGTCACACGCTGGCTCAGACCAAGAGGGAATACTGAGCTCTGCACAAGTGGCGACTGACCTTCTGCAAGATATTGTAAACAACAGAACAGCCACACGTGCTTCGCCGTTTGAAAGGTTTCCATACCACCATACTGCTGGCAGATACATACAGCCAAGCCTCAGTCCGGTGCAGCACACTATGGCGTAGCATTGTAGAAAGGCGACTCCTTTTCATACCTTTAAAAAGGCAAGGGCAGCGGCCACCAACAAATAAGGACCACAACTAACAGAGGAAAGCTACAACGGCAGCATAGGGGAGAAGATACTCTTGTCCCAAGCATTAAGCATTTTTTTGAAGCAAGGACCTCAAAGGGCTCACACTATCCCATACTAATCCCTTGACAGCCTACCAATGTCTTTACCCCGGACCTTGGGTGATGCCGTTGGAGCCTAAGTAGGCTCCTTGTGGGTAGTGCTGGCCCCATGGGTTTGCCCAACTTCAATAAGGTCCCTGGTAATATGTAATCTCTTATGTATGCTGGGCCAGCAGCCCATTTTGACTTGCCATGCATTGAGCACTTGATGCAATCAACATGAAGTGAAGCAAACTAATGGATTGCTCAGCGTTTTCATCCATGTCTGATCCGCTCGCACCCCGGGCACCACACGGATGCCCAAAAAGTCACTGCATCATGATACCCATTGTCTTTTCATTACCCACTGTCACCAATACATCCTAAAGCTCGATGCCTACTTCTCATGTATGAAAGAGCCCAGGCTCAGCCTTCCTCTGCCTGCACATGCAAGACCACTCAAATACACTTTACAGCACTTTGTTCACCAGCATGGTCCCTTCAGCCTCATACTACTACTTGAAACGTATAGTATGGTCCAGACGCCAGCTCCATACCCTTACAACATTGTCTGAATGGTTGACATCTGCTGAATCATGTCCATCAGTAACCGAAAGATGCTGTATCTGTTTCTCCAAATTCTCATCAGCAAAGGCCAGGAAAACAACATCAGCATATATGCCAAAGCAGATGAGTTGCCGCACATGTTTTACCCTGTATCACATTTCACGAGACTGTACGGTAGCTGTGGATATTTCACTCCACCCACATGCAGTGCTCTTATTCCTTCTACTCGGCCCAGCAGTCTGACAATGACAATATAGTAGTCAGCTGTTTCTATGAGCTTGATATTGTGCTTGGAAACGTCCCTGTCATGCGCCAGTAAGCAATACACCACCAACCCCTCGTACAAACACAATGCCAAACATATAAGCCCTGGCCAACACACAAGCACACATTCAGACACTTATTGTACATATGGACCGCACACTGATGGTGCTAAGCAGCCCAAGATACCTAAGCGCATGCAGCGACTGCAGGCCTCAGGCCTTATTGTACATCAAGGGCAGCACAGGCTCTCCCTTGGCTCTACCTCAGCTCTCCTTGACACAAATAAGGCCCACAATCTATAGAAACGGCCCAGAGTCTCCACCTATATCACCACAACCTTCTGCATAACAGCCCTGCGTTATGCAAGCTAGTAACTCACTTGTCAAATTTGTGAGGTTCACATGAGGCCACCTCCGGAACATAAGCTGTGTAGTTTTGCTTACGTGTTATGCACAGCATAAGAAGTTCTTGTTGCATCAGATTACCCTGCTTCAAGCCATGGCTGCCAACCCATAGCAGGACCCCGTCCATTCAGTCTGGCCTAGGGCACAACTAGCTGGACAAAGAGGTACGCTAACAAGCAGGCAGCTCATACATTGCAAACACTTGCCCTTGGCGCTGTGCACCTCAATATCAAGGCCAATGGTGTTGTCATAGCTTTCCAACCATGCACATGGGCCAGAGATATTGGCACCACATAATACAGCTTCTCCTGCATCTTTGACTGCAATCACCTATACTCATGGCCGAATGCAGTCCGCCTCAGCATTTCCCTGAGCCACTTAAATGCCTACCACGCCTAGCCCCTCTCATATCCCATCCCCCATCATGCATCTCCCTCCCTCCCTCTCGGCCTCCCAGCAGTCCCCCCCCTGCTGCTCACTGATCATGGCCTTGAGGTCCACCGCCAGCCCCTCCCCCTCATTCACCACCCGTGTCAGCTTCTCCCCTGCCGCAATATCAGCTGAGGTAATGCTCCAGTCCTTGAAGGTGCTGCCCAGGAAGCGGCACAGCACCCAGCAATCCTCCCAGGTGCTCAGGGGGCCCAGGGAGGCACGCACGGAACCAGTGGGCAGGGACACAGGCACCAGCCCCTCAGCAGCGCCACCTGATGCTTCCTGCTGCTGGTCCTCCTCCATAGCAGTGGTGTGTGTTTCCTTCCCTTGATACTGTGTGTTGATGGCAGCAGACCTGGGTCTCATCACAATGAGGAGAGGGCCCTTGTGACCAGTGGCGGCTCGAGCACGCTCCTGCAGGATGAGGGAGCAGAGCACAGGAGGGAGGACCAGGTCATGAGGAGTGTCCTGGTAACAACATCTTAACATGCCGATATGGTGCTGTGAGTAGCTAAACAAGAGCCTTGTAAGTAGCTGAACTTATCACCACATGTGAGTAGCTGAACAGATAATCACATGTGGCAGCAAGACATCCACGGCCACAATAACTGCAGACAAGTGACTGTAAACATGCCTGTCATTGGAAAAGACCCTTGGTACATCCCTTAGTAACTACCCTATCCCAGCCCCTCCTATTCCCTAAAGGGTCCTCTCCCTCTTTTCCCCTCTTCCCAGCCCACCTCCACCTCCACTGCCCAATCCCCTGCATGTTCCATTCCCCCACCACCCATCCTCCTTCCGCACCTCGTCCCCTAAAGACACCTTCTTTCACTCTCCCCCCCTCCTCCTTCCTTCCCTTGGCTTCACCAAGCTGCATCCTATCTTCCATAACCCTGTCCCCCCATCCACCCCCCGCCCCCCCCCCCCTCCCCCACCTCCTCAGGTGTGATCCCCAGGTTATCCAGGCATCGTCCAGGGTTACAGTTACACCCTGTGCGCACATGCAGTCCTGCCGCTGTGGCCGCCTCCGCCAGCAGCACTGCCGGCACCCTCTCCCCCAGGGGGGTGAGCAGCTGGAACTGGAATATTGCACTCTGGTGGTGGCCGCCATCACCATGCCGCCCAAACAGTTTGAGCAGGGGAGCTCCATTGCTGTGCTGCAGCTGACGTAACTGGTCATATGTCCAGCAGCGCAGGGACTCCACATGAGCAGATACTGCCTGGGGCCAAGGCAAGGGGGTGGGATTGGTACAGGGGGTGCGCAGGGGGGGAGGGGGTAGACATGTCAGTCGTATGCTCTTCTTGTAGTTGCATGGTATATTCTTGTTATATCCCGACCCTGCCTGGCCTCTCGATTATGGTGTTGTACATGATCAGATAACTCTCCTTGTTTCTTTACAGGAATCCATAGACAAGACCCAAGACATCATTTCTTGGGCTTTGCGGAGCTGCAGCCAGACATGGAAGGCAGAATGTCTCATTGGATACAAATCATGATTAAAATGCTAACAAATCATCAGCAGCATTATCCGCAGTTAAAACCTGCTATTCCGTCTCCACCCCTCCCTTCACACCACGGGCTGCCCTCCTTTGCTCTCATGCATGCACATTCCAAAGTGCAAAGCCCCCTTGATCACTTAAAAGGCCATATGTTGTGGCTTCGTATTCTCAGGTAGCTTGGGTAGCAACGCAACCACAAAATTGCTAATTTCCATGTGTCCTTCACAGCACCCCTCCAGAAATCTGGCCCCCTTTCTCTAAACCCCCCTTTCCCTACCTTCATTCCTCCCAGTTGGTCCAGCAGGTTGAATCCATGCTTCAGTGCTGCAATGCTGAGGTAGCCCAGTGTGCCGTCCTCCAGCCCAGCAGGTGCTTCACTCAACACATGCCAGGCATCCTCAGCAGTGCAGTAGTCCACACTGCCACCACCAAAGTACACCTTGCGCAACACAGCCACGGCCTGCTTGCGCACGATCAGGGCCCCCAGGCCTGTGGGGTAGCCAAACAGCTTGTAGAATGATACAGGCACAAAGTCTGGCTTGACTGCTGCCAGGTCCAGGGGGTGGGTGGACACGTAGGCAGCTGCATCCAAGAGCACCAGGTATTGATCCCCCGGGGAGGACTTGGCGTGAACCTGGGGGGATCAGGTGCATGTGAAGGGAACAAGGGTTGGCACCAGGAGCAGTGAGAGAAACTGAGTGCATTGATCTGTGTTTGTTACTGAAGAGAGGACACGCAGCAGTATCAACAGCCGTGATAGCAGCAGCAAACCGCCCATGGATGAATTTGGATATGGAAAAGCACCTTCTGTGTCACAAGCCCTGCTGCCTTACAGCCAGCTCCAAGGGGTGGACACAAACCACACAAGCAAGGAGTCGATTGCCCTTGGGGCCACTTTGGGGCACCAGTGATGGTCGTAGCATGGCAGCAGAAGGGAGCAAGGCGATTTGGCATGATCATGAGCAGAAGCGTGAGCTTGGCGCAGCCTTCACAGACCATCAGCACAAACACGGCACAAAATGGCAAAAGCAGAGTACTCGCGTCATTGGTGCCCATACACATTGCTACCATTTGGCAAAACAACATTTCTCAGCAGCCATTTTTCCCTACCACCCCTACACCCTCATGCCTACCTGCTCAATCCATTTCATAGGGTACAGTTGTCCTTCATAGTTATCCTTGGCTGGATATGCCACCAGATGATACCTCACACCACAACCACCAGCAGCAGCAGCAGTAGGGCTGTCAGCCTCAGACATGCCACCCCCCAGTCGCCCCTCCCCCCAGATCCCCTCACTGTTGATGCTGCTGCTGAACTCACTGCTGTCTGTCACCGCGCTGCAGCTCACACCCGGGTGTGAGGCGTCACTCTCCCAGGTGCTGCTGTAGTGACGCTCCTCTCCTGCATCCTTCACACCCGCACTGCATACCCTAGCAATGACCGCAGGGCAAGTGGCCAGAGCAGCAGCAGCAGAAGCAGCAGTAACAGCACAAGTGCCACAAGCCTGAGCAGCAGCAGCAGCAGCAGCAGCAGAAGATGTAGGTGCTGGTGGTTCACTTCCCGGCAGCTGCAGCCATTCCTCCACCTCCTCCCTCTTGAGGCAATGGAGGTGTGCACCCGCTGCCTTAGCATATGACCCAATACCCAGCACGCTCTTGTGGTTGGCTTGAGTGTAGGTGAAGTGGCTGCCACTGGTCCAGGGGAAGTACTCCCCAACCATCTTCAGACCCTCAGTGGCACCCCTGGGGAACACACACATGAAGTGCAACACAGCATTAGGAGACAAGGCAACCACTACTTGATCTGTAGCGGCATCTACAGAAGCAGGACATGAGCATCCATCCTTCTCTAGCAGCAATTGTTCAAGTCACCCACATCCATTGCAATGCACCAAGGGACACCTCACATGTGCCTATGAGACATGATGCACCCTGAATTACCACTTTGAGAGACAACAAGCTGCAGCAGCAGATGCTACTGCTGTAGCAACCCCGAGGTCCCTTTTGACGACCTCAACAAGAATCAGTTGCAGTGGGAGCCTTGCCCATTTACACGCAACCTGCTTAATTCCGTTTTCAATGCATTCAGGCAGTATCTTACTTTGTGAAAACGACCAGGTATTCCTCTGGGTCAGCATTGAAGAAGGTCAGCACCTGGGCTCGTGCAGCATTGACCTCCTGTGTTGCCCGGGTGCTGCTGGGGTTACGGCTGTGAGGGTTGCCAAAGGCACTGCTGGTCAACTCGGACATGATGGACTGGATCTGGGAGCTGGTGTACAGACCAGCGCCTGGAGGGAGGAGGAGGGAGGACAATGGAAGGACTGACTAGGGTAGAGAACGGGAGGGGCAGAGGAGAGGGGGGTGGAGGAGAGGGATGGAGGAGATTGGAGGAGGGCAGAAGGGGCATAACAGAGAAGATGAAAGGAGTGGGAGGCAATCACAATACCACAGGGTTGTGCAAAGAGAGGTGCCTATGGCCTTGAATCCTGAGGCTAATGCTGGCCAAGAATTAGGATGTGTGGTTCCAGCCACTCCCACCATTAGCCCTTGACATACCTCCATTTAGTACCACCAATAGGAGCTCTAATGCATATTCTTTTGTGGTTAACAATGAGAACTGAAGGGTGATTATGTCTTCAGTAGGAGCATGTACACAGCAGATACGTCCACAACTGACCAATCAATGCCAGCTGCCAGCTGCCTTTCAGGCATCCTGCAGTACTCAAATAACATCGTAACCTGGTACAGCAGCACATGCTGTCTTGATTGTTCCATAAAAGGCTGGGACCTTACCTGTATGGTCAAGGTAGTGCTGACCCAGTCCAAGTCGGGCACCTACTTCAGCGTGCCAGTGCTTATCGACCCAACCTCCATAGCCGTACTGTGCCCCATATTCAGTAAGAAAGCCAGCTTTATCCTTCTTAATGGAGCTTTTCGCGCCTGCGTTGTATTTGCCTACAGCAAGGTTTCCGTTGTTGTAATCCAAGGGCTCCAGGCTCTTGGGCGTAGTAAGCGGGAAAACATCTTTACCTTCCACCATGGTCTGCTAAGGGCCAGTGGCACGGGTGACTCGCCAAAAACCAAGGAGCAGCAGCTCCGTGTGACCTTTGGCGGGGAGACCTACTTCCCTGCGGTCCTTCACGCTTTCACAGCATGTACTGGCACGCTATGTGTAAGCTCTGCTAGGGACAATGTTGAGGCCGCTTTATCATGTAACTCTGCAGAGTGCAATGATACGTAGGTATGGCCGATCAGACAAGGCTGTTCAGCTCCTCTTTAAGTGTCCACTGCTGGTACGGGGTGCATTGCTCGGAACGTGCTCGGTCTTGGACGGTGCAGTCCGTTGGCGGAACGTGCATTGCCTCCCAGAACCTTAACCGCTGCTGTAAGAGAGATACACATAGGCTGATATATAATACTTTGGTGCTCCAGTCAGCAAGGCAGTCCGTCAGAAGACGTCAATTTTGTCAGAAGTGTGAGAAGCCACCCACTCACACTATGACAAGAGGAGCTCCCACAAACATGAACACCTTTAGGGCTATCAACCAGCAGCAGCGCCGAGATATATTATGTACCTCTTGAAAGACTGCTAGATGGTTCATTTCCTCAGTGCTCCCCACCAAACCCTTGGCCATGTCAGTTCCAGTTTCGCCGCTTGCCACGGCCACACCGCTCTCAAGGAGGGAACCAACCAGTGCAATTTGTAGCTGCTGCAGTTACCACGCATACCTGGTTCGGAATATGCTGTCCAATGAGTCTAATCCAAAAGCTCCCACGACGTAAACAATATAGGGCAAGCCATGAACCCTGGATGGGCACGCCGCAAGGCCAGACATAATTGGCGCCGACAAGGATCGCAATAGCATAGCACTTCTACAGCTGCACTCCACTACTACGCGCAACAACACATGCCAACCTATTGCTGACCGGGAACCAGCATTTATTGTCACTTAACACCTGCACCAACCTCACCTCCGCACTGGCGGTCAGGTGAGGTCAATGACCCCATCACTACCTTCATCATCAGCTGCCACTGCAGCTCCTCTATGATTAATTCCCTCCACATACCCTGTTCCCAACTCCATCATGCCTCTTTCCCCCCTCTCCATCCCTCCCCCAGCACCTGCTGCTGCTGTTTCTCCTCCACCTCTTGCTCGCGTCTCTATACCAGCCTCACCAAACAGTCTTCTAGGTCCCTTCGACCCTCCACCCTCTCCTTCACGTGCTGCATGAACGCGACCAGCATCTGCAGCATGTGCAGCCAGCCCCCCCACCCCCTTCTCCCCTCCTACTCCTCCCACTGCCTCCCCAGCTAACTCCAAATATTGTTGAGTCATCCACCCCGGCAGCCCCCCACTACTGGTATCACTAGCAGCACCTGCACGACCACCTCCACCACCTGCTCCTATTGCTGCAGTCACGTGTTGCCTCCCCCCAACGCTGTCCTTCCCCTCTCCCCCCAGCCCCTGTTCCCTCATCATGCGTTGCTTGGCATCAGGGGTGCAGGTGCGCTTAGCAGGGGAGCCCTCCACAGCTTCACCATCATCCACTGCAGCTTCCTCACAGTCCTCCCATTGCCTCTGACATTGTCCACCAGGGGACCCCTCTCCTCCTCCTGCTGCTGGTGATGCCACACAATCCTGATGTATGTCCACATGCCCTTCATGCTGAGGCCCATGAGAGCCTTGCTGCTGCTGCTGCTGGCGGCTGGAAGCTGTGCCATGTGGTGTCCCTCCTGCAGCCCCAAGCCCCTGCTCACTATCACCATCATCATCATCATCATCAATCAAGCGCCGTAGCAACTGCTGCCGCTGCTGTGGCCGCTGCTGCTGCTGCTGCTGCTGCTGGCAAAGCTTGCTTTGTGCTCCGCGAAGCTTCACTAGCCCGTCCTCCTTCTGCCCCTCTCCCTCCATGCTATCATCGTCTGAGGGATGCTGGCCAACGTGTTTCCGCTGACACTGCCTACCCTGCTGCTGCTGCTGCTGATGTTGCTGCAATGCCCCTTGTGTTCGCTCTGTTACCAGCCCCCTCCCACCTACTTTCAAGCGTTGTGCTAATGGAAGAGGCTCCTCCAAACACTCCTCCTCCACCTCATCTGCCACCCATACATCCCCTGCCCCCACATCCCCCTGCCCCTGCCTTCCCTCTGCCCTCCTGCCTGCCTGACCAACCATGTCCCGCACATGTTGCACTGGACCAGCAGCAGGGGAATCAGGCGGGGAGTCTGACAGCACAATCACCTCCCCCGCCCCTTCTGCTGCTCCCGGGCGCCTGCTGTGCTGCACTGCTCGTTGTATATCTGCCATCAGCCCCACAGTGGACACCACACCACCTCGAACACCTACATAGCCACCACCCCCTCCTACTCCTGCTACTGCTACTGCTGTGGTGCCGGCGGCAGATGATGGTGTGCTTTGCAGATTCCCTCCCCTTGCACAGTCCCCAGATGCTGCTGCTAGCTGCCCTGCCCCCACAGGCTTGACAAAGCGGTTCATTGCCCCCGCCAGCATTCCCCCCTTCACCTGAGCCTTACCAGCAGGTCCTGCTACTGCTGCTTTTCGTCTGCTGCTGCTGCTGCTGCCACCCACCAACACTGGACCTTCCTCCTGCCCCACACCGGCAGCCAAAGCAGCAACAACTGGCCGTGCTGGCGGATTTCTCGCTGCTATGCTCCTCCCTGCTCCCCAGGCCCTGCTGTCAGCCCCCTTGCCTCCTCTCACCCCCCCATCACCATCATTGCCACCTCCTCCTGCTCCCAGCACCTGCTTGTCACCACCACCAGCCTTCACATTGCTACCATATCCCCCAAATGGCAGACCCAAAGAACCCTCCTCATCTTCCTCTCTCGCTAAACCCTGTAATGAGTTCGGTGAGTCCCTCCCTCCCTGTCTTCCATGACCACCACCACCTGCTGCTGTTGCTGCTGCTGTCTCCTCTGGTGCTTCCCAGAGGCCTGGTGTTTCCCCCAGAGCCCTGGGTACATGCCACTGCTGCTGCGGGGCCGGCTTACCCGGCTGCTTCTGATGAGCCTCTTGTGGCCGCGTGTAATCCTGCAGCAACAAGCCACATGCAAGATGGTGAGGCATGACAGCAGAACGCACTTCCACTCTGCCCAGCATCGCATTGACGGCATCTGCCAAAAGTCTCCATCACTGACTTTGCCCTCAATATGCCCTGTACAATGTACAAACAATAGCATGCAGCAGAGAGAAGAGGGGAGGAGTTGGAACAAGGCCACTGCGCCACCAGGGTGTTTCCCCCCCCCATTGACTAGCATCAGAACATGGACAAGGTCAGCAATTGTGCCTTTAAATGCGCCAGGCACCCTCAGCGCCCAGCTCTCCTGGAACACCCCTGGGTAGACACCTGGTATCAGCTGGCGACAGGCAGGAAGAACATGGCATACATACCAATGGCATGGATACAAAATCCGTTCACACTGTAATAGCCTCATGAGCAAGCATAGAGCGTCCTGTGAGAAAACACAATGTGTATATGAAGCAAGCCCGTGGGATGAAATGATCCATATACATCAATGACGCAAGCTGTGCTAAGACCAACAGTAAGCAGTAGCAGAGCTCCAGGACACTGCACATCAACCCTTAGGAACCCATTTAGCCCTCAGGACGTGGGGGCTGAGAACTAGGGAGCACTAACACCTGCCCTACTTATCCAGTCAGTATTGACACAAGTTCAGGATGTGTACAAGCACCACACACCTCAGAAAGGCTCACAAAAAGTAAAGATGACGGTAGCGAGCTGTCTAGCAATGTCAGGACATACAAACTGTCATTAGCAGGAGCCTGCAACGGGCCGGCGGTATTCATATTGGTTCAGGATGTGTACAAGCACCACACACCCATGGACAACGCAGTGACTCACCATTCACTGGAGTGGGCAGCCCAAGGCGTGGTGATTATGCATACATGCTTGACCATACCATACCATACAGCATGACCCCTACAGCAGGCTCTTTTGTGAAGCCCTAAGACCTAAACCCTGAAAATGGGACGCCCTCGGTCAAGTGAGGGCCGCGATGGCACAATGGTATCTGGCAAACAGAGCTTCACCCCTTAGCTTGGGTGTCCGAGTGGTCTAAGAAGCCAGACTCAAGTTCTGGTACGGGTAACCGTGCGTGGGTTCAAATCCCGCCTCAAGCATCTGCAACTTTTCTTGGTAAACAGAACCTATGAGTCAGAAATCTCTCCCTGACATTTGAAATGTTCATGGGCCGGTTGCTGGAATAACTGGAGGTTGGATACAGGTCAACACAGCAGTCACAGAATGTGCAGACAAGTCACAGCTTGCAGAGAGTGCAGGCTCTTATTATGCAGTGGTGGAGCGCATCATGCACTAATGTGGGATTATGGGAATGTGGAATGGCCTTTCTGTCTTGAGCTTGTAAGCACTACGGGTATTCACAAGCATCCCCGGAAGGTACTTTGGAGCATGGGAATTGCATGGCTCCATTCTGCCTTTTACTGAACTCCTGCCTGCTTGTTTTGCTCTTCAGCTGTCATCTTAAACTGCGCATGCAACCACCACCCCAAGCCTGCATCTTGCCCTTCCAAGACCTCAAGCAACACATGTTGCCTGCCCAGTTCTGTCACCCGGGGCAAGCATTCGATCATAATGTATTGCCAACCCGCTTGTGTGACTTAAAGGGAAAAAAACAGTACTCAGGAAAGGTCTGTCCCTGAAATCGCACACCAAACTGTGAAGGCTCCACTGTGCATTTGCCCCTATATGGCAGGAGGAGCCATGCCATCCTGCAGATAGCCAAAGCAGCCCAGTACAAAAGATGTGATGTACCAGGGTGCTGATCTCTCACAGGCTACAAAGTGGTCAACCCTAACACGGGCTGCATTCATGCTTACCTTCACAACACTGAAGTATTCTTTCAGGTTCTGCTGCTGTTGCTCTTGGTATGCAGCCTCCTGCACCTGTGGCTCCACCTTCTTCCGTTGCCTTCCAGCTCCTGCTGCCTTGGGCCCAGAGGACTTCCTGCCAGCTGATGAACCGAGTTTGGACCTGCTGCTCCTGTGACACAGACACATTGAATTAACCCTTGGATCATGCTGCGATGAACCTGGCCAATTCATCAGCATGCAAAACAGCTCTCCATCCCTTGCCTGACCCATCTATACACAAACACATAACCTGGAAGCAAAGCAACGGGGCGTCCTGGCAGGCATGTTGCAGCAATCAATCAATCAAAACGCAAGACCAGGTACGCCAATGGCCAAACAAACCCAGGACATGATCAGAAGCTCCTATCCAATAACATCAAGCCATACAACCGGTGGTGGATCATTTGTCACACATAAGGCAAGGCTAAATGCAACAAGTAACGGCAGATACCAAAGCATCCGCCTCAATGAACAATGGGCACCTCATAGCCATCATCCGCTGCTGAGGTCATTCACAATCTTATCACAATCTTGTTCTCCATGCAAGCCCTTGCCTCTGCTTTTCTCGTTTTCCTTCCTAGCTACTCGCACCCCCCCCCCACACACCTCCCGCGTCCCCCCCCCCCCCCCCCGCCTACTTGTTCTGGAATTCCTCCACCAGTTGTGGCCATAGCTGATCCAGGAGGCTACACCTGAGGGAGCGCTGCTCTGATGTGCTCACACCACCATACTCACGAGCAAAGCGGCTGGTGTCTGCTCCCTCACCACCACCAGCACTAGCCTGGCTGAGAGGACACTCTTCTTCGCCCACTGTACCCAAGCGCCCTCCACCAGACCCCTTCTTGCTAGTTCCTGACAGCAGCAGGAGATGTCAAAGGCTTGGGCACCGTTCATTGGCTTCCTGTTGCTTTTCTTCAAAGCACGACTAAGTTTGCAAATTGTAACAGCTCACTGCACTGGGTGATAACTGCAGCAAGGATTATGACAGCACCTTACCCATACCTGGCTTAAAGGAAACGAGCTGTCAGACACATCAGCTGTAAACCAACATGCAAACACTAGCTAGCAGGACATGTCAATGCACTTTTACCCTTAAAAGAACGTCAAATTGGTCACATTTTTAATTCTCAATTGCAACAGCTCGGGCGCCATATCAATGCTGGGGTCACCAGCCCAAATACACGCAACCCTTAGTTCTCCAGTCTGACGTCAGCTATGCCAGCAAAGAACGGAGCAAAGGATGTTCATTTCACACATGACCACCACCTTGCCAAGCTAAAAGGTACAACATTGCAGAGGCGCTGGAGCCTATCGCAATGCTCTCCGCACTTGTCTGGTGGCCATTCCTGCCAGTTCCCACTCCTTCCCCCCAGCCCCTCACCTTCAATCCAATCCTTGTCAATCTTATAGTCCCGCTCCTCCTGTTCCCCCTGGCCCGCCTCCATCCGCCCCACCACCACCAGATACCGCGGCCACACACCACCACCACAAGTAGCAGCACCCATGCCCCCATTGCGGTCAATCATATCTCCCACACCAGCAGCTGCTGTAGGTGCTGCACTAGGGGTGGCGCTGCCTTTACTGCCAGCCTTGGCCCCCCTCTCACTCAGTTTACGTATTGCTGTCAGAATCAGCTGCACCCCAGAGGCAGGGGGAGGCACTGGACCTTGACGGGCATCCCATTCCAACAGCAGGGGGAGCAGCTTGCATCGCACCTGCCAAAACAGAGAACCCCAGCATCGACTAATACCACCATGCCACTGCACCTATAGCCCAAGTGGATTCTAGATGGAACCTGCACTCAGCCTGCGATGCTTAGCAGTGCACAGCATGCAGCACTCTCAGCGCAGAAGAAAACATGCAGAACCAGCCAAAGTCCAAATGCTAGCTTACCTTGGGAGCAACAGAACACACAGCAACAGCAGGAGATGAACTTCTCAAGACGGCACCAGCAGCTAAGGGCAGGTGAGGCGAGGGTTGAGTGCAGGCATTGGGTTACACCAGGCTGCTGCCAACCTGCCCTCTGCTCCTTAACAATGCACCCCCAAACACGCCAGGATTTGCTGTTAGCACTCCGGCAGATCCACAACAGGCCCAGCATCCAATTGCTGGCACATGTCCACACATCATATTTCATTTCTAAGCTTATTGCTCCTGCTGCCCGGTTCCAAACCGCCGCACCAAACTTGATACATAGTCCAGCTATGCCTGACGCTTGAGACCTGAGAGCACACACCTCAATACCACTATCTAGATCTGATAAATCACCTACTCATATCCCCTAGGTCTCAGCGCGCCACCTACTCCCTCCCCACCCTCCACCCCTCCAGCCTCCCATCTTGCCCCTTCCTGCTCACCACTCTGTAATCCCACTCTGGGATGTATCGTGTCATGAGCTCTGCCACCCTGTTGACATCAGGTCTGTGCAGCCACTCAAAGATGTTGTCATCCCCGGGGCTGGCCAGTCCATACATGCGTCTCACCTCAGCCACTGCAGCACCACTCTGACTGGTGTAGGTGGATTGAGCACGCCTAGGGACAAGACAACACAGTCAGGCAATGGCACCCTCTCACGCGGCACATGATCTTTTCAGACAATGATTGTGATCAAACCCCATGATGAAAACATACACAGACTTTGGAAAGCAACCCTGTGACAGGCGGCAGTAGCCTGTGTGATTCCAGAGGCCCAGCCTTCTCACATGCATCAGAACATGACCCCCCACAGGAGGCGATTCCATGCGACTGTGCTCCAGCCAAGCTGCCCGTACCATAACAAGCGGTGGTAGCAGGCTGATATCCAAGCACATTCAAACTGGGTTCCCATCTGCTTGGTATGGTACTGCCAAAGACGCCTGTGGAGTTAGTTACTTCTACACAATGGTGAGGAAGGCATCCGCCATTCATCTCCAAAACCCCCAAGGACTTGCCCCGTATTCATCTCCAACCTCGACGCCCCTTCTCGTCCTGTCCTATCAGTTTGATGGCAACTGCCTTGGCCTTGCTCCTGACTGTGTTGTTATTGCTCAAGGTAGCAGCTATAGGTTGACAACAGAGCCATTCTTCTTTTGATTGTGAATTCTTACATCAAGTGGCACCCCCACCCCCCACCCTGACCGCAATCTCCCCATCCCTTCTCAGCAGGCAATGCATACCTCATTGCAACAAGTGGTCACAAGTCCATCACCTTTTGTACCCTAATCGCCAAGCTTTGCACCCCACAATGCCCCATCCCCCCTCCCTTTTCCCCTCCTCCTCCCCGCACCTGCAAGCCTCCAGGAATCCCGCAGTCCTACAGGCCCTCCCCACCACCCTATTCAGCAGGCGCTCATCTGCTAGACTATGGAAGGCACAGCTGCAGCTCTCCGATGCCCCTGCACAACACCCCTCCGCCAGGCCATACATCTCCTGACACTGTGCACATGGGTTTGCCTTGGTGTGAGCCTTGATCCTGCTCTTCCTGCCGCCCTCATGACCACATTGCCTACATCCAGTGCAGCTGGTGAGGGCGTCAAGGTCAGGGCGAGGGCCAGCAGACAAGGCGGCTTGCAGGAGATCCAACACATTGGTGTCATCCTGCAGTACAGTAGAGGAACACTGGGTGGGGGGACTGCAAGACTGCCTGATTCTAAAGAGGAGCCATAATGGAGGGGTACAGAATTGGGAAAGGAGGAGGGGGTGCAATGGGAGGCGCAAGCAAAGCTCGGCAGGAGGTAGCGTGGACAAAGGAAGGAAAGATAGGCAGAGAGCCAGAAAATGTGAAAATCGGAGTGAGAGGTAGGAGAGCGGCAGGAGCAAGAAGAGGCGAAAGGCGGTGTGGGGGGGGAGGAGAAGGAGCAACGGGAAGTGGGGCGGAGAAGAGTAGAATAGGGGAAAGAGGAAGAGAAGTAGGAGAACAGAGGGAAGAAGAGGAAAAGAAGGGAGCAGAAAACTGAGGAGCAGGTGGGGGATGTGAGGCAGTAGTGCAAAAGAGAGGCTTGTGCGTCGCTCTCGCCAGTGACCTCTAAAGCTTCCTTCAGCCTGGCTGCAGCAGTGCCCAGAGTAGCTGGTTTCAGCGATGCTGCTTGCTCCTATAGAGCATTGGGACCCTCCTGAAGAGAGGCCTCGCGATTGCTAAACATTGTATACCGTTGAAGTGATCACCTTTGCAGGTGTGTTGCAACAGGGCTGCTCCTGCAAGTATGTAATGATTATTTTCAAGCAACCATCTTAAGATTGTAATTCCTCTGTCAAATGCTGCCTAATAGAGCACAGACAAGCCTGAACCACTCCTCCACATCCTAGGCATGACCACCCTCCAGTCCCTACCCTAGCCTCCAAGGCCCTTCATCTCTCTCCTCTTGTGCAGGCCCTTAATTGCAGCCATGCAGCCCCTCCACCTGCCTCGTCCCCTTAACTTCCTGCTACCCCCCACCATGACCCATATACTTCAACTCTATCCCGGTTAATCATCAGCATTACCACCATTGCACCATTGTTCTCTCTACTATGCAGCGCTGGAGATACCTCTACATCAGATATGAATTATCTTCCGTTTATGCTCAAGCCTCCTCCTCCCCACTGCCCCATCCTGTCCCTACCTCCCCTCTCTCTTCCCCACTCCCTCCATACTCCCCTCCCCGTCCCCTCTCCTGCGCCCGCTCCGCACCTGCTCCCCCTTGAGCAAGCTCCTGACAGCAGTCATGGCCAGCACCTCCCCCACATTATCTGCTCCCCCTGTGTCATAGTCCCCTCCAGCC
This sequence comes from Pseudopediastrum boryanum, assembly GCA_963556185.1. Classification (NCBI taxonomy): domain Eukaryota; kingdom Viridiplantae; phylum Chlorophyta; class Chlorophyceae; order Sphaeropleales; family Hydrodictyaceae; genus Pseudopediastrum; species Pseudopediastrum boryanum. Next base: position 4,123,812 of record OY744496.1, read on the forward strand.
AGTTGAGCCACTGCCACCAGGGCCCGCTGAACCCCAGCACCAGGAGGCAGACCCAACACAGCTGCCACATCAGAAGCACGACAGCGCAGCATCTTGGTCTTCTTGTTGTCATCACACTGGACAGTAGTGCAGAATCATAGGAGGAAGACAGTTGGGTGATCAGCTGAAAGCAAGGGCCAGAAGTATGTTGCCAGCAATAAGTGCTGAGGCAATGGGGGGGCATAGCCACCCAACTATTGGGTTGGTAAGGGCGGGAGGGGGGCCATCAAGGGCCCTGAGACACCATGTCCTCATCAAGGGCGGGAGGGGGGCCATCAAGGGCCCTGAGACACCATGTCCTCATCAAGGGCGGGAGGGGGGCCATCAAGGGCCCTGAGACACCATGTCCTCATCAAGGGCGGGAGGGAGGCCATCAAGGACCCTGAGACACCATGTCCTCATCAAGGGCGGGAGGGGGGCCATCAAGGGCCCTGAGACACCATGTCCTCATCCCTTATCCTAATAATGCTCCTTCTCCTGGCAAAGCCTGTTTAAGGCGCTTGTGTCGGCGCCACCGGGACCTCCAGGTTTGTGAGCAGATGTGACATTTGACGCCTACTGTAATGGTGCCATAGTGTGCCAAGCTTAGCTCACACCCATGCCACACACTGAAAGCCAAGCAGCTGGTGTGCTGCCTACTATTCACCCAATCAAGCAACTAACGCACTGCAGTTACCCAGCAATTCATACATCAAGTGTTCACCGTTCCCAACAATATTGTGATATCAATCCAGCAGACCTTACTGATCAAATGCTTGCCTGTACCCCCTATCTCGTGGGGCTTCTGTCTAGTGAACCCAATATTATGTAACCCTTGTGGCCCTTCTCTCATTGCAGCATCTTGTTACCCTGCTAAAGCCCTCCTTGCGCCCCCTCCCTCCCTCCCCCCTTTCCCCCGCCCCCTCTACCTGCAGGTGCAATTGCCTGTACACTGTGCGTGCCCCAAACAGCAGAGCATCCACATCAGACGTTGCACAGCCCTGAGCCCATCCAGCAGCATTGAGTGCAGCACACATTGCCTCACCCTCACCACCAGCTTGGACACATGGGATGCCCTGACCACAAAGGCAACAACACACATGTAGCTCAACTTACAACCTACATTACTATTGGCTATGCATGCATGCTGCAGCCCTGCTCTCTCTCAGCTTGTTCTGTCAATGTAGTCATTGCACCTGTGCACAAAGCACAGGCTGGACATGTCTAGATGTGCCTAGATGTATGTGCATATCTCCATATTGCTCACAGCCCGTAGTTGGCTACTTAGCTGTGCCCCTGCTGACCATACACTCCGTGCCTAGAGTCATCGGCAGAAAACCACATTGACTGCCAAATGTGTTGCTGAAAAGCCCGTATCTTTGCTGCAGGTTGAATATTCGATTGCATCCCCACATTGTACAGACTCATTGCCCACAGCCCCCGACACTTTTGCCGGGTTTGTAAGCACAGATTGCAGGCTTACTGAGGCTGCCCTTGCTGCTGCTGCTGTTGCTTTCTAAAAAGATGTCACTCCAGCTGCAGCTCCCACCATAGGCCCTCTTTCCGCCCCTCTCCCAAGACTGCTAGGGCCGTGCTGGTAGCCCTTAATGCCATTTACTCTCTGCTGGTTTCAGCCTGGCACTTTCTCCCGTCTGCCTGTGTCCTGCTGCTGGTCTCCCTCCCCCCCCTTCCTGTGTCCCTCACCAGAGCATCTGCCAGCTTCTTCACTGTCTGCCCCAGGGAGTCAAACCTGACCCCAGCATAGTTCCCCCGCACATTCCAGTTCACAGGGCCGTTCATTGCCAAGCAGCGCTGCCTGAGGCACTCCAGCTTCTCAGGTGGGGTCTGGCCCTCAATCACAAACACAGGCAGGCAGCCATGACGCAGCCAGTGGAGGGTCTGCAGCGGGACAGCAAGGAAGGAGGAGACGGCATAAGACCAGCAAGTGCAGGTTTGCTGGCTTGAGAAGAGGAGATGATGTTGGTGCGATTTCAAGGCATGTTCAAACCTGCTTGTCGCCTCAGTCGCCGGGGATTAAAGCAGCTCTCCAGGCCTACCATTGCCATTGCCATGAAAATGATGCTGACGCTGCTGTTGCTGAGGGCACTGCTGTCATGCTGCTTTTTCTGGGTGGGGCTTACCCTGTCAAAAACAACCTTCAGGCACCTTGCCTGAGGAGAAGCGAAGTTTTCCACCAGTGCTATCTGCCCCTGAGCTTGCATTAGCCATGCTGAAAGGTCCACGGCTATGACTTTGTTCTCCAGCTCCTTTATGATTTCAGCATGATCACTGGGGTGGCCTCCGTTCAGCACGGAGACCACTCCCCCTTTGTCCAGGGCCTTCCAAAGGTTGGCAACACCCATTTCGGATGTTTCTTAGGAACCCAGAGCGGCCTAGTGATGCCTAATGCACCCCTACAAGTCCCCACTTGACCAGTCCTGGACAACAATTTGAACTAGCGCTGGGCTGGCAGGAGCCCTCGGGAGTCGGAGTAACCATATCAGATGCAAAAGCACTGCCCACGCAGCTATGTTTGTCGACAGACAAGCTTCATGGTGATGTAATGGACGACAGGAGGTGTGTACGGGGCTCGTTCAAACGACATACAAAACTACGGACAACAAGCCAGACATGCGGGATAGCCCGGTTGGCAAGTGGGCTAACGCAGCTACAGTAACCACATATGAATTTAGATGCTCACTGTCTGGACGCGCTTAGCAGGAGTTACAAGCTCATTCCCTACTAGTCGTGAGTGGGTGTGAACATGTCTGGTGACCGAGTTGAGTGACTGACCCTACACCCGCCCAGCCCCAGCTCTTCAGTTGGCAGTTCAGCACTGCCGCATCCATGGCTTCTTCTATGAGCTTGTTGTGTGGTCTGTGCGGCTGCATGCACTCCGTGGCCCGAACTGACTGCCAAGTCTTTTCTCTTGTCCCGCGAGCACACATTTTAGGCAAAGATTGCGTGCTTCTCGTCGCGACTGGCTACTTAGCTGTTTCCTTGTTTGGTGGGCCTGCCGGCAGGCTCGAAAGCACAACCTAGCTGTCGGCCTGTCGGTTACAGCTGCATGTGTCTGGCTGCTGTGTTTCTGCCGTGACGAGGACGAGGGCGGTCATGCAGCAGCCCATGCAGGCTGCTGTGCTAAAACACTATCTTAAGGCTTGCCAGAGGAGCCTAGGGTAGTATCTGATGCCGGAGGCTTACGCTCTGCTGATAGAGGGAGCAGTAGACTACCGCCGGGAACCGCCTGGGGCAATACGGCTAGGCTTGGCTGGCATCGCCTTCGTTCTCACCATCTGCACCATCTTGGCACCGTTGCACGTATGCACAAAGCGTCTGTGCCGGCCGACCCTCACAAAGCTAGTAGCCTCACAGCTTCGATGGGTAGCTTGGGCCCAGAAGTGCACCAATCCCGTCTTGGACGTTTTCGTCTACCTCAGCGCCATCACAGTGACGGTGGAGTTCTACATCAGCTTCCTCCCGATCCTCGTATGGTGCGGGCTGGACGAGATTGTGTACAGCCTAGTCACCCTCTTGGCACTAGTCAGCTGGGTGGCTCTGGCTGTTAAGGACATACTAGAGTCCCCCCGGCCAGCAGATGCCCCTCAGCCTCTTAAGAACGGAATACAAATCAAAGTTCGTGACTCCTCCGGTGACATTGAAGATGGCGTACCGTCTCTCCATTGCTCCGCCTCAGTCCCTATGGTCCTCCACTCCCTCCGGCTAGCAGTACGCGCCAATCTCTTGCCACCCGATTCAGCCACCTTCATCGAGATCCTGTCTCTCCTCTGGGTCCTATGGGTTGCCTGGGGTCGCCTGTACCTCGGAGTGCACACCCCACTAGACCTTATCAGCGGTACAGTGCTTGGTTTTGCAGTACTGGAGCTCTGGCAGCTCTCAGAAGCTGCTTTCTTCAAGCTGCTTCTCCACGACCCCCGCTTCCCCCTCCACCTCCTCCTCTTTGCCTTCCTCCTCATGCGCTGCTACCCCATGCCCTCCCGCTACACAGACTGCTATCAGTCAGCAGGAGCCTGGGGGGGCGCCTGGTGTGGGGCCATGCTAGCTCTATGGCAGCATGGCTATCAACCACAAACAGCAGCAGATGTAGCAGCAGTAGCAGCAGCAGGACCCCCTGCCAGCCCTTACCCAGGGACAAGATCTTCCTCACCCCATGCCTCTCTCAGCGCAGCAGCAGTACCTCCAGCAGCAGCAGGAGGAGGAGGAGTGGGCGTTGAGTTGTCCAGCAGCCTGAGCACCATGATGAGCAGCAGCAGTGGCAGCAGATACCTGGCAGGCAGTGCACCTGGGCCCCTGCTAGCAGCAAAGATCATGTGTGGGCTACTAATGGTGGTGGTGGTGAAGATCTTCAGCACAAAGCTGCTCAGGCTGCTCTTCAGGAAGCTTTTCTCCTTTGTGCCTTCACCCGTGAGGTGTGCTTGGCAGCCACCTATAGCATCACATCATATGCCAACAGCAACAGCAGCAGGAGGAGGAGCCGGGGGTGGTAACCATCAGAAGGGTTCTGGCATGACTGCTGCTGCTGCAGCTGGTGGCGGTGGTGGTGGGTCCCATGGTTCACGAGCTGCTGCACTGAGACCAGGAGGTGCACCAGGTGTCAGGGTGAGCACGGGCATTGGCAGCAGCAGCAGGCGCCTACGCTGCCGTACGGACGGGACTCCCTGGGATGTGCACACGTGTGCACGCTTTTGTGGCTATGCATTGACAGTCAATGCTGTGTTCCAGCTGAACTACTGGTGGCCGCACATTCTGAGCTACATTGCCAAGACAGGCCTCTTCATATAGAGCCGCTTGCGTGCAGGGCCTAGTTTGCCAGTCAGCTGGATGTGTGGGGGAGAAGGAATCTTTTGCCATTGGCAAGCGTTAGAGCAAAGGCGTTTGTTATGTTTGCTTACCCATCTAGCCATTGCACATGTTAGCCCCATTGGCTAATTGATACATGTGCACACCTTGATGGCATATGACTTGACTGAGTGTTAGGTTTAGGTACAGGTCTAGGCAGCTCGTGCCAGCAATTAACTTCAAGGACATGTTCTGCCGTGATGTTAAACTGCTGTGATTCTGCCAGGGGCCTCTGCACAGGCTTGTCATACGCCGGAATCGCAGTAGTAATCTAATACTGACAAATGTTGTTTTGGCATACTTTGTTGTTCAAGTTTGTCCTGTTGCGGTTGTATTTACATATTTTGGAGTGCAAGTGTCCTTCAGTGACTTGTATTCAATGCGTTGATGGTCATGCAGCCGTTACCTCTTCTGTTAAGCAGCAAGGGCCGTGTGGGTGCTGCTCTTCGTGGCATGGTCACTGGCACCAGCATGCAAGGTTTGCTTTACATGAACTGTAGGGCAACTGTAGCTTTGTGTCTGGTTCTCGCTTTACTGAGTCATGCATGCACATTATGGGGCCCGGTCGGTTGATGTGTGCAGCAGTGATTGTGAATGGAGCATATTGCGGCTTAGCCAAATGTACTATATCTACATTTCCCTGCTGATGAGGTATTAAAAGGAGGTGTTATTGCGGAGCTTACCAATATGCTGAACTTGATTGCTGTGTTGAGATAAATCAATCACAGCACAGCTGTTCCTTGGAATGCAGAGTATGTACAGAGTTCAAGGCAGATGCAACAGTTGTGTTTGATATATCTAACATGAATCGTGAATGAAGAGATGAGACTAGGAAGTCAGCTAACTGAGATGAGCTGCTGATGATGCATGTTGTTGGGGTCACGCCTCATCTCGCTAACCTGTTTACGTGCTCTGAATGATGTCTGTAAGTACTGGTGCCGGTGGTACGAGCAATAGTAGCTGCTTGAGGTGTTATGGCGCTACACAAAATGCAGAGGAGTTGATTGACTCATGGCGGGAACTGTTCAGTTGCCTCAAAATATTTCACCACCAAAGACGCCGACTAGTATTAGTATCTGCCAGATGTCATAGAATGCTGCAGCCTACAGGACTATAGATGCCAGTTGTCCACATCAAGCAGGCTATACAACTGGGTAGTGGGTAGTGAATATCCCTAGAGTAGTCCAGGTTCAGCACAACCCTGATGGCAGCTGCTGTTGCCTCCCACCAGAAATTGAATGCCTGTGCATTGCAAGCCTGTGCACTACTACTTGTACTGATAGTCTCCAAGCACAACCCATCCAGCTTGGTATGCCGGTTCCTATGAGCCTTCATTGGCTCCCATGCCCTTGTGGGCTAGTTGGTAATCTGGTAATCGGTCAACAGCCGTCCTATGGGCAGGACTGCACCCTGGACCAATCAATAGCCCTGGATAGCCCAAAGGTCCATGCCCCTAGTCCCATGCCTATTATAACACAAATGCCCTGAAGACATTGCTAAATGATGGGGCCAATCGGTAATCTGAGGGCGTGAAGGTAGCTCACAATTACAAGGGTTGTCAAAAGCGCACATCTCTCGTGGCCTTTGAGAGTTCAAGCATGCCGGCTGTGCAGGGAAAACTCCAGTCCCAAAACTTGGATTGGCTTAAATCACAACTTTAAAACATCAACCAGCCGACTTTATAAGCCACCAAAGAAAGCAACCTCCAGCTCAATACCTGAGCTTGATGCATATAAACTCAATTATGCCTTGCCGCTCATGCCCGCACTGAGGCCAACTATGCACATCAGCTCATCAACTACAGCTGTAGGTGCCTATCAGTATCCAACTGACTACATGCCCATAGCAGCTGCAGCCAGCCCGCAGCACAGCTGCTGACTGGGTTTAGCCTTGATCCCAGCCATATAGACCCCATTCAAACATAAATCCATTTTGACCTAATCCTTATTGACCACAAAATAGTACTGGTAGGCCTCAGGCTCTAGCCTCATTGCTTCACCATGGCTTCTTTTGGCAAGCAGTGATCTGCTTGCTTCCTGGTACTAGCGGGTAGGTGGGACTAGATTCTTCTAAGAGTGCTAACCCGGAGCCTCCCCCTGTCCCTGCTCCACCCTCTCCCCTCTCCACCTAGGTCAAAATGCACTCAATGGTGGGGGAGAGTTTGCTTGCCATAGAGTAGCCTGTAGCCCAGCAACTTTGGAACCCCCATCAGTTGGGCTCCGCAGTAGCATGCAACAATGCTGCCCTCCCATCGGCATGCCCAACCCCATGAAGGGGACCCGCCACGTTCCCTGAAGCGGATATGTCTGGGCGCTTACAAGGCCGTGGCCCTTATGAAGCGCATAATCTCTGTGGCTGTAGCCTTGGGGTCATCCTCTGCTATGTAGTGACCTGCAGTTCCAAACAACAATCTTACTATACGGATGCTAAACTTCCACCCTAAGAAAAACAAGGCCACGATATCACACCTTACAGGCCTGCAAGCAAGGACCTGGGGCATCAGTAGCCCAGAAGCGCCAAGACTAGTAGGTACAAGCACCCTGCTGGAGGCGCTGCTCGTCGCTGAGATGCAAGAGATGCCCCCCCCCCCCCCGTCCCCCCCCCCCCCCTGGCAATGCCCAAACTTGATAGCAGCAACTAAGTTGCTGCACTCAGAATTCCCCTGCTATTCTAAGCAGCAGCAAGAGGCTCCACCCAGGGCAGCTATGGACCTCAACCTGCTCGAACAACAATAGAAAAGGATGCTGAGATCTAAAAGCGCATCCTTGGCACAGAGGTAGGAGACTGTTGCCCTGAGCCTGTCCTCCTGCTGTCTATCCCATCAGCCCCCCATACCACCCACCAGCATGTTTTAGTATAAGGGGTTCAGAGTTGGTGTACTGGAGAGCAGTGCTGTTGAACACTTCCTTGCTCCACATGTGCTCTATGCTGCTAAACAGGGGATCCTGCAGCAGGTGCACACCAACAGCTGAATAAGCAAAATGCAATCAACGCAAGAAAGTTTGTATATACTTAGCATCTCACTAGGTAGCTTATCCTTCACGTTATAGCTAGCTTGTGATGCTGTACTCCAAGCTGTATTGTGAGGAGAAGTGACTGCAGAGCTGGTCTGTTGCCTCTTGAGCTACGAGCCTGAAGGTTCATTCCACTGGCATGGACCAGAAAGCCATTTGCAATGTGCTTGTACACAGGAAACTCACAAGAAGAATTGCCATGAAGGAGAATCTGAACAGCAATTGCAGCATAGACCAGCTTCGTCTGTCAAAGGACACAGCAGGGGAGTACAGCCCTTTCAAACCATTCGCTTCAGCCACTAGAGATAGATTCAGCCACTAGAGATAGATTCAGCCACTAGAGATAGATTCAGCCACTAGAGATAGATTCAGCCACTAGAGATAGATTCAGCCATGCAAAGCTCCATAGTAGCCTTGGGTGTGTCAAAACACAGCAATGGCAGCAATCGCTCATACATACCAAACCTTCTTTTAGTAAAAGAGTTGGGGCAGCCTCACCTTAGCTCCAAACAGCAGCAGAGTGGGCCTGGTCCAGTTTTCTTTGAACCAGCTCCTGCTCCTTTCCCCTCTTGCCATGTTGCGCACATTGTTCATCATGATGTCAGACAATGCTGCATTGCATAGCAACAGCACCCTCAACCCAGCCAGGTCATTAGAACTCATGTCTATCAACTGCCCTCTGTAAACAGATGCCAGCAAATACACTAGGCATGGTGAGGGCTGTATTTTGGAGTGCTTAGCAGGCAGATGAGAAGACCCTACCTGCCTAATCTGAGCAGGCACATGTAACATCGGGCAGTTGAAGCAGTGTCCTAGGGATACAGACACATATCTTCGATGCTTGCCCTGACAAATCCCCCTGTGTTTGGCTGCTAGGATCAGACAAAACCTGTATGCACATAGGGTCTACTACACAACAGGACGCCAAGCTGATACAAAAGCCTCAAGGGGGAGTGCATGATAGCACAGGTGGCGCGCTGGCCACCAACAAGTACAACCCTTGACAAGCTCATCATACAAGCGCACAGCTAGCAAAGTGTACGTCACAGTAAGCAACGCAATAGCCACACGGTGTCTGCTGCATTCTCTTTAATGCCAAACGGAACTTCTTCCTCACGAGCCAGCACAAGGTTCATGAGATCTATGAGAAATGTCCATGTGAACCAGCTGCCCCTCTTACCCGGCACACATGCCTCCAGCCACCTCATGACCAGGGTGCTCCTCAGCCACTGCAGGTAGCGTGCAGGCTGGGCTGCTAAGAAACCAATGTGGGGAACCCTGCAGCACCAACACATCAGGTTGAAGTCAATGGCGCAAGACAAGCTTCACAAGACCAGGTGCCCATCCAGACGCATTGTAGCTTCAGCAATGATGGCATGCTGCATCCATTTCGAAGCATGCTTTGCCTGCCCTTGTACTGATCCTAAAAGCACAGCTGCAGGGCGCGGGATAAGCAGACGTATAAACCCGTAGTTACTGCATAGAGCTGCTCTGAAGGGGTTTTTGCAAACCGGACCGCCCTCTCATCAGATATTCAAATGTTTCACACACTTTTCCACACCATGATTACGATTGCGAGTACGATTACAATTTACCTTTTTCACGATTCACCATGAACAAGCAGCTGATGCCTTGACTGAATGCAGCCATTTCGGAGAAATTGACCAACATGTTTAGGAAGTATGTTTAGGAAGTATAGTGTATGCATGTATGTGTATGTAGCTATTAGTGCATGATGAACATGAAGTGAAGTTGTTGAGCAACTCAAGAGTAGGAATGAGCTACTTTGCAAACGGCAAAGTAAAGAATGAAAAAATGAAAGTAATGAAGTTGTCAAATGCGTCTTTAGGCCAAGCGTATTCTGACTGAATGAAGAAAGAGGGAAAGACATACTCATTTACAACATACCTTTCTGCATAGCATACAAATGTTCAGGACTGGCACCTGGCTCCGTTCTACTGTCCCAAGTGAAGGAAAGTTCCAAAAGGCCGCAGAATAGCTGCTCCTGCTGACTATGTCATGTTCCCAGCAGGCCCTACCTGAGTGGCCCTCCCTTGAGGTGTCCTGAGCTGAAGGGTGCGCCATACCCCAGGGCCTCCCCCGTGGTGATGTTGCGGATCATGATGCGCATCACAAGAGTCACCTGACAGCAACACAGGCAAAGAGCAGAAAACATGGACCTGATCAGAAGAAACCGAACCTGTGAGGTGCATGCACAGATGAAAAGCCATTCTCCCCTGCATCTATGAGGGAATGTATGCACTTCAGATTCATATCTTGATACTCACCATATCCTGCATGCTGTAAGCTACTCTACCATAGGTAAGACGCCCCACCTGGCTGCAACCGCTGCTGCTGCCAAGTGAGCAATGGGAAGCTGTCAGTCTGGTCTAATGCCATTTTCTTGTAAGCTTCTGTCCCTTTGTGATTGAGCGAGATCTGGATTGCATATTAAGGTTTATAACCTAAGATTAATACCAAAAAAGGGAGTGTCTGAACAAGCTTTGCGTGCAGTACTACATGGTGGGTACAGTGGTTACTGTTCACATGCCTGCCACAAAAGTTTCAATCTCACGGCACCTTTTGCCATGAACTAGTCCAGTACTAAAGTTGCTGTGCCCCTCTCCCCCTCCCTCCCCACTCACCGGCAGCAGTTTCCCCAGCAGCAGTGTGGAAGTGAGCCAGACCTGATTAGTCATCAGATTGTTGAGGGACATCTCCTTCAGGGCCATTACAGGGAGGGGGCCACTGTTCAGCACCACCAGGCGCTCAACAGGGCACTGCAGGAGGCATAAGCCATGCAGTACACATTCATGAGCCGAAGTAGTGCAGCTGAAAGCTTTATCTGGAAAAGTGTCTTTCACAACGCGTACAGCTGCTGCACAAACAACTTGAGCATGCAGCAGAGCAGGGCAGCCCAGCACAGACAGTAGCAATACAACCTCAGAGCTGCTCTGTCTCGACCTTGTCCTGAACCAGCTCATTCATGTCCATCATGTCAACCCCCATGCACCAGCTGTCACCAAGCTGTCTTTCATACATAGAGCAAAACTCTATTGTCCTTCTTAGCATGTCAAACCCTGGTGAGCTTCTCCCGACCCCGTAGCATCATCTGCATAACACAGCCACAGATGTTCTGCCCCAAGCTGCCAGCTTCCTAAACCAGCATCGACCTTTCTCCCTTCTTCCCTTTGTCTGTTCCACCCCTCACCCCTGCCTCCCCATCCCCCCCTTGCTCCCCACATCTGCGTCAGTCAGTCCTTTCCCCTCTCTTTCCTCATATCCCTTGAACCACTTCCTGTCCCACTCCCAGACCGTTACCCCCACCCTTCGCACCCCGCGAGTCCCGTCCCAGTCCGATAACTCACCCCTTTCTCTCCCTGAGCCCCATTCCTCCTCTTCAAGCTCAACCCCCCATCCTTCTGTCCCATCCTCCTGTGCCCCTCCCTCCATTCCTGGCCCCTTCCTTCCGCCATCTTTTGCATGACTCGCATTCTCCCTTTCTAGGCGCTGTCCCATGTTCTGCGCTAGCTCCCCTCCCTCCCCCAACGGAATCCGCTGGGGTCAAGTCCAACCCCATATACCCACTCAACGCCTACGCCTTCCTCCCTCACTGCCCTCCCCAACCTACCCTCCACCCTGGATACAACCCTTGCCGTCCATTTACCCTCCATATATGTGCTTCCTTGCTATAACAGCTCAAGACCCAGAAAACTGCATGCATCTCCTACAAATACCCCGAAAACACTTCAGGTTCCAGAAACCCACAACTTGGGAACGGGGCGACATGTATGCAGGAAACCCTAGATGGGACGTAAACATCATTGTCACAGGCAACGCAAAGGGTTTTGAGGCCCACCTCCCTTACTGGGAGAGCGGCTACATGACCAGGTTTCTGCAAACGCTGCAGGATGCCATTAATCAGTCCCTGCCGGACGACAAAGAGATACAAGACATCAGCATGTACTACAAACCCCCAAGCAGCAATGCCCCGCCCAGCACATCTCATCAGCCAACATTGCTGACGCCAAGACAGCTCAGCAAAATGGGTTACCCCAAACAAACAAAGAGCTCTGAGTCCCTCCGGGACGATTCTGCCACCAGTCAAGACCCTCCAGCCATGGTTGACGCCAGCACTACACTGGATGACCTGGAAACGCAATTAGCCACTGCCCTACCAACAGCCCCACCCCTCCGGTACAATTGGAAAAACTATGTCGACACAGACGGTAGCAACAAGCAAACAAGCCACAAAGCATCACCAATAGATGCAGAGTGTGATGCCCCAGGCATAGGGGCAGGAGTGTACTTCCCCCCACAAGCAGCCAATGAGGACGATGAACGTGGGGTTCCAATTGTCCCTGCAGGCGACAGCCATCCCCAGAACACCATAAACAGAGCAGAACTGGTTGGTATCCTTGCTGCGCTGAGGCATGGAGCCCACATGATAGCCACCGACAGCCTCAGCTCAATGTACCAAATCAAAAAGATGCTGAGACGCCCACAGGATCTCCTAAATCACCAGCACTGTGAGCTAGTTAAAGAGATAGTAACCGAGATCGTCAACAGGGGACTGAGGACAACCCTTCACAAGGTCAAGGGCCATGCTTCCATAATCGGTATTGAAAAAGCGGACGCAATCGCTAAGGCGGCTGCGACAGGGGACACCTCCGACTATGAGGAATGTGAGAAGTACGAAAGTCCTAGTAACAACAGGTTGACCCAATATTGGCCGCACAAGACCCAATGGAACAATGGTTGGTCACGGACCAATGGGCAGCGCACGTTGATTGACCGTTTCAAGCGGGTGAACCCTTTGACAGACCTTCACGACTCGGTACGTCATTACTGCCACCAAAAGAGTCGCTTTGGGATGGCAAACAGAGCTACCTGTTATTTCGAGGCTTTTAAAAGGATTGAGGAAAGACTGGACCTGCCTGCTAGCAACGAGTACATGACCTCGGGAAAAATCAAGTATGCAGAACGAAAAACCGCTTTGCGCTACCGGTACGGGACCATGTGGACAAGGAAGATGGCCTATAGGTGTGGACATGCACCTAGTAGCAAATGTCTCCTGTGCGGTGACGAGGATGGCGGACACCACACAGCCTCAGGATGCCCAGCTTTGAAAAGAATGTACATCAACAGGCATAACAAGGTCGGCCGGCTAATCATGACAAGAGTGTTAAGGGGACGCAAAGGAGCATTTGTCATTCAAATGGACCTTGGATCAACTGAAAATTGTGCAGAAGACGGCATCATGGCCCACCAGTCTAGAAACATCCCGTGGGAGCTCCTTCCAAGGGGACTAAAGGAGGCAGTGCAACAAGCACAAGGCACCACCGATAAGCGCCCTGATGGTATGCTCTACAAACCCAAGAATGGAAACAACCCAGCAGAGTACTGGATAATAGAGGTCAAGATCTGCAGGGATTCAGACCCAACAGGCCAGCAAAGCAAAGCTGATTATCAACACCAAGTACTCATTGACAAAATCAAAGACATAGACCCCACTGCCAAAGTATGGTACTATCCCTTGCTTGTCGGAGTTGCAGGCACCATATACAACAGTACCACCATGAATCTTCAAGCCCTCGGTATCAAAGGGCAAGCTCTAAAGCAATGCATTTCAGAAGTACATACTGCAGCAGTCAAGTCCTTACACAGCATATACACAACAAAAAGAAAACTGGAAAAGCCCAAAGAGCCTCAATGGCACAGGAGGAACTACAAGAAAGTAAGCTAACAAAGGCGGGTGGGCGGAAGCCCACCCACGGATGTAACTATCCTATGGTAGGCTGGCCCAGTGTAATCCTTACACCAATGGGCCCCTCCCTTAATCTTACGTGGGAGGGCACCTCACGCCCCTCCTTGCGTAGCTCTCTCTCTCTCTCTCAGCTCAAGACCTCATGCCGCTTACCCTCCTCTCACCAGCCCCTCTCTCCTGCACCCTCTGATCCCCGTCTCCCGACCAAACCCACCTCCCCTCCCTCTTCCCTTCTCACCAATGGCCTCTTCCTATCCCTACCCCAATGCATTACGCCTCGCTACTTCCTCCCTGCCTCTTTTTCAGCCTTTACTTTTAACCCTTCTTCCCTTCTCACCACCACCCTGGCCACCGCCCCCCCCTCCTCTCGGCCCACTGTCCCCTCCCCCCTTCCCGGCCCACCGCCCGCCCCCCTCCCAGCCCACCGCCCCCTTATCCTCCCCCTCACCTCCTTCAGCTCTGGCATGCCCCAGAAGGTCCACATCCCCGCCCAGTCATGCAGCACCAGTGTGACCGTGTAACAGATTGTTACATTCTAAGCAGAGACATAGCGATCTCAGCCCCTATTTCCGAACTACGAGGTATATGTCTGATCTCGCCCTACAGTGCTATATCACGGAGGTAATACGGCCAGTCATCTCTCGCGTTACCTGTGCGTAAGCGGGATGATGATATGCTCCGTTGCCGCCGCCCAGGCCAAAGCGAGTACGTAGTGCAACCTGCATCACCTCGATATAAGGGATGCAGGCCCGACAGAAGGGATCTTTTAACCCTCTTTTGAGTCTACCCAGGCTCTGAGTGTTACATTGTGGTTTCGGGCACCATGACCCGCCCCTGGCCGGTCATGGAGGGGTCTACAAGACAATTAAGTCACTACAACGTCACTACATTTGGCGAAACATGCCTCATGACGTGCGACAGTATGTCAGGACATGCCCTGCATGCCAGCGGAACAAAGCTTCCAATCAAAAGCCAGCAGGCCTCCTGCAGCCGTTACCTACTCCACATCAAAAGTGGGACAGCATTGGCATGGACTTCATTGTCCAGCTTCCTTGCACAAGTGCAGGTCATGACAGCATCCTTGTAGTCATCGATCGGCTGTCAAAACTGGTTCACCTGCTTCCCACATCAACGGAAGTTACTGCAGTGGACGTTGCAAACCTCTTTGTCCAAGAGATTGTTCGCCACCATGGCATGCCTTCCTCTATTGTGAGTGATCGTGACTCGAAGTTCACCAGTAACTTCTGGCAACGTATCATGGAAGTGACCGGTACAAAACTAAAGATGTCCACAGCGTTCCACCCGCAGAGTGACGGGCAAACTGAACGTGTCAACCGTATGGTTGAGGAGTACTTGAGACACTTTGTGTCCGCCGAACAAGACGACTGGGATGAACTTCTGCCACTCGCAGAGTTCGCGCTCAATGACTCCTATCAGGAAAGCATAGGCACTACGCCGTTTTACCTGACTTACGGTCAACATCCCAACCGTCCTGCAGTTCGTACACTAACCAACGCCCCTGGCGCCAATGATTGGGTCTCCAACATTGATCTGGCTATCAAGCGTGCCAAGAGCATGCTGCAAGCCGCACAGCAGCGTCAAAAAGCCCATGCGGACAAACACCGCAGAGAACTTGAGCTTGAGATAGGTCAAGAGGTTCTCCTCAGTACCAAAAATATCCGCCTCAAAGTACCGGGCACTCACAAGCTGCTACCCCGCTATATTGGTCCATTCACCATCTCTAAGCGGGTGGGCAATGTCGCTTATGAGCTCCAGCTTCCTCCCAACATGCGTATACACAATGTGTTCCATGTGTCCTTACTAAAACCATACCACGCCGATGGTTCTTACACCCCACCACCTCCGCCTCTCGACCTTGACGATGGCCTCTACTATGAGGTTGAAGCTGTACTCCAGCACAAGGACGTGCGTAGGAAAGGTGTCACTAAGAATTACACTTCAAGGTTCTACCTGATAAAGTGGAAAGGCTATGGACATGAACACAACACGTGGGAACCTGAGGATCACCTCACCCAGGTCGCCATTGACTCCTACTGGAGCAAACACCCTTCTTGAGCCTCATAGTGAGACTCTTGCAAAGGGGGGGGAGGAGTGTAACAGATTGTTACATTCTAAGCAGAGACATAGCGATCTCAGCCCCTATTTCCGAACTACGAGGTATATGTCTGATCTCGCCCTACAGTGCTATATCACGGAGGTAATACGGCCAGTCATCTCTCGCGTTACCTGTGCGTAAGCGGGATGATGATATGCTCCGTTGCCGCCGCCCAGGCCAAAGCGAGTACGTAGTGCAACCTGCATCACCTCGATATAAGGGATGCAGGCCCGACAGAAGGGATCTTTTAACCCTCTTTTGAGTCTACCCAGGCTCTGAGTGTTACAGACCGCCCCCGCCGCCTCAGGTGTCACCACCCCAGCAGCAGCACCAGCAGGGTCACCTGCCAGGGGGGTGGACTTGATGTGCTGGATGAGACCCACCAGGATGCTGAAGTACAGGGAGGAGGTCACCTCAGGAGACTCCTGCAGCAGGAGGAATAAAGTAAGCAACACATGGAAGCAACATGAAGGGCAACCAGGCCTAGGTCGTGAATGTAAGTCTTCTTGAGCTGCACATCCTCAGCTGCAAAGGCCTAATATTGAGATGCACCAGGTACACATTCAATTGGAGATGCATGCCCCTTGCATGCGCACGCTTATGCAGCATTAGCTGTAATGCCATGAGCTGCCTGCTCAAGACAGCCAAATCAAGTGCAAGCAGCGTTCCTGCAAAAGCTCTCCAAACACTACAAAAGCACTCGATAAGCCAAGGGCCAACGCCCTTACATGAGCATGCTGCATTTACCACAGGAATGCTGACTGGGTATGTTGCTTGACGCAGGGCTTGTATGAATCCCTCTTTCACACCCCAGCTGCCACTGAGGGCCTGTGCGTGGGGCCCGGAGCGGGCCTGATAAAACCACGCACACCAGGGTCTCATGCATTTAGCATCCGCAGATTACAACTTCGTACCAATTCTTACCTCCACAAACTTGTCTGACTTTCCAAACCCTGGGAAGTCAATGGCCACCACCCTGAACCCCTGTCAGGGGGATGACCTTGCGGTACATGTAGGAGGAAGTGGGGTTGCCATGGGTCAACACTAGGGTCTCCAGACCACCAGCTGGACAGCAACAAGCAGCAACATACACGTCTGATGACTGCTCCAACTCAAGTCAAAACAGACATCCAACATATTAGGGAAGATGCAACTTGACACTTTGGACGTATGGCTGTGTACAGGCGGAATTCAGCATGAAGTTGGAACGAATCATGTCCAACTTGCCCACACTTCTGACAGCAATGCCTAAACATTCAGATGCATTGTACCACTACAAAGCTCAAGCAGCAGCACCTCAGCTCCAGCAGCACAAAAAGCAATCAAAAGTTGCATCTCCCAACATGCGGGAAACTGGCTGCACAGCTGCAGCCAATAAGAGCATGCGAGCACATGTCTCAAACTGCATCGCTGACGAGGCAGGTCAACTCCACCCTCCTCTGTTTTGTTACCTGCTCCCCCCCCCCCCTTTCTCCCTTCTCCCCCAGTCATCACCTGCTGTCCTTCTGGCAGGCATCCCCGCATCAGGTTGCTCATCCACGTAATGCACCCTCAGGCCAGAGTGCCAGTGGGTGTAGTAATGGGGGGCAAAGGTGTAACCACACAGGTGAAGGTCAGCAAACCTGAAGGCAGGACACGTGCATCAGATGGTTGAACAACTTCGCAAGATTTTGCAAGCATGCTGCAGCTGTGCATAAACAGCTCACTCCCAGGCAGCTCTGTGTGGAGCAACTTGTGCTCCAAGCTATGAGCTACTGATGCACAATGCATATTAAAGCTATACATGCAAGCTATACATACACTACATACGCCTGGAAGTGCCTGCTAAGCATAACCCGCGACCACTATGTCCTAGCACCGTGTATGTTTACAGATCTCCTCAGTGCACTCCTAGAATATATCCCTGGCAGAGGCTCACATTACCCCCATTATGTATCCACTACCAAAACATGTCCTCTAGACAACCACCCTTCTCCTGGACATCCACCACCCCCTGCTTTTGCTCCCCTTGTCCCACGTCTTACGCGCTGTCAGGTGTCTTGGCAATGATCCTAGGGTTGCAGCACGTGATGCCGGGCAGACCCTCATGTCCACCTGCAGCAGCACCACCACCTGCTCTCGCTGCTGCTGTTGTTGTCACTATTGCTGCTGCTGGCCCCGCCTCCTCCTGTGGTCCAGCCGGTGGTGCCGCCATCTTGTTGAAGGCCGGGTCTGCATGGCGCTCCATGACAGGTCCAGTCAGCACATCCATCAATTCCTGAGAAGCAGCCAGGGCTTGGTCAACACTCTCTGGAAGAAGCATGCGGCAAAGCACACGAGGAGACACAGGTTAGTACACTCAACAGCTTAACAAAGCATCAATGTCTTGGCTATGGCAGATCTAGGACCTGTACTGCCTGGGAGCTGTCCCTTCCCTTGTAGTGGCTGAATGCCTCGGGTGGCCAGGCCATACCAATTCCACTGCCTTCCTGATTGCCTGTCTCTTTAAGGACTGTGCAATACTCCTCCTGCTTCATATTGCTCTGCTTTGATAATCCCTCTAACTTGGCAACATCTAACAAATTATGGTTCTGCATTGTCAAAGGCAAGCTACCTGGCACTGGCCATGAACTCCGTGCATGCCTTCTTTCGGTGAATGCTAGTACGCCAACAAGCGACCACCATCAGCTAGGAAAAGAGGCTGTAGCAAGGCTCACCACAAGTGGCAATCTTTGCCATTGGACATTAGAGCAGCCTGCAGCCTACCAAGCCCCAAGCCAGACTTGCTGCAGCCCCCGCCAGTCACCTCAGTCTGCTTCTGCCTACCTGGGTTGTGGAGGCGCCTCTTGCCCTGAAGGATCTCCACAGTCCCTCGCACCACCTGCAAAGGCCAGCAGCAGCAGCACAGTATTCCTTACGGATGCAATAATGTACGAATGCAGTATCAAAGTCCTGCCTTTAGCCCCTCAACTCTCAGCTGGAAAAGAAGCTGGAACATGTCAATTCTCTTCTGGGAGCTGAGCTCCCTACCACTGAGCTCCCAAGAACTTGCATAGACTGATAGGCACATTTTTGACACCATAGTTTGTCCAGCAACCACTGCCATTGCGGCCATTTTGTGAGCTTTTCGAAGCTGTTATGTACTTTGCCACTGCAGCTGGCTTCGCCTTTTGCCCCTGACCTCTTGTTGTCCGCCTCACAGTGCTGGAGAGCCGGGGCCTATGCCACCTATAACATGGCTTAAAATGGAGTGTGATTAACCAAATCCTCAGTGCCTGTAAGTACTGACCTCTGGTATGTGCAGCAGTGTGAGCTTGATAGCTGTTGGCCAGAAAAACGTCCAGAACAGCAGCAGCTGCACTGGGAGGAAGGTCATGGCAAAGCGGCTCACAGCAAACAAGGTCCTGGACAAGGCATAATCCAGCCAATGGATGACAGGGTGGGCAGAGTACATGGAGCTGATCAGCTTGATCAGACTGAAAGATGGAGAAGTAGAGTCAGAGGCAGGAGCAGTGAAGGTCCTGGTGCCTTCTGCAGGACCGTCATATGAAAGAGGCTTTGCTGCTCCGCTCAAGAGCGTGGTTCCTTCTTGCTCCATAGTTGGTCTGGGTGCTGCTCAAAGATGTCGGTGGTGTTGACTCGTTATCGGCGCTTGTCCCTTGATACTCAAGTAGCTGGTAAGGGCAGCTGTTTCCCCTGTGGGACTCTGAAACTCTTGGTGGTGCTTGAATAGGTTCTCTAACTTTGCGTTTGCAGTATATGGAGAACCTTCTTAAGGGTTGCGAGCTTGGCGCGATAAAGCTTCCGGAACAAGGCCGGGAGTGAGTCACACTGTCAGCAGCAGCAGCACATACAAAGTACAACTATCTTGACAGTGCCTGTGTGGCTAAATGCGACCAGCTCCTAGCATGCATTGTCAATCAAAGCCCTGAGTTGGATTACTGACATGAGATTGCGCCAAACACCGGTAACGGTCGTCCGAGGCCGCTTCGCCTTGCTCGTACCGCCTGCTGCTGTCGTCATTGGACGGCTGGGGAATGGTTCGAACGCACATGCACAAACAATGACAAGGTCTTGCGGACGTTGCGTTTTGTCCAACATTCAATTCTGCGCTCGGTGGAGATTCTTGGCGGATGCCCTCACTCCGCACCATCTGACTGCATCTATGGCATCTATCAACTACCGAGGCCCTACTGGTATTTTTTGTGACTTCGTCCTCTGTTAGACGTTATAGGAACCTACAACTACTATCCACTCTTTATCTTGCACTCCCAGGCAAGGTAGGCCTTATGCTGCATGTATTTGTGCACTATGCTCCTAAGCTGCAGTCCCGCTCCAGGCAGTGACCTCCTCAATTTCGCAGAAAAAGCGAGTCGCGAGTATTGAGTGCAAGACGGAGGAGCAACTTTGGAAAAGTGTGAGTTGTATGCTGGCCAACTAAGCAGGTCAACCCTTCGCCTGAGGTCTGGTAGGATGAGGACTTTACAGCAGCTGATTGGCATCTTGTCTTCCTTTGTCCCACAGGACTTCCACAGGACAAGCACCATCTGCAGCAAGGTACCCTGCAGTGTAGCCTTTCTTGTAACTGTCTCACTGGTAGCCATGGAGAGGTCATACAAAGATGTGGTTGTTGCTGAACCATCTGAGCCTGCTGGGTTACAAGGTAAGAGGGAGCTAAGTAAGCAGGGAACAGCAGCAGTTTGCGCATGCCTGAGTCAACAGAATGGTTTCTGTGCATAAGCTCCACAACAATCCAAGCAGCACCATACCTTATATGTCAGCAATAGCTATTGCTATAGGCTGTGTTTATAAGTGACCTTATTTCAGTGAAGTGAGGTGTGAGCTAGTTCCCCTCATGCTTCAACCGTGCGTCACTGTCGGGTGCTTCCAGTATCCGAGTCATATGTCCATTCACCAGTCATTTTCTTTTTTGCAAACCCAATGTGGAGTATGTCGTGTGCTGGTATCGTGAAGTGTTAACTATGGGAGTTCTGAGGCCCCGCATGCGACCAGCTAGACTCTTGAGATGATAGTGCACATGTGAACATCTGCTCAGTATAGTTTCAGGCCTGAAGAGCAAGAAAATTGCTCTGAAATCTGCGCATTCGGACGATCAAAATCCATCTAAACAAGGCTGCAGCGGGCACTGCAACCCTCTGGAACCTCCCAGGGTGGGTGCCTACCGGCCTACTTGTCTGTGCAGGCTATCCCAAGCACGTGCAGTCGTATGCCCAGTTTATCCTCTGTGTGCACTGGGTGTTTATCTTTTTGGAGACACGGGCGGTTTGTTCAACCATTGTTTCCTAGTGGCCACATTTGACAACTCTGAGGACTACCCCTTTGTAGAAGGTAGGGCATACATACTATTGGGCTGTCCCTCCCGTGTACGAGTTTGATAGACCAGCTCTCAACCACTTGCTCATGTTGCTCACCTTCCTGCCTGTCAGAGTATGACCCACCAGAGTCCGCCAAGCCTGACAAGACCGCCAAGAACCTGTCTGCTCTGCGTCTGCTCCTTATGCGTCATGGTTTCTACCAGTCCGAAGCACCCAAAGGGGCTCTTCCTAGGGCTTTGCTGATGTTGAGCCCCTTGTTGATCGCCCTGGTGGTTGGCAGTGTCGCAGCATGGCGCTCAGGTGCTAGAAGGGCAGGAGACATCACAGCACAGTGGAAAGCATGGAGTAACTTGTTAGTAGGTCATTTCAAGCATGGGTACTATCTCCATTTAAAAAATTAGGGCCTGAGTGGGAGAGGTGCTCCCTAGTGTGTTGCCCACTAGTATAGAGGAACAGGTGGCATGAAAAGCAACTCATTCAAGTGAGGAGCTTGCATGGTGGGCCCTATCTGGTAACGAGTCACCCACTCTTTTCTGGATTGCCATACCATCCAGCCTACTGTTTCTTACAATGTTTCTCATGCACAGGATAAGTTTGACTGGGCAGGTCTTGTGCAGCACAGCAGCCCACACCTGTGGTGTGATGGCAACTGATATGAATGCAGCAAATGGTATGCAGATCAGCAAACTAATCTATGAATAGTTGTCTGAGAGTGGACATACTTTGGTCGATGCCGGAGAGCACTATATGATCTGTCGGGGCTTGAAGCATTAGCAATCCTGCATCTGATGGGGACCTGTTGACCTGTTGAACAGTGTCCGGTAGCGAGACCTGGAACACGTTGTGCTGGGTATCCAGTTCTCTCCTCCTATAGCTCTAGCTATTCTGATAGTAGACTTGAGCGTACTCCCGGAATGTTGTGGGAAAGGGCGTCTAAGGAGACCATGCCTGGCCAACCAGCGGCAGACTCTGGCATACATCGGTTTCAAGAGTGCTCTACATTCAAGGTATCAGACCACAAGCGGAAAAGTGCGAACAGTGCACGCGTTCACTGGATTACTATCACTATTGTCTAGATTGCAGACTTCAGCTGGGGACAATCTACTGGTTGTTGCAACCTGCAAACAGGATTGCGGAAAAGATCGCTACGTCCTTTTGCGGGAAGTGGCCATGCATGAGCCTTCTGAGATAGACCTCCGCCTGCTTTTACTTGTGGCACATCCTATTGAGACAGATAGCATGCAGTCTTCCCAAAGCAGTGTTTGCTGTAGCGGGCTTAGTCTAAAGCCGACCTCCAGTGTCACTCCGTGAAGGATCAATCCTGCATTCGGGGAACTTTGGCGCATTAGGCACAATTTTGCACGTCCATGCATTTCCACACGTGCAGAAGACGTTGATGTGTCAAAGTATGTATCCAGCCTGCTAGGTGCTCACCAAAACGTAGCATCTGGCAGGCACCCGGCGGCACAGTACCTGCGGTATTCCGGGGTTTCAAAGGATCTCGGTATTGCGTTCATTCACAGCTTAAGATGGCAGATTCAGGGGATGCGGCGTCTGATGTCATTGATATAGACGAGATGGTGAGCACATGTCCGGAGCAGTGGCACATGCACGCTGTGTACCGCACAATCAGCATACTGGTTGTTTGAGCCCTCGTATTACAATAGCGACACATCCAGTAAGGAAAAGCCACATGCATTCCAGGAGGACGAGTTTGAACAGGGGGACGAGTATGAAGATGAGGAAGAAGAATTTGGCAGTGCAGAGGACGCGGAAGAGGAGACAGCAGAAACAGAGGGTGGAGATGCGGACATTGAGATAGACGCCAAGAAGCCTAAAGGTACGATGCAACGTTTCCCCCTGCCCCTGGACCCCTTACAAACGCAGGCTATACTGTTGTGGCCATCACCTGTCAGCCAGGTTGTACAGCAAATCCGCGAGAACGTCTAGAGCAGAGTACCTTACCCATTGTCTTCCCTGCAGGTGGAAGAGGCAATCCTCTGGCATTCATCGGCAAGCTGCGACCTAGCGAGATTGCCAAGCTATGTCAGAGGCAGACAAAGCACATACAGCACTTGATCTGGCACTTGGAGGATGCCAGCGTGTTCACTGCTAAGTTTGCAGCGAAGGCAGCAGTCAAGGCAGCGCGACCACTGCTCGTATGTAAGTAAAATGTCCTCTGGACCTGCTGGACCTTTGCCGTTATCAGCAGCAGAGTGGGCAAGGGCTGATCTGGGAAGTAGTACCAGCAGCAGCAGTGCAAGTAATCCAGCAATGCAGCACCAAAATCAGCACCTCTTGTACTGCATTGGCATACAGGGATAGGTGGGCACTGTAAACTTCAGTCCGCAAGATGTCCTGGCTAAGATTGTTGCATTGAACAGCATGACCTTGGTGCTGTCTGGTGACCACCATGCAGCACAGCAAGGCAGGCATTAGCAGCATCTACATCAGCAGCAGGAAAGAAGCCGCACAAACAGCAGCAGTAGCAATAGGAGCACTAGCAACAGCAGCAGTCGTAAGCAATAGTGACAGTAGCAGCAGTAGCAACAGCAGCAATTTGTGATGGCCTAGAGTTTGTAGACTTGTTGTGAGAATTAGCAGTCTGGGACCCCCTCTCATGTTGAGGAGGTGTCCTGCTTTCATGTGTGTGCCATCAGGCATGGCAAGCTAGTGAGCAGGAGCACAGTCAGGGTAACAGCAGGCAGCGTCCATTTTGCATTGAGGCAAAGGCAAGTTCCTTTCAGCAGCTGCAAGTATGGAAAGTAGCATGGACTCAGCAGCACCAGCCGCAGCAGCAGGACAGGGTACTGCCCGGGTGTCATGAGCGCCTCAAGCTGTATCAAAGCTGAGTTATAACATTAGATGGAATGTCTTTGATTGCAGCCAGAGATAAGAACCACATCTACCTAGACATGAAGACATAGCCATCCAGAACAGGGATAAGGCTTGCTACGGAAAGAAGAGCGCATATTGAGCATAGTCCACACAATCAAGCCACACGTGTACAGCAAAGCTCTTTGTAATCTGCAACATGCATAATAATGCACCAGTGTCCTGACAGCTGCCCCGCGCATGGTTACTTTGATCTATTCCCTCCAGGGTTTATCATCTCTCGTGCCTCCCGCACTGTCCATTGGGGTGGTGACCCTGCCATCCGTATGCTGCGCCTGCCACCTGAGCAACAGATGGATTACTACTACAGCCAACTGCTGGGACAAGACTGGGAGAAGCAGATGGAGCAGGTGAGGGGAGGGTGGGTAAGGTGGGGAATGCAGGGTGGGGTGGGGTTATGGCAGCTAGCAAGAATATGGGGATATGAGTGTAGGTAGAGGACGGGAGGGTGGAGGGGTGAGACTAGAGGTAGCAGGGATGGGGAAGGACATGATAAGAAAGGAAACAACATGCTGATCAGAAGTGGGCCCCTATTACCTTTCATGATCTGGCATAGCAAGAGTGCCAGAGGCCCCACATCCCAAGCTGTTGCAAAGACAGCTAGGTGGAACAATAGGTAACGCATAGTAGGATTCAGCGAACCTTTACAAGGCAAGGGGTTGTCTGGGCCCAAGGTCCGTCCTTTGCTCACAAGAAGCAAAGAGTTTGTAAGATGCCAAGCAGATGAAGTAGAAGTTTTAGCGTTTACAGCAAGGGCCAAGTTCAGGGGAGGGGGTATTTGGAAAGAAAAGAAAATAGATGTGGATGTGGGGTGCAGGGTGCAGGAAGATAGGGTGAGCCCCAAGGTTGAGCGTACTCCAATGTTGATGGCAGTTGGCGGTAGTTGGGAAAGGGTTTTTAAAGGGGGGGGGGTAGCTTGACAAGCACATGGAGCAAGTGTGTCACTGAGAAACCACCAGCAGCACTAGGACGGTTGTATGGCAGCTGTCTCCTCCTCCAGCCAAATGGCACAGCAAGTTATGCAGAGCAGTCCTGGAACATTTCAGTTGAAGAGCAGCTACTGCCCAGCAATCACAAGTTCTACGCATCGCAGGTGGCTGGGCCCAGGCAGCTAATTAGCATGTTTGCACTGTTTGCACTCCTTTTCTGTCTGTATGTATGTTGACTACTTGTATGCGAGAGCTCATGTAATACAGGAAGTCAGTGTATCTGCAGCCGCTACCAGATGTCATACCTTCAATGCTGCCCCTATTCCCACAGGTCATGCTGGACATTTTGAAAAGGTGTACCAGATGGGCACCGTGTTCGTATTTCGCTGCTTCAACAGTATACATAGGTTCAATAATGTGCATTTTTTACTCCCTGTCCCTTCCTCCCCTCCCAGGATATGCTTGACAGTCTCCACGAGGTGGCAGAGGGATACATCACAGACGACATGGTGGAGGAGAAGCGCAAGCTAGCTGCCGTGATGCTGCGGCGCATGGAGGTTGAGGAGTGGGACAAGCAGCGTATGAAGCACTTCTACTATGGTCTGTATGGCCTGGGGCCCTGGTACTGGGACATGGAGGAGAGGCTGCACAACCCATTCTTTGTGGGGGCACGCGGCTGGAATGGCCCGCCGGAGAGCTGGGTCAATGAGAACCAGGTGAGGGCGGAAAGGGGGGTAGGAGGGGGTATCAAGGAGGGAAGGGGGTTGAAGGGAGGGGATGCAACGAAGGGTTTGGGGCCAGGGGGCGGGAGGGAGGGAGAGGGGGCGGTGTACAAAGGGATAGGAGGAGGGCCACAAAGGGTGCCTGCCGTCCTTGGGATGAATGAGAGCCATGTGAATGAGAATGGGGTTGGGAAGGGGGTGTGGAGACGTAAATGGAGGAGGAGAGGGCAAATGCGCTTGAGGAAGGGACAAGGGGGGGCGGGTGGGAAGGGTGGAAAGGGGTTGTAGCGGGGGCTGCAAAGAGAGGCTGGGAAGGGCTGCCCAGCAACATGTGCTGAATGATAATGGTGTGAGAGAGGGGGGGATATAATGAGATAGAGGGGGGCCAGGTAGTCAACTAAGGCTCCAATAGCACCAACTTGGGTGGGCCACCGATGAGAGCAGCGCCACCCACAAGGAGTCAATTGAGGCTTCAACAGCACCATCAGAGCAAAAGAAGCAATGTTGGGAATGCGTGTGCAAAACAAGCAGTGTTACTGCAGTTTGACGAGATAAAATTGTAGAATATAAGGCATTTAAGCTGATTGTTAAACTTGTACGATTGCTTCTCGCCATGCTTGCAGACATTCTCGGAGGACATCCCAGCAGAGGAGGTAGATGCACGGCAAGCGGCGTTAGCAGCTATCGAGGGTGCCAAGGGCAGGCGGTTGCGGCCAGAGGCACGCAAGCTGCTCCTTGAAGGGGAGCAGCTCAGCCCTCTGGATCTGGCTCTTGCAGGGCCTGCTTTCAGGGGCGTGATCGATCCTTTGAAGGTCCGCGAGCAGCTGCAGGAGCGGGAGGCCCAGGGGGCGTAAATGAGCAGGGGTTTAGTTGTGGTGTAAGGCTCAACGCTGCTTCAGCAAAAGTGGTGTTTGAGGTTGCATCGTACGTTAGACGGTCTTGGGAAGTAATGCAGAGCACTGTACACGATTCCTGCCTTGTGTCGGCCATTGCTGGGGTTCTGGCGTAGATTTGACAGAAACAGACCGAGGGGCGCCGTGATCGCAAACATTGGAGATTTCCGAGATGCCAGGTGATCTGCTCCGGAACCACTAGTGAAATTGGACAGACTGACCGGACAGCTGGCTTGCAGAAGGATCTGAATCTGGCAAAGCTGCTGCGCCGCACAGTGTAGAGAAGGCATTGGCATGTGCCTGTGTGTGTTATTGTGTTACTCTACGTCACCCTTAGCTCATTCTGCATGCTCGCAGGGCTCATGCTCGGAGTCTGCTGAATGCTCGCGCTTCATTGTGAGGTCTACATCCACAGTTCAGCAGCGCTTCCCGGGTGGCCTAGTAGCCTCTCAGATCTGTGTTGCGTTGCCAATTATAGTTCCTATAGCAGTCCAAGGTACCCTTCACCATGGCCGGGCAAAGGCACGGGACTGACAGAATGCTCAATGGTGGGTACTGGCTTGCGTTCAAGCGCGAGGTAGCCTAACTGCTGTTGGCACTCTTAGCTACCGTAGTGCATGATCCTTAGAGGGAAGGGCTAGGGCCAGCTTATCCAGTTACCATTGGCTGTATGGCTCACTGCGGTTGTTTTTGTGCACAGACATGGGGCACCCTGGTTTGAAGGACTACCCTCCTTTTGGACCGAACTCACAGGTGAGATCAGAAGCAACAGCTTCCAAAGGCACCAAATGTCATATTGCAGTTTCTGGCATGGTGCTGCAGCGGCACGCCGCCTGCGACGGAGGTTGCCCATTGCTCTCTTGTTCCTGATTATGCGTGGCTAGCTCCACGGCACCTCATGCAACGTGTTCGCTGCAGGATGGCTTTCCTCTGGCTCATGGGGGCATGTGGGGCCCGCAAGTGGCTGCTGGAAAGAGGTACGTGTATGGGGACTACTCTCGCTTTAGAGGCTCCCCGCATCCGCTGAACCCTCTGTATGTGTTCAGGAGGAAGATGAACATGGTAGTGTATGGCGTTGCTGCCGCTACCCTGGTTGCTTCAGCTGGACCTGCGGTGTTGGGACATGCTGCCGCTGCGACAGGTAAACGATAGATCTCGGGCAGACGCGCACATGACGCAGGGAAAAGTATTGTGCGCTTTCAGCATGATTCACAGGAGGCAGTAGACTTCTCGCTTTTGCTTGTCGACCCTACCGCCTACATAGTGACTAGCAAGGAATGTTCACAGTGTTCTGCTGCATCTGTCCTCCCACTCATCCCTACTGACCCCCTTTGAACGTCCAGGACCCATAGCGAAAGATCATATAATGGCCTTCACCTCTGAAGAGGTGCATGCTGTAGGTAGAAAGGCTGAGACTAGGCAGCATGCATTGGAAAGGTCTTAGTGGCTAAGCCTTCTTGCAGGTAGCAATGTAAATAAACTAAATAAATTCGGGGCGTTTTAGTCAGAAGTAACTCCTTCTTGTACTGCGTCTACAGGTGCTGCCATCAGGCACAGGCGCCTGCTAACTTTGACAGCCACCCTGGTTGCGGCCTCTGCCAAGCACTTCACCAAGCGTCCCTCTCCATCACAGAGCAACCCCACCACCACTACATCCACCACCACCAGTGCTGAGACCGCCCCAACCTCTATCGAGGCCAGCCCCAGCAAGCCTGTTGATGCTGTGTGCACCATCCAGAGCCCCTTTGCCTCCCCAACAGCAGCAGCAGCAGCGGCCTCCGACACTGCCTTCTGCAAGCCTCTGGTCCTGGACTCCTCTCCACAAGACAAGCAGCAACAGCATGGTCCCCCAGCTTCACCCGCAGCCACCCCCTTCACCCCCCTCCCTGCCCTCTTAGAAGACATCAAGGAGCAACCTGCAGCAGAAGCAGCAACCGAGTCCGCAGACGTGAAGTACATCACATCTAAGACCTTGTCTTCTACGGAGCCCCTCTCCCCTGGTGCTGCCAGTGGTGACGCTGCTGTGAAGCCAATGGTTATCAAGGAGCAGCCCCAGCGCCTCTTCTCCCAGTGTTCCTTGGACGCCCCCGGCACGCCCCTGCAGAAGGTCAGGCCCACATCAGCACCAGGAGCAGCCAATGGTGCTGCAAACGATGGGGACATAACACCTCCCTCTGAAAGCCCCACTGCACAGGAAGCTGCCGATGCTGCTGTAACTTCTGATGGTGAGGGGGGTGTCGCTGATGAGGGTGTAACTAGTGCTGGTGCCACCGGTGCCACCACAGCAGCTCCAGCGGGTGATGCTGCTGTCGTTGGCACCATGCACCAACTAGAGGAGCAGCCAGAGCTTGAGCAGCTCGAGCAGCAGCAGAACCAGCACCAGCATTTCATGACCTACTACCAACAGCAGTCCAAAGACCCATCAATCGGATTCATCCCTGAGGCAGCAGAAGCAGCAGATGACTTCCCTGATGATGCATCCATTGCTTCCTCCTGCGCGAGCATGATGATCGGCCCGGACGGACTCCCCATGAAGAAGCCCCGCCGGCTCCGGCCCATCAAGAACACCAAGAAGCTCATGCGCACCCTGAGTGAGGGCTTGACAAACAGCACAGAGGGTTTGCTGCGGCGCACGGCATCAGGGGCTCGGCTGAGCTTTGATAGGAGCAGCAGTGGCGCACGTGCAAGCATGGAAAGTGATGTGAGTGGTGTGGACGGCAGCACCCCTAGCATGCAGAGGATGAAGTCCTTGATGGGCAGGTTGAGCTTCCAGGGCAGGAGGGGGTCAGCAGAGGTGCCCGGGGAGATGCGGTGAGCGGGAGGGTAGTGGAATGGGTGGCATGTGGCACAAGTACTGCAGGGAGGTTGTGTGAGCCGTGTATTCTGCGATTTTCTGACGGGAGGATGAAGACTCTGTGTGGGTAGTGACAGCACATGTTTTGATGGTTTGATGGTGAGTGGGGTGCATCACTGCAGCGTCGCAAGTGAAGTGTGAGGAGCCATAAGGGCTTGGGGCGATGTGCTGGGTTGTGGCGAAGGTACTGCAAGTAACTGAGGGGAAGGATGGCAGCGTCTGCAGCCACGTTGGACTTGCTCAGAGGGGTCCTTTTGGTTATTTTCGTTCATGATAGAGGCTCTGGGTATTTGCTGTGGGTGACAGACGTTGAGTTATGAATTAATCTTTTGTTATGGACTGATGTTGCACTGCCTGGAGTGAGGCAGGGTCCCGAGTGCTGGTTTGGATGCCGACGTCAGGGGTTTTCAAGTGGCTGAATGTGCATTTGGTTGAAGCAGGCCCTTCGTTGCCTGTCAGTGTTCTGGATCGGCCCAAAGGGTGGCTTTCTTGCTCTGGGAAGACTTCTGCCTCAGGCAGAGTTTAAGCTGAGCGTGGACACTGGCTTCGAGAGAGATATGTCAATTTGGTGAATGATTGGTGCCAGTTTTACTGAAGTTGCCCCTTTTGATTGCAGCCTGCGTGGTTGTGTGGTTATGAGGCAGTTGAGAGTTGATGGATATCCTACCATGAGAGTGCTTGACAAGTTCTTAGGCCAAGGAGGGTCTCATTACACGCCATGATGCAGTGAGGTCCATCTTGCTGGCACAGTTCCTTCGCTGAGTCTCAAGCAGTGCGGGGTGTAGGACATGAAGAGTGCTACTTCGGTCTTATGACTACCGTGTCTCTAAGATGGATTCATGACTACTACTTGCTGGACCATTGTATATGTTGGACGTTTGCAACAATGTTGTCATTTGAGTGTTTGCAAGGGGGCACGCTGGGCTGGTTTGTCAGCTGCCCGTGCATTCACGTCTGTCATTTTGAATATGAGGTGAAGGGGTTACACTCTTGCCGTTCCATGTGGGCGAAACAGGCTGTCGAGGGGGCGAAGATATGAGGGGATGCATGCCATACATGACTTTGGATCTTCAGCACGGTTGTTTGGTTGTCTATGCATTGGGATTAGAGCAAGGGACCTAAGGATTTTGGCTTTTCTTTGTCATTCTCACAATTCAGCTGCTGTTTCCGGCAGCAGTCTGACATGTTCTGCTGATTAGGTCTGCTTTGCCCAGGTTTGGTGTCCGCCTGTTCTCCAAGCTACGTGTTGCAGAAGTATGAACTTCTGGCTGAACTTCACAGTAGATGTGTTGAGAGGTTTGATGGACCTGCATAAATGCAGACCACACTAGCATCAGCTGCTGGAGTATAGTTTTGCACCTTGTGGCCTTTGTATTGGCCAGGCCTGCAGAAAGAAGGTGGAGCTGCAGACTCTGCTTAAGCAAGCTCTTATCACAAAGGTTGCTGGGGGCAGGCAAGTCAAATCTTCATCACATACATGCCTCGGTTTTCTGTGGTAATGTGCTTGCATGCTGATACTTGCCTGTCTGCTAGTACTTATGTGGGCTGAGACAAAGGTGTCCTCCCTGCTTTCCTTCTTTGTGGTCTGGTTGTCGTGATGTAGCGGGCATATCCCAGATGCCGAGGCATCGTGCATTTTGGAGCAATCAGTTTTCTGCGGGGAAATCTGAGGATCTTGTCACAGGAATGACTGGTGGTTGCTTGGGAGGACCAATGGAGAGCTGGGAGCATGGGTTACCAGTTCTGAGCAAGGCATGCATGCATTTAGTAGTTGCTTTGTGGAGTTTCCTGCTCATTGCGTACAGTGAGGTGGTTCAGTGTGCATCAGTGTTCTTCTCTTGGATACAGCACACAGCCGCCTCTGTAGAGAGGCATGTGTGGATTGGCAGAGCTCCACCAGTGTGTTTCATCATGCATTACCATTGATTCAGACTGTGGGCTTGTTGAGGTGCTCCCCTGTCTCTGTGTCTGCTCTGCCCAAGTATTGCATGTTGCTGGCAATTCCGTACAGTGCACTCCCGACTAGTAATATGGATATATGTGCTCAGCCCTGTTGGGCACAACTCCATCTGTGCAATGCAATGGGCATGTTATCCTGCAAAGTTTGGGTTGCATTTTCTTCCATGGACATCATTACATGTGCTGAGGCCAATGTAGCTGTTTCTCTACTGTCTCTTGCTGCTGAGCATCTAGAAGTGCTTATGCTCGCACTATATGTGCCATCTCTGAAGCTAGGTGTACGGGACTGATGCACAGTCCCTTCTGGTACGGGACTTTGCATTTGCCTAGCATCGGCCACGTCCAGCTGATGGGCGGGTTGTGTGTATCTTGACTTTCAAGTTGCTGGTGCAGGGTGAGCAGCATCACAGCAATTTTGCAATTTTGGCTTTTTGGACAGCGAGTTGTAAAAACATAATGAAGTTGTACATGTACGTAGTGTTTGCTGCATCCTCAGATTTGGCTTTTTACTCACCTGTGGACTCTGTTGTTGGTGCATGCGCTGCTTGGTTTCCATCTTTTGGGCTGGGCGTGTGAGATGTTGGCACCTTTGTGTTGTTTGTCCAAGGGGGAGGGATGTCGCAGGCCTTTCAGATCTGCCCTGTGACAGATTGATACAGACAATCTTTTTGCAACCAAGCCTGGAAATTCCCTGCACATTATTCCGGGGTTGGTTGAAGTAGAGAAAACTGCTTTGTCAGTCTACACTGCATGGTGAATAAGAGACCTGCAAGAGTGGCTCAGGGGAATAATACACTCCAAGGCATTGCAACCCCTTTGTGTCCTGAGACACAGTTTTGTGGGGCTTGAAGTCTGCCTGTCCAGATCGAAGCGAGATGTTGTGGAAAGTGAGAGCAAGCAATCCACTTGTGAAAGCTGGTGAAGAAGAGGGTTTGTATTACTCTGATCAGGTCCACCCCGCAGCAAATGTGTGTTTGATTCTATACAGCTGTGCATGCTACAACTGAGCATGGTCAAAAAGATGCTGAGGAAGATAGCTGCAAGGTTTGTATCATTTTTGAATTACCGGTAGATCCCTAGATCCCAAAGGTAGTGGGATTCATTGGGTTCATGCAGCTCAGAGTCGTATTGCGGAGCAAAACATCATAGTGAGAAACACAATGTTGCTGTGCCATGCCGAGTTGACTTCCAACGAGGAGGTCTTAAGCAGTCTGTTGATTGCTCACTTTGAAAAAGGGACATCTGTAAAGGGTTCAATCATTGATGCCACTCGGGTGAAGTCTTGTGATAATGAGCTGCCTTTTACAGCTTGAAGGCGGGTCTGCTGAGGTGGCCACTGAATGCTTAAAAAGCGTGCTTGTCAAACCGGTTTTGCGGATGTCTGCCAGGGCTCATGACTGATGATGAGGATGATGAGACATATGCAGTGTCGTGGAGTGACAGACTGGGGCCCTTTGAGTCACTGGGTTGACTTTGCCATCGCTGGTCCTTGGCGGTGTGCTGTTGTGCTGTGCGGCTGTGTGTGGCGAAAACGTACTTGGAACAGCAGCTCATGGCGTGAAAGCCTGATGAAGAGTGATGGGGGCATGTGTTCATAGTGCAGCAGGAGGAGAGATACGGCGTTGCTGCATTGTCACAGGCAGTTGACTTCAGGTTGCTGCTGTTGGCACAGACCGGGCTGAGGGCCATAGAGGCCTGGCCCTTCCAAACCATGTGGTACTAGCTGCATGTGTGCCATTGCTGGAAGTTGGTGAGTGGGGATATAACTGTTCTGTCTGCACCGCCAGTTTGTGGTTGCGTACTGCTTGGCACCTTCTGCTTGGTACCTCCCAACTGCATGTACTGTTAAGTGCTGCTTGGGAAGCGTCTGCTGTGTCTGTGTGCAAGTCTTCTCGAGACATTAGATGGGTCTGACCGATGTTTTTGAGGATAACTCAGGCTGGATCTCTAAGCAGAGCATGGAGGCACCAACTGGTGAGTCCATCATGAGAGTGACTTTTCTTTTGCAGCTGTTGCCAGTTTGCATTGGACATGTATGTGGTGCTTACGTGGCACCGTGTTGTATTGGCACAAATCAAGCTGCAAAGCGATGGTTTAAGCGATGGCCACTTGGGTGTGGGCTTGCCCGGCGGCAGTTGTGTCACTGCCATATTTACCGTTGCACTAATGTTGTAACTTCTTCTGATTAGATGTTTACGAAGACTCTATCCATTGCTGGCGGTGGTCAGCTGGGTCCCCAGCAGCGAGTCAGCTGGGTCCCCTGCTGCGTCGACATAATGTTGAATAGTGAGGGTGAGATGGCTGTGTATGGATTCGCTGGGCCACGCTGCATCATACATGAAGGTGTCACACTCAGGAAAGCCCCCGTACCTTGATCCAAGTCTATTGCAGTTAGAGAGTTGTGAAAGAGTGTTTGTGATGAGACGCCAGCTTACCGTACCATATTTATACGTATTATTGCAATTGGTCCCACTTGGTTGGGCGCCCGAGAGGAGCCAACCCAACCACAGACACAAGTGGAAGATTACAGCACCCCATGTACTACTAGCCTAGTGCCTGATCTGGCACTAGGCTAGTAGTACCTGCTTGGCTTGCTGCTGACTGGGTCCACCGGTCAGCGCACAGCAAGTCGAAATGGGCTGGCCTGACATACATTGGCCAGCACGGGATCCAGGGTGGGCTGCTGGCAGCCATTGGGCTCTATGCTTTGACAACCTGATGATTAGCCTCTTCAGACAGCTGTGCGATACGTTGTGTCCCGTGGTGCGCAGCAGCAGCTTGCCTATGGAGGGGGGCCAGCTGTTGCTGGGCTGGTCTATAGCACTCCATGCTTGTGGCCAGCCATTATGGTTGATGCAACTTTCTCTTTGATGCTATTTGTGGACTGGCATTGGAGGACTGCTGTGTCCCATCATCCGCACCTGCCTGCAATCACTAGGAGCGTTGCCTTGACCTTTCAGGGATTGATTCGGCCACATGCATTCCATGTTGGTTGGGTCTGGTTGCATATATCCCTCTGTGGTTGAGTCCTTTGCATGGTTCTTGTACATCTCCAGCCCGTGGTAATCGTCATTGTTTGCCATGCCATTGCAACCGATGGAGGAGTGGGTGGTGTTCTTGATCATGGGCTCTGTGTCGATAGGAGCGTTGCCTTAACTTTGAGGGATTGATTCGGCCACATTCCATGGTGGTTGGGTCTGGTTGCATATATCCCTCTGTGGTTGAGTCCTTTGCATGGTTCTTGTACATCTCCAGCCCGTGGTAATCGTCATTGTTTGCCATGCCATTGCAACCGATGGAGGAGTGGGTGGTGTTCTTGATCATGGGCTCTGTCTTGCCTGGATACATGTTTCGGTATCAGTTAGTACTGCTTGGTTGGTGGTCTGGAAGCCATTGTGTTTGGATCCATCCGATGGTGTGTTTGGTCGTTTCGACCTAGCAGCCCTTTGCGGTTGCCACACCTTAAATGTTTGTTGTTGTTGATCTGCCCCGCATATGCACCTGTCGGCATCGCATTCGATAGGGAAGGTCGGATGGGCTCACGCTTGTAGCTTATCCAATTGCAAACACTCATGTACCGTCCTCTACCTTCACGGCACCGTGATTATTAGTTGCAGCTTTGCTCCCACTTTACCTGCAGCCTAGTGAGCATCACCACTTGCCCAATACATCTATCAGCCACCCCACTCTGCTTTCATGCCATAACTGTAAGTTACCTGCAAGTGGTGGGTGCATGGGGTGGATTTGATTGTATGCATCTAACACCTGGCTAGCTTAGCACTGGTGTAGGTACCCTCCCTGTGGGGCCAAACCATCTATACTTGCAGCATCAGTACCAGGCCCACACATACGACTCAGCTAGCTGTGACCTCGCTGTCATTAGATTTTTGTTTGTTTGTTTGTCAGCTCAAACTTATCAGCCGGCACATCACATTCTGATAAAAAAATAACTCATTGATTGAACACGCTGCTCTTCTCTCACCGACCAACACAATCCTGACTCAATCCTGTTCGTTTGCTGCTTCCCTGTGTGACGGTACAGGTCACCCATGCCTGCGTGCTTTATATCTCTCAAGGGACATTTTGTTTGAAGCTCCTATCAAGGAGTATGAAGAGCTATCCCGCTTGCCATTCTTACAGCACACATACCAGATACTGGGAGCTTGCTCCAGATCACACAATTGGCCGTCACAGCCAAAAGAAGCCATATCATTTCCAATATTTGTTTGTAAGCATCACAAATACTTTGATAGGGAAAGGTCCTCTGCTGAACGACTGCCAACAGATCAATACGAGCTAAGTCGTGTTCAGCTGTCACCTAATATACACTCTGCAGTTGCCCTAAATCCTGCCCCTACGCCCTACTGACTAGGTATGGTAAAGACCCTGTCAAACTGCAATCTGATTGGCCTGCCGAATCTCTGATTCGGCACGGCCTGGGGAGGGCGATTTCCGTTGTCATGTGGCTAGCTTTTCCAGACCCAGGGTTCTAGTCGACTCATGGGTGAGTCACTCCAGCCCCCGACCTGCAGCCCTTTGCGCTTACATATAGACTCCAAGCGCAGTCCAGTGGTACTTGTGGAGCTCCCAACCTACGTGCGGTAGACAACAAGATGTCCAAGCATGACAACCTCGGCAATATCACCTACGTCGGCCACATGCTTGTTACAGACCTGGTGGCTGTTATACAACAACAACAAACATTTAAGGTGTGGCAACCGCAAAGGGCTGCTAGGTCGAAACGACCAAACACACCATCGGATGGATCCAAACACAATGGCTTCCAGACCACCAACCAAGCAGTACTGATACCGAAACATGTATCCAGGCAAGACAGAGCCCATGATCAAGAACACCACCCACTCCTCCATCGGTTGCAATGGCATGGCAAACAATGACGATTACCACGGGCTGGAGATGTACAAGAACCATGCAAAGAACTCAACCACAGAGGGATATATGCAACCAGACCCAACCACCATGGAATGTGGCCGAATCAATCCCTCAAAGTTAAGGCAACGCTCCGTATCGACACAGAGCCCATGATCAAGAACACCACCCACTCCTCCATCGGTTGCAATGGCATGGCAAACAATGACGATTACCACGGGCTGGAGATGTACAAGAACCATGCAAAAGACTCAACCACAGAGGGATATATGCAACCAGACCCAACCAACATGGAATGCATGTGGCCGAATCAATCCCTGAAAGGTCAAGGCAACGCTCCTAGTGATTGCAGGCAGGTGCGGATGATGGGACACAGCAGTCCTCCAATGCCAGTCCACAAACAGCATCAGAGAGAAAGTTGCATCAACCATAATGGCTGGCCACAAGCATGGAGTGCTATAGACCAGCCCAGCAACAGCTGGCCCCCCTCCATAGGCAAGCTGCTGCTGCGCACCACGGGACACAACGTATCGCACAGCTGTCTGAAGAGGCTAATCATCAGGTTGTCAAAGCATAGAGCCCAATGGCTGCCAGCAGCCCACCCTGGATCCCGTGCTGGCCAATGTATGTCAGGCCAGCCCATTTCGACTTGCTGTGCGCTGACCGGTGGACCCAGTCAGCAGCAAGCCAAGCAGTTTAATGCCTTGCTCGGGGCAAGGAAGGAAGGCGCTACCCTTGTGTTTACAACGGACGATTTCTACGCCAGCAGGAGCACTATACTCCATCACTAGCAGGAGCCCCTCAAGCAACTGCTGCCAACTGGACAGCCAACGACAAGCCATCTACACGCAGCGCAGCTCGACCCACGAAGCTCCGCTCCAGACTTCCGCCAAGCCAGCCCAAGTCCCGTTAGGTGCCCCACGTTCCAACCCTCATGTGTGGGATCATGCTGCAGAAGCCATGTTCTGGGCGGACTTTGCCATCTTGCAAGCGCTCGCTCCTTGCATCTTCCAAGCCCTACTTCATTCAGCTCGCCCAACCCCGCCCGCAAGCTACTTCAATCCCGAGCTACCCAGCCCCAAGCTGCCTAACCCCAAGAAACCCAACCCCAAGCTGCCCAACCCCAACCCCAAGCTACCTAACCCCAAGCAAGAACCCATGCCCAACGGCGTTCCAGGGTCCCCAACCCCACCCCAAGCTGCCCAGTCCCAAGGACCCCAAGAAGCCAACCATAACAACCCCAAGAAGTCAACCCCACTGAGCAGTCCAAGTAAACCACCAAGCCACCCCAAGCTGCCCCAAGAACCCGACCCCAAGAGTGAAACGTGGCTGTTGCTGGCCAACTTTCCAGGGTCCCCAACCCCACCCCAAGCTGCCCAGTCCCAAGGACCCCAAGAAGCCAACCATAACAACCCCAAGAAGTAAACCCCAGCAGTCCAACTAAACCACCAAGCAACCCCAAGCTGCCCCAAGAACGCGACCCCTAGAGTGAAACGTGGCTGCTGCCAACAACTTCAATGGCAAGTGGGTTTTCATCAACCTTTTGTTTGTGGCGGTCCTTGCATCTTCCGCGCCATAGGGAAGATGGCACCTTCTAAAAGCAATGGGCTTTCGCATTTGGATTATGCTTCTTAGCATCTTACAAGCCCTACTTTAAGCTCGCCCAACCCCAAGCTGCCCAACCCCAACCACTGGAGAACTCAACCCCAAGCTGCCCAACGCCAACCCAACGAACCCAATCCCCAAGTTACCGACCCCAAGCAGCCCAAAGTTCTGCCCAACCCCGGGTGTTGGAGGAACCCAGCCCCAAGCTACCAAATCCTGAGCTATTCAAACTTCCAACCCCCCACGCCAACCCCAACACTCGAAGAACCCAGTTCCAAGCGGCCAAATTCCAACCCCAAGCTGCCAGAATTATGCCCAGCGAACATACCCCAATAACCCGAAGGACCCAGCCCCAAGATTCTGACCTTTGACTACGTGCTACTGCAGGTAACACCTTTGACGCCAACCCCAACGAACCCCAACTTCCGCCAAGCCAGCTTAAGTCTCGTTAGCTGCCCCAGGTGCCCAACCCCAAGCCACCTACCCCCAAGTGTGTGTGTTTGCCTGCGAAGGACCTGAGGTGCATTCGACACATTGATTAAGTGTCATTCCTCAGGCCGGCAACATGGGCGAACCCACACTTTGACCCGATCATACCGTGTACGGCATGACCCTTCGAAAACCCCGCCCGCATCGGGGTTCGAACTGGCAACCTAGCGGATAGCAATGGAGAGTGCTAACCACTACGCCAAGGCGCCAGGGTCCAAGTAAGAACCCCTTGCCAACTCTCCAGAGTGCCCAACCCAACCCCAAGTTGCTCAACCCAACCCCACCCGCAAGTCCTCGGGTGCCCTAGGTCCCTGCTCCAGATGGCAAACTCCATCCATCCCGGAGGGGCCACCTCGCCACACCCAACTCTTGGTGCCCTAGGACCCAAAAACCAAATTTGATGTCCATATCATAAACGGTGTTTT
Source organism: Pseudopediastrum boryanum (assembly GCA_963556185.1). Lineage (NCBI taxonomy): Eukaryota > Viridiplantae > Chlorophyta > Chlorophyceae > Sphaeropleales > Hydrodictyaceae > Pseudopediastrum > Pseudopediastrum boryanum. The sequence continues at coordinate 4,162,563 of OY744496.1, forward strand.
GCACCACACGTTGGCGCACAAGTCCAGGGTGCCCCAGGTCTCTGCTCCAGATGGCAAACTCCATCCATTCCTAGAGGGCCAACCTCGCGAGACCCATCCCTTGGTTCCCAAGGACCCCAAAACAAAAGTATGATATCCACACCATAAATGGCATTTTGCACCACACTTTGGCGCACAAGTCCTGGGGTGCCCCAGGGCCGTGCTCCAGATGGCAAACTCCATCCATCCCCAGAGGGGCGACCTCGCGAGACCCATCCCTTGGTGCCCTAGGACCCCAAAATCATGTTCAATGTCCACATCATAAACAACGTTTTGCACCACTCTTTGGCGCAGTCCATGGTTGCCCCAGTGGCCCCTGCTCCAGATGGCAAACTCCATCCATCCCCAGAGGGGCCACCTCACGAGCCCCATCCCTTGGTGCCCAAGGACTTTTAAACCAAATTTGATGTCCACATCATAAACGGCCTTTTGCACCACACTTTGGTGCACAAGTTCTTGGGTGCCCCAGGTCCCTGCTCCTGATGCCAAACTCCATCCATCCTCAGAGGTGCCACCTCGCCACACCCATCCCTTGGTGCCCTAGGACCCCAAAACAAAATTTGATGTCCATATCATAAACGGTGTTTTGCACCACACTATGGCGCACAAGTCATGGGGTGCCCCTGGTCCCTGCTCCAGATGGCAAACTCCATCCATCCCTTGGGCGAGGGCCCACCTCGCGAGACCCATCCCTTGGTGCCCTAGGACCCCTAAACCAAATTTGATGTCCATATCATGAACGGCTCTTTGCACCACACTTTGGCGCACAAGTCCTGGGGTGCCGCAGGTCCCGGCTCCAGATGGCAAACTCCATCCATGCCCAGAGGGGCCACCTCGCCACACCCATCCCTTGGTGCCCTAGGACCCCAAAAACATGTTTAATGACCACATCATAAACGGCTTTTTGCACCACTCTTGGCGCTCCAGTCCATGGTTGCCCCATAGGGACCTGCTCCAGATGGCAAACTCCATCCATCCCAAGAGGGGCCACCTCACGAGCCCCATCCCTTGGTGCCCTAGGACTTTTTAACCAAATTTGATGTCACCACACCATAAACGGCCTTTTGACCCAGGCCAGGGGTTTTAGAGGCACACTTCTGACCCTGCTCCAGATGGCAAAGACGACTCACCAACTAACACCTAACCCCGAAGGCAGGTGCACCTCTGGGGCTCGCCCCGCTTGTTTTGACTGCTGAGTACCAAAAGCAGGACGGCCACCCACCAGCCTGAAACTCTACCTTTCCTCAGCCGACTACCCCTGGACCCCATTGGAAAAATGTTCTGGGCACATGAAGACACAGCAGCCCAACGGCCAAGCTCCATCACTCACTTGCAAAGTCTCAGTTGGGCCTACCAGAGCCACGCCCAGGCATTTCATATCCCACGCCTGCAGCTGGGTTACTGCTGCAGAGCAGCCTCCTCTGCCACAGTCACAATGCTCCCCTTGTGTCACATCCATGCATGTGCTACCTCTTGCCGGCAAACCCACTGGCCTGCGCCACCAGGGGTTACGCACAATTGGCAATCAAAAGTGCCCTGCAGAGTCTGAGGCAGGCACTGACACACCATTCACATGTGCCCTGGACATTTATGCTGACCCCTAAAGGTCACGACATATGTCTAGTCCATGATCCACATGGCAAACATCTCTAGCTATATGTGCCCCCTCCCAGGCATCCCCCCACTCCCCATGCACACACACCGGTACAGAAAAAATACTCAGGCTGAGCCCGACAGCACTTGCCTCATTCCCCTGCTTGTTGCTGCTCCACTGACCTCCAACTGAAGGTCCTACTTGACTTGCAATCTCACGCCAAGGCGGCCCCTGCATCACTTAGTAGTAATCATCAGAATCAGAGTACTCCTCTTCATCTTCTTCGTAGAAGGTGCCCAGCCCACCACCCTGATAACAGGGCTGCTGCTGGTGGTGATAATGGTGGTGGTGGTTGTACCCGCCACTACCAACACTGCTTGACAGCTCCATGGTGGTGCTAGCACTTGCCGGGTAGTGCGCTGTAGCAGCTCGAGGTTTTGCCCAATGGCTCCGGCAGTAGCTGTTGCAGACATGGCGGGAGAAGAAGGTGCTGATGCCATCTTGGCCAAGGTCTGTTAGGCCATAGCTTCCGGAGCGGGACAAGATGACTGGGTCTGTCAGGATGATGCCCTTGGTCTTCTTGGTCCAGACTACACCGCCCTGCAAGTCACAGAGGACCAGCTGCCCGCCTGTTATGTGGTAGGAGTAGTGGCTGAGGGCCTGCATGACTTGGCTGCTCCAATTGGCAGAGCGGAAGACTGCTCCACTGTTGCTGTTGAACTTCTCGAAGCAATTGATGAAAGGCTCGATGAGGTACTTGCGCCCTGAGTGGTTACCTGCATGGATGGGGCAGAGCATCTCAGTGCTGCCACTTGGAAAGAGCTGCAAAGGGGTTGCACTGCACTGGTGCATATTGCAAGGCATTGACCTTCACATAGCTGGAAGCATTAAGTCGGGTCCTGAGCATGAGTTCAGTTTTTGCCATGGTGGACCATCTTAGCTCAGGCAATGAGATGCTTGTCAGGACCTTCCGGAGTGCTGGCTTATGCAAGTCTCGTGGCAAGTCTTGCAGAAATACAACACGGCCAGCTACTTGAAATGTTCCAGAAAGGTGACAGTCCTGTTATTATCTTACCTGGCGTTAGGAGTTGCTTCTTTCCAGAGCCTGTAAGCGTCCAAACTTCAGGGTGATTGAGAAAGACATGGCGCTCGAACACGCCGAGTGCGTTGAAGCTGTCGATGATCTCTTGAGCTTTTCCAACTGCCCTGATGTCATCGGTGAAGAAGACCTCTTCGTACGCTCCACCCGATTTGAACCACTTCAATACGCAAGCCTGCCCGTTTCTAGGTCCAGTTCCATCGTTGTACACCCCCTTAGCTACTAAGCGAAACGCACCCTCTGCAAACGGCTCCCCAACGTCCCGAAACTTGGCACTCCAAGATAAGTTGCGCCTGGCAGAGGTCATGATGAAGGACACACGCCAAAGCTAGTTCAGACCAGTACCTGCGTACCAGTACTTCGTACCTGCTGCTGTGCAGCAGTCGTCCGGACAGTGGATCAGAGGCGGACCCCAAGCACATGCCCTAAGCTTCCCTCCATGCACTTATAGGTGATGCCCGGAATAAGTTCGGAAGCGCTTTTTGGCTAAATTGGCCCCTCTGCTGCCTGGAGTAGGAAACACGAGATCTCTAGACACTTCCCTCTGGTGGCCAAGTGAGTGCAACCATCACGTGCCCGTGACTCTGCCGTGATGTATCCGTGACCTAGGCCATGTAACCCCCTCGCTCCGCTAGTGTCTCTTAGAAACGATCCCGATATCCCATCCGTCTGCTCTGCTACGTTGTCACGGCTGCTGGCCGAGCCTGCCATACAAAGGTTCAGACCCCACTCCTTCAATCAATTGGACCAACTTCCTCAACAACACGGATCACCTAGCTGCGGCCGATAGCAGGGCCCCCTGCAACCAGAACTCCCCAACTTCATAACAGGCTGTCCGAGGCTCCTCTTTCGATCCTAAGTTCCACATGCAGGCCCCTTTCATCAATCAACCCACAGCACCAAACCCCCACTGAGGATAACCAACCAGTACTGCAAATCCGCAGTGAGGCCCACAGCAATTAGCAGCATGAACTGCTTATATAAATCTCCAAGTCTCCTCCTTTGAAACCCCCTCCCACATCCAGGGCCCTCTTGTCAGACCCACAGCACCCACTGTGCCCACAATGCCCCAGAGAGGAGAGATGAAAGACTAAATGCAATGTGCATTCCAAGCACCCTAGAGCAAGCAAGGCGTTGCCTAGCAGGATAAGGACACAAAAGCAAGGCTTGCACTGACCTGTGCTGCCTACACTGCAACCAGCCCCACGCCAGATAACCTGGTCGTTTTGCGCTTCAGAGAGAGAGAGAGAGAGCTACGCAAGGAGGGGCGTGAGGTGCCCTCCCGCGTAAGATTAAGGGAGGGGCCCATTGGTGTAAGGATTACACTGGGCCAGCCTACCATAGGATAGTTACATCCGTGGGTGGGCTTCCGCCCACCCGCCTTTGTTAGCTTACTTTCTTGTAGTTCCTCCTGTGCCATTGAGGCTCTTTGGGCTTTTCCAGTTTTCTTTTTGTTGTGTATATGCTGTGTAAGGACTTAACTGCTGCAGTATGTACTTCTGAAATGCATTGCTTTAGAGCTTGCCCTTTGATACCGAGGGCTTGAAGATTCATGGTGGTACTGTTGTATATGGTGCCTGCAACTCCGACAAGCAAGGGATAGTACCATACTTTGGCAGTGGGGTCTATGTCTTTGATTTTGTCAATGAGTACTTGGTGTTGATAATCAGCTTTGCTTTGCTGGCCTGTTGGGTCTGAATCCCTGCAGATCTTGACCTCTATTATCCAGTACTCTGCTGGGTTGTTTCCATTCTTGGGTTTGTAGAGCATACCATCAGGGCGCTTGTCGGTGGTGCCTTGTGCTTGCTGCACTGCCTCCTTTAGTCCCCTTGGAAGGAGCTCCCACGGGATGTTTCTAGACTGGTGGGCCATGATGCCGTCTTCTGCACAGTTTTCAGTTGATCCAAGGTCCATTTGAATGACAAATGCTCCTTTGCGTCCCCTTAACACTCTTGTCATGATTAGTCGGCCGACCTTGTTATGCCTGTTGATGTACATTCTTTTCAAAGTTGGGCATCCTGAGGCTGTGTGGTGTCCGCCATCGTTTTGCGCTTCACTGGCAGTCCCAAACCATGTGCATCAATATTATTATTACATTTCATGATATGCCATAGCAATAAGTGCCATAGGCCCCGCACCTCAAGCTGTCACAAAGAACAGCGAGGTGGAACAGAATACGGGTAAACTTCGACATGTATGACAATATATGCCTAAACATGAGGTCCAGCAGCTAGGTCAAAATCACCCAAAACCTCCGCTGCCCCAATGGGGGTAAGAGCCTCCCTCCTACTTAAGAAAGCAAGGAGGGCTTGTAAGCCCGGGTGCAAGCAATAGTTGGTAACAAACCCCATTGGTTGGACCTCACGCCACATCAGAAGGGTGAGCATAAGCATTCCTAATCTTCCAAGCAGCTGCAACATATTTAGCTATACACTTAAATGCATGCTTGAAAGGGCCATATACTAAGCCAGACTCCTCATCGACGTCTACACCCCAGAACTCTTCATTAAGCATGCTATGCAGCTTCTCCTCATCAGATTTGCCATCCAATATCTGACATTTTGCAGCAACATCAGGGTCAGAAGTCAGCTTCTCCCACAGCTTTTGCCTTTGTGCCTCGTGTGCATCAATACAGCCATGTCGGGCAAGCCAAGCCCTTGAGATAATGGTTTAAGGAAACCTGTCCTTTGCTTGCAACTGCAGGCAGCAGAGAATTGGCAAAATCCCCAAGGAAGCTCATTTTGATCTAACATCATCACGAGGGAACGTTAGGCGTTGCGGCCTTAACAGTGTTATACCTAATGCTAGCTGCAGGAATAAAAACGCTGTTGGATCATTACACAATCATCCTCATGCCTTTTCAACAAGCATGGTTCTTCAGCATGAGCCGACCCTGGGCCATCTTTCCTGCCCATCATTGGCATGGCTAAGACTCTACCATTTTGGAGGAGCAGCACACGCATTATGTGACCATGCAGTAATAATGATTTGCAGCCACCCACACTTAGGATACATTCATTGCCTATGCACTCCTTTTAGCAGCTTGACCATAAGAACACACGCACAATTGCTCATGAATATTAGCCGTGCACGTCCACCTGGCATCCCCTAAGGAGCGTCTATGCCTCTTTGCCAGGATAAACCACTTCAGCAATGCAAGAAGTGAGCAGTCGTACAACCAAGTGCTATCCTCTTGTAATGCCCCACCTTCCCCAGGCGGCAAGCACATCGCCCAGCACTGTGAGGATCGTATGGGAGAGCCCTGCATGGACAGGAGCCCCAATTGCCCCAGTGATGCTGCTTGAGATACACTTGCAGATCAACCACGTACAGGGTGTTGCATAATGAATGTGCCAGCTAGCCTTAGCTCCCATGGTTCCAGTCTTTATTCTCATGAGTGGCAATCAGGTGGCTTTGGTGAGGCTCCCTCTCTAGTACAGCAGCATGTGGGGGCCTGGCTGCTTGGGTGTTGTTTGCACATGTTTGTTTGGAGTGCAAGATGGGCACCTGTGCACTTCACCTAGTTGCTGTGCCAACCAAACCCTGGGTGTTTTGCTACATCCCACTGTGGTGCTTAAACCCTGGATTGCAGTGGCAAGGGGATAAGGCTGCAGCGGAGGCAAGTCTTGTTTCATTACATGCTGTGGGGTTGAGGCATGCTGATAGGCTGCTCCATTCTAGGTCTCTTTTGTACCAAATGCTTTCGGCGTGACCCCTTTGTCACAGCAATTTTTTCCAGCCTGTCTTGACAATGTGGAGTATGGTGCTGGAAACATATTGTGCAGTGGTGCAGGCTGTGATGAATGCACTGGTGTGGTCAGCTGTTGCAGGGCCAAGCTTGGGTGCTTGGGGTTTAAGCATTCTCACAAGTGCTTTTTTTGCACCATCACCCTATGGCTTGACCCCAACTTTCAGCTCCTGTCCTAGTTAAGAGGGCACTCCCTTCAGGGCAGGGCCCATCCTTGGTGCAGGCCCTTGCATGCTTGTTAACACCCACTGGTCCCTATGGGCATTGCTTTGCTGGGTGGCTGCTACCTGCCCTTCGAAGTTGGCCCCTTTGGGGATGGTTGATGGAGCATAAGTCCTAGCTCACTTGTCTGATTGCCTTCAATTACGATTACGATTACGATTACATCATGGCCCCTCAAAGGGGGCGCCCGTACGAACCACTTGCAGCTGGTGGGCAAGGGTCCCAGCACACATCATAAGTCCAGGGACTTATACACATTTTCCAGCAATTTTCAGGCCCAAATTCGCACGTTTGCCTCCTCAAAATGGGCATTTTCAGCGCAGCCCATGATCAACTTTTCACCAAGTCAGAATTGGCCATACACTCCTTGAGAGCAAAACATAGCAAATCATCAGACAAATGCATAGCCGTAACCGCCGTGCAAATTGGGCATGCATGTGCTGTGCCATGATGGGCGGGTCACCCCGAAAAGTTACACCTCCGGCCTCTCACTTGTCGAGTCAGCCGAGGCACCCCGCCACCGGCACGTTCATTTCGCAACACCCTGTACGTTATATCTCCCCCCGTTCAAGTGCGCAAATGCCCATTGCACACATGCTCATGCCCAATAAGCAATGCATGGCCAGGAGTAATGTTTCATGTGCAGCAGACCAGGATTACGGCCAGAGCTACCATCACCACTACTTTGCAACAAATGACGGGTGCACCAACCCCCTCACCAGCAACCTGCAGCCTTGCAGCTCCAACGCAACATGCATCAACGCTGCAGCCTTGCAGCTCCAAGAAGCAGCTATCCCTTCCCACACACAAAAACACACACTCCTGTCCCCTGTGCTAGCACATCTCAGGCTTTCACTGCCACATTAGGCAGAACACATGTTTAACTCGAGCACTAAAGATTGCCAGGACAACCCGCCAAACTATACTGGCATTCAGTGCATACCTCATCATCCAAAAATCTAGAGGTTGACCTCATCATGACCCGGCTTCCTTTGATATCCTTTACAAACATGGTCACTGGTGACAGGCACTACCCCAGAACAACCACATCTCAAGCTGCCTATTGATTTCTGTGGTGTGCACCTTCTGTGCAGTGCAAGCTCATTCCCTAAACCCTTCCCAACTGTTCCCTTCCTCCAAAATGTCACATCATGCTCGACGTGGAACTGCGTATCGGCCTTCACAAAAACAGCTACCTACATGCTGTGACCTTGTTCACTGAAAAATATTGTACAAATGTTTGCCATGCCAGACTGTAACAACTGCCAGTGACAATGGTAGCTGCTAGCACTGACACCACATTGTGCCACACTGTCTCAGCAGTGAACGATGCCTGTCTGCTGCTCCTCCTGGTTGAGCAGCTCACGCCACCCCTAAAACACCTGGTTGCATGACCCCGCTCTAGAAGTCCACGATTGCAGCTGGTCTATGTGCATGCCACAACGAGACCACTTCAGCACTGTGAGCTGGGGCTACCAATGATGCGCCCACGATACAACACTCCTACAATGGCACCCTAAACCACGATTCAGAAGCCCATCTTGCAACTCCAAACATACTCCCCCTGTTAACAGGTTCTGCAGCTGCCTGGGGCTGCTAAAAGCCCCAGGTAGCATGCTGCTGCTGCACTTTTACTGGAGCTGCTAAACCAGCTAAAACACAAAGGACGCCAGCGCATGCGTTCACTCTGATTCGTTTGTGTCCTCATCTTCCCCGACTGCCCCCGCTGCTGCTGGTGGGTCGGAGGTAGGTACAAAGTACGGCAATGTGGGCAGCAGCAGCATGAGTGAAGTGCGAGCCACAAGCCGCCGCACCCACAGGAGGTTCATGGGTGGGAAAGGATGGAAGCCTGTTGTCAGTGTTGCTATCTGCCCCCACGTCATAGTGCCCATTGTATGAAAGCAGCAGCACTGGTCCAACCAGAAGGTCTTGGTCTGGAGGGAGTCCACCTCATGCATGAGAACCAGTAGCTCATGGTAGTTGGCACCACCAAGAGGGAACTCGGTTGCTGCTGCCGCCACTGTTCCTGCGGATGGCTTCCGAATGTCTCTAGCTGCTGCTGCCCCTGCCCAGCTGCTTGGGTTCCCTGCCGCGTGGTGGATGAGACAGTCGGAAACTGTCTCACCGGGCATTGCCCACAACCCTCCACCTTCTGCAGGCATCCAAGCTGAGTGCGGAGGACATGCTGCTCTGCCCTTTGGTGCCGATGCCGTCGCTCCCGCTGGTGCATTTGCCGATTGCTCTGGCGAGCTCTTGACACAGCATGAAACAAAGTTGCCCAATCCTAGAGAGCCTGTTCCCTCCGGGGACCCTGCCAGGTCCTCCCCAAGCCTTCCCATCATCACGCCTGCTGCTGCTGCTGGTTCTCCCGCTAAATGCCCCGATACTGCTACTGCTGGTTGCAGTGTGCTTGCTGCTGCTTGCTGCTGGGGCCTAAGGCTCCGCAACCCATGGGTGCTGCTCCACTCTGCCACTGCAGCTGCTACGGCTGGTGACCTTAGGGGTGATGGCCCCAATGTCCCATCAGAGCTAGGCTTCTGCAGCGCCAGCAGCTGCGCTATCCGTGCCAGGCTGTCTGCCTTCTTCTTGGCCAGTGGCGCCTGGACCTGCTTGTAGATCTCCACTATCTGCAGGATGTCGTACACTTGCTGTCGGCTGAGCTGCATGTCACCGCTGATCCTGGAAGCAGGGGCAATAACGCAGCCAGGAGCAAAAGAAAATGGAGTGAGTGGTCTTGACAAGGACGCAATAGTGTTCGTAACATACTCTTGCAATGGGGCTTTTAGAATTCCAATGGCAGCACATCCGCAAAAGACTTAGAGAAAGCACGGATGCAGTTGTGGGTGACTTCACCTGTTGCAGCACATGCCAGAAGCACACACACATTGCGCCCTGCTTGTGGTTCAGATGTACAGCCCAAATTTACACGAATCAGCCTGTGGAGCTGCAAATAGTTGGTAACTGCTCGATCTATTCATACATTAGCTATGCTGTGCTGCAGTTCCTTAAAAATGCCACATCAAGCTGTAAGGATATAGGTCCACCTTGCTGTGCTTCGCCAAGCCCATATGGCATCATTCCCATGCCATGCATGGACCAGCTTTGGCATGGCAGAAAATACACTCAACTCCCGACCCACCTGTCCAGCAAGGCATCTGGTGGAAGGTACTGATCCCCAAGTGCGAACGTCCAGGAGTTCACGCCACTAGCTGGAAACAGAAGCGCCCCCAGGATGCTCCCCGCTGCAGTCATGACCAAGCAGATGATCATAGAGCAATATAACTCAACTCTCCTTGCTGGTGTTTCATTGGGAGTGTTTAGGGCAGACCAGAGCTCGTTCACTTCCCGCACAAGCTTGTCATACGTCCTCATGGTGTCTGCCTTCTGAGCTGGCTCGCGTGCTCTTAGCAGGTTGCTGACAAGGGTTTCATCATAGCACAGGCAGATGAGGACTGTAAGGAGTAGGCTGAGGGGATTGCCGCCCACTAAGCATGCTTCAGCATTGCCATGTAGCCTGTCCTTGTCAATGCAATTGAGTATGATGCTCTCTGAGCCCCCTGGGCAGGGCTGTGCTGGCAGCCAAGGCTTTAAGGGGTTGTGGGTGCCAGCACCATTCGCGAAGATGTCGCCTCCCATAGATTGTAGCAGGACGTCTTCCAGGGCGACGGCTGGATTTACTGCTGGGCTTTCTACGTGCGAAGTGATCGGATCTGAGGCCGGCCAGATCAACTTCGTAACGAACTGAGTCGCTTGACGAGAAGCGAGCCACATGCCCAGCAAAATCTGGTGACGATACGCAAGCTTCTTACTGTCTATATCCAACTGCTGGAACTGCTGCAAAAGACCCTGAACATCAGACTTCAGGCTTAATATTGCTAGACGGGGATTTCGGCAAGAAACACCCTGCTTCCTTATGCCACGGAGGCGTAGATAGTCATGGCGTTCCATGTATCTCTGCTAAACGGTAGGAAGAGCTAGTATCCTCCCAGCTCAGGTACTTCCATCGTGCAGAGTATGTAAGGAGAGGACGGTTGCTCATTGCAACTGTGCAGACCCAAAGGCTGCAGTGCCTGCACGGACAGTAAGAAGGCACTAAACACCTCGATACGGCCTGAAACATATGGCCGATGCGCTACTGTTGACTTGAGCATTGTTACAGCAGAATGCCGATATCATCTGCTACTTGACATAGACGACATGCAATGTGCTGCTTACTGTTCACGGATGCTTGGCTGCGCGCGTCAACCCACGGAAGGCTGCTGCTTATGTTCTTACCTTCCAGAATCATCATATGATCGGTCAGCCAAGGGGCTTCTTCTCTTCCCTTTCCCTAACTCCCTTTGTTAGGCTACTCTGGGCTTCCAAGGATATAAAGGTAGGTGTTATTGTTGCCAGGAGGGAACGATAGATGCAATCAATTTGCCCTGGCGGTTTTAAACGGTGATATAGCAGGGTAATGCACGCCAGGCGTGGGAGCAAACCACTCAGCTGATGGCACTGTGAAGATTCGTACCCGACAGCGAATAGGATACCATAAACAGAGCGAATGCCCTTTGTCCTGCCCCTGTACCCGTAGCACGAAGTCAATCAGCCAAGGGTATGTGCGAGCCTGACAGCCTGCTCCTTCACCTTCCGTGTCACCTGCGTCACCCGGAACTCTCGAGTCAGGAGTTTCATCCGGCAACCTGCCTCGACGGCTTGGTTCTGTGAATAACTGGCCAATCGACCCTTGCCATAAGCCTTCAGACTCATAACGGCGCAGGCGGTACTCCAGGTACTGTATTTTGCCTGCATGGCACCGTTCAGGACCAGTCCTCTACCGTCCTTTTTGATGATATGCCATAGTAAAAGTGGCCGCCGTGAGCCCCGCACCTCATGCTGTTCCGAAAACAGCGAGGTGACTATCATTCGCGGGTGGTCTTTGGTATGCAACCAGAAACAAGGACGAGATAAGCGCTCCTAACCTTCCAAGCAGCAGCTGACAGTACTTATCGTAGCTATACAATTGAACGCAGGCTTGAAAGGGCCACACACTAACCAGACTCCTCATGAACGGCTACACCCAGAACTCCTGATCAAGCATGCTATCAATCCGATCCAAGCATACTGTCAATCAGAACGCAAAACCAGCTATGCCAAGATGAGGAATTCCAAGAGGTGACCTTGGACCAAGCACGGCACACCGACCCCTGATGAACTGGAGTCACAAAACCCCATGCGGGCCAACCATATGACTACCCCTCATACAGGGTGAACCACTTAGGCCACATAAAAACTGCAACATAGAGTTGAAGCCAGATGCAACGGCGTGCACACCAAGAGGGCTATTAAGACTGGAGCCCTACCGGTATACTGACGGACTATGGGTAAGGGAGATTCCTCTTGATTAAGCAAAACCCTGGTGGGAGCTGCTGCCGTTGGCTCCCACCAAAACAGGTTCACCCCTTCTGCCGCTGCTGCTGGTTCTGGAAAAGGTAATGAGCAGCGCTCTGCATATTGCAATGCATTTCGCTGCTGCCCCCTCCTCCCGGAAGCCCTTAAGAGGTCTGCTTTCTTGCCCTGGGCGACTAAACTCCCAGAGCATCTTCCTTCAAACACACTTAAGCTGACATCTTCCCTCCCAATCCTCCTCAGGGACACCTACCACTCCCCGAATTATTATCAATTAAGCACATACTTCTCCCACCTAAGGGAAGGCGAGCCACGTCTTTTCCTCGTTGGCATCCCATAGAAGGATGAAAACAGAGCTACATGCGGTAGCCTGCCAGGCTCCATGCGACCCACATGCCCCAGCCACCTCAACCTGTTGGTTGTGATGATGGCAGCTAGAGATGCAATACCACATACAGAGCTAACATGTGCATTGCTGTGCGGATCAGAAAGCTTGACCCCAAGGATGCTCCTAAGACAGCTAGTGTGCACCCGCTCGAGCATGAGCGACTACTCTTGTGTCAGGGCCCATGTCCCACTCCCAAACAGCAGAATAGGCAACACAGAACCCCTATAGCACTTGACTTTATTAGACACAGAAAGATGCTTAGATCCCCTTCTTGAACTCGCTACACCTGCCATACGCCTGCCCTTTCTTGATATCAAGCTCCACATCCAACTTGCCATCAGCTACAAGCACACTGCCCAGGTACTTTAACTGTGACACCTCCTTCAACCCCACCCACCCCTTCGCCAATAACCACCTCTTCTGCCTCCCGCTCAACTTCCACACTACCCTTCTTCGGCTTCCGCTTGATGGTCATGATCTCAATCTTGCTGGCATAGATGCGTAAGCCCATACCAGCAGACACCCTGTCCATCACCTGCAGCATGGTAGCAAGCTCCCCCCTATCGTTGCTCATCAACACCATGTCGTCTGCATACAGCAGAACTGACAGCGCTTCTAGACTCCCGCCTTGCTCCACTTTTTACGCTGTAGCTTGCCATCAGCATGATATGCGGATTCCACGCCACAACCCTCTCGCATCTGGGCCAAAGCATACTATGCTGGTTGGTAACCACCACCATCCACTGCTTCAAGGCATGCTCAAGACTCCTCCTTTGAAACCCCATCCCACATCCATGGCCCCCTCATGGACCCATAACCCCCGTAGCCCACAATGACCCAAATCCCACTTGGGCATCCGCACTACGTAGCTCTCATCCATGCATCATTGATGACATGCATACGGCCCAACACATATTTCCTGACCATAGCAACCCTGCTGTTGCTGCCCCCCATTGCGGCATTGGCCCCATACCCCATACCGTAGTGCGTACTTGACATGCCTGTTTGTACTAATTTGTCCCCAAGGGCCATTGCTCCTATTCAACAGTTCCATGATCAAGGTCAGATTCCCTGGCTTTGTAGCCATGCACTAGCTGCCGACCAAAGATCGCTGCAACCCCTTCAAAGACTCCCACAAACAGGTACAAGGACCCCTTGCTTATTGTGGCCATGGCCTTGCCTCCCCAAAGATACAAAGCATACACCCCTGTCATAAACAAACTAAGCAACAACTATCGCTTCTGCCCTTCCCTTTGCTTTCTTTAAGAGCACCATGCACTGCAACCTCCTTGAACAGCTCAGCTGCAACCCTTGCAAGACGGTTCCACAAACAGAACTATCTGCTGCAGCTGTGGCCATGCAGATCAATTCGCAAGCAAGCCATTTGCAATTCCCCCACTCAATTTATGGTGATAAATAGAGACCTCCCCTGATTGTTGTGACCATGCACTTCAATTGCCCACGACTTGTTGGGGCCAAGCACTTGATCGATTCTCAAACCTGATCTCATTCCTGACACGATCAAAGGCACTTAACCGGTTTGAGATGCCATAAATACTCCCACAAACAGATATCAGTGCCTGTCCCAACCAGATATGAGTGCTTGTAAATGGAGGGCCGAATAAAAACATTCAGGCATGACAACACAACCTCCTCACCTCTTGCCTTTCTCGGAATGGTAATCAAGAGTGAACTGCATGCACTGGTGTCTCAAGCAGTTGTGTGGAGACATTAGTTCAAACCAAAAAACATATTAAGTACATTACCGTCCACCAGAGCTAGTACAACCACCCAGCACCGATAACTACATATCCATACTTTAGCACGGACTCTTCTCATGGCTGATTGAGCCCCAAGCCCCTTCCAGCACGGCATTCACTGAAAAGCCATGCGGAAAGGCTGTGCAACCAGAGACCGGGCTGATACGCTTAGGTTCACACCACCTTACTTCCAGTAAATCCGCCAGGATTCCAGTCTAAACTATGAACATGGCATGTAGACTACCCCTGCGCACAGTCAAACAGATACTACAAACAGGCAAGATGGAGACCAACCACCCTAGATCAACAAGCTCGACATTACCAAGCAGAATAAGGACACAGCAGCAAGGCTCCTGCAGCCCTGTGCTGCCTACACTGCAACCAACTCAGCGCTAAATCAGCTGATCACTTAGCGCCTTACAGGCAGTCCCGAAACCATATGAGTGAATAGAGCCATAATCTTGGGCAGGTCAAACCCATGAAGGGAATGTGTTCGAAAACACTGGCAACTGCAGGCGAAACAAACAAGACTGACAACATCTCCAATGAACCCCAGCTTTTTACGTAGCATCATCAGGAGGGGACGTTAAGGCATAGGAGCCTTGACGGTGAGAGACTAATGCTAGCTGTAGGCATAAGAGCCTGTGTCCCATCATTAAAGAATGTTCACCATGGCCTTTTAACAAGCACAGGTATGGAGCCCACCCCAGGCCATCCTTCCGTCCATCTTTTGCACGGCCAAGACTCATCCATTTTAGAAGAGCAGCACACGCATTATGTGACCATGCGGTAGTAACAAGGACTTGCAATTACCCACACGTTGATTACGTTACTGGCCTATGAACGTGCTTTGAGCAGCTAGCCATAAGAAACAAATGCACACATGCTCATAGGCATCAGCCGTGTACTTCCAACCAAGCACACCCTAAGGACCGTCGATGCCTCAGTGCCAAGGCAGACCACTTCAGCAATGCATTTTGTGACCAGCTGATCGATCAAGCGATATCCTAGTAACAAGTGTTATCCCCTGCATCCCCCCAAGCCCCAGGTAGCAGGCCCATCGCCCAGCAATGTGAGGCTTATATGTGAGAGCCCTGCGTGAGCAAAAGCCCCAATTGCCCTAGTGATGCTGCTTGAGAAATACACTTGCAGATCAACCACTTGTGTTATCTTGCATTCACTCAAGTGCTCAAATGCCCATTGCACACAAGTCCGTGCCCAACCTGATAAGCAAAGCAGGCTTTGAGAGTAGTGTTCCATGCCCGCAGCAAACCCAGGCTGACACCGGAGCCACCGTTATTGTTACCTTGCAACCAGCACTAGGTGCACTAACTTCCACCAAAATTCAACTTGCATCAACACTGCAGCCGTGCAGCTCTGCAAAGCAGCTATCCCTGCCACACAAAGAACACGCAGTACTGACCCCTAGAGCCTCCCCGTGGTCAAACCAGTACAAAAGCACCCCGCCACGATGCTGCCCTTGACATCCAAAAGATGTGCCACACATGCATAAGAGTTGGCTAGCTGACTGCCTTACTTAGGAAACACACTTGCCGGCAGGTGACGACATGTACTGCATAGTACCACTTCTGAGGATTGCTGCTGCGACAATGACCAGAATGCATGCTCAGTTTGAGCTGAAAGGACCACCGGGACAACCTGCCAGCTCTTCTTGGCCTTAGGTGCAAAACGCCTCATCCAAACATCCCTAATTCAGCGTTCTACTGTACCCTGCTGGCCGGGGCATTCTTGATTGTATGACTTCCGTCATTGGTGAGAGGCATGGCCCCAGAATAAACCACACATCAAGTTGCATTGCTGGAGCCCAACAACCTAGCTCCACTAACAGGACCAGCGATCTGTGGCAAGCACAAGTGAGTGTCAGTGAACAAAAATTGATCTTCAAACATAATCCGGTGCAGCATCATGTTGGAATACTTTCGACCAAGCTTTGGTGGGCTACAAGGATGTAGTACTGCGTATGCAAGAAGCTACTGTCAAGTGTCCGACTGTGCGCACAGCACAGCAAGCATGCGCAAGTGTACAACAATGCAATTACTTGTGAGCGCAACAGCAGTACAAGCACCAGAACACACAGCATGCAACTCCCAACCTCAGGGTCATCAAACCCCCTGCTGAAACCCGAAATACACAAGCCACTTCAGTTCCATCCCTGTTGTTCAGCATCAGCATTGTCCCTTCCCCCCGGGGTTCATTTGAACAATCACTTAGCTTTCCCTCATGCATTTCCATCAATTCTCTACAGGGTGCGCCCTTCTGTGCTGTGCAAGCTCTGTCTTGAAACCGAGCCCATCCCCTCGACCCTCCCCAACCTTTCTCTTCTCCAGATTTGCAGATCATGCTCAGATCTGCCTCAGCAAAGACACCTACCCACATGCTGTGACCCCTGTTACGTTTCACTGCATCATTATTGTGAGGAATCTGCGAGGCCAAAACATAGCACCCGTCAGGGGAATAGTAGCTAGAACAAACACCACAACTGTGCAAAACCGTGTCAGCATTTGCGCACTACATAATGCCCAACAAAACCCACACTGCACCTACTGGCCCACCCCAGGGGCTACCCGTGGACCAGCTCCTCAACAAGGTCTCACACTGTGGGTAAGGAATAGGATAGGCCCCTGCACGTCTACTGGTCCTGCTGGTAGACAGCACCCTTACCACACCTCATCCCATGATCTCGCTCCAAGTCCACGATGGCAACTTGTCCATGTGCATGTATACAATGGAACTACTTCAGCATTGTGAGCTGGCGCATAGGGAGGTGCGCCCACCAATTCACACTTCCAGCATGCCATCCAAAATCACTACCGGAAAGCTACCTTGAAGCTGCAAAAGTGCTCCCCTGATAAGAGCTTCTGTAGCTGCCTGCGGCTCCTAAAACGGGCAGCTAGCCTGCTGCTCTGCTGCGCTTACGCTGAAGCCGCTCAACCTGCTTTTATTCACCAAAGCTCAGCGAGTGCGTTCATTCCGAGTCATCTGTGTCCCCATCGTCCCCGACTGCCTCTGCTGCTGCTGCTCGTCCAAATGTGGGCACTAAGTACGGCAATGTGGGCAGCAGCAGCATGAGTGAAGTACGAGCCACAAGCCGCCGCACCCACAGGAGGTTCATGGGTGGGAAAGGATGGAAGCCTGTTGTCAGTGTTGCTATCTGCCCCCACGTCATAGTGCCCATAGTATGAAAGCAGCAGCACTGGTCCAACCAGAAGGTCTTGGTCTGGAGGGAGTCCACTTCATGCATCAGAGCCAGCAGCTCATGGTAGTTGGCACCACCAAGAGGGAATTCGGTTGCTGCTGCCGCCACTGTTCCTGCGGATGGCTTCCGACTGTCTCTAGCTGCTGCTGCCCCTGCCCAACTGCTTGGGTTCCCTGCCGCGTGGTGGATGAGACAGTCGGAAACTGTCTCACCAGGTAATGCCCACAACCCTCCACCTTCTGCAGGCATCCAAGCCGAGTGCGGAGGACATGCTGCTCGGTCGACTGGGGCCGATGCCGTCGCTCCCGCTGGTGCATTTGCCGGTTGCTCTGGTGAGCTAATGAGAAAGCATAAACCGGGCTCATGCAATCCTAGGGACCCTGTTGCCATCCGGGACCCTGCCAGGTCCTCCACAAGGCTTCCCATTGTCATGCCTGCTGCTGCTGCTGCTGCTGGTTCTCCCGCTAAATGCCCTGATGCTGCTACTGCTGATTGCAGTGTGCTTGCTGCTGCTTGCTGCTGGGGCCTAAGGCTCCGCAACCCATGGGTGCTGCTCCACTCTGCCACTGCAGCTGCTACGGCTGATGACCTTGGGGGTAATGGCCCTGATGACTCATCCGAGCTGGGCTTCTGCAGTGCTAGCAGCTGCGATATCCGTGCTGGGTTGTCCGCCTTCTTCTTGGCAAGTGGCGCCTGGACCTGCTTGTAGATGTCCACTATCTGCAGGATGTTGTCACTTGCTGCCGGCTGAGCTGCATGTCACCACTGATCCTGGAAGCGGGGGCAACAACGCAGCCAGGAGCAAACAGAAATGGAGTGAGTGGTCTTGACAAGAAGCATTGATGCAGACATCATGATGTTCCTGGTTTGCAATGGGCACACTTTTGCCAAAGATCAAACCTAGCGCAAATGCCGCTGTGGGTGACTTCACCTGTGGCAGCACATGCCACATTTATTACTACACATGATATGCCATAGCAAAAGGTGCCATAGGCCCCGCACCTCAAGCTGTCACAAAAACAGCAAGGTGAAACAGAATACTGGTTGTTCCCGGCATGCAACATATGCCTAGACATGAGGTCCAGCAGCTAGGTCAAATGCACCCTGAAGTACGCATGCCATTAACACAGACAGCTTGCAGCCTGGCTTGTGATCCAGCTCTTAAGCCTGAGTTGACATGAGTCAGTCTGGGGAGCTGCATATAGCTGGTGACTGCTAAATGTATCTCTTAGATATGCTGTGCTGCAGTGACTTGAATATGCCACATCAAGCTGATTAAGATATTGGTCAACCTTCCTGTGCTTCGGCAGGCCTATATGGGATCATTCTCATGCCATGGGTAAGTACAGGCTTTGGCATGGCAGAAAATACACTCAACTCCCGGCCCACCTGTCCAGCAAGGCATCTGGTGGAAGGTACTGATCCCCAAGTGCAAACGTCCACGAGTTCACACCACTAGCTGGAAACAGAAGCGCCCCCAGGATACTCCCCGCTCCAGTCATGGCCAAGCAGATGATCATAGAGCAATGTAGTTCTACCCTCCTTGCTGGTGTTTCATTGGAAGTGTTTAGGGCAGACCAGAGCTCATTCACTTGCCGCACAAGCTTGTCGTACGTCTTCATGGTGTCTGCTTTCTGAGCTGGCTCACGTGCTCTTAGAAGGTTGCTGACAAGGGTTTCATCATAGCACAGGCAGATGAGGACTGTAAGGAGTAGGCTGAGGGGATTGCCGCCCAATAAGCATGCTTCGGAACTGCCATGTAGCCTGTCCTTGTTGATGCAGTTGAGTATGATGCTCTCTGAACCCCCTGGGCACGGCTGTGCTGGCAGCCAAGGCTTCAAGGGGTTGTGGGTCACAGTACCATTCGCGAAGATGTCGCCTCCGATGGACTGTAGCAGGACGTCTTCCAGGGCCACAGCTGGATTCACTGCCGGGCTTCCTACGTGCGAAGTGATCGGATCTGTGGCCGACCAGATAGACTTTGTAACGAACTGAGTCGCTTGACGAGAAGCGAGCCACATGCCCAGCAAGACCTGGTGCCTATACGTAAGCTGCTTATTGTCTACATCCAACTGCTGCAGCTGCTGCAAAAGGCCCTGGACGTCGGACTTCAGGCTTAGTATTGCTAAACGGGGATTCCGGCAAGAAACACCCTGCTTCCTTATGCCACGGAGGCGTAGAGAGTCGTGGTGTTCCATGTGCCTGTGCTGAACGCTAGGAAGAGCTAGTATCCCCGGAGCTCAGGTACCCTCATCACGCAGGGTATGTAAGGTGAGGACGGTTGCTCATTCCAAATGTGCAGACCCAAACGCTGCAGCGCCTGCACGGACAATAAGAAGGGTTAGACACTTCGGTATGCCCTCAAATATATGGACGATGCGCTACTATTGACATGAGCCTTGTTACAGCAGGATGGCGGTATCAGTCCGACACAGTGTACAAATTCCCACGTGGGAAACCACGTAGGACAGCGTAGGATCCTGCATAGGACGAAAGGCTTGCATGGAATTCCTACGCTGAAAGCTGGGGTGTGCGTGGGATTGATCCTACGCACATTTGAGAGCATGCATGGGAATCCCACGCTGCTTCCAAACGATCCCATGCTAGATCCCTGCATTTTATAGCTTGTAAAGCAGTAATCAGGCTTCTAATTGGTGCATGGCCTCGGATAAGTATCAGAAGTGCCAAAACCTGCTTTCCAAGATCTGGAAATATTGGAATCCCATGCGAAAAAAGGGCCAACATAGGAAACCCACGCAAACACTTGGCCTCCCATGTGCCTACGTAGGTTTGCTTCCCACGCAGATTTGAGACCCAACATAGGATTCCCCACGTAGGACCGGGACCCCATTTTGTACACTGATCCGACATGCTGCTTATTGTTTACGGATGCTGGGCTGCACGCATCAACCTACGGAGGGCTGCTGCTTACAATCTCACCCTTCCGATATCACCATATGATGACAAAAGCCACGGCCAGCCAAGTGTAGGGGCTTCTCCTTCTTCCTTTCCCTTTCCTCACGCCTTTCCTCTCTCCTTCAGATTAATCTGGGCTTCCAGATAATACAGGTAGGTGATATTGTTGCCAGGAAGGGACAATAGATGCAGTGGACCTGCCCTGGCGGTTGGAAAGGGTAAAATAGCAGGATAATGCACGCCAGGGGTGGGAGCAGACCAGTTAATGGCACTCAACTGCAAGTTGCGTACCGACGGCGAGTAGGATAACACTAACATAGGGAATGCCCTTTGTCCTACCCCTGGATCCGCACATGAACCCAATCGGGCAAGTGGAGGAGTGATGTGCGCGCCTGGCTCTGACTGGCCGAGTGCAGCCTGTTCCTGTCAATCCTGTACGAGTGTGTCACCCGTTGCAGAAACCTACGATAACTCCTGAGATCTTGCATTCTTGCTAACTGGGCAGACGATCCCTCGCCTGATATGCCTTCAGGCTCATCAAGAAGCGGGCTGAACTTCAGGCACTGTTCATCTGTATGCATGAGTACCCTTCAAGACCAGTCCCCAAACGACAATCAATAGCCGCCTCACCAGCCAAAGTCTTATGCAGAGCCAGGACAAGACCATGCCAGTTCTATACCGGTCCTTCCCGCACAGCAACCCCAGCGCAGGGCATGTATCGTCATCCCTATCCCCTAGTAGTACAGCAGGAGGACAGCCCATGCCAGTGCTTGGGCTCACTACGATACAAGGCTACCACACTAACCCAGCCCAGCCCAGCCCATGCCAGTGCTCGCTACGACACAAGGCCTGCACTGTGCAACCACCAACTCCCAGTTTGTGGCCCCACACCACCAACAATCCACAGAACTTGCAGGCAACGTGTGCCAAGAGCCACAAGAAAGAAAACAGGTTAACGATTTCAGCCCCTTTGAATCCCGCTGGTCAACCTGCAGAGGAAGCCATGCTACTAAGGTGCTGCACCAAATCAGCTGACCAACCACAACCTGTAGAGGAAGCAAGCATCTTCCAATGCAACGCACCATTACCACTACTGGTAGCTCGCACCATTCTCTCACCCATACTAGAGTCTTCATTGGCTCCCAAGCCCTTTTGGGCTAGTTGGTAATCTGGTATACCTGGCAAAAGAATCTTCACTGAGCACCACAACACGTACTGCTGCCTGATCTTCCACCATGCTCAGCAGCACCACCCCATGCTGAGCAAGGTGGAAGATCAACAAGGTAAAAGGCCTGCTGCTGCATGCAGCAATTGGGTCTGCCTACTCTAGGACATTTGTCGGTGCCATACACATATGAAGGACACCAGAACGCCTGTATGACAAGCTCCAATACAACCACCCACAGCAGCAATACCCCTGCCTCAAGAAGTACCCCTACTTCCTCACCGGTATTTCTACATGGGCCTACTGCTTGATTTGATGCATACACACTACCTGCCTTCCAAAAAAATGTTGTAGTGCTAAGCAAGGATACCAGGGTACCTGCCTTCACATACTGGAGGTAATTCAACACCTTGGAAGTGTACCACGACCCATTACATGTGGTTTTTCAAGTCTGCTGCCTGCTCTGCTGCATTGCCCACATAGCTGGCAGGTGTCATAGCTGCCAGAGCTGCACGTGCCTCCTCAGGAAGATCAACCAACCCAGCCACAAAGCTCTGCAACAGCAACAAGTGCAGCAACAGCAGCATATGAGCACCAGCAGCGTCTATCGGAGGCAGAAGCCTTGAAACCGCAGAATACATGAATATAGTATGTTGACAGGCCTGCAAATCTGGATTGCCTAGCTCCAGGTGCTGTGAGTTCATGTGACCGTTGCACCTGATTCTACAAATCGTTCCTTTGAACCAGTGCTTGCACCCTGGTCCTTCGGACCAGTGTCTAAACAACCAGCTGCTGCACAAAAAAAGTCACATAGTGTGCTTGCAAACGTTTGCGACTCTGAGCTAGTCTCGGTTATTAAGTAAAACTCAAACCTCAAAGTTGTACTTGCTTGAGCGGTTCCCTCAACTGCAAAGATACAAGGCACCCGCCCAAGGGCGCGCACCTCACTGCATTGTGCCCACAGGACACACACAACTAACTAGGCCCAGCCCCCCCCTTGCACTGCTCTGTAAAGTAGTTGACTTCAGACAGAGCTTTCCAATGAATGCTACCATTCTTCAAGAGGAGACTTCACAGGCACTGCTGGTAGGACATCAAACCAAGACAGCTCCTGCACGCTCATGGTGCAGCGACAACAAGTGGTATGGTGTATACAGGCTGCGTAGCTTGCAATCTGAGCCACTGCACCCTGCCCTCACCTGCATGCTCTGCTGTGTGACCTTCTGCCCACGAGTGAAAGCCTTGAGCTTCTCATAGGGCTCTGGTACACCATACCGCCGCATCACCTGAAGCAACAACATGACAAACCCGCCCGTGTTGAAGTCATTTCTGATCGCCAAAACAAAGAGTAGTTGTTAGAATCTAGTAACCCCTGCTATGGTTGAACCATCATGTACCAGAACTAGCTTATTGCCAAATGATGGATGAGAAATGGCCACGGGCGAGCTTCTTTCTCACACACAGCCGAGGATGATGTAACTCCATCACATATTGGGTAATCACTGCTCATCATCTGCTGCCTCTATAACGCTCTTCTCCCGGCTGCTGCCATCCTCCATCCTACGCTCGCCATCTCACCTTCTGCCTTACAACCCTCTCCTACCCTGCTCACTGCTTTGGAGCCCATACACTACCAACGTGAAACAGCAGTATGGGGTTGACTTCAAGCAAAATCCCTGGGTATGTGCCCAGTCGTATGGGTTCATGAATGTGTGCAGTTCAGCTACGTTCCTCACCCAGATTCACCGACAAACTCGCTCTAAGCTATCCCAGTGTCCTGTGCTGCTGCCCAACCTCCCTTGGCTGCCATCCTCATGCCAGACCTTTACCGACAAAGGTCAGATGCACAGCCAGCCTATCATATATTGCTCAAGCTCAACACCACAAGTTCCAATACACTGGATGCAGTCTTAATTAAAGTCGCGCTGGTCCCCCCCCCCTTCAGTGCAACCCCTGCGCCACCCTCACCGTCTGTATAGGCTCTGCCAGCACTTCCCATGAGTTGTCCAAGTCAGTAGCCAGGCGTTGAGGATCTAACTGCAGCTTGCTGATGCCTCGTAGCGTACTGGCATATGACAACAGGCTGTGGCCAATGCCTGCACAATCCCACAGCAAACAAGACAAACAGAAGATGGAGGACCTGCTCCAAACAGATGCCTAAAGCAGCTTGTGTGCCAAAGACAAGATGCTTAAAGCAGCATGTGGGCCAAAGACATATGGCTGCAACTCTTTCAGACACGAGGCTTCTGACAGACATCTGTTTTATCAGGCTCTGTTGCATAGAAGATACTAATGACTACCAAGAGAGGTGATCTGATCAGCATTTACTGATGATGGATGTAGTATGTAGGGCAATGCCCCCCTCCAAGCAATAACAAGGGTGTTAATGCACATAAGGCTTACGAGTGTGTAGCGGCTGGAGATGATAGCCACATGGACACAACACGGCCCAACAATGCCATGTCTCATGCGTACTGCACTAGGGCCCACCTTGTACACATGGCTTGCTCCATCATACTGCTAGGTCAAGAAGGAACTCAAACCTTGCAAACTGCCACCTCTACACTGCCCAGTGCATGTGCAAGCCAGGCCCCAATGTCATGGGCCTTGAAAGAAGGAGCATGTTTTTGTTGCATGTGCTCAAGTGAATCTGTGATCATTCCAACAGGCCGAAATGCGTAGTCCCACGC
Source organism: Pseudopediastrum boryanum (assembly GCA_963556185.1). Lineage (NCBI taxonomy): Eukaryota > Viridiplantae > Chlorophyta > Chlorophyceae > Sphaeropleales > Hydrodictyaceae > Pseudopediastrum > Pseudopediastrum boryanum. Next base: position 4,186,792 of record OY744496.1, read on the forward strand.
ACTTGATGTAAGAATTCACGATCGACATTGTAATGGCTCTGGCGTCTAACTATAGCTGCTACCTCGAGCAATATTAACAAAGCTGCTACACAAGCCCTGTACACAGAGTTGCGCCCTCTGCAATTCAGATATGCCTTCACCCACTCCTCCTTGCCAAGCAACCCCAGAATGCCCCTTTAAATGCTATATTCATACCACTAATGTATTGCAGCCCTCCGGCAGGGGTACAAAAGAGCTATACTGGAGATGCTCCAATAGGCAGGCCCCGAAACCAGCCCTTCTTTCCTGCTCACCTACTCCCAGGTTGCGCAGCACAGTGGAGTCTGTGAGGTCCCTTTGCCACCTGCTGATGGGCAGCTTGTTGCTGAGGTGCTCCAACACAGCGTTAGCAATACCCAGGTTACCCTCAGAGTTCTCAAAGTCAATGGGGTTCACCTTGTGGGGCATAGTGGAGCTGCCAACCTCACCAGCAATGGTCCGCTGCCTGGGGCAAATAGAGGGGCAAAAATCAGGATGCATATCCGTGAGATGCAGCGCATGTTCCCATCAATGGCCCACAATATTGGCCATCGAGTGGAGCACAGATTAGATGTACACATAACGGGGCAGGAACAAAAAGCTGGGGAGAGTGCGGACAAAACAACAGGGTTCTGTGATGCGGTGCTGGAACATACACTTGCAACTCCATGGTGAAAGGCCGATGACAACTGCTGAAGTATAAGCGCATACCAGGTGGATGGATACATACATACAGAGAGTTTTGCTGCCCTCCCTTGCAACAATTTATTTCAGGCTGAACATGGACGTCATACCCTTTCCCTCCTTGCACTGTCACGGCATAAACAACCGGACCCTGACTAAGCCCCCTGCTGCCCCTTGCCGCCAGCTGCCCAGCCCCCCTTCCCGGTGATCCTCCCCTTACTTGAAGTAGCCTAGCGAGATATATGCCCAGAGGTCCCGGTCAAAGTCAATTACGATGGTGTTGAACCGTGCAATGGCACTGTACAGTTCTGCAATGTAGTCATGGGGCTCTATCTGGGTGACATAGGGGTTGAAACCTAGCCCCAATGAGGTCACAAACTGCTCTGCCACCTGTTACACGTGCAGAAGTAAACAAAAGTTGATGATTTCAGTAACTGGGTTCCCGCATAAGAATACAAAGAAACCAGTAGAGTGCATTGAGCAGCTGGGTCACACTACTGGGCACATATTCACATTTCCAGAGTGTAGCTGCATGTGCCTCCGCCGGACCATGTGCTACACCGTAACAAACTCCAGCATGTCTATATGATACTCATGCCACTAGCTAGAAAATTGCGGCGACCTGAGACACCCGTTGCTTGTGGTGAAAATCATGCATGTCCTCCAAAGCTTGTTTCTGCCTTTTATCCTCTAGCGAAATTTGATATCACCAGTGCGAAGCTCCTCAAGAGCACCCTGTGCACCCTTCATTTTCAGCAACCCAATTAGCTCCCCCTCAGGCCGTTCCGGCACCCTTCAACCTTTGCTGCCCTCCACAATGCCTCATGCTTGACAGCTGTGCATGTTCACTTAAGGATCTGCCCTCCATGTGTCCTCATATGCCCACACAAGTTCTGTGCAAGTTCCCCTGCCTACTCCTCTGCCCAGGCAACTCTGGCAGTTGGCCCAGTTCACATCTGCATACCTCGGCCAGCATGCATTCCACTTCCCAGCTGCCGGTGCCATCTTCCAAACATACTTTGCTGCAGCCTCACATTATTGCAGCCTGGTCCCTTCCACAACCATATTAGCAGGGTCACTATCTCTACCCCTGTGCCGGCACCTCCTACAAACCAGGGGCCTCACACCTTGCATACAACCCCCTAAAACACAATCCTCTGCCACAACCCCTGCCTTACCCTCTGCCAGCACCTGCCTAGGCCCTGCCCTCCCTCCCACCCACCCCTGCCCTGTCCGCCCCAACCCCCTTCGCCCACACACCTCCCCTCCCCATCCACTTTTCTCCTGCCCTCCCGGCCCCCACTCACCTTCTGCCAGTCCACATCTGGATACGCCGACATGTGTGCATTGTAGTTCCCCACTGCTCCCGCCATCTTCCCCAAATACTCCACTGCAGCCACCTGGTCCCTCTGACGCTTCAAGCGGTACGCAAACACCGCCATCTCCTTGCCCATGGTGGTTGGGGAGGCAGTTTGGCCATGCGTACGTGACAACATGGGCACATTAGCATACTCCTGAGCCAAGCGGCTGATCTCAGAAATGACCTTGTCCATTGCAGGAAGAACCTACAGGGTTGGGACCAGGAGGTATAAACCTTACTTCAGCGCAATACAGATTCATTGAGGACTGAAGTCATGAGACCAGCTGCTCCTGCAAAGAAAAACAACGGCAAGTCTAGCTGGTAAAAACCAAATTGTGCAGTTTAGGGAGCCAACGAGGCCGCGGCAAGGTGCTCGGAAGACAGGAAACCATGCACAGCCATCCACCTGCAGATGCTGACAATTCTTGGTATCAGAAAGGACCTAAAGACTGCTCCTGATGACCATCAGCACTTGGCTTACAGCTGCACTGGGGTTGGGGGGGGGTGCTCAGCTGCAGAAAGAGATAAGGTTATATCACTGCTCATTCTCCCACAAAACAGCAATGGCTTCCCTGATGCCCTCCTTAAAGCATCCCTTGCCAAGCTTCACTTGCCCAGATGGTCAGCATGGCTCTGCTCCTTTCCGGCAATCTGCAGACGACTACATCACAAAACTGGTAGCGTGCTTGCCCTCGCCACTCACATGTTCTGTGATGGCTTCCTTCAGCATGAGTCCATGTGAGAGGTTGTTGATGTCCTCACTGGTGCAGGCAAAGTGTGTGAACTCCAGCACCTGAGCCAGCTGCTCCTGCTGGGCAAAGCGGTCCTTCAGCACGTACTCCACTGCCTTCACATCATGGTTGGTGGTGCGCTCAATGGCCTTCACCTGCACAGGAAAGAAGCAGAAGAGCGATCATGAGGCTGACAACTGTGCTTACGGATCACAGCAATTCATGGCATCACAATGCCATTCTCCCGTCTTAATGAACCTCCGGTGCTTCCGCCAGAACAACACCTAGGAAGAGTGACATGTACAGTAAGGAGACAGCAGGTGAAATAAGCCTGAGATGATTATCACGCTTGTGTTCATGCCAGGGAAGTGCTTCAGAACCTCTCCAGCTAGCAGCTCTCGTCAAAACTGTCACCATATGTTGCTCCTCCTCTCCGTACCCTCTCTCATGCCCCCTCATGTCCCTACTGCATGCTTCGGCCCTGCCTTCCTCCCACCATCAACACCGCTGCTCCCCTGCCGGTCACCACACTCCCACACTCTTATCCCTGGACACATCTGAGCTAGCTCACTTCTCAGCATGACTCATCTGCAGTGCCGGAAAACTGTAGCTTCACTCTCCTCACTTTTGATCCTTGCTTAGAGCATCTGCACTGGCAGCTGACCAGCAGATCCTTTCTTGCCTGCACCATTCCATACACCCCCTCCTCCCCACCTCCTGGCATTCTGCAGCTTCTATCCAAAGAGATGCTCCCAGCCCCCAGCAACAGGTAGATACCCTCCACCCCGATCCATGACAACCAACATCAACAAGGACACAAGCTGCACCATATGCAAACTACATTTGTCCTACCCCAGCATTGTCACCCAATCCTCTGGCTTAATATTGTGCTTGCCCCAACCTGCCCACCCTCACTCAGCTGGGGCTTCTGCAGATTGCACTGCTCATCTCTGCTTAGCTACAGACTGTGGCTGTTGTTTCTGCCCCACCTGATGAAGGCCAAGTGCAGCCGAAATTGGTAATCCCTGCCAGTGTAAGACATGACTGATACTTTCTAGGCTGCCCCAATGTCGGTCGCTCGGTCCCGTGTGCTGTTACGAACTCACTCTTCGACCCCCTAGTGTTGCCCCACCTCTGCCCACCCTCCCTCACTGCTCCTCCCCCTATCCACTGATTCGCACCTGAAGAGCATCTTCCACAGAGAAGCCTGTTGCCAGCTGGTCCAACACAGCATTAGCCTCAGCTGATAAAGGAGGCACCTCAGTCACCTGAGGGGAAATCCAGAGCAGCAGCAGTAGGAGCAGCAGGTGGGTTAGCAAAGCACAACATACAGAACCCAGCTGGTCAATAGCATTTCTGTAACTACATGTTATGCATTGAGTGCCTTCTGAGGATGAGAACGACATCAGAGGTGCTCCGTGTGGGATTTGGCTGTTGTTTTCCCTGCTGCAGCAAGCCTCAGGCACACAGCAATCCACTAACATTACACTGACAAGCTCTGGACCTCTGCAGGACATAAACTGCTCTTCTGCCTTGGCCAATCTGCTGGGTCTAGCAAGCCTAACACCTCATAGGCGTACATTCAGACGCAGTCTCCCATGGGTCATGTGTTGCCTCAATCCAGCTGCAGCTGCTGATAAGCGTTACAGGTGTATGTTAAGAGACTTCCATGATTGCTGCATTGCCACATCCAAGCCGCTGGGTCAAACAATCCTAACAATCCTACCTGAACCCAGGCCTGAACCTATGTTCCAGCAGGGTTTTTGATGGGTTTTTTTATGCTCACCTGAGGGATGGCTGCCAGCTGCTGCAGCCAGCGACACTCCACAAGCACTCGGAAGCGGATAAGGCCATACTCTGAGAAGATAGCTCTGAGAGGAGCTGTAGTACGACCATAGCGCCTGAGAAGCATACAGCATATAAAAGATGTTCGAGCTTAACACGCCTTTTATATCAGACAAGGAGACCCCTATCTCCGCAAATCGTGCCTGCTAGCTCCTGGCTACTGAAAAAAGTGACGTACCCCATTTCTGTCATGCCTATGTGAGCTTACGTGCTGCTGATGGAACCCCCCAAAGCAAGGACATGGGCGTACACATGCCAGTATGAGAGTCTCTGGTACACGCATGTACTGCACTTACCCGTCCAGGGGACCTACAGCGGTCAATTCCGACAGCTCCAGCTTCCCATCTGCCTGCAGTCCATGATCGTGACTGTCAGCACTTCTATGCCACATACTTAAATCCCCAGACGTTGCAGTGCACATGCAGCGTTCTAATGCACAGTCCGTCGCAATCAGTGCACCATCACCCCGCACTACCTCCTGCACATGTCGGCACTCACCCGGGCAGCTGCAGCAGCCCCGTTCTGGTTTGCCTTCTCCAGTGTGGCCGCCCTTGTCACAACAACACGAGGAAATTGCTTCTGGGACTGTCTAATGTGAGCTACATCCAGACGGCGCCCAGACGGCACTGGGCGCATGCTCTGGCAAGCATTTTTGCACGGCAACAACCCCACAGCAACCATTTTGACAACTTCTCTTGGCCGTGTAAATGTAGATCTATTCATAGGAGTCTGCATCCCCTTCAGTTCGTCTTCGCATGAAGAGCACGTGCCAAGGGTTTCGGGTGAGCGTGGCGGCGTAGTGACCATGGCATGTTCATTTTCGGATGTATCCCTGGCCTTTACTAGTCTAGAACTGCCTCTGACCTTTGGATTATGTCATGCCAAGCACGCTGTCGCGGCGATGCACCATGTATTAAGCCTGGGCCCGTAGCTGCAATATCCCGGAAGATGCTAGTGAACGTCGATCCCATTATGCAAGGGATCGTCTAGATGCGTGAGGATCTCTTGAAGCTGAAAGATTTTACTGCAATTGGAGTGCAAGAAGGTGCTGATGGTGTTGAAGTGGCCAGGAGAATGGCAGAGCGTGTCAGAGGACCAAGCATACCGTTGGAGGCACTTTGGGATGGCCTTACATTCATGTCTTGGAAAGGATGCATGGTAAAGGAGGCCCATACGGCAGAGGAATTGACCTGGAGTGGTAGCCACCAGGATATGGAGACCGCCATTCAGGTCAATTGGGTGGGTACACATAGTCTTAGAGGGCACCCCATCTGGGCGGTTCTGCCAGGGTTTTTCATCCTACCCAAAGAAAGGTTTGGCAACCCAGGCACGCATGCAAGCGTGGGAGCTTGTGTTAATTCTCCACTAGGTGGTGGTACAACCCTGTCAAAAACATATCACTGATACAGGCTTTACCTGAGATGTCCAAATGTTACGTCAGAATTATGGCTGCTGCAGAATTGTGCCAAAACACCGTCATGTTTGATATATCTAACATGAAGGATAAATGAGGAGATGAGGCTGGACATGTAAGTTTAGGTGATGCGCTGCTGATGCATGTTGTTGAGGTGCACTGTTATGGCAGGCTCTGCCCATTTGCTGTTTCTGCATGCTAACGGGGGGGGGGGGGGCGCGGGGGGTAAGGGTGCTCCCCTAAGTGTTTGTTTAATTACCCCGCCCCAGTCAAGGGTGCTGCGGATGTGCGGGCAAGCCCACTCCAGCCACAAGTCATAGCCAGCAGAACAGAGCAATGGCAAATACATGTTTGCACCTTCCCCGAGCGCTGGCACCTTGCCCCGCCCCTCCATGGTGTAACCGCAGCAGTCCCCTCAGGGGAGTATACGGATTACAGCTTGGCCCCAGCCAAGAGACGCTCTTGGCGGAGCCAAAGTATGGCAAACAAAACAACACTTAGGTGTGGCAACCGCAAGAGAGCTGCTATGTCCAGAGAGTGACCTTGAATGTAGAATGTTAGCACATTTGTTTGTTTGATCTGAACCTATTGGAGTTTTAGTAGGAGAGCTCCCAGGAGCACACACGACAGTGCTAGAAGTAGTCTCAGCAAACACATCAAAGCCGCCTGCTTTCCCGGCCTGGCAGCTCAACCACTATGGAGCGGGACATTTCATGCAGTGCGTACCCGAGTGCCACGTTCAAACCCTAAACCCCAAATGCATGAACCCTCTTAATCCATGCACAGTATCCCAGGGTTTAGGTCTAGCCATCTCCTGACACCCCCCTGCATGGCATCTGGCAGATTGAAAGCGCCTTGTAACATGAGAGGAAGTGCCTGCCAGGCTGGAGGCTGTGGGAGCTGGGTGAGCCTAAGCTTGGTGACTCCGTCTCTCGCCTCGCTCCTTCTACCCAGCACTCGTGTGGCAGCAGCCCTGCTATTGAGCTTCAATTAAGGGCAAACACGTATTATTACATTTCATGATATGCCATAGCAATAAGTGCCATAGGCCCCGCACCTCAAGCTGTCACAAAGAGCAGCGAGGTGGAACAGAATACGGGTAAACTTCGACATGTATGACAATATATGCATGCCTAAACATGAGGTCCAACAGCTAGGTCAAAATCACCCAAAACCTCCACTGCCCCAATGGGGGTAAGAGCCTCCCTCCTACTTAAGAAAGCAAGGAGGGCTTGTAAGCCCGGGTGCAAGCAATAGTTGGTAACAAACCCCATTGGTTGGACCTCACGCCACATCAGAAGGGTGAGCATAAGCATTCCTAATCTTCCAAGCAGCTGCAACATATTTAGCTATACACTTAAATGCATGCTTGAAAGGGCCATATACTAAGCCAGACTCCTCATCGACGTCTACACCCCAGAACTCTTCATTAAGCATGCTATGCAGCTTCTCCTCATCAGATTTGCCATCCAATATCTGACATTTTGCAGCAACATCAGGGTCAGAAGTCAGCTTCTCCCACAGCTTTTGCCTTTGTGCCTGGTAAACAGGACAGTCAAACAAGAAGTGTTCAGGAGATTCAACTTCACCTCCCAATTCAGGGCCAAGATCACAGGACTTGCAGCACTCCCTACGTGCACTTTGCCTTCTAGCGCTTTGCCTACCGAATTTTGCTGTCATAGCGTTGAGAGGAAGAATACCTGCACGCAGCTGCATAATGAGTTCCATGCCTTTGCTCAGAGGGCCTGTGCACAGATATGGCTGCGGCTTGAAATAATTGATATCGTCATTGTAATGCTGCATATATGTCGCTAAAGTAGATTTATTCCTAGCACCCTCCTCCCGAACAGCCCTGTCTCTTTCATATATACTCCACCTGACATATGCCCTGAAGCTAGGTAGGTGTCCCTCTCTCACTCTTGCTTGTAAGGTTTCTTCCTGCATGCCTAGTTCAGCCCTGAGTTTATTGAACCTCTTCTGCCAAGAAGTATAATTCCTGTGGCTTGGCCAAGATGCTTCAAGTGCCTGCCTGCTAAAGCTAGTAGTATCCTTTTGCTGTAATTTGAACCACCATTCAACCTTCCTCTGGTCCAACCAGCTAGATAGAGGTCTAACACCAGCTTCTGCCCTCAATACCTCATGGCAGATGTTTGGCTTGCAATGCAGTGATCTCTTCAAAACCTCCATTTGGATCTTAGACTCTATGGTATTTGTCTGCTGGGATGATGCCCACCATACCTCAGAACCATACTCAACCCTTGGTCTTATCAAAGCCAGCAGCATGGCTCTCTTAACCTCAAAGCTTACATGACGATTCTGGAAGAATGTTTGCAATGCATTAATGGAGGCTGTAGCTTTTTCAATCATACCTGCAATGTGAGCGAACACGTAGCAGCTTCCTTTCTCTGCAAGTTCTGTGTGAAAGGAAGCTGAGTAGCAATATCAATTTAGTACTTTTTATATGTACTTTTATATGTTTAGGCATGCATATATTGTCATACATGTCGAAGTTTACCCGTATTCTGTTCCACCTCGCTGCTCTTTGTGACAGCTTGAGGTGCGGGGCCTATGGCACTTATTGCTATGGCATATCATGAAATGTAATAATACTTTTTAGTACCACAGAGGAACTTGAGACCTGCAGTCTCAGCCAAGGGTGTCACACCGGTGCCAGGCTGCCACGGACAGTAAATCTTCTTTGTTGGTCCGTTGGTATGTTTGCCATGCCCATGCCATGGAGAAACACCAGTTTACGTTGTGCTGGGGCTTGCTGTCACATGTGCCTTGGAGGAGTTTCAAATGCCAAAGATCGAGCTGCTGCAGCACCTGTGGGCCTGTTGGTGGCATGGTTTTCTCATAAGTCTGGAGGTTCTAATGCGCATCTCTTACCAGAGGTTCCGGTTAATACAGATACACATCTGGATTTGTTTGATTCAGAATCTGAGGATGCATCAGACTTCGAAGAGCTTATAGAAGTGCAAGCTAATGGTTGATCCCCAATGGCTTGAACTCCTGATAGAGTGTGTAGCTACTGATTTTGTGTTGGTCCTTTTGCCATTTCTGTGGTGTTTCCTTTTCCGTTGAGTAGGGAAATGGGGTTTGACCCCGGTGTGTTTGGTCGTTTCGACCTAGCCGGCCTTGGTGCAGCCACCACTTAGTAAAACTTTTTGTTTGTTTGTTTAGTGTTTGTAGTATGGGTGCAGCTGATGCTCTCTAGAATTCTCCCCACACAGCACAGCAATCGTGTCACTTGTCAGCCCTTATGGTTGCGTACCCTGCGGCATCTTTGCTTCATTTGGAGAAGCCCTGACTGTGCTGCCACAAGCATGCCACTCCTGCCTACCGTACCATTAGTAATTGCCATGCCACAGCAACACATTCCACACAACATAGTGCCTGTCCTATACCACAGGTTCTTGCTGCTGAGGTGACCTCCTGGGAGAAAAAACATGGCCCACATGACACACTTGCATAAGCACTCCAGCAAAAAAAAACTGGAGAATCTTAGCCAAAAGTCAACTTCACTATACCTTACACTCAAAACATCTATCAAGCACCACACTCAAACATAGCATTGACTTGGAACGATACCGCAATCCAGTTCAGATAATGGCCTCTGCTACACCTACATGGCAGCCATGGCTGTTTGCAGATACTTCTTGCAGAGGTACATGTCAACTAGTTCACTGTCTCCTACACTGCTTCTCAACAACAATACATACCAATACGCTTTAGAGAAACACTCTCCTTCCAGGTGGCTTGAGATGCCAGGATGGCGGGGCATCCAGCAGAATTTGTGCAGCTCTATGCAAAGCTAAGGCATTTTCCTCCGCGAAGCCCTTGAATCTGCTGCAGGAAGCAGAAGAACCCATAACCTGCCATCAAAAGCTCACTGCTTGTCGACGCAATAGCGGCATCACGCCTGAGTTCGCTACAGCTCATACCGCAGGAGCAATCGTTGCTTGGATTGTTTCACTGCTGCTTCAAGACAGAGGCATATCCAGCTGCCAGCCATTGGCATTCTTCAGCTCTTACCACCACCCCGGCCGGCTCTGTTTAGACACACAGTGGCCTCAGCATTGGTCGAGTCAAACTGCTTCAAACACAGATCTATTCCCAGGGAGGGTTCAGATGCAGATCTTGACCTCCCCAACTGCCTCCCACCAGCCAGCTGGGTTGCCTAGTCCGACTGTGATAGCATCTGGCGCCAGCACGTCATGGATGCACCCAGGGAGCTGGTACCCTCTGCCTCCGCCTAGAAAACCTGAAATGCTATAAAAATCTGATTCAATGTATGTGATTGAGTGGCGGCTGCGGCCCCCTTGTTGTCCCTTATGATAAACACTAGTAACTATCACAGCTGTCTTCAAACACCACAAGCGGAGGACGTGGTAAGACCAGAGGTTCAATCATCACCACATACAGGTCTCCCTCCTTGTCCAGAATACCCCTTTGGTGTGTCGTGAGCAGTTCAGTAGAAATGATGTTGATGGGGGCCTGCTCGTTGATGTCAATGGAGATGGACAGTCTGGGGCACTTCTTGCTGCCAGGCGCTGCAAAGAAGATGAATCTCTGGTAGGTCATCTGCAAGCTTCCATTGCGCATGAAGAGGGAGAGAGCGCCGGTTGTGACGGTTGGTAGGTAATCCAGCTGCTTTTTCAGGAATGATGCCCTGAGCATCCTTCCAGCAAGCTCCTCCAAGTCGTGGAAGGCAGCATAGCAGGCCTTGGACGTCAGCATGAAGGCTCCCAGAGTATGGCGTGCCTCAGGGCGTTCCAATAATTCTGGTGGCTCGTCATCCCCATATCGTGCCATTGTCCTTCCAAGCCTTTGAAGAACATAGGAGCCGATGACCTGAAGCGCTTCGGGAGGAAGGTCCAAAGGGATGTGTTGCATCAAGAAGCTATGATGACGACTGATAGGGTGTACTTGTGACACAAGATAAACTTTACGACAGCTGGTAGCCTTATGCCACTAAGGCCCCAAGCTGCCGTACGTGTCTCGCTGCAGGGTACTGGGCGCTGATGGAGCATGCACTTCTCTTCTCTTGTTCGTGGCAGAGAGTATTTATGTCTGGTTTGTGAAAAACACAGTTCCAGTGAGTGGACGACTGCTACTGCCTATTCTTTCCTCTGCCTATTGCCTCTAACGCATGCTCAACGCACAAACAACGCACAAAGATGTATGTTTGACGAAGTGGTAAAATTTCACCTAAAGCAAAGCGATGGCGCCGGACCCGCCGAAGACTATAAGAACGACAGGGAATAGTCTTGGCATGCGGGGAGTAGTATTACGTGGGCCCGCTGGGGGTGGTCAGCACTCCTCCCACTCGGCCATGGTCAGCCGGGAAGAGGAGAAGACGACGCAGCAAGCTACGTTGATGGAAGCCATCAAAGCATTAGATACAAAGATATCTACTGTTGAGAAAAGCATGCAGGAAAGTTTCGACAGCAAACTACAGGCAGCGCAAGAGAGCCATGCCACTGAGAGCAAAGCGTTGCAAGATGAGATAGAAAAGCTACGCGCCATACAAGGACAGCACACCACGCAGCTAGCAGCAGCAGCAGTGAAGATCGAGCAGCTGGAAACAGCGAAGGAGCAGACAGACAAGACAGCCTTCACGGAGAAGCAACTGGTCAAGCTATCCGCGGTCACAGACACAGCCATACAAGCAGCAGAAGAGACAGCAGCGAAGAAGCAGAAAGCAGCCAAGGAAGCGCTGGAAAGGGAATCAAATGCCAAAGCAGCTCGCCTGCAAAACCTGGAAGCAAAAGTGGAGAAGCTGGAGGAGCAGCTGCAGCAGCAGGAGGAAGGAGAAGAAGCCACACCAGCAGCAGCAGCAGCAGAGAAGCCGGACCTCACAAGGGAGCTGGAACAGTTGCAGGAGACTGTGAAGCAGCAGGGGGTGACCTTGGATAAACTCAGCACCCACTACACCAACTACGACGCCACAGTGGTTGATGTAAAGAAGGTGGACAGCAGGGTGACGCAGATGGAGAGGCAAGTAGCAGATACCCACAGCAAAGCAGAAGCAGCAGCAGAGCAGCAGGAAAGGCGCAGGGTAGCGCCTTCAGTGGTGGTTATCCTGCCTAAAGGGGAGAAAAAAGCAGCTGTGGATGGAATCAATGATACGATCTCAAAGGGGATGCAGGAGGCAGAGAACAAGCAGCAGTCTATCCCCAAAGACCTAAGTTACAACATCAGGCCATTCGGGTTCAGAGCGACAGGGAGCTGGGCAGCCAGTGGCAGGAAGAGCAGCAGTAGCAGCAACAGTAGCAGTAGCAGCAGCAGCAGCACAGCCAAACCACACCAGGAGAGGCAGAAGATCCTTCTGACCTTTCAAAGCCCAGAAGCAGCAGACTTCTTCACCCATCACAAACGGAAGCTGCCAGACGGCGTCTATGCAGAGCCCTTGCTAACAACAAAGGAGGCTAAGGTGAAGCAGGGAAGGATGGAAGAATTCAGAGTAATGAAGGGAAAGGGAAAGCAGGTGACCTGGCATAGGGCTAGGGTGGTGGAATATGTCAAAGGAGCAGGGAGGAGTGCTGGAGGATGGAGGGAGATAGGGGCCAATCAAGGTCACACCAAGCCAGAGGGTAGGGGGGTGGCACCAGGTGGGAAGGTGTGGGTACCAGTAGTGAGAAAGGAAGGAAAGTAAAGGAAGAAGGGCGGGAAATAGAGGGGGAGAGGGCGAATCTTTGTTTTCATACCCTTTTGTTGGTTGGAAAGGGGTTTAATGGCGGAAAGGCAAAAGAGTGTATTAAGGTTACTGTATCATAACTCTGGGGGCCATGCTAGCTTTCAACATGATAAGCGACTGCTGAATGAGCTAGATATCATCATGGTCGGAGAGACTTGGTTGCATGCGGCCACATGTGACCTGTTCAAGCTACAAGGGTTCAAAGAACACCACTGCTTCCATTTTAGGGAGTATGCCGCAAAGGGAGTTCCTTATGGCGGAGTCTCGGTATTTGTCAAAGACACACTGCCGTACCCTTGTATCTTTAAAGATAGTTGTTGTCACAGTATTGTATGGGTGGATTTCCCTACACTCAAGCTGAAGATAGCAGCGGTATACATGGCACCTGATAACTCTAGTGTTTGGGCACGATTGGGGAATTTTGACCCTTTGGAGGCATTGAGGGAAGGCATTGGCAAAGCGCAGGAGGTTGGGTATACAGTAGTGATAATGGGCGACCTCAATGCACGCATAGGGGGTATGGTGGATATTCCACATGCTATGAGCCTAGAACAGCACCAGGCTGAGCCCATGGCAGACTTACTGAAGGGGGTGTACTCCTACGATGGCATCCCCCAGGAGAGAAAGTGCAAAGACTTGAAGAGAAACAAAAGAGGGAAAGAGTTTGTATCATTGTGTATGGATACAGGGATGGTGGTGATAAATGGAAGGGCTGGTACTGATAGAAATAAGGGCGCTTTGACATTTGTACCGGCTACAGAGAAGAAGGAGGTGGGGGAAAACTATGGCAGTACAATTGATCTGGTTTGCATTTCAGCAAACCATTTCAAAGATGTGGCGCAATTTGAATTAGAGGATGTAGAAGAGAAGGGCAAGCATGCAGTTATTAGGGTAGATCTTACTGTGAAGGAGTATGAGCGTCGATGTAGGGAGAACAAGAAAGAGAAGAGGGGTGGGTGCAAGGTGTGCAGGCCAGATGTGGGAAAGATGGCTGCATATGCAACCAAACACTTTCAGAGCAGGGAAGATAGTTATAAGGAGCTTCATGGTGAATTCTTGGAGGGGAAAGTGTCTGCAACGTATGTGTTGAAAGAGGTTATGGAGGGCATCAGAAAGTGTGTGAGACTTGCACGTGCAGAAGCTGAGAAAAGGGGAAAGATCAGTGGCAAGAAGGAGGAAAATGTGGGGCCAGCATGGTATGATGCAGAGTGTAGGGTGGTAAATGAAAGGGCTCAGGCAGCTAGGTGGAATTTACGGGATGCAAAAAGGGCGGTGCCTCCACTACAAAAGGAAGAGTTGGATGCAATGCATGATCAGGTTAGGACAATGAGAGGAGATTTTCGAAGAATGGCTCGTAGGAAGCAGACCCAGCAGAAACATGATGTACAGAAGCAGCTGATTAGGGACTATTACTCGTCCAGTCCTAAGAATTTTTGGGATGTGTTCAAAAAGGGTTTGCAGTCCAAGTGTGAGTTGGATGACGTGGATGCATGTGCGGCATACTTTCAAGGGTTGCTGGGGGAAAATGAGCATGAGGACAAAGGGCAAGAAGAGACAGTCTTAGGCTCATGGTCTCCTAAAGTGCAAGATACACAGATGCTTGATGATGCAGACAGAGAGTTTTTAAATGCCCCCCTTACGAGGGAAGAGCTCTGTCAGCACATTACAACATGCAAAAACAAGAAGGCAGCATATTTAGAGGGTATGACAGCAGAGGCGCTGAAGCTAGCTGTGGCATCTAGGGCAAGTTCCTTGCTGGATTGTGTGACAGCTGTTATTGATGGATGTCACAAGGAAGTACCTAAGCAAATGACCCTGAATAAGTTGACGCCTATCCCAAAGGAAGCACACAGTGGACAGGATGTGCATTTATATAGGGGCATATCTGTGGCAAACCTGTTTGGCAAACTGGGTGACAAGTTCAGATGTGCAAGGTTGACGCGCATATGTGAAGAGAAGGGTATCAGGAGTTTTACACAGTGTGGGTTTCGACCGCAGCATGGCACTCTTGATGCTGTATATGCCTTTTTGCATGCAGCGGACTCTGCAAAAGCAAAAGGAAAGGAACATGCTCTAATTGCGTGCCTTGTGGATTTTGAGAAAGCTTTTGATAAGGCACACAGGGGTTTAATGCTTAGAAGGCTCAGTGAGTTTGGGGTCAGTGGACCTTTCTATGATGCATTGGTGGCTCTGTACGACAAGATTCAGATGGTCGTATGTCTGAATGGGGAACAAGGAGAGCCTTTCGACACATACCAGGGCACCAAACAAGGCAGTGAGCTTAGTCCATTTCTTTTTGGGATGTTTATTGAGCAGCTGCACGAGCTGATAAAAGAGAAGGTTCCAGGGGCTGGGCCCAAGTTTGGAAAGGTGAATGTTCCTGATATCACGTATGCTGATGACGTCAACTTGGTGGTGGTGGATGATGCCAAACAGATGCAGGGTCTTCTAAATGTGCTTCAATTGTTTTGTGACCTATTTGGAATGAAGGTTAACATGAAGAAGACAAAATTGATGATCATCAGGAGTGGTAAGCTTGTGCCAAAGCACCTAAAGGCACTTGCACTCACATACAATGGGCAGCCTTTGTCATTGAGTGAGCAGGAGAAGTATTTGGGGCTTGTTATGCACGAGTGCAAAGGTATGATTTTTGCAGCAGAGCAGAGGGGAGCAGTAGGCGCAAAGGCATATCATAGCATGATGGTCACTGTTGCTCAAAAGGGGTTGCAAAGGCCAGATATTCTATGTGACCTTTTTGACAAAAAGGTGCGCCCTGTCCTGTCTTATGGGGCACATATATGGGGGCCATATATGTTTAACAGGTGGACAAGGGACCCACTCAGTCCTGAAAACAGACCAGAAAAGGTACATACAGCATTTTTAAGAAGAATCTCTGGCATGGGCAAGGCTGTGCATAAGGCTTCCTTGTACAAGGAGTATGGCAGATACCCGCTGATGCTGCAGTGGTTGGTTTTGGCAGCTAGGTTTTGGAACAAAATGGCAGACAGGAGTGAATCAGCACTTATACGTATGGCGTATAAGGACAATGTGGAGTTGATGCTCAGGGGGAAAAAGTGTTGGACATGGCATTTTTTGAAAGCCATGGTTGCTATAGGGGCGATCAAGAACGCTGCGGCATTCAAGGTGCAAGGAAAAAAGACAGCAAAAAATGTGCAGGACACAGCTGAGAAGATTATGCAAAGGCATTTTGATGAAGAGATGGTGGAGAGTAAGGCATATATGTTTTTGGACAAGGCATGGGGAAAATGTCAGGCACCGAATCCTGCAACGGCACCTTCTGACCAAGTCTTTATATCCACATATAAGAACTGGGTGGGGGTGCATGAGGGGGGAGCAAAGCACCTTTCTCATTTCATGCCAATGCATCTCAGGAGGCAGCTTGTTGGGCTGCGATGTGGATGTCACCCTCTAAATGTGCACAGGATGAGGTTTAATGGTGTTCCCAGGGGGGAAAGGACATGTCGAGTGTGTGGCCAGGAGGGGGCGGTCGAGGATCTCATGCACTTTATGTTGCATTGTGAGCACTATGCTCCCATAAGGGCAAAGCATACAACTATCTTTTCAGATGCACATGCAGCTGGCAAGGACAACAATGAGGTGCTGCGAATGGTCCTGAACCACGAGCATCAGCTAGATCTAGCTTGCTGTATAGAGGAGATGTTCTCTCACAGGGAAACAATTCTGGAGATCAAAGAAGTTGTACGGGAGCAAGAGCATGGGCCAGGACATATAGATGTTGGTGCTGTTAAGCAAGGGAGTACTCCTCCCCATGTTGTGGTTGAAGGTAGTAGGTCGCAGCACTATAACCTACGAGGTGTTAAATTCAAGCTACCTGATGGATTTTTCGAGGTTTATGACTAGAGTTTAGTGTCTATTTTTTGGGATGTTGTGTGGGGGAATATTTTTTCCTTTTGAGTGGATATGGTGGATAAAGGGGGGGATCAGTTTCCTTTGATTTGGATGGGATGAAAGGAAATGCATGGGATGGGTGTTGTCAGGGTTATCGTTGGGTCAGGGTTTTAGGTTTTTAGCAAAGGGTTTTCAGGGTGTGTGTGTTTGGGCCAGATACAACCCTGGAACCCAGGGCGGTGTTTGCTGGTACGGATGACAGGAAGGGGAAGGGCAGGTCCTATAAGTAGGCTGCCTAGTATTTGGTCTCGTTACCTGGCAGCGTGGGAGTCCACCTGGTATCCGGGTTGGGCTGAACAGCATGCTGCGCTACTTGGTAATCACTTCACTTCTCAAATACTGGTCTTAGGCGGCTTCTGGAAAGCTCTATTAGAACCTGAACTCACGCTCTTTAGCCAAATTCGTTTGATACTAAAATAGTCAATGCTGAGAACTTTGCAAACAGATTGCGAACGTGGTTACTCAAGAGGCACTGTACGGTGACGGTCCAACTTCAAGTCTGGTCGACTATCACTCTAGCCAGAAGACGACTTTAGGGATGCATCACGTTAACTCGTCTCTGCTAGGAGCTGCTGCTCCGGAGGCCCGTTGCCTTCTCAGTTGGTGACTAGTCACTAAACATTATACACAGAAGCCGTCAGGCAAAACGACGCGAAAGCCCAATAAAGCATTAGTCTTGCTGAATATATGGAAACCTAGGGAAGTTGCTGGATGGTGGCTGGAATCCAAAGCAGCCTATTTGGGCCAAGGCTCTGGTTGGCTCCTCCCAAGGGGCAGACAACAGCAACAAAACGACCCACATTCTAAACTCTGCTCAGCCTGCAGCTCATCTCAACTCAGGCTTCCAGCCTAATCAATCAAAGTTTTCTGGCTAACCCATCCCCTGGTGAACGACACCGCGGATGAATAAAACATGATGGCAGCATGCTCCAACAAAGAACAGTCCATTAAACTACACCATAGCTACGCATGCCCCCTCATCAACCATGAAGTTGCCATATGTGAACTGTGCACGGGAAGGCATGTGAGGGCTACATGAGACTGCTACTCAGTGGCAGAAACATCACAAGGTTTGACCTCATGGAAGATGCCATAGCAGGGTGCCAGCCCCGCAGCCTGGGATAATGGGGCCCCAGCACGTCAAGTTCTGCGCCAGGTGCCATCCCAGTAGCTTTGCAACCGTGGAATTGACCCCTACTGAAGACCGCTCCGCGTAGGCAACAAGATCGCCCATACAGGCTCATATACCTGGATCTGCTGGACTTCATCAAACACACTCACATCATACTGCAGGTTGCCTTTCATTGCCTCAACTGTGGGATGGCCTTCTGAAGTGCCATCTCCTTGCTGCAGTGATCTGTTGCACACCAACCAGGACATCATTGTTGATGCAGTACTCTGAGCCAGTGGTGAGAGGGGCAGAAACACTGCTTGGACTTGGTACAGTCCCGGTGGGCCCAGCGCTGTTGGTCAGAGCAGCAGCAGCTGCCGGGCCTTGAATGGCAGCAGGGCAGGCTGGAATGACACTACCATGGGTCCTATGATGCCTGCCAATCGCAACAGGATGCTCAGCATCAGCAAACGCACACTTAGTACACCAGTTGCACTCTTGGCCTTGGCATCAACTTTGCTCGCAATGGCAGTGGCCCATTGCTTGGCAAAGAGAGTGTAGAAGTAGAAGGTGATGGGTTTTGTGAAAGCTACCAGCACCCAGATGGGGATGAAGGGGAGAGCCACCACGCCACTCAGCAGCACGACTGCAGACAATGAGATCATGGGAGCATCAAACAAATCAGGGCCCCTCCATTTATAAAATTGACATCGCAGGCAGTTGGTGTCAGATGTTCATGGAGTCTAGATGGCAGGAGCTCGGGTGATGTGTGTATATGTTCTAGCAAGTCAATCAGCAATTATGTGGTTTGGAGCATATATAGTCAAGTAATGAGCCGTCGTACATAAGTGGAGTGCATCTTAGTGCTATTTTTCCCTTAGCCTTGATGGCATGGCGTCCAACAGAACTGCTAGCTGCACAGCTCTTGATAGTGGGAGTGAATTTGACAGCTGAGTAGTGCTGGAGCCGGATGAATTGCTTGTGAACGCTTGTTAAGCATGGCATGCACATGCTTGTGAATGCTTGTTACAACAACAACAACAAACATTTAAGGTGTGGCGACCGCAAAGGGCTGCTAGGTCGAACCGACCAAACACACCATCGGATGGATTCAAACACAATGGCTTCCCGGACCACCAACCAAGCAGTACTGATACCGAAACATGTATCCAGGCAAGACAGAGCCCATGATCAAGAACACCACCCACTCCTCCATCGGTTGCAATGGCATGGCAAACAATGACGATCACCACGGGCTGGAGATGTACAAGAACCATGCAAAGGACTCAACCACAGAGGGATATATGCAACCAGACCCAACCACCATGGAATGTGGCCACCATGGAATGTGGCCGAATCAATCCTTCCAAAGTCAAGGCAACGCTCCTATCGAGACAGAGCCCATGATCAAGAACACCACCCACTCCTCCATCGGTTGCAATGGCATGGCAAACAATGACGATTACCACGGGCTGGAGATGTACAAAAACCATGCGAAGGACTCAACCACAGAGGGATATATGCAACCAGACCCAACCAACATGGAATGCATGTGGCCGAATCAATCCCTGAAAGGTCAAGGCAACGCTCCTAGCGAGTGCAGGCAGGTGCGGATGATGGGACACAGCAATCCTCCAATGCCAGTCCACAAATAGCATCAAAGAGGAAGTTGCATCAACCATAATGGCTGGCCACAAGCATGGAGTGCTATAGGCCAGCCCAGCAACAGCTGGCCCCCCCTACATAGGCAAGCTGCTGCTGCGCACCACGGGACACAACGTATCGCACAGCTCTCTGAAGAGGCTAATCATCAGGTTGTCAAAGCATATAGCCCAATGGCTGCCACCAGCCCACCCTGGATCCCTTGCTGGCCAATGTATGTCAGGCCAGCCCATTTCGACTTGCCGTGCGCTGACCGGTGGACCCAGTCAGCAGCAAGCCAAGCAGTTTAATGCCTTGCTCGGGGCTGTTAAGTATGCACAGCTTGCACTGTGTGGCAACCTGAGCACGGATTCTTTGTAAAGCCGCCAATAATCAAGCCAGCCTCACTGCATCAGCACCAACCACAACCATCGTATGTATAGATGCCACAAACAGAGAGAGAGAGAGAGAGAACTACGCAACAATGCATACCAGTGCCCCATATCTAAGCCCCAAACAATGCATACCAGTAAGCTTTCTGCTTTGACCACAGGCACAGTAGGGATGTACCGATGTGCCATCAGCAAGCAGCGGGACAAAGGATCTCTGCCTCAAATCAGGCCTAGCTATTCAACATCGTCAAAGGTCGCCAGCAACAAGACAAGCACTTGCACTTGTGTGGCACGGGAGGCTTCCAGGCCTGGGGCAGGTCCCAACTTCGCTGTTGTTGGCTCATGAAATTTGAAATACAGGCTGACATGAAAGCATTGTATGTTCCTGGTCCTCGTTCCCTACAAATGTGCCCAGCTGCATGTGTTAGGGCTGTTTAGTCCCCAAAGGAAGAAGAAGAATTGCACAGGCTACATTCGGCCATGCCAGTCAATGCTCACCTCACTTGACCAATCCATGTGACACCGGCGGTGCTCTGACTGACCTTCAATGACTCGTCATCCTTTGTAGTGTAGTACAGGTGACAGAAAGACGCACAGCAGCAGGTGGCCCCAACGGTGCAGCATATGCCGGTCAGTTGTTCAATTGTGCCACTGGAAGCGGGACCCTGTTGCTTGCAATCCAGGAATGGCACACTGTTTGGCAAACATGATGAACACATAAAGGGACCACAACCCAGAGCAGAATCTAAGGGACTGAGGCCTGTAGCGATGCAGGGGCCATGGATGGTATCACATGCTAGTAATGGGATTAAGGTCGAAAGCCGGGATCTGACAGACATTGTAGAGGAGTCCCTGCTAGCCACCCTTACATAGTGAAGCATACGGATAGGGACATCTCCTTTGGGAACGGCCACTTCTGTTATTTAAAGTGTGACAAAGAGCCTTCTCCTTACAAGTACACAGCTTACAGTCATCAATCCTGTATGGCATGCAGGGAAAACCATGGAAGACAAATGCTATTGGAGACGCAATCCACATGGCAGAGTACCGCACAGCTCATGTTGGATAGTTGCCTTAGGGTTCTCTGCCAGGATTTTGAAAATAATATGTTGACTGGCAACGTACTGGCAACCAGGCATATATGCAAGCATGCATTGTGATGTTAGGCATCCATCAGCTGAGAGGTAGAGAGAGAGAGAGAGAGAGAGCTACGCAAGGAGGGGCGTGAGGTGCCCTCCCGCGTAAGATTAAGGGAGGGGCCCATTGGTGTAAGGATTACACTGGGCCAGCCTACCATAGGATAGTTACATCCGTGGGTGGGCTTCCGCCCACCCGCCTTTGTTAGCTTACTTTCTTGTAGTTCCTCCTGTGCCATTGAGGCTCTTTGGGCTTTTCCAGTTTTCTTTTTGTTGTGTATATGCTGTGTAAGGACTTAACTGCTGCAGTATGTACTTCTGAAATGCATTGCTTTAGAGCTTGCCCTTTGATACCGAGGGCTTGCAGATTCATGGTGGTACTGTTGTATATGGTGCCTGCAACTCCGACAAGCAAGGGATAGTACCATACTTTGGCAGTGGGGTCTATGTCTTTGATTTTGTCAATGAGTACTTGGTGTTGATAATCAGCTTTGCTTTGCTGGCCTGTTGGGTCTGAATCCCTGCAGATCTTGACCTCTATTATCCAGTACTCTGCTGGGTTGTTTCCAATCTTGGGTTTGTAGAGCATACCATCAGGGCGCTTATCGGTGGTGCCTTGTGCTTGTTGCACTGCCTCCTTTAGGCCCCTTGGAAGGAGCTCCCACGGGACGTTTCTAGACTGGTGGGCCATGATGCCGTCTTCTGCACAATTTTCAGTTGATCCAAGGTCCATTTGAATGACAAATGCTCCTTTGCGTCCCCTTAACACTCTTGTCATGATTAGTCGGCCGACCTTGTTATGCCTGTTGATGTACATTCTTTTCAAAGCTGGGCATCCTGAGGCTGTGTGGTGTCCGCCATCCTCGTCACCGCACAGGAGACATTTGCTACTAGGTGCATGTCCACACCTATAGGCCATCTTCCTTGTCCACATGGTCCCGTACCGGTAGCGCAAAGCGGTTTTTCGTTCTGCATACTTGATTTTTCCCGAGGTCATGTACTCGTTGCTAGCAGACAGGTCCAGTCTTTCCTCAATCCTTTTAAAAGCCTCGAAATAACAGGTAGCTCTGTTTGCCATCCCAAAGCGACTCTTTTGGTGGCAGTAATGACGTACCGAGTCGTGAAGGTCTGTCAAAGGGTTCACCCGCTTGAAACGGTCAATCAACGTGCGCTGCCCATTGGTCAGTGACCAACGATTGTTCCATTGGGTCTTGTACGGCCAATATTGGGTCAACCTGTTGTTACTAGGACTTTCGTACTTCTCACATTCCTCATAGTCGGAGGTGTCCCCTGTCGCAGCCGCCTTAGCGATTGCGTCCGCTTTTTCATTACCGATTATGGAAGCATGGCCCTTGACCTTGTGAAGGGTTGTCCTCAGTCCCCTGTTGACGATCTCGGTTACTATCTCTTTAATAAGCTCACAGTGCTGGTGATTTAGGAGATCTTGTGGGCGTCTCAGCATCTTTTTGATTTGGTACATTGAGCTGAGGCTGTCGGTGGCTATCATGTGGGCTCCATGCCTCAGCGCAGCAAGGATACCAACCAGTTCTGCTCTGTTTATGGTGTTCTGGGGATGGCTGTCGCCTGCAGGGACAATTGGAACCCCACGTTCATCGTCCTCATTGGCTGCTTGTGGGGGGAAGTACACTCCTGCCCCTATGCCTGGGGCATCACACTCTGCATCTATTGGTGATGCTTTGTGGCTTGTTTGCTTGTAGCTACCATCTGTGTAGACATAGTTTTTCCAATTGTACCGGAGGGGTGGGGCTGTTGGTAGGGCAGTGGCTAATTGCGTTTCCAGGTCATCCAGTGTAGTGCTGGCGTCAACCATGGCTGGAGGGTCTTGACTGGTGGCAGAATCGTCCCGGAGGGACTCAGAGCCGTTTGTTTGTTTGGGGTAACCCATTTTGCTGAGCTGTTTTGGCGTCAGCAATGTTGGCTGATGAGATGTGCTGGGCGGGGCATTGCTGCTTGGGGGGTTGTAGTACATGCTGATGTCTTGTATCTCTTTGTCGTCCGGCAGGGACTGATTAATGGCATCCTGCAGCGTTTGCAGAAACCTGGTCATGTAGCCGCTCTCCCAGTAACGGAGGTGGGCCTCAAAACCCTTTGCGTTGCCTGTGACAATGATATTTACGTCCCATCTAGGGTTTCCTGCATACATGTCGCCCCGTTCCCAAGTTGTGGGTTTCTGGAACCTGAAGTGTTTTCGGGGTATTTGTAGGAGATGCATGCAGTTTTCTGGGAAGTGTTGTAGCCATGCAAGGTAGGCAGTTCTGTTTGCATCGGACCAGGCAGGCAGGATATGTATGCCAAAGACAGGGGCTGTTGTGTTACGGGCCGCTGCTATGGCAGTAGCCATGTTCTTATTCAGGTCTTCGTCCTCATACTCTGGGTTGTGCACGCTTCCGCCGGTCCACCTATATCTGTAGCTATCCCATTTTGCCCCAAAGATTTGGTCCCTTTTGTGGGCGCTCCAGTACATCGTAAATGTTGGGTTGTAATTGAGTGGGCTTGCGAATCTCTCTTTTGTTATGTCTGTGAGCTGCCTGAGAGCCTCATACACCTCAGGGGGAGTGGCCCAGTGGTTCTTTATTTGGACCTTCCTAATGGCTTTGTGATCTTTGATCTGTGCTCCATCTCTGTACCTGCACATGAGGGCATACAGTTCTTGGGGAAAGGTACCTGCCTTCAACTTCCGCATAACCTTTGGTTTGTGGCGAGTGCTGTGGCAGTACTGTTGGTACAGTATTGCTGTCCTTTCAGGGGTGAGGGTGTAGCGACATTTGCCATCTGGTGTGTATATGCAGGCGAGCGTTTTTATCCACAGTTGTCCATCTATGCACATCTCTACTTCTCTAATATAGACTTCGTGTCTTCCTGTGGGGTGGATATCAGCATGGGGGTTCATTGGTGATGTGTCCATGTCGAAAATGTTGCTGTACTGCTGTCCAATGTTGATGTTGTATCTTTGAGGGTGATCGGGGTAGTAGTCGCCTTGTTGCTGCAGTGCCGATAACCCTTGCTGAGCTTGATCCAGCTCGCCAAGTGCAGGAGTTGCCGGGGACCGGTCATTTGCTGCTGCTGCCTGTTGCAACCGGTAAGCAGCAATCATCTCAGCAACAACTGGATTATGTGCGATGAGGTCGCTCTCACTTTCTCGACTGGGCTTCCAATGGACGTTGTAGTGCCTTATATCAAGAGGGAGGCCTTTAGTGGCATACTGATCCCTGTTACATTCAATGCAGGTCCAGCCTGTCGTGATATCCTCGTCCAATATGTCCCCTGCAGGGCGATGGGTTAGCGGGAGACAATCAATATGATATCGTCTGCTACATATGCTGCAATGTGCTAGGGTTGTACGTGCAGGGATTCGTCGTGCTGGCAGGTGGGCGTTAGGACAGCAGCATTCAGTCGGGAGGTTTGGTGTGTTGCAGACTTCATGATGGGTCATTGGCTGTAGAGCGTGCTCTGGAGCATCATCAATGTGATATCCCTTTTGCTTAGCCACTTCCACCACCCATCCTTGCATAACTGTTGGGGCCCATCGCACAATGACCTGGTTCTGTGTTGCTACTTTCTTTCTCTTTTGCCCTCGTCCGGTGTGGCGTGCCGCCACTGCCAGACCTTCTATACCTTCTACTTGGTCCTGCCCTTCTGCAAAGTTGTTATATAATTGCTCTCGCATATCTTTGAAGGGCTGTCTTTTCTCATCTTTGATTCGCTGGTAAACGTGATAGCCTGTTTCTATTCGGTACACCAGTGGGGCTGTGATGTCTGTTGCAGTCTGGCGCACACTGCTGCTTTTAGTGTGGCCTCTTGGTGGTGCGCTGAGTGAGGACAGGTAAGCCTGTATCTCTGTCAGGGCTTGCTCTGTGCTTGGGGCATGTGTCTGTGCAGCCCACAATGCTGGGAGAGGTGCATTGCGTATGTCTATGTCATCGATGATGTTGTGGAACTTCAGCAGCCTTGCATACTCCGGATGGATTGTTGGACCATGTCCTGCTTGCACAGGTGGCCTGCTGCAGTAGGTTTCTTTTGTTATGCCTGGCGGGAGAGTGAGCATGTATGCAATACGTTTAAAAGCGGTCAGCGTCCTAGCGGTGATATCCTTGTCCAGTTTCAACATGAGCTGTCCTGTTGTAAGGACAGTTCTACCTGTGGAAGACATAATGTCCTGAAGTCGGTGCATACCTACTTGTCTGAGTTGGTGAAGGTCAGCTAGGAGGAGGTCTGGTGGTTGGGGGCTTGCAAGTGCCTGCATGTTCTGCAGGTCTTGCAAGAATGGGCTGGTATCGGGTAGTTCTGTTGGGCCAAGTCCCTGCTTTTTGAGCTCGACATCTATGCTTGCGCATGCAATCACCTGCCTCAGCCTCAGGCTGTGGTGTGTTAGGGCAGGGCGAGCCATTGCTGTCAGTTTGTCCAGGCAGCTGCCATCTGTCTGCAGGCGTGTACGGCTGAGCTCTCCCACTGGTCCGGGGTCATTGAGAGCCTCTGTCAACCGCTGTATTTGTACAGTATTGTACTCTGCTAGTAGGGAGGGGCACCCTAGACCGCCTTTACTGACGTCTTCATGTGCTACTGCCGTGGCAGTACTGTTGGGAAGACCATATGCTTCTTTGGCTGCCCTACAGAGGGGGCTGTCTAACGCTTTGAGCTGAGCTTTGGTGTAAGGGGCCACACAGAATGCATACCGAATTTTTGTCCGTATGCATGTATTCAGGGTGCGCATCTTTTGGGAGGTTGTAGCGTATGAGTGCTTCATGTTGTGACACATGTCTCGAATGGTATCCCTGGTCAGTTGATATTGGGCTGACCAGTCAAGGTGCATGGTGAATTGCAGGCCCAGGTAACGGAACGGTTTTCGTGGGTCGTGGAGTGTTGCAGGGGACCGTTGGACCTTCACATCAGTTAGGCTACGCCGGAGCTTCTCCAGATTAAAAGGGTCTTTGGTGTCAGCCCCATATCTGGCACCTGTGAGGAGGGTCTTTGTGTTGTTTATTTTTAGGTGTCCCCAGTCAGCATACAGGGTGACCTTGTCAGCTTGGCTGGTTAAATCCCCAATGCATGAACATATCAGGTTCAGGTCATCCGCATATGTGACATCTGGGATCTGCTGTTTCAGTTTGAAAAGCGTATCACGGTTGTTGTATGCACCTGGGATGTATCCTCTGGCACCTACCCTTAGCCAGCGTAGCAGGGGCTCCAGATATAAGATGAACAGAAACGGTGAGAGGCTGTCACCTTGAGTTGTCCCTCTGTCCATGGGCATTGGTTCGGTATTCCCGAATGGGGTTGTAAATGCTGTTGTTGCACCCGTGTACAGGTCTTTGACCACCTCTGTGGCATCTGTCGGGAAACCCAGGTCATACATGATTTGCAGCAGCTTGTCATGGTCAATTGTGTCAAAAGCCTCGGAAAAGTCAACCATAAGGAGATAGATGTCTTTCCGGGTCAGTTTGGCATCCTCAAGCAAGAGGGTGAACAGCTCCAGCTGGTCCATGCAGGTTCGTTTGTTTCTGAACCCACCCTGGGTGTAGCTCAGAATGTTGTGTCTTTCGGCATAGTCAGCAAGGACCCATGTGATCATTCTGGTCCATAGTTTGTATATTGTCATCTCTAGGCCAATGCGTCTGTAGAATTGCAGTTTGAGGGGTGTGCCTTTGTTTTTGAACAGGAGCACTGTGGTGCTCTCTTTCCATGCTTTCGGGGTGTAGCCTGTTGCCCACATCAATTGGATGTAACCGTGTAGGAGGTCTTGTCCTTGGGGAGGCAGCATGTTCAGCATCTCATTTGTTATTTGGTCGGGTCCCGGGGCCTTGCCGCGAGCCAGGGATTTGAGGCAGGCCTGAAAAGCTTGCTGGTCCCTTATTTCATTGTGCAGCCATCGTCGTGGAGCAGCACCGCTAGTGATGGCTGTGTTCAGGTCAAAGGTATCTGGGGCGTTGGGTTGTAGCCAGGGATATGACCTTGCTTGCTCTGATGGGTGGTACAGTCCAGTTTTGCTACCAGCACCTGCTGCTGGCATCAGCTTGGGCGTATAATATGTTGTGATGGCTTCCATGACTCCCTTTGGGTCTGTAACTACCTTATCTTCTCCAGTTTTAATTGCTCTAAGCTGCATGCTGTTGCGCCCCTTGAATTGGCCAGTAATCATTTGGTTGCCTATCTTCTGCCTTTGGTCATACAGTGCCTGCCTTTTGGCAATGGCATTTTGCTTGCGCTTTGTTTGGTGCTCACTGTCAAGGACCCGTAGTTCCTTGCGGATTTTGGTTTTAATCTGTTTGAGAGAGTCTTTGAGGGGTTGAGGAGAACTGCCGCTGCGCACATCTGTTCTGTTCAGTGCTTCAACTGCTTTGCACACTTCTGCGGGCAGCTGTGCTTCCTCCACATTCTCTTGTCTCAGGGCGTGGACTACCTTCTTGCGTAGCTTAATCAGGCCATCGCGTTGGAGTGACACAAGTCTGGGCCGATAGTGGTGTCCTGTTGGATTTGTCATGGTGGTTGGACCTTCTGCTAGCATGGTGTCCCGAGTCTGCAGCAGCAGGTCAGCCATCTGGGTGTTCAGCTCTTCCATAAGCTCCCGTTGAGCGGCAGGGTCAGCTGCACTTCCAAGATGAAGCGCGCGGAGGGGTCCCATGCTTGCGGGGTCTCCACTAGATAGGCGCTCCCAATGTGGGTACACATCAGTATGCAGTAAGCGTTGCACATGCTCATTAAGCTGGTGATACGCTGCACCGTGTCTTTCTTCCACTGTATTCTTAAGGCCCTCCCTTTCCTCCTTCGTGAGTTTTGTCAGTCGTTTTAGCTTTTCAAGGGTTGCCTTCTCAGCACTCTCAGGTGTGATTGGTGGGGGTGGGAGCATGTTGAGCTTGTGGTAGGGAACACAGACCTCCAAGAGATCATGATCTGTGCCTTTGCCGGTCATATCCCATATGTGTGTGACTGCAGAGGCTGGAAGGGCTTCATTGTTTGTGAACATGTCATCAATGCGGCTTGCGAGCTGTTCAGCTGATCCCTTTCTCCATGTGTAGTTCCTGGGGTGACCAGCCTGGACAGGGTCCATGGTATAGAGTTTGGCTTCCTTAATTTGTGTTTGGTGAGCATTGTCCATTGGGTTGGTATTGCCACTTGCTCTATCCATCTTGTTCAATGTTGCATTGAAGTCCCCTGCAAATATTATGTTGTGGCGACCTTCCTCTTTGTCATTGGCCGTTTCTGTCAGTGCTTTCATTCTCCTGTAGATTTGGGATCTGACAAGCTTGTCTGAGGGATGGCTGGTAGGCATGTATACCCCAACAATTGTTAACGGTGTAGAGACCTCCATGCGAAGCTGCACTGCTTTTATGTAACCACCAAGGTCCCCAGGGATGTCAATTGTTTCGACAGTTCCCAGGTCTGCAAAACTCTTGTTGATTAGTAGGGTTACTCCTGCTCTAGGATTGTACTGGCATGCGCTGTGTCGTTGTACATATCCATGGCCACTGAGATATTTGCATGCCTGGCTGCATGCTTTTCTTGTTAGTTTGGTTTCTGTCAGAACGAGTACATCAGGTTGGTGGTCTTGCAGCACGTCGAGGACATCTTCAAGATTAGAGTGCAGCCCCCGAACATTAAGAGTCATCACTTTCAGCTTGGGGATTGTAGCACTCTCTTTATTGGGAGCTTCTATTTCGGTTCCTGTGCAGAGCCCCTGTGCCTGCTGTGAGTGTAGGGATGGGTGCAATATCTCCTCAATGTGCGCTGTGGGCTGTGTTTGCTTGTGAAAATAGTTCTCTATGACTGGGACGCCTATAGATAACATTATACATCGCTCTGCTTGGCGGTGACATGTCTTTTTTAGGCATGTTACCGCCGAGCCTGTAAAGTGAACTAGTAGGGAGTTTAGAACTCGGTGAAGGCAGCTGGATCCCGTGTGTGCGTCCCTGTCTCGTCCAGGGGGCATGCGCGCCAGTTGCAGCGCACAGCTGGTCACTGAGCCATGCAACCGGGTCAAACGACCTCGCAACGTGCACAGCAAGAGGCATGGGCCTGTTGAGCACTTGCGATTGCTTAAGACGGGGTCCGAACGCCTCAGCTTCGTGAACTGCAGAACTTTCGGCAGTGACGATGCTTCGGTACAGAGCAAGCTATCCTCTTACGTCATGCAGATGTCTCGCCTTGGCGTTGGAGCCTGTGGTGTTGCTGAAAGCAGGATACCGGGTAGTGGATGTCGTAATGTTACGAAGGACTGGCAGTTGATATGGTCCGGGCTGCCAGAGGGTCAGCCACGGCAACATGGGGTGGGCCTGTTTCTTAACTCGAAGTGGTCCCGTTGCCTAATCGACTGGTCTGCTGTCAGTGAGCGAATCCTGGTAGTCCGTGTGAGAATCAGCAGTGGGATAAACGCCTCAATCGTGGTAGCATATTCGCCGACTGATACCGAGTCCACCCCTGAGGAGGTCAAGGAAGCTTTCTACCTGCAGTTGGAAGCTATCTTGGCAGCGCTGCCTTCCAGGGACATGCTAGTCCTTCTGGGTGACTTCAACGCCCAGGTTGGCACTGATCCAGAACCGTATGGGGGTGTTATGGGGCCTCATGGCTTTGGGAAGCAGCAGCCTTCAGGGAATGGTGAGCGACTCTTGCAGCTGGCTGGTGCCTTGAACCTTCGCTTAGCCAACACCTTCTTCAAGCACAGCAATTACCGGACTGCTACTCACAAGATGGTTAATAGAAACAAGCAGGATGTGCTCAGGGTCATCGATTACATAGCTGTCTCCAAGCGGTTCATGTCAAGTGTGACAGACTGCAGGGTCTTTCGCAGCTTTGATACAGGTGGCTCTGATCATAGAATGCTGGTGCTTACGATGCGCCTCCGCTTGTCAGTGGCCAAGCAGCACAGTGCGAAGGGACAGCCAGCACGGCCCTATGACTGCAGCCGGCTGCAAGAATCTGCAGCAACTCAGCAGTGCTTTGAGCTGGCAATGTCTAACCAGTTCAGCCGTCTGGTAGGGGCTCAGTTGCAGAGCGCACAAGACGAATGGACACAGCTAACAGCGGCAGCCAGCCAAGCAGCCCATAAGGCTGGTCTAAACCTCAAGCCTCAGCAGCGGCGCCGAGATTTCGCTATATCCGATGCGACCTTGCAGAAGATTGAGCGGAAACATGCAGCACATGCAGCGGTGCTGTCCTCTCCTAATGATGCTACCAGGGCAGATTACAGGGAGGCCAATAATGCTGCTAGGCGAGCGGTTAAGAAGGATCAGGAGCGGTACTTCAAGCAGCAAGCGCTGTTTGCGGAACATGCTCTAAAAGCTGGTAATCTAGCCGTGTTCCACAAGCATGTCCAGCGGATCTTCAAGGAGCAGCAGGGCAGTAGCTCTGCTGCTCCTACAGCTGTGCTAGGGGGTGCTGATGGCAAGCAGCTGTTCCAAAGCAGGGAGGAGGTGGTGAAGTGCTTTGCTGAGCACTTTGCTGATGTCCTCAACTGCCCTGCCAAGCTCGACCAGCAAATGCAGCAGACCATTGAGGAGTTAGTGCAGAAGATGGAGGCAGGGCAAGGTGCAAACCAGCAGAGTGAAGCAGCAGCTCAGCCACCTACTGTGCAGGAGGTTGAAGAAGCTGTCTTTGCCTGTCGTAATGGGGCAGCTCCTGGGGTTGATGGTATCGCAGCGCCTATGCTAAAGCTCAGTGGGACCATGCTGAAATGGTTGCACAGGGTCATTGTGGCGGTGTGGGAGTCAGGGAAAGCGCCAGTGGAGTGGAAACGTGCACTGTTGGTGGCACTGTATAAAGGCAAAGGAGAGCGCAAAGTGAGAGATAGCTATAGGGGGATAAGCTTGCTAAGTATACCGGGGAAGGTGTATGTCTTGGTCATTTTGGCTAAGATCAGTTCTCATATCGATGCACAACTGCTTGATAACCAGTCTGCTTTTAGGAAGGGGAGGGGCCTCACTGATGCTCTGTTCACCATACGCCAGGTCATCTCTAAGTCTGTAGCATTCGATCAGCCTCTATTCATGGCTTTTGTGGATTTGCGTAAGGCATATGATTCTGTACCGCGAGACACGCTATGGCGCATCCTGCATGTGTACGGGGTACACACAAAGCTGATAGAGTTGCTGATGGACTTGCATACTGGCACACAGGCTGCTGTTAGGATGGTGGTGTGGTGTCTGAGTGGTTTGATGTGCATGGCGGGGTGCGGCAGGGATGTGTCATTGCTCCCTTGCTGTTCAACATCTACATGGACTTTGTGGTTCGGCAGGCAATGGCTCAGATGCCGGAGGGATGTGGGGTGAAGCTAGCCTATCATGCAGATGGGAAACTTGAGCGTGATGGGTGTGGTAGTGGTGGGTGTGTGGAGCTGTTGTCTGTTCTGCTGTATGCAGATGATATGGTGTTGCTAAGTCCCAGCAGGGAGGAGTTGGTGGTCATGCTGCAGGTGATGGACAAGGTTGCTGCTAGTCTTGGGTTGCGCATCAATGCAAGCAAGACTGAGATCCTGTCCATTGACAAGGATTGGAAGGAGGGGGATGTGCCAGTGCAGCAAGGACCAGAGGTGGTTATCAGTGAGGGTGTGGTAAAAGAGGTGTCACAGTTCAAGTACTTGGGAAGTGTGCTTGTGACTGATGGCAGGTTGGATGTGGAGTTGAATATCAGGAGGGGTAAGGCTGTGGGGAGGTTTAAGCAGTTTGAAAAGATGTGGGGTACCAAGCATCTGTCATTGGCTACGAAGGTGAAGTGTTACAAGGCATATGTGTTGCCAATTCTGCTGTTCGGGAGTGAGTGTTGGTCCCTGACCAAAGTGCAATCGCAAAAGCTTGAGCGGGTGCACTCTAGCTGCCTTAGGAGCATCCTGGGGGTCAGGCTGTCAGATCGGCACACCAATGAGCATATCAGGAAATCATGTGGGGTAGCCACCTTGTCAGCATACATCACAGCAAATAGGCTGAGGTGGCTGGGGCATGTGGGCCGCATGGAGGAGGGCAGGTTGCCGCATATTGCGTTGTTCTCTTCATTACATGGTGACATGACGAGGCCAGTGGGTAGGCCTCGCCATACCTGGGAGAAATGCGTGTGTGCAGATCTGAAGGTGCTTGGTCAAGATGAGGGGAGCTGGGAGGCTTCATGTCAGATTAAGAGTGCTTGGAGGAAGAGGTTGTGGGATCTTACGCACCCTTGGGAAAGCCAACGGTTAGTGAGGTGTAGAAGGCGCACTAAGCAAGCTATTGATAAGCATGTGGAGCGCTATGTGGTGCCTTTCAGTGGCTGGGAGGATGGTGGTTCACCAGTACCTTGGTGGTGGGAGCCACCTCCAGCCCCTACTAGGGTGGTGCTTGATCCTGCTGCCTCCCCGCCACCCATGTGTGATGGAAGTGGAGCAGGTTTTGGGTTTTAGTGGTGGTGTTTGCTTCCCCTTGGTGTGCACGCCGTTGCATCTAGCCTCAGCTTGTGTGTGGCAAATCCACCATCGGTTGTGTGGCTTCGTGATTGTGATCAGGAGCCTTGTGTTTGTGGCCTAGGTTTGTTTGGCCATTGGCATTGCTGGTCTTGCGTTTTGATTGATTGATTGATGACTGGGATACTGGAGGGTTTGGCATTAGTGCTGGCTGGCTTTGGTGCCTTGGTCTTTCTAGGTTCGTTGCGCTGCCCCGGCTCTGTTGGAGGGTTCGTATTCAGTTTTCTGATGGGGGCCTGGGTGAGGCCTGAACGTTGGGCTTGAGCCTGCTCTATATGTAGCCGAGGGGCCGGGTTGCTTGGCTCTCTTATGTAGGTGTGAGCTGTTCGTGCTTCCTCTCCTTCAAGTCTCTCTTGATGTGCTAGTAGTTCCTCATCGGTGAATTCACATGAATCTAGCATTTGTTTTTCTGTGCTTTGTTTGATGATGTATAGAGTGCCATGGATATTCTTCCAGTCGGCCTCCGTCATGACTTTCACGTGGCCTGGATGGGCAGCCTGGTCCAGGGAGTCAACTAGATACCAGTCAGGTGTAGGGCCATTGTCAGTCCTTCCCTTTCTCACAACATGCCAGTGTCTGCCACTATCCTGCCCAGCGGATGGATGAATTGTATAGTTTACCATGAAAGCCTCGGCCTGGTGTAGCAGTCGTATGATTGCTTCGTTAGAATTGCCCTTTTGCAGCTGTTCATGGCCAGATACCACGTGCATCTCCAAAAATTCAGTTCCTTGGCAAGCCCTCCTGCACCAAAACCAATACAGAATGCGTTGCAGTGCAAGATCTGAGTAGTTGCCTTGTGTGGAGTAGTGATCACCCTCCTGCCCTTCCTTATCCTCCCCTGCAGGCCAGGTCTCTTGAAGGTACATGGTGACCTCTCGTGGAGTGGCAATGACCTGTCCTACCATGGCTTCTAATGCGTGCAGCCCACAGTGACTGGCAACTTGACTGCACACTCTAATGTTCAGTAGGGTTGCGGGCCTCCAAGGGCTGTGACGGTGGCGTGCCTCTGTTTGTTTCTTGGCTGCAATGGTAGGTTTTTTCTGGGTCTGGGAGGGCTGCAGGGCAGCCTGGGCTGTCTGTGGTGCTATGCCGCACTGTGCAGGCTTGCTTTTTGGGAGCTGTTTAGATGTTCCAGCTCGGGCCTGTGCTATTCTCTGGGCCCGGGCACGGGCTCGCTCTGTATCCTGCTCAATCCATGCAGCAGCAGGGCGCTGGGTTGGGCCTGCTTTTTGGAGCTCAATGCCTGCTAGGTCCACATATTGCATGTGACTTCTGTTTGCCGGGGACGGCGTATACCTGTGTTTGTACAGAGTTAACCCAGTGGCGTTGTGGAGGTATGCATCAGCCGCTATGGTTGTACTGATCGTGCCATTGAATGCTGCCCAGTCGGCATCAGTCAACTCCTTTATTGTGCGTGTTGTTGCATAGGGGATTGAGTCCAGGCTGTACCATTTGCCGTTTATAGGGCTGCGTTTCCAGCATATGAAGTGGCCTGGTCTATGCAGGAACAATGCATTACATCCTTGCGGTGCCAGGGCGAGTATCCGTGCCTTTGCTGAGCTAGTACTGACAGAGTGCTGTGGGTGGTTTTGAGGGTTCCTTAGGACAAGAAGGGTCAAGTCTATGGTTGTTGTGTAGTATAGGAGCTTGTTGATAGCCTCCCATCTGAACCAGCCGTCGGCATTGCAGTCAGGCCTATCGCTGTATGCTGGTCTTGGGACTTGTGGATGTCGGAGTAGTGCTTGGGCTTCATCTGGAGTGATGATCGCTCTGCCTGCCATAGCATTGAGTGCATGCAGTGCACAATTCCCGCGATCTTGCTCTTGGCAATACAGTCCTACAGTTTCTGGTGTAACCCACTGTGTGTGTGAGGTGGGACTAACCTGGTGACGCTGAGCATCTGCATCTCCCCAATTGGGACTGAAAGGTTTATGGTAAGGTTCGCTGAGGCCTTCCATATCTTGATCGATCATGATAACATCTTCGTCCTCACTATCAGGTTCGACAATGGGGTCCGGGCGGTGTTGAAGACCGTTTCTGGAGATGTGCGGGGCTGCTGCAATGTTATGCGGCTGAGGGGCAGCTGTTTTAAATGGGTTCTGTTTGGTTGGTGCATTGCCAGTGCTGCCTGGGGCCAATCCAGGGACTGCTGCTCCAAGCATTGCATTGATCCGTCGCATACCCTGCTCCGGCTTCGACCTGCGTTTTAGCGTGTGGGGAGCTTTGGGGCCTCGTGTCTGTGGTGTTTTAGAAGTCTTGCCTGCACCTTGCATGCTTGGCATAGGGGGAGGGACAAGGCAGAGCACTCCGCAAGAAGCTCCTGTTGAAGTTCCCTGGAACGTTCTCAGACTGTCCTGCTCCCGCGGTATAGTGGTATACACCCTGGGTCTAGGATCTGCTTGGCCGTGGCTCTCATTCTGCAATTCTTCGCCAAGGAGCTCTGCTGCGGCAGCATCTTGTCTGTCCAGGACCGCTCTGTGCACTGCATACTCGCACAGCTTCGACTCGACGTAGTGTAAAGACATTGCTTCTCCTGCCTCCATGTGGTCGCTTTGCTTTTCTGCTGTCGCCGGGATAGGTTGGCGTAGCCATTGCCGTGCACTTTGAGGCAGTTTTCGGTCATATAGTCTATGCTCATGGAGGGCCTGCTTGGTCGAGGTTATGTGGAAGCAGCGGAGGAAGTAGTCTGCAGGGACCCAGGCCCAGCCTCTACAAGGACGGACGCTCAGGTCTGGAGGATCTTTGGCTGGCATTGCCAGATACAGATGCGCATGTGCATTGTCCTGAAGGAGGTTGAAGAGATCATTGACCCACATGGGAATCAGCCTGTCTTCCAGGTTAGGCATACTCAGCAGGTAAGTGGGGCAGTACACCCAGGCACTTTTTGGTTGCTGGCAGCATGCGAGCTGGACTTGGTGATGTGCCAGTCCATGCAGTTGTTCATAGGTCGTGCGTGCTGCGGGTCGATTGAGGCCCTCTGGGCAGAGTGTTCTGAAATTCTGGCAGTGCCCTTGACACTTTGGGTTGCAGCAAGTGTTATGGTGACATGCGCTCTTTCCTAGCCGCTGTTTCTTCAGGAAAGGAGCATTGGGCACAGTCTGAGGGTGGATGACACCATCCTGGCAGGTGACAGCAGTTTGCGGTTGGGTCTCATGCGGCAGGCTGCATGGGTTCTTGTGGGCAGTTGCACTGAAATGGGAACATGGGGCAGCCTTTACTGGGCAGGATGTCAATGCTGCTTTACTATCATGCAGCTTGAAGTTTGCAGTTTGTGGAGTTTTAGCCTGTGCAGGTGGTGTTGGGCCAATATATCTGACAGTGTTGTATCTGTAGATTCTGTAGGCTTCGCATTCCAAGTAGCCATTGCTGCGTTTGATGCAGCGCCTCACTTGCTTTGCAATGGCTCGTTTGAGGTAGTGAGGGTGCTGCATGTCCATGTGTAGGCGAAGTTGATAATGCATGACATGTCTATCTTGCAGCCTTTGCTTCAAGGATTTCATGCTGTTTCTGGCACATTTGACGCTTTCTAGGCCAGTGCGCTGGCTGGAATTTCTTTTCCTTGTGGCATTTCGCCTTCGTGGTTTGGCATGTTCGACTGTGTACGTGGGGTTATACAAATATCTACAGCTCTCATAAAGGTCAGAAAGTGACAGCAGTATCAGTGTGCTGAGGAGAGCCAGAGTGGTAAAGAGCAGGAGATGGGTGAGCAGGGTCTTGGGAGCCATGGGCAATAAGGGAGGTGAGTCTGGTTGTTCCACACGGTTTGAAAGTTCCATGGAGCTGTTGTTAGTCTGGTCTGATATGAACTCGTTGGTCTGAGTTTCGCATTTAGTAAGGATCAGGATGGTTCTGCTGGTCCTAGTTGAACTTTGGGCATAGGTTCCCCACCCCGTGGCACTGGTGACACATGAATTTGGGGGCATGTTAATATTGCTGCTGATTTCTGCCTGCTGAATTTGGGCATAGGTACCCCGCCCCGTGGCAATGGTAACATATGCTGTTGGGGGGATGTGTATGCTGCTGTTGATACCTGCCTGCTGAATTTGGCCAGAGGTTCCCTGCCCCGTGGCAATGGTAACGTATGCTGTTGGGGGGATGTGGCTGCTCAGGCTTGGGTAGGGCATGGAATTATGGGCAACTAAGTTGCTTATGAAACAGTAGTAGCGCTGCGGCTCCAGCATGGGCTTGTAGTCATGGTTCTCATGCCCGGAAATGCCAAACTGGATGACAAGAAGAGTGGCCAGCAGAAAAGCTGGTGCTCTTCGCGTCATCTCGGTTTTCCTTCGTGGATGTCAGGGATCTCTCCTCATATGAGTTTGCTTATGCTGTCACGGTTTACTGCCACAAGCCCACGTATGTTGCAGCTGCTTCAGATATGGTAGGTTTATTTCTCCGTGCAGCTCTGCCCTTGAGAATCTCTGCTCCTGTGTTAGCCTGCTGGGCCCGGCCCGAGGAGATGGACTGGCTTCAGCTAAACTTGTCCAGGCAAGTCGCTGACCACTGAGGGACTGGTTCTTTGGAGTCTTTGCCTCTATCTGAGGTCGCGATAGCTTTCAGTCCGGCTGGTAGCTCAGACAGAGTCACGTTCAAGTCCAGCGACTAGGGAAGATGAGCTTTCCCGCGCACGCTGGCCTTTGGAAGGTAGTGAGCGGTTCGCAGGGCGATGTAAGTCCCTGTTCACCAGAATTCTAGTTCTAACCCCCTATAGATATGGCGCGTGGGCTGAATCGGCTGCGTTTTTGAAATCAACGCAGCAGAGGCGTGGAGATGGTCAGGTAGGTTGTCTGGAGTATTGAGAGCTGCAAATGAAAGGCTGCCACGGAAGCTGTCTGCTAAGGAGGGTATCTATAGTCTCAGCACAGTTACATCCCGCCGAGGAGCTGGCATCGCAACCTCGTTAAGCAAGGATGTAACATGCGCGTACGCGAAGAGTCACAGATAGACATGATCCTCCCTCTAGCTGAGAGGTACAGTAGCTTTGTCAAGATAACCTTATAGTTTGATTCCTGCGATTGTAATGTCACATATTTCTAACTTAGAAATACAAAACAAGACAAGCTTAACAACATGCAGTAACAGCCGTTCACCTTAGGTTACTTTCCAGTCTCACATCCTCAATCACCATTCATGTTGGATTTCAAGCAAGATGACATTAGTGGCAGCCAACGTAAGACAGACATAGGGCCAAACGGCAGATAGACGGTCCAACTTGGGTCTGGCATTTATGTCCCAGCAAAGACAGACACTGAGGAAGGGCAGTGCATAGGGATCCAATCAACAGCACCCACAAGGCACAATACCCCATACCGGGCAGAATTGGTGGGTATCCTAGGTGCCCTGCACTCAGCAAGGATACTCAAGCATTATGACAGACAGTGTCAATTCAGTGCATGCAATTCGAGCAGTTATGTACTACCCAGCTCAGGTCCCGTATCACCGACACAAACATTTGCTTGAATAAATAAAAACTGCAATCATGACATTGGAGGGAGAGGTGCAGCTGATCAAGGTCCGGGGGCATGCAGGCATCCCCGGCAATGAGTTTGCAGACGACATTGCTACAGCTGTGGCAACTACGGGGCGGGCAGACATGGATATGTCTCACGTTGAAAGTAACCACAGGCCGTACCAAGCATGGCCTATGCAGAAGGATTGGGAGGAGGATGAAAACAGCGCCACTGGCCTGAGAGAGAGATATGGCAGCAAGTGGAAAACCTAGAAGATGCACTCACCAACAGAGTGCAAGTAAAGGAGCTGAGACTTGGGACAGCCAAGACAGATACAATTTACTATCAAGCCATGAAAAGAACGCTGCCAGACATGGCCAGGCCATACATTGACAGTTGGACGACCATTGCAGGGGTGACAGAAGGAATGAACAACACAAGGATAAAATATCTGACAGGCCAACTTCCCACGGCAAAAAACCTCAAGAGGTACAAGAAAAGGAAGAGTGACACATGCCCCTGCTGCAACAAGCATCCAGACAGTGGACACTGATGCAGTCGCGTGGTGCCCCGGAATCATGCCCATGGTGCAAGACAAGCACAACACAGCAGTGCGCATCATCACCAAGGCTATCGCGAGTGGCGACCGCGGGGCTGATAGCATTGTTTATAACGACGGTGGCAACGCTGCCAAATGGGCACGTTCAGGAGCAGCGCAACTGCACAAGACAGTCGGTAACATCCCGGCCGATCTGCTATCCAAAGCACAGCTGAAAGCAGCCGGCTCTCGGGCCGACATTGTCCTATATCGACGCAAGTCGGTTAGACGGACCCCAGAGGGTCAATGGATGACATCTCAGGCTCAAATTACGCTTATTGAGGTAAAGTACACAAGGGACACTGACCCCAGCAGGACACACCAAGATCCATATCAACAGCATGAGAATATACATCAGATACTGCGACAAAGGCACCCCTCATCAGCCATTATAGAAAGGAAGCCCATCATTTTGGGAGTTGCAGGAGCAGTATATGCAGAAGCTACGGTGAGGCAGTTGGAGTCCCTTGGAGTGAAAGGGAACCTGTTACGAAGCTGCATACACAAATTGCAAAGGCATGCCATTCAAAGTCTCCATGAGATCTGGAAAGCACGAGAGGAGCGTATCAGGAAGAAGCAGGTCAATCCGTCTAGTCAAAACAGGGCCCCGGTGGAGGGGCATTTCAATCTGGGTGGGGGGGTGAGCCTTGGGTGGGGGGTTGGGGGGGACGAGAGGGATCAGGGCGGGGGAGCTAGGAGGGCACAGAAGCGTGGAGAAGGGTAGGGCAGGCGAGGCCACCCCTTCTGGGAGGATATGGTGTAGGAACTGAAAAGTGAGGTGGATGGGCTGGAGGTTGTGATTTGAAGAGCCAGGACATAGTGGTCGTGTTCAGGAGGCGGGTGCCCTCACTGTAGTAAGCCTACTTCCTTGACTGTACGCCGCTCATGGTGGAGCGAGCGTAGATGTAACAATGTAACAATGTAAAATTAGTGGTAGAGAGAGAGAGCGCTATGCAGAGACATCATACCTGGCGTGTTAGCTGAGACAAAATCCGTAAAGAGCATGGATGATAGCTGCAATGTTATGGTCAAAAGCACTGTCATCAGAGCAGGAACCTAGCCCAGGCTTGCTGGGGTGCCTGCCGTTTGCTGCTTCTTCATGCGAATGGTGACACTGTTTGGGTGCAGGGCTGTGCCCAGTGAGGTCTGTCCCGGCCTTGTAAGGTGCTGCCAATATGTACAGAAGGAACGCAGCAATCGATGACTCATTGCCAGAAGGACCATCCAGGCAATTGATGGCAAACACCCGCCTACTACAGAGTAACTAACTTGTGTTATGGTGAGCTTGAGCAGCAGTATTGATTCAGTACCACACATGAACTTGAGATTGCCAAGCTCGGTCATGGGTATTAAAGATGCCATGCTGCCAAAAGCACTGTTAATTACTCTAGTACCGTGATATATTACTGTGCCATGTAATGCAGTCTACTTTGTGCTGGGCAGGGCTTACTGTCACATGTTGTGTGCCTAGGAGAAGATTCAGATGTCAGAAGGTCGGCCTGTTGTAAAAAGCTGTGGGCCCGCTGGTATGCGGGCCCGCGTAGCTGTGGGCCCGCTAAAAGCCACCCTAAAGCCACCCTGAAAGCCACCCTGAGCAAGGCATTGGCCCTGAGCAAGGCATTGGCCCTGAGCAAGGCATTAAACTGCTTGGCTTGCTGTTGACTGGGTCAACTGGTCAGCACATGGCAAGTCGAATTGGGCTGGCCTGACATACATTGGCTAGCAAGGGATCTAGGGTGGGCTGGTGGCAGCCATTGTGTGAGTTTTGGACAGGAAGTTGAGTATGCCGTTGGAGCCTAAGTTGGCTCCTTGTGGGTGGCGCTGCCCCCACCGGCGCCCCGCTTTGACGGGGCCATTTGGTAATTGGTAATTAAACCATCGGAGCCGTACCGCTCAGCAGTTGTGTCAGTTGTCCTCCGTTATGGTAGTGTACTCTGCACAAAGCAGCATCAATTGCTCATTTTAGAAGTGTGACGGTGCCGCCACAAGCATACGGCTCCTGCTGCCAAGATACATTTTTGATTTGTCCGCCACGGGAACACAGTCTACACAGCATACTGTGTGTCTTGTACCTCAGGCTGCAGGTGACCTCCTGGGAGAGAGATATGGCCACTTGCATACTCGTGCAAGAGACCACACGTCCCACACAAAAAAAATACCCCACCCTTGTGAATCTTAAGGCTACAAAGCCCAAAATCAAAGGAATCTGACATCAGCACGTAACATTGACCAAATGGACCAAAATGGCAATCCGCCAGCTCAGGGAAAGGTCGCCGCTGCTCCTGCAAGGAAGCCATGCCTGTCTGCCTATACAACTTGCAGAGGTACAGACTACCAACTAGCATATCGCCCCATCCAAGTGGGGCGTCGGTGGGGGCAGCGCCAATTGTGTTTGAGTATCTAGGTTAGAACAGATAGTACATTACATCGTAGATCACAGGAACGCATCCCGATTCAAACTCCAATAGCATACTCAAAGTTCATGTCCAAGACTCTCACAAACACCAGATGCCACCAGCCCACCCATGATCTCTTGCTACCCACTGTTTCAGTTTCAGGCCAGCCTAGTTTGACTTGCCGTGTGGTAACCCGATTGACCCGGTCAACAGCAAGCCAAGCAGTTTGACAACGAAATGGGTTCCTGCTCTAGCATTTGCACTTTAGCCAACCAAGAGCAAGCTCTGGAGAAGCCAGAGGCAGAGTTCCATTCACCCAGCCCTACTCTGCTTGTCAACACCAATATCATTTCGCCCTAGAGGGTAGGCGACCTCCCTCCAGGTGGCTTGGGATGGTAGCACACCAGGCCATCCACCATTAAAGGCTACAGCTCTATGCAGAAAGTCTCTGATTCAGCAATACCTTGCTTCATCCTTCAGGAAGCAGAAGGGAAACAGCATCAGGGCCAGCACAACCTGCTACCAAGGCTCACTGGTAGTCAAACCAACAGCAGCGTCACTCCTGAGCTCGCTACAGCTCATACCACAAGAGCAGTACTTGGCTTCCAACATACCTCTGCTGCTCTAAGACAGAGACACTTCCAGCTGCCAGCCATGCAGCCTTCAGGCTTTACCACCATCTACAACAGCTCAGACACACTGTGCCCCCAATAGTGCTCAAGCGCAGTAGCTTCAGACACAGATTTTGGAAAGGGTTCATATGCCCATCTTGACCTCCCCTACTGCCTCCCAGCAGGCACCTGTGCAAGCGAATCCGACTGTGATAGCATCTGGCGCCAGCACGTCATGGATGCACCCAGGGAGTTGGTACCCTCTGCCTCCCTCACCCCAGCGTACAATGGTATAAAGATCATCTTCTACGACTGTGCAGAAGGCGGTTTGCCTGTGCTCACCATAATGGACACTGTTACTGTCACTAATGTCATCATTGCAAACACCACAACTGGAGGGCTTGATGAGATCAGAGGCTTGATCATCACCGCATAGAGGTCTCCGTCCATGTCTGATTTACCTTTTTGGTGTGTCTTGAGCAAGTCAGTAGAAATGATGGGAATGGGACCATGCTTGCTGGAGTCTCGGGCACTTCTTGCTGCCAGGTGCTGCAAAGACGATGAACCTCTGATAGGTCAGCTGCAATATTCCAACGCGCATGAAGCGGGAGAGGGTGTTGGGTATGACTGATGGCAGGTTTTCCAGCTGCTTCTCCAGGAACGTTGCCCTCAGCATCCTTCCAGCAAGCTCCTCCAAGTCGTGGAAGGCAGCATAGCAGGCTTTGGACGTCAGAAGGAAGGCTCCCAGAGTGTGAGTTGCATCTTGGCGTTCTGCTACTTCTGATGGCTCATGCCACAGTGTTCTGGCAAGCCTTCGGGAGGAAGGTCCATGAGGATGTGCTGCATCAAGAGGCTGTCAGACGAGTAATGTTGTGCCCTTGTGACACGATAGAAGCTGTACGATAGCCAGTAGCTTTACAGACACTCAGGGTCCTGCCGAGTAATGGAGCATGCAGTTCTGAAGTACTAGCCTGGGCAGCATCTGAGAAAGCTCTCTCAGAACCGAAGCTCACGTTCATTTCCCACATCCTCTTGGCCTAATATGATCAATGCCGAGAAAAGTTGAAGAACCTGCTTGCCAACGCGGTTTCGTACTTGCCACTACAGTACTGTGACGGTCCAACTGACTCCGAGCCTGATCAATGCAGTCGCGAGATCGACAGAGCCACATTCCTAGGCCCGCTGCCAGAAGACGGAGGAATGCATAACAAGAATTCGCCTCTTCTAGGAGCTGCTGCTTTGAGGCCGTTGCCTTATATGTTGTGACTAGTTCAGCACTCATTGAGTAGCTCACTCAATGTCCAGCACAGGTTGGCCGTTGTTTCTCGCCAGTATCCGCAGCTAGCTGAGGGACCCGGCATACAATATCCACAGCACCACAAACCAGCCTTCAAGCCGCACAGGCGAGTTCTCAGCACATCCCAAAGCTTGGCGGGCCAATGCTGCAATGCGATCACAAAATTGTGTGTGCACCTTTCCAGGGCCAGTATTCTGCATCATTGTATCTGCTTGGACATGCATGATTATGGAGTTCAATTATTATTACATTTCATGATATGCCATAGCAATAAGTGCCATAGGCCCCGCACCTCAAGCTGTCACAAAGAGCAGCG
Organism: Pseudopediastrum boryanum; assembly: GCA_963556185.1. Lineage (NCBI taxonomy): Eukaryota > Viridiplantae > Chlorophyta > Chlorophyceae > Sphaeropleales > Hydrodictyaceae > Pseudopediastrum > Pseudopediastrum boryanum. The sequence continues at coordinate 4,229,859 of OY744496.1, forward strand.
AGGTGGAACAGAATACGGGTAAACTTCGACATGTATGACAATATATGCATGCCTAAACATGAGGTCCAGCAGCTAGGTCAAAATCACCCAAAACCTCCACTGCCCCAATGGGGGTAAGAGCCTCCCTCCTACTTAAGAAAGCAAGGAGGGCTTGTAAGCCCGGGTGCAAGCAATAGTTGGCAACAAACCCCATTGGTTGGACCTCACGCCACATCAGAAGGGTGAGCATAAGCATTCCTAATCTTCCAAGCAGCTGCAACATATTTAGCTATACACTTAAATGCATGCTTGAAAGGGCCATATACTAAGCCAGACTCCTCATCGACGTCTACACCCCAGAACTCTTCATTAAGCATGCTATGCAGCTTCTCCTCATCAGATTTGCCATCCAATATCTGACATTTTGCAGCAACATCAGGGTCAGAAGTCAGCTTCTCCCACAGCTTTTGCCTTTGTGCCTGGTAAACAGGACAGTCAAACAAGAAGTGTTCAGGAGATTCAACTTCACCTCCCAATTCAGGGAAATGGAGTTCAAACTGGTGGATGGTGTTCAGTTTTTCCTGGTTCTATCTGTGTTAGTGGCTTTGCCACCCCTGTGGTGAACTGTGGCATCGCACGCGTGCCGATGGGTTTCCAAATGTAAGATTCACATACACACACACGGAGGAAGCACAAAGCCCCACGGCTCTACTTTTACATTACGTCAACCACAAGCATTAGTTAGTGCAGCACACCATGGGAAACCGCGTCATTTTACCACCAAGTTCTGTGGTCCATGCTGGGGGCACATCACTGATGCAAGCTCACAACTGGTTTTAGTGGTGTTTTGCAACTTTAACTCATAACAAAAAAAATCTTTGAAAAAAATTGTGTATCAAAATGTCTACTGCTTGTTTTGCCTAGTTTGTTGTAAAACAATATGCCTAAAGCAAGTAGCACACTATATGCACAGCAGCCTGTGATATGCCGCCATCCGAGCAATACTGGGTAACTTTGCAAGTCTGGCAATCAGAGACTATCCCGTCTAAACAAACAACAGGAACCACAATGTTCTCAGCAATGATAAGCACATCATCCATCAATAAGAAGACACGTAACCAGCAGCTCCTTGTACCCAGCACTCCTGTGGCAGCCCCTTCGCTGCATACTCTGCAAAAAGCAGCATATTCCCTTCAATTCATTCATTTCATAGTACTTGACTGAGCTGGCAGAGGATACAACTCTGCTAGATCATTGATCGTCTGCCACAACAACGCAGTCTGCACGCATAGTGCCTGTGCTGGTATAGCTCAGGCTCCTCTGCTAAGGTAGCCTGCTGGAAGGTAGGTAGGCATCCCGCATGGCGCACCTGCTTACGCACTCAATCAAGACCCAGAACCAGCTATGGCAATGGTCAGACAAACCCAGGCCATCAACACAGCCGCTCCTGATCCCATAAGCACGCCTACAAGCAAACTCACACTATGACTCACTGAATCTAAATGTCATCAATTTGAACAACATGGCAATTCATGTCAGGCAATATCCTCCGCTACTCCTGCAGGCCGCCCATGCCTGTCTGCAGAGATCCATTGCAGAGGTACAGTTCACATTCATCAGGCCCTGGCCTGCTTGCCAACACCAATAACAATACGTTTTAGGCACAGGTAGTCTCCTTCCAGGTGGCTTGAGATGGTGACACACCAGGCCATCCACCAGCGATTCCACAGCTCTATGCACATAGCCTCTGCAACAGCAAGCCCTTGGATACTGCTTCAGAAAGCAAGACCAGACCTGATGCCACTATCAGTAACCTGCTATGAAACATCTAGTGTTTGCCAAATGAACAGCGGCATCACTCCTGAACTTCTGCCAGCTTATGCCCAAGAGCAGTACTTGCTTAAGACATGCCACCTGTGCTTGATGAGAGAGACAGCTCCACCTGCCAGCCAGCCAATGTTTAGCTCTTCCCCCAACCCCAGCAGCGTGAACAAATCGTGCTCCCAGCAACACCTCAGTCACTTAGACTCAGACACAGAACCTCCATCCAAAACCAGGTCAGCAACACTTAAGTCACTTAGACTCAGACACAGAACCTCCATCCAAAACACAGTCAGCGACACTTCTATCACTTAGACTCAGACACAGAACCTCCACCCAAAACCAGGTTAGATGCAGATCTTGACCTCCCCTACTGCCTCCCACCAGGCACATGCCCTACTTGTCCCGAATAGCATCTGGCGCCAGCACGTCATGGATGCAGGTAGGGAGGGTGTACCCTCTGCCTCCGCCACCACAGCCTGCTATGCAATACACATCATCTTCTATGTTTGTGGAGAAGTAGCTGCTGCCCCTCTCACCCTCTGCAAACACCACAACTGGAGGCCCCCTTAAGACCATGGGCTCAATCGTCACTGCATACAGGTCTCCCTCCCTGTCCGAATAACATTTTTGGTGCGACTTGAGCAACTCAGTGGAGATGATGTGAGCGGTGTCATCCTTGTTGGTGTAGATTGAGAGGCTGGGGCACTTCTTGCTGCCAGGCGCTGCAAAAAAGATGAGTCTCTGGTAGGACATCCGCAGGATGCCATCGCGCATGAAGAGCGTAGCAGCATCTTCCATGACACCTGGCAGGTTTTCTAGTTGCTTTGTTAGAAACGATGCCCTGAGCATCCTTCCAACAAGCTCCTCCAAGTCGTGGAAGGCAGCATAGCACGCTTTGGACGTCAGCATGAAGGCTCCCACCATATGACGTGCCTCTTGGCGTTCCACTAATTCTGGTGGCTCATCCCACAATGTCCTGCCAAGCCTTTGAAGAACATAGGAGCGCTTCGGGGGGAAGGTCCATGGGCATGTGTTGCATCAAGATGCCGTGATGACGAGTCATAAGGTAAACTGGTGACAAGGTATAAGATCTACGATAGCCAGAAGTCTTACAGCTGCTTTGAGCCCAAGCTGCTGTATGCGTCTCTCTGGCGCTGATTGAACATGCACTTCTCGAGTACTGCCTCTGGGCGCCTGCTAAAGAGCTCTCTCGAACTTGCGCTCACGCGCAGTGCCTGCATGCGCTCGATACTAATAGTTAATGAAGGCAAGCTGAACTTTGTTGCGAACTCCGGGTGTCACTCAAGCTGCACTGTACTGTGACGGTCCAAATCCACCAAGGGCGGTCAAAGCCCTCTGGTCAAAGCATTCGTGCCATCGACAAAGCCATATTTTTACCCCCCCCCCCCCACCCCCTAGCTGCCAGAAGGCGGCTACCTCAGAATGCATCAAACCGTTTCGTCTCTCGGGAGGCAGTGAGCTGCCTCGTTGGTTCTTGACTAGTTCGATTCCCCAGCCAGTCTTTGACAACTTCACCAGTCAAGGCTCCGAGTCTTCGGTGACAGTGACAAACAAACAAAATATAAGGTGTGGCTGCACCAAGGCAGCCAGGGAGGCTCACTGTCCAGCACATGACAAGCATGTAGTAATTAGCTCCTCACCAGTCTCACCAGCTAGCTTAAGAACTCTGGCAGATCAATTGCCAAATAGAACTTCTCTTTATAAGAGTATAGGTATGCATTAGAGCCTCCAGGCTACTTGTAAGAATACCATGCTACCCTGGTACATGCTCGCACCCTTGCACAGCAACAAGCTTCACTGTTGCATACACCATCTCCTAGCTTTACACCTCCCCATACCCCAACGTATCTAACGCAGAACTGGGCATATGTTGCCATGTGTGATAAAATCAACTGGATAAGTTGCATCCATCTTCCCTCTTACGAACCAGCGTATGAGTTTTGACCCGCTGACTGGTTACAGATGGTAAAGTGCAGACTCTACTAATTTCTCTCGATGCACAGTAGATTGCAGGATAGTCGTGAGACGTGCGCATAACTTGATTACAATCACACCAATGGATGCTCCCACACGGCAATCTGCTGCCATTATTCATATCATTAGAGAACTGAGACCGTCCTCGGCAGTCAACCTTGAATCTAGTATCAGCAGCATTTCACTGGCGGAAACAAGAGAGACATGAAGAAGAAGCCAGGGACAAAAAAGGATATGCAGAACACCATTAGCCTCTCATCATGTCATCGCATGTCATACCACGTGCCCTAGCCTCCGCATTCAGTAAAAGGAAGTTCTATTGAGGCAAGAAGGCTGGAAGTCGGTTACTACTCAGTGATTCATAAAAATGAAGAAGTTATCATTTGAGAGGCGGAACACAGAGTGTCAATGTGTCAAACCAACCAGTACATACCTAGGAGGGCATGAAGAAATACCTCATTTGATTTTAGAGATTCAGGACACTAGCCATGGCAGCTAGACAGGTCTCCTTCCATTACCAATCCACAACACCAGGAAACACTAAGGGACCACAGCACCCAGGAAGGGGGCATGACAGTCAGAAAGCAATAATGTATCCATCTGCAGCACTTAGAGACGGTCACCCAACTTTCAAGAACCGCCGCTTCATGACATGAGACAGGTCACCGACCATTTGGCAATACAAGGGCAGTAGATCGCCTGCATGGCAAGTACTGTAATCCTTGCATGCTCTTTGGATAAATACACAAGCAGTACAGCTGACTACAGCTGAGCCATGCCCCTCTGAAGCAGGCAGGGCTCCATGTCCAGTGGCACCCACGCTGAAAGTATGTTTATGCATGGACTGTGTGCAGATGACACCGGCAATGCAATACAATGCTGCAGTGTGTAGAAGATTCAATACTTATAGAAACTTTGTAAAAATGGCAAAACCTGATGCATCCACTTTCATGTCCATTTGTCATCCAGCATGTTGTCTCACTTAGAGGCTCCCCAAAGCCTTTCTCCTACCTCAAGCCCGTCTGCACCCACACAGTGACCACAGTCCCACTGTACACAATCACAAGCAGGCGCCCTTGCAACTATCCCATTGAAACCCACTGGGCTCTAGCCCCCCCCCCCCAACCATCGCTATGTTTGCTTTATCAAAGAGGGTCAATGAGCTAAAGAGACTCATCAACAGGAGCCTGGCAGCTTCTCTTGCATGCCGCCATCCAATCTCTACATTTCTGAACATCCTGCACAATGATACATGACTCCAGCATGCATGCCAACTGTGTTACAGCTTTGGACCAGCCCCTCAACCATGTTGAGAACTCTCACCGCTACAACTCACCACCCCGTTCAGACACAATTACAGACCGCACCCATCCCATCCTGGACTATGTATTACAGGGTATCACATAGATGCTGCCATTGATCACACTCGTGCAGTTATCCCACGTCGGGGTTCTACAAAAACATTGAAAGGGAACTTTAGCATGAACTCAGCACCCCAGGATTCCAACCCATAATCCCGTTGCATATTCAGAGCTAATCTTGGTCGCAGAGTCAAGTCTCATACTTAATCTGCCTAACAGTTGACAAGGACTAGTGTACCACACCATTGAAGCTGGTGCCGAGTAGAAGAAAAAACCAAGGGAACACATGCCACTCCATTGTGATCTATACCAGTCAGATCTTTAAACAGCTGCAGCTCGCTGGCAGAAAGCAGCATGTGCACATGGATGCTTGTACACTAAAAAGCACTTCAGTCGCTGCTGATATACAGGACAGAGCCTCCTGCATGAACCCAATCATGAATCCGACCAATTGATGCTCTCTACAAGCTTGACGTTGGTGAAACCCCATGCTCACCAATATGGAGCATAACTGGTCTATCTCAGCGGGGCGGCCTCATTTGCACCCATCACTGCAGGTAAGGATACATTCCAACCTCTCTTTCTCATACACCATTCATGTTAGAGGCATCAAGCATGATCAGCTTGCCTGAGCACCCTGAGCCATATCAGGAACAGGAGCAGCAGCAGCAGCATTGTGCTGCCTGCTGCTGCCTGAGCTGGGTTGTGCCCCTGTTGGCTTAGCTCCCTTGCAGAGAGCCTTGTGCTGTGCTGCCCAATGAACCGCCAAGCACTCTCTGCTGCAATACAGTACTGCTCTGCATTGACATGCCATATACTTCTCATCTTGTCCTTCTTCCTTAGAGCAGCCTGCACATCTCTTCTTGCAAGAACTCATGTCAAAGTTTAAGTACTCGTGTTTGATGTTGGTAGCAGCTGTCTTCTCCCTTGCCATCTGCTGCTCCTTCGCCTTCTGCTTTTCCAGGCATTGCATAATCTTGTCTGTGAGAAGGAAAGTAAGAGAGCTCTTCACGAGGGCAACATCGTCCGCTGTAAGATCCACTTCAGCCATCAGATGGTCTTTCCCATTGTCTGACCAGATGTCCTGCACTTTGGTCACTAGTAAACGTCCAGCATAGGGATCAGCATATTGGCGTCTTTGTGCTGGGAGTCCTGTGAAACTGGCTCCTCTCATCACCATATGTAGCCTGTTCAGTGTGTGGTAGTCTGCAAGGTAGATCCTAAGGTAGGTGCTACGACCTCCGTTGCCATCCTCCACCGTAAGCCGGTCGATATCTATTGAGCTATGCACAGAACCATCTGTTGGCACACCCACGAGCTGCCGTATCGTATCATCCGAGACAAGCCGCACTTCGTGGGTAGCGTTGGCATACCTCTGCAGCCTTGGGGAGGTAATATCGGGCGTGAAACTATACCGTGAGTAAATACCAGGAGAAGAATCATCTTTTTCCTTGCACAGGGGAACTGTGACTTCTTGGACAACCTGATGGTAAGGGTCAACCAGGACCGCTGAAACTTGCTGCCGCCTTGTGACGTTCAACAGCTCCCTACGAAATGCTCTTGATGACACCGTGCGGCCCTCCTGCTGTCCTTTGATATTAGCTTCTAGCCAGCGCTCTGCATCAGTGAGAGAAGACAGAGTGGCCGTCTGCGATGACTCGTAGCGCCCAAAGTCCACGGCACAAATAACCATTGTAAATCGAAACTAAGAATACGGTTATTGTCCTAAGGAATTTTGCATCGGCTTCAAGGGTTGCGCCTGCGCCAATGACATCAAGGTAGTACTGTAACGTGAAGGCGCATTTGCCTGGCATATATCTGGCGCTGCAGCGAGAATGGCCGCCGTTCCAAGTCCCCCTAATAGCATATCTGACAAAGCAGATGGGAGAAGAACGTGAAGCGTCAATTTCGAGCGGGCTTTACAACTCGGAGCAGTTGGCGGGTGAGTGCACACTCGGCTCACTCCCGGCAAAATGATCCCGGCTCCAACAGCAGCCTATTACCACAGCAGGCCCGACTTTCAGCAGTAGCATCCGGTACCAATCTTATGGAAAGCACGTCAACAACCTCGCGGACACCAGCCTTCCTCTATCACTTCGCTTCACTTTTTTGCATCGATGTCCGCGTGTCAAGAGATGACTTGACCAGTCCCGGCTTGGAATCTTTATCCAACCAGCACCCACACACTCGCACGGGCTACCAAGGTTTTAAAACAGTCTCGTACGGTTGCAGTCTTCAAATACATTCTGCTAGGCCATCAAGTTGCCATTGCAGCCCCGTCATGTAACTGGAACTGCTGCTGCTGCTGCTGATGCTGTGGGCATGGGGAAGAAGATGCCAAACAAGATGCCAAGAACTGCACCAGCGCACACCTGACACGCACAGAAGAGCATAAACACGTTACATTGAGACAAAGAGCCAAAGCAGACACATAGGCACTTAGGAGCCTACACTTCTTAACACTGGGGTCTACCCTTGCACAGACTGGGGGTCACATCTCTTTTGAGCAACTTCAGCCACAGTAAGCAACACTGGACGGGGCAGTGCCGGTACCCAGCAGAAGAATGGCCAGCTGGCCTATGTAGCATATGAGGCAGAACACACTCCCACATGTCCTATTTGTACTTATCAGACAGACCAGAAAATACTTCACTCCTGCTTGTGCACTAAAAAACCTAACACACCCTGCGCTACGATCAGTGCTTAATGTTTGGGCATTGTATTTAGCCTCTGAGGCAGTGCTCTGGACCCTGACCATTCAGGAAGCAAGTACCCAACTCCACGAGAGTCCGTAGCTTGCATGCTTCCCTGCCCTGGTAAGCCGCTGCATGTCTATCCCTTGCTACGTGGGGATATCATGTTTTGCAGCAGAATGCGGACTGATAAAAGCACTGCCAATGTACACAAAAGCACTGCCAGCGGTTTTAGCTGCAGCTGTCATCTGAACCGCTATTGCACAGAAGCTGACTGTACAGGCAGCCTTGCATATTGACACCGTGCATGCCCACCTCTGCAGGCCAAAGCTTGTAGTTTGCATGAAGCTTTGCTTGGTTCCTTGTTTGCAAAAAGCTAAACTATAAAACTAGCATCCTGGCTGTCATCTGCTACAAGCCGCTAACCCTTCCAGAACCCCTATATCCACCCCTGAAGGGTATCTGCAGATGTCAGGTTCAGTACTGTAACAGTCACTACTCACTCTTCCAGGTCACTATAGCAACTGATGGGATGAAGGCAATTCTTCTCCTATGGAGAGCCGATATCCAGTGCAAGGGTGCCTTATTACCTGAAGACTAAGTGTGAAGACTAAGTATGACAATATCATTTGCAACCTACTCTGGGTTCTTATGGTTATGTCCCCCCCTCTCACCTGCAGGGGTGTGTGTCCCAGCACTTCCTTGAGCTTCACGTCACTCACTGGGTGACCCTGTAGTAACTCCCCTATCACATAGTTCAAAGCTTCTGCCTGCTTGCCTGGGGGAGGGGTAACACAGCAAGGGCAGCAGAGTGGGAAGGTGTCTGCTATGTCAGACACTAATGAAATGTATGTTTGCGGTTGAACCACACCAAGCACAGAGAGTTGACCAGCATTCGATTGGCTACCATTGGCTACCATCCCAGCCTCCCTTTACCGTGCCATGTGTCCAGCCATGCCATCAATCATCGTCCACGTGTGACCTCTCCATGTGCAGCTCTGGAATCATGGATCCCAGCATATAACAGCAAGTTGCATGCTTAGCAATAGCATCACACGTAGCATCAGCAATTCACACTGAATCCTAAATGTAGTGCATGACTGCAGCAACCCTCTTGTCGCACCCAAATATTGGTTGATTTGTCCCCCACCAGAAACGGCCTCATGGCACCTAAAATCATTTCCCTGTCGAGTGTCTACCCACTCCACTGTTTGCCGCGTGCTGAGCCATGCGCCCTGACCCACCTTAACTCGAACCCCCTTGCATGCACGCTCTCCGCTCTACTGTTTGCCCGCTGGTGATAAAAGCTGCAACCTAAGCTCACCCATAGCCTCTGTCCCCCTCAGCTGCATGCCTGCCACTCCATTGTCTGCCCAGAGGTGCTAAAACCTGAAACATAACCCTCATCCTAGAGCCCACCTGTATCCCCCCACCCCCTCACCTGCATGTCTGCGCACCCCTGCTGCATCATACATCACAATGGAGCTGAAGGCCAGTGACAGGGCCCAGGCGGAGCTGCCTAAGCCGTGCTGGTAGGCTATAGCAGTGGTGATGCCCTGGAGCAGAAACAGCAGCAAGGGCATGATTAGGATTCATTCCACCCATACCTCAGCTCTATGACGTGACAGCATGGTGCATCACTATAGTAAAGTTTTATGGCTAGTAGGCCATAGCACAACTGGCATACATAGCAACGGCATCTGCGGGATGCATGTTCTGTCATGTGATGGGTGGGACAATACTGAGCCGGGACAGCTGCATATGGGACAATACTGGGGGCAATGGCAGAAGGGCGGTTCGCACTCTCATCAACACCCTCAACATACACCTTACGTCAAGGTATTGCGAAGCGCAACCAGATCTACACAGGGATAGCTAAGTCTGACAAAATCGCGGTTGCCATGCAAAGCATCAGTGGTTTCAAGAACTGCAAAGGAACTTCGGTGTCCATGCTTGCAATCCTTGCAACCGGCATAGCCCTTCAACTCATGGACCCAGCTCCAAAAGTCTTATGTGTCACTGCAAGGATATCCTCCTGAAGTAGGTGCCTTATCAAGGTGCCCATGTCTACTTGTCCTCGGCCCTTAACTCCATCACTGCAGCAGAAGCTCCAGCAATGTTCAATGTACCATGTTTGACCTGTCATGCTGGCTGCTGGACCTGAAAAGCAGCTGGTGCATACATCTCTTGCAGAGACATCCTGATATGCCAGTTTAAGCTGTTGCCATACAATGTTCCTTTGTAGCTGGTCCACCCCTCTATATGCTGCTGTCCTCGTAAGCCAGCCGCCCCTCCTGTCTAAATTCAGTCCGGCGATTCTGCAGCACATGTGATCCCTGTGGACAGCCCAACATAGTTCCCATGACACAGGTGGCTTGACCGCCTGCCATGCCCTGGCACCATCCTGCGCCCCTCTGGCACCCACTCACCGCACACAGTGCCGAGTGACTGGACGGCATGCCACCTGAGTCCACGATGGCACGTATGTCCCACACACCCTTCTTCAAGCGCTTTGTGAAGATCTGCAGATGTACAAGGAAGTAAGCAAAGGGTGTCAGGTAGAAGCGGAGCACAGCCTGCTGCATGCTCCATGCACTGCATGGATTGTTAGACATACACTTCATAATGAGGCTGGCGCACACACCTCAATGCCGACTTTAAGGATGATGGTCTGCATTTAGCTTTACAAGGGACATGGGGCAGGAAGTGACCACCGTGCAGATAATATTGTGCAGACATGGATCAAATGCGTTATGGCGGCCTGGCAGGGCAAGAGACCACTAGTCCAATTGCTTGTGACAACACTCCACACAGAAAGATCATGGTCAAAGCATGAAGCAAGCCGAATCCGCCCTGGTATTATGATAATGGTGATTCGCCCTGGCAATATGCTGGGGCACCTCTTTCTACGCGGGCTAAGCTCACTTTGAGAGTCTGAGCCATGAACCAGCCCCAGAATCCAGCAAGAAACACTCGGTTGGTGAACAGGTCATTGAACCCTCCGCCTGGTAGCGCAGGGATTGTGAGCAATGACGCCGCTAGTATACTGCTACCCTGCCCCCGGCAGTTCTGAGACCTGCGCAGACGGTGTTCGTATGGTATCCTTCCCTTGCGCTCTAGTTGGTTATCACTAGCAAGGAACCGTACCCAAAGAAGAATTGATCCACTCTATGCCGTCGTAGCCAGACTCCAAGCTGCTGCGTGCACTCCGTCAACTGAGATCTAACCCTCATTGCTGCTACGGCGCATAGGAGCATCACAGGGGGGACAGCTGCGGTACGTCCCGAGGTTACATCCTCTGTAACGCTGCATCCCGACGGTTGCGGTAAACAGGCGCATTGGGACCTCAAAGGCTTCAATTTGCAGCTGCTAAAAGCTCTATTTCCTGAGGAAGCTGGCCGATGGTGCGTCAAACCAGGATTCGAGAATCGAATGGCTGCCATGCCTGCGGTAGGACTGGCTTCAGAGCCAGTAGAAACAGCACCCAAAGCTCCTCAAAGGTGTAATGACATAGCTAAGTTGGAGGTGTATCAGCTCGAATTGCCCTCCAAACAATGGAAATGGCAGTGTATCCACCTGACTGTGCGAGTGCGAGGTACTGGCCCAGCTGAGGGATGCTTCGGTACTGCACGGCTGTGAACTCCCAAGATACATTTTAATGAGCCATCTCCATAGGGCTTGGAGCAGTGCCTCGGCATGGCCATAGCGGATGGATTGCGTCTTTGGCATCATCGATCGGCTCACTGGAGTCACCAGCACTGGCAGATCTGGCGAGGGCTCAATGCAGGTCTTGGCGGGTGCCGCCATTCTCTGTCCGTATCGGGGACGGATAAGTTCAGGCCAACGCGCAAGCATAATTTTCTTAGCTATGCTGCTCCTTTACGACCAAGGACTTCAACTGAAGTGAACATCCCATACATCCGGCCGGCTACCTGCCGGACCGACTGTCCACGTCCAAGAACTCCGCTCCTTACAGCTAACCGGCAATAAATAAGACTCCAACAGTCAAACGGTATCCACCCGACCGTCCTCTCATACCTAACCCTTTCCAAGCTCTTCCACACATAGCAAGAACGGGCAGTTCTCTATTCCACCAGTCCACTCCCCTCAAGCAGCCTTGCAGCTGTTAGTTTCACAATGCTCCACAGATTACACAACATCTTAAGCTGCCTGTCACCACTTGATACATCTTACATGAAATGAGCAGAAACAATGAATGAGACCCGTGCCGTCTGATACACATAGGCAGTCTTACTCTAAAATCTGACCCGCGGCACATGTCACCTCCTTCACATTAAGCTTGCTCACCAATGTTTTGTCCCCTTCAGCTGCCCTCCAATGACCCCCACACTCCGCCAGCTGCACCAGCTGACCACATCCATTCAAAGGCACATTTGCCCCGCCGCAGGGCGCTTTTCAAGACCTGGCCGCAGCCTGCCAACAGCAGACAAGCAGCAGCCGTAGCAACCCTTTCACCCCTCAGGTCCCTCCCCCACTCCCTTCCCTTGGCTGCTGGCTTCATGCAGCACACTCCGCCAGGTACATCAGCTAAGCAAATTCTTAGTAGACAAAGGGCATTCACCTCCATGTGGCTGCTGTCCATAATTACACCATTCACCTAATCCCCCACAGTTCTGCTGCTCTGCCTGTGCTGCTGCTCCCTCTTCACCACCAGAGGACCACCCTTAGGCCAAGCCTACCCTCTCCTCCCACCTTCAACCCTCCACCCCCACCAATCCCTCCTAGCTGCTCTCCAAATGCACGACATATTCCGCCAATTGAGTCAGCTGATCAAATCCTTCCAAAGGCACGTCCACTGTCGCCGGCAGCTGTGTGATGAACATGCCGCTCTCCATGTCCTGCCTCCACCCCGCCCCCTCTGCCAGTGCTGCTGCTTCCTGCTCACTCACACCCAGCAGAGAGGCAGCTTTGGCAGGGGACAGCAGGGAGTATGCCTGAGACAGCAGCTGCATCATGCGATCACGGGTGGACACCACCAAAGCATCTACAAGGGGCCGCAACTGCAAAAGCATGAAAAGACGCAATGTAAAGCAGCATGAAATCATGGTGAGAAAAGAAGTGGCTCTAGCTATGCATGCTTTAGCCATGTAGGGAGCTTGTCCCGACATGAATCACCCGTGGACCCCAGTCAGGCATCCACAAGCGGCCACAAACGCAGGATCATAAAGACGCATTGGATGTTAAATGGTACTCTAGTGTGAATTGGAGCTTGCTGGGCTGTGGCAGGGATGCTGCTTCAGCCTAGCTGCACTTGCAGTAAATTCCGGGCCAATTTCATTGGATGCAGTCATTACTCGCTACAGGACAGAGCCAGGGCAATGTTTCCCAAGCGGTGGCACACACGGAGGTAGGAAGGGAAGTGGGAGGGGTAGGAGCGAAGCGGGGAAGCGGAAAGCTACCTGGCAGGTAACCAGGGTTGAAGAGGAATGGGCAGCCATGCGTACAATCACGTCATGTTTGGCATTCACAACGTGGTTGAGGGCATTGCAGAACCACGCGAATGAATGAGAACTAAGCCTGGACTTGCCATCATATGCTCCATTGGCAAAGCGCATATCAATGTGTTTATCTCAGAGGCTCAAGCAGCTAGCAGAGGACAAGGCAGAGTGTCAACTGAAACCTAACACAAAACCAGCTTAGCATCATTATGTCCTCTAAGAAAGGTCCACCGAATTTGCAGCCACAATCTAATCATCATACCACTGGTATGGAATAATGTAAGGAAAGTGAGGAAGCTGCCAAGGCAGGACACACAGTAGCAGTGGCAACAAGCAGGCATGCTTTGCAACTCATGTTTGGGTAGCAAAGCTAGCATGCCTATGATTGAGGCGAGCAGCACAAGACACCCAAGCACAGACTGCAACACAACACAGCACTGCACCATGTCTACAGTGCAGGGCTGGGGCTATGGGGATTTATAGTCAGCTCCATGTGCTCCTGCTGTCCCTCTCACCTGCGGGCTCCATGGGTAGCCTTGTAGTGCCTGCCAAATGCCTTGGTAATGTTTGTTCCAGCTGTACTGCAGCAGCTTCCACACAGCTTCAAGCTCAGGGTTGTCCTGGGGGAGAGGGATCACAAGAATAGAGCACAATGGTACAGGTGGATGAGTAGAGGATATGCACCGCATTGCTGAGGTGCAGCCCCCCGGGGAAGTGAATGGGGCTTTGGGTAAGTCTGAGGAAAGAGCCACGGACGAGAGGAACCAGACAGAGGCAAAAATAAGGAGGCCGTGGACGCTGCGATGAGCTGTAGAGAATAACATTGCATGCGATAGAGAAAGCAGCCATGCTGCGCTATGACCTGACTCCAACCAGGAATAACGGGGTCATGTATCAGCCTGCACCTGCAGCTGTTGCTTGAGGCAGCAGCCCAAATGTGCGCCTTGCTTGGATGCTCTAGCCCAGGTCTGAGGAAATGACTTCTGCTTTCATGACAAAAGAACAATAGATACTAAGGGTCACAGGCGTCTACCTTCCATCCCGCCACTTTGGGGGACAAATTCAGCAATTTCAAGCTTCAGTATGAACACCATGCTCATGTCTATGTCCAACAGGCGGATAGTAAACTGATTCATGTCCAGCTGTTAGCTCTGGGCTTCGCACCAGACTCCCTGCAAGCTGCTATGTGCAGGCATAAAGTGAACCTATGCACATGCTGACCTTTTTAACCTCAGACGGGATGCTCTTCCAGAACATCCTTGCATCTTCCCTGCAGTCCATACATACAGGGTGTCATATTCGGTGTGAGCTGCGGTTGCAAGAAGACGAGAGCAGATGCCCCAGCAATGCGTACAGTTCCTGGCGGTAGAGGTAGCCAAGGATATGGAGGGCATGAGGCCAGTCACCAGCTAGGACTGCAGGGTCCCTTGACTGCATGAGGTACAGTGGTTCAACTGCAGTGCTAGCAAAGGAACGCGCTGCATGCGGTTGCTATCTGCTCACGTCAAGCTCTGCTCTGTCTAGGATGGGCGCGATCTGGTCGTACTGCTGGTTCTGCAACGCAGACTGCAGCTCTTCCCGCAGCGGGGAGGCTGCCATGACTCCAAACAGTATATCACTAGCTACTGAGCCTGTGCTGCTATCGTGGCTAAGTCTTTCCTCCGAACGTCTCGGACGAGAGATGAATCAAGTGCTGGTACTAAGAACCCAGAACGGCCCAGATCCCAGCTGAAAACCTCGGCTCGCTTGACACACTGGGCGAAGTAATACTTGTTCACAAGGTGCTGCTGACCATGAGATGCGAGGAGAAGCCATGAATCGAAGGCAGTACTAAGCACACCAGCACTGGCAATACAACGGTGTATGGGCAAAGTATGGTTTGTGTCCGTTTAGCCCTTGATCATGGCGCTCCAGAAGGTTTCGCTTGCAACCCAAGTCGAAGGGCTAGTGTCTGCATTAGGAGGCGTTTGTCATATGTGCATTGTGCCGACCATGCCTATAGGCCCTTGCTGATTAGTGCATATGCTACGCGCCACCACTTGTAGTGCTTGCTACTCAGAAACGTACTGAAACGATATTGCTACCATTGGACAGACAATAGCCATGGCGGCTCAGCCTGCTAGCCCAGCTTTAGCCAATCCACAAGTCATCTTGTCACTTGCGCGGGACAACAGATGGCAGGAGGTGAAGGCGCTGGTAGCCGCTGGCGCCCCCGTTAACTTCAGCAACCCGGTAAGTTTATCTCATCCTCGTTGAGACCGTCATGGCCACCAACAACCAGCTTAGCAAAGTTTGAGCTCGAATCTTCTCCTGTGCAGATGGGCCAAACTGCTCTCCACATCGCCAGTCTTTGGGGAAACTTAGCTACTATCAGTGTCCTCGTGCAGCTGGGGGCTGATGTCAATGCAATGAACGAGAGGTGAGGGTCCACCCCTGCAATGAGTGAAGGGCCTTGCCTTCAAGAAGGAGAAGTTGTTCTACCGCACGTGCCACACCTTCCCGGGAAGGTCTGAGACAAAACACCTCCATGCCCGTGCCATGTCAAGCAGTCCCAACCACTGCATCAATTACCATCATGCATGCGGATCTTTGTGGCCTCCAGCTGGAGGCGCCACTGTTCTTACTTCAATTTGGCAGGCTCACCTCATACTATTGTTACATTCCATGACATGCTATAGCAAAAAGTGCCATAGGCCCATAGTATACTGATAGGAAGGTATTTGCACCATTTTGTTGGTCGTTATACCACTCTCAAGGGTTGATAGGGCGTTTGTAAGATGCAAGAACGCACGGGCTAGAAAGCATAATGCACTGTAGGTGGCCTATGTATATAGCACCGCACTATACAGTGCACCAATGTAACCATGGACAGTGTTGCAGCCATGCACTAGAAGGCATTAGATGTTATGCACTTACATCCAGCTCCCTCTCAGACCCCCTTGACCTCTTCTGGACTGTCTGACCATAAGGTGCTTCAGTCTCTGTAAGCTGTTCCTCAAGCAAGGTCCCGAAGGCCCTAACACAGCTGCTCATCAAACCTTCTTACAACAGGACCTCTTCCTATCTCTTGCTGCTTCACCCCATGGATTGCACTGCCCTGAACTTTATATCCTGTACCGAGCAGATCCCCTTGAAGTGCTGTTGGTCCATCATCAAGTGCCAGCTGTCAAAAGTGTTAACGTTCACGGGTTGGGCACATTTCTTACACATAGGAGCTCAATTCCGTTCACATCCGTGAATCATGATGGGGTTGACTTGATAGCACGAATCCAAAACCTCGTAGACAGAGCTACCCAATGCCACATGATAGGGTAAGGGCTAAATTCTTGTTCCTTGCTGCTTTTTCCCCAGGGGTTGCACTGCCCTGCACTTTGCCGCATGTGCCAAGCAGAACCCCCTGGAATGTTGTAAGCTGCTGCTGCAGTCTGGTGCCAACGCTCACATGCCAGACATGATGGGCTTCATGCCTTTTGAGCGAGCAGAGCTGCCTGAGGTGCGGGTGCTGCTGGGGGGACCAGACCAGAGGCTCTTTGATTACGCAGGTGGGTGGCTGCAGAGGTTAGGTTACAAGGTTGGGGAGGGGGGCATCCACCGAGTTAGGCATAGTGACCATCAGCGAAACCCAAATGGGGGTGCTTTGTACACAGGTAGGGGTCGTTAGAGTGGGCGGGCTACTTTGAATGCGACTAGATCGAAGGTGGCGTCCGACAAGCTACCATACAATTTTCTTCACTGAAACATTCCCCCACTAAGGCCCAAAAGAGGGGGGGGGGGCGAGTTTTGGCAAAGGGTGGGCTGCATGTTGGGGTCCCCATGCAGGACAGGAGCAGATTAACCGTTGGTGGCTGGTGGTGAGTATGTTTTGGGATCTTTCTGTTGCTTTGCGGACCAGACCAGAGGCTGTTCAAGTGTACAGGCGGGCGGGGATTGAAGACAAGGAGATGGGTCTTGGAAGGGAGGGCCCAGTCCAAGAGATCAGCAGTGAAAGGGCCTGGGGGCTGGGCGGGGGGGGGGGGGAGGGGCCATCAACGGGTGCTGCTGGGGAACGGTGGCTCTGTTTGATGTAGCATGTGGCTGGGTAACAAATATGAGATATCAAGGGGTCGAAGGAGGTCTAGGAGGGGAGTAAGATATTTTGGGGCGTCCTGGTGCGAAAGGGGGGAAGCGACCCTTGGCTGCTGAGTAGGGGGGATGGGGTGTTGTATAGTGAAGAAGGAAAGGGGATGCTAAGACCACACAAGTGGGTTTTTGATTTGGACGGGTACTTGTGAACATGGTGAAAATGTTCGCCCTGGTGCTGCCCTCGGCCAATTCTGACCATCAGTTTGGACAGCTACCGCATCATCCTGGGACCATTTTTTTTCTACCGCGATCTAGTCCTCTACTCGGAACCCTATCCCAGGTTTGGGGACCTTTCGCACAGAAACGCGGTGTCGTTGCCGGGAATCGAACCCGGGCCTTGCCAACCGAAGTCGGCAATCTGAACCACTAGACCACAACGACCTGTGGTCAAGGGTGGGTGGGTATCTGGGGGATGAGCAGTCATGGTAAAAAGTTATGAATTGCTGGGACTGGGAGCTGGGGTTGGGGGCCTGATGACAGGCTTGCTGACTCTACAGCTGGGTGGAGACACACGCGCCATGGTCAAAGCGAGAAAAAGCTGGGAGGGTGTGGGAGTTGGGGTGCCACTGTGCTGTAGCTAATGACATCAGAGGAGGGGGGAAGAGGGCGGGGGAGGGGGAGGGGAAGGGGAATGCCTGGGATTTGGGGTTTGCAAGGTGTAGGGGGGGGGGGGGCTCAGGGCTTCTGCAGGGGGCGCTTGCTAAAACCTGAGGAGGAGAGTGTTTTGCAGGGTAGGGAGAGGGCCGGCCTGGGGTTGATATTGGGGTGGGAGGGGTGCTGAGGGGGCCTGGATAATGGTTGCTTCAATGTGCAGGAGGGTGGAGCGACATGATGCGGGTGGATTGGGAACGAGGCTGCAAAGGTAGTGGGGTGGTGAAAGGAACGATATAGGGGCAGGCAAGGGCAGGGAAGGGAAGGGGAGGAGGGGGCAGGCCAAAGAAGGCGACAGGGAGTGGCAGAGAAGCTGGTTGAGACCGGCGGTGGTGGTCACTCGGAGGTGAGATCTTGCTATGGGAGTTGAGTAGCTCAGAGGGAGTATGGTGTGGGGAACTAAGAGAGGTGTGGGTGTGGGGAGGGGGGGGGGGTCCGCTGGTGGGTGAGGTCAACTCGGACTTTGTTCTTTTTTGCAGCTGGACTTACGTTTTTGGGTGGTGGTGAAAGGAGATGGGGACAGGCCAGCAAGACGCAAGGAGAAGGGAATAAAAGGTACAGCTGCACAAGTGTTTGGGTAATGTAACATAATAAGGAGAAGTAGCACGACAACAACTGGTACTCTGTTCCACCTTGCTGTGTCTATAACGGCTTGAGGTGCAGGGCCTGCCATAAAATGTAATAGCACGTACCTAGGTGACTTCCTTCATGGCAAGAGGTCCTTCATAGGCCTCCTCCTGGGCGCCCCCGGTCCTGACCCAGAGCGAAGTCACCCTCACCGTGTGTAACCTGTGCCAGGCCATTGTCAACCTTTTTATGACGGCCAGCACTGTTATGAGTTATTGTTGACCTTGTCAAGGCCACTCATCTGTCCCTAATCATATCGCTCGTACGCGCTACCTATATGAGATGGATCACTGCACAGCTTTCGGGCCGTTCAGCGCCTGCGGCATAACTCCATTCAGTTTGATAGTATCTGAAGAGCAGAAATCGAGACAAAGAGCTGCATATTGAGACACATGCTACATATGTGTGACAGGTGAGCTCAAACAGTACCTCTTGATCTCAAGGCCTTAGCCCTGACATGTTACACCATGGACGACCTCCTAAACCCTAGCCCTGACTCCCACTAAATGCAACACTTGCAGAGCAAGGCAAGGTGGAGGAGTTGTCCCAGCTGCTGTCCTCTGGTGTGGTGAACAGCCTCAAGGTGGTGGACAGCAATGGATGCCATGCCCTCAACCTGGCACTGCAGGCAGGGAAGAAAGCTACTGTAGAGGTGAGGGGCCAAGGGGAGGGGGCAAGGGGGCCAAGGGGGGAGGTACGAGGGCATGGTAGGCTGCTGGGAATTGCCCTCACTGGTTATCACTCAACATGACATGTGGCATAGCAGGACGGACAGAAAGCTACTGTGGAGGGGAGGCTGTTGAAAGACGGTTGGGGGAAGAGAAAGAACAGTCAAGGGAGGAGGGAACTTGGGTGAGGGAACTTGGATAAGCTGCTGATGGATGTCCTGCCATGGTGATGAGTAAGCATCTCACAGGGCATAGGAGTACTGGTGCGAGGGTGGTAGGTAGTACTGCGCCTATGGACCGTCTCTAGTTATGGTTATCTAGCCACTAGCGCAAACTATAGCAGGCTGGGCAGAAAGTTACGGTAGGAGGTAGGGTGGAAGAGGGGAGAGCAGCATGCCGTGGGTGCCTGGGTGATGGCACAGGCAGGCTGCTGTTGGACCTCCAGCCATCATTTGTATCCCAGCATCTGACATGGCATAGCAGGCAGGTCAGAGAGCTATGGTAGAAGATAGGGTGCAAGAAGGAGAACGGAATGGGGCGGGGGTTAGGGTGAAAGCATGGCAAGGCTGCTGCGGCATCATTATGGCGATCTTTAGACGCAAAAAGATATCTATTAAAATAGATTTATTTAAAACTTGTCTAGACAAGGTCCGTAGGACTGCTGCGTAGCAGCAGGGCGTCAGCACTGGCACGCAGGGTCAGGACATAGTACTAATCCGTAGCATTAGGTATGTAGATAATATAATTGCTTTACCGTTTCAAAGTTAACTAAACAGCCATGGAGGCTGGCCACTTCTATACGTGTAGAAATGTTGGAGAGAGAAGCAGGGGAGGGGAGCGGACAGGGTGAGGAAATTGGAGAACTGCTGTGGACCCGCTGCCACTGTCATGGCCACGTATCAGGCACCAACAGATACCATGTTCCCTGGTGAGGTGTGGTTGCAGTCCAGAAGTGTTATGCCTGCTAGTCATACCATGTCGAGGCTGTGTCCATTGTTTATGCGCCTGTCTCAGCAGCACTCCTGGTTTTCTGCACCTGTAGCTGTGCCGCTGCTTTTTCCAGTCCGCTTCCTTTCATTGCAGCATCCTCATCGTTGGTTGTTCGGCATCATGCTTCCGTCATAAACACCACCCCTTTGCTTCTCTTTCATCCCGATGCTGCTTATCTCCTCCTTTGCTCACAAGGAGTGCACTGTCGACAAGAGGCCAGGCAGGGGTGATAAACAACATGAAATAATATCTCTACCAAGAGTAGCTGGTCATGAGTAGCTGGTGTGTTAGTATTTGCCAGAGTTGACCCTGGCACAAATGTTTCCCAAGCTTGTCCAGTGCATGTACCATTAACATCATTTTCCTAAATGAAGGGTATTACATTTGAAGTGGTTTCTTTTTGCTTCTCGTCGCCGGCAACCCTCACTCCCACACTGTGTCCAGTAACAATCTTGTCCCTCAAACTGCTCACTGCACACCAGCACTTTCTCCTGGAATTAATCATACATAGGTGCTGTTGATAATACATCCTGGGGTCACTGTGATCCCAGACACGACCCTGGATCGCACCACTGCGCTCATGCAATCACCAGAAGTACATATTGTTCTGCTTTCTGTTTAACCTCCAGGGTGCTGCTGAAGGTAGACCCGGAGATGACCGTGCTCCCAGACCCTGGCCACAACACTGCCGCACATTCAACCTAGAGAATCACCTAGGTTTATGAGATACATCACTGCACAGCTTTTGGGCCGTGCAGCACCCGCCACATGACTCCAACCAGTTTGGTAGTGTGTTGAGAGGGAAACCAATGATCACCTATGTTTCCACCCTTTGTTTCCTGCAGGTGCTGCTGAAAGTTGACCCTGAGATGGCTGTGCTCCCAGACATGACGGGCAACACCCCCCTCCACCTCGCTGCAGCATCTGGTGACCCCGCATTAGTCAAGCGCATCCTGGAGTTCAAGCCCGGGCTGGATGAGCGCAATCTCAACCTCACAGACTACACCCAGGGGCAGTGGACATCAGGGGAGGAGACCATCATACCGGTGGATAAGGCGCCACTGCATTGTGCTGTGGAGAGTGGCAATGTGGAGGTGGTGCAGCTGCTGCTAGATGCGGGTGAGGGCTTCCGGGGGTTAGGAGGGTGGGGAGATGACGGGGCTGAAAGAGCCCATAGTTGGTGGCTTGCCGTTTGAGGACAATTTGAACCCTATAAAGAGAAAATACATACGCACTTTCTGGGTTGGCAGTCGAGAAGGCACTAGCTGGGGGGGGGGATGGTCTGTTTAGCGGAAAGGTGGAGTTGGTGGAGGCAGATAAGGGGATGGGGTTTAGGGTCCAGGTCTGTGAAGGAAATAGTGTTTTGTATACCGGTAGTAAACATGCTGTTTGTTCAAGGCAGATGAGGTGAGAGGGCTTAGGGTGTTGGTATATGGGGCACTAGCTGTGGTGTGTGTTATTGCCTGGCCTTGCTTGAGGGATGTGTAGGGCAGGGAAGACCACTGGAGGTTAATGCATGAGTAAGGGGCCATGTACTTTATTGTCTTGTACAAGGCTGCAGCCCTTGCAGCTTCACAGCTACAAGGTTTGTGTTCACAATGCTTCTGTTTAAAAAACTGCTCGTTCTTGGAGAGTGAAATTGCCCATCAGCACATGTTAGTATGGACAGGAGCTGGACCTTTGTTTCCTGACTGGCAACCTGGGTTGGTGAAGACGAGGGATTAGGTAATGCTTGTTTTGGGCCTGTCAGCTTCTGAAAGGAGCTCACTGGTGGTGTTTTCCCTTGTCTAGTAAACTGGTGAGTGTGACAAGGGCAGGTGAGAAACCAAAGGGGCCCTAGCCTGAAGATTTGGGGCAAGTGCACCAGGCACTGGAAATAGATGATGCGCATAACTTCACATTTCGTGGTGGTGACTTTCACTGAGAGGTTGAGGGAGAGGAGCTGCTGGGGTAGTGGCAGCTTCACAGACGTTTCTCCAATTACGGGGGGATGGAGTAGGGTCCTAGCTCCTGGCACTGCCTGGGTGAAGATAGCTGAGGACTGGGGATGGTGGTGCCGCAGCTGCTGAGTAGCGATGATAAAAGAGGCCGAAGGTTTTGGAGTGCAGTTGTACCCACTTGCAGCTGCACAGGAACAAGGGTCTTGTCTGCAAATGCGTGTGTACAATTTATGAGGTAGATCACTGCACAGCTTTCAATCCATGCAGCGTCCGCCGCATGAGTCCAACCGTTTTTGTAAATGCACAGGTGCATGGGTAAGAACCATTCAGTCAATGTGCTTGGAGCCTGAAGTGGGCCCCTCACCAAATTCTTACAGGCTTAGCATGATACAGCCCTCTTCGCAAGGACCACCCTTGCACAAGCCTGCACTTCCAAGCTTTGCAATTTCCTGCTGCTTCGATGGTTTCATAGTAACAATGTTGGTAAAAGTGGCAATATCTGCTGTCGTAGCCAGATTTGCCATACGTCTTGTGGTAGCATTTTCAAGCAGTGCACTGGCTTGTGTCCAGGCACTGCTGTAAACACTTTAAATGACAACAGCAGCAACCCCTTCCTCTGATTGCTCCAGCTAGTGGATTGATGCTGCAGGAAGAATCTGACCTAGACCAGCCCAAGAAAGACGTCAAGTGTTGTTTAGCGGCAAGAAGTGTGGAGTTACACATAATGCCCCAGGATCCTCCCTCCGATTAAGAGCCCCGCAGGTCACCTCCTGTGCCTTTCAACACGAGCCACTAGACACCAGCCTCGTGTGCACACCAGCTCAAAATCCAGCCCGTAGCCACATCTCACAAGTTTCACAAGACTACCCCGCTGTCTTCGTGTCCAGGTGCCGCCGTGAACCCCTTAGACTACAACGGCAACAGCTCCCTCCACTTGGCACTCCAGGATCAGGAGGAGGAGCTGGTTGAGCTGCTGCTGCAGAGAGGGGCCGACCCCAACCAGCCCAGCAAAGATGTGAGCAGCCCTCTTCACATGGTGTCACAACGGGGGCCCTTCACGCTCATGGAGCTGCTGCTGCAGTTCAAGGCGGACCCCACCAAGTCCAGTGAAGATGGATGGACGCCACTCCATTTGGCGGCAAGGGCGGGGGCGGGGCCCAAGGTGGCGGCATTGCTGGCGGCGGGGGCACAGCATGGGGGGTTGAATGGCCAGGGGAACACGCCACTGCACTTGGTGAGAGGGAGGGAGTCAGGGGGGGGGGTGCAAAAGGGAGCTGAAGCGTTGAGTTCAGCCAGTGGGTTGCGGTGTTGGAGCTGCGGGTTTGCACCACAGTGCAGTCTATTGATATCTCGCCATCTCAGCATGTATTATTGCATCTCTGGAAAGGGGATATGGTACTTCAGCATCATTGCCACGTGTTCACATTCTGGTGAGTTGGAAAAGTTTCTCCAGTGGTGCGGCCATACATAGCGTGATGGTTGTCACATATGGTTATCATGGCTTTCTTCGCTTTGTGCTCGGTACCTTACACTAGTGACATCAGGCAGGGTCTAGCAACATTAGCGTAGCAGGGTACCTGGGTGATTGCCAGTCACAAAATTTGGTCGTTTCCACCTAGCAGCCCTGTGCGATTGCCACACCTTAAATGTCTGTTATGTTATGTTAAAGCATACTCTCCCGGGGCCTGCACTGGTCTATCAAACAGAACTGCATTCGGCGTCGCTGGTGTCGAGGTTTTTTGGACGCTAACAAGCAGCAGTTCCCACCTTGGAGTCAAATCTTGCATTCCGTGTAGCCCCATAGCACATCAAGCAGCTTGTATTGCTCCTTTGAAACTAATGCTTATATACTTCACTCAGAGAACTTAGGTTAGCAAGATGAGGCGTGACCTCAACAACATGCATCAGCAGTGTATCACCTAAACTTACATTCCAGCCTCGTCTATTCATTTACCCTTCATGTTGATCATACCAAATATACATTCGGTGCTTTCCTGTCCGCCTGGATGCTGCCCCTACGTGTCCTCTTTACATTGCATGTTTCCGACTCCCAACTTCACCACCGCAGAAAAGCCATCTCATGGTAGCTGCATGGAAGTGGGCAAAGGAACTGATCTTGCATCATACCGTCTACATGTAAACAGCTCTATGCTTTGCCCTTGCTGCTGCAGGCATGTGTGAATGGTCATGTTGCAGTGGTACAGCAGCTGCTGAAGGCAGGGGCAGATGCAGCAGTGGCAAACAAGGAGGGCAGAACGCCATTGGACATGGCCAAGAACGACCAAGTGAAGCAGGCATTGCAGCAGCAGCCGCAGTAGGTGTTAATCGAGCATTACTAGAGTGGAGCGGTTTGGGATCAGCAGGGGGTAAGATCAGCAGGAGCAGAAGATGCATGTGGCTGCAGATCTGGCTGGCATTCTCGGACCCCTCAGAGGGGTCTCAGGTATTGTGTGTATGTGTGTGTACATCTTACATTGGCAAACCGTTGCCTTGCATGCCGGTGCCACAGTTTACTACAAGGGACAGTGTGTGTGTTTGCCTGCGAAGGGACAGTAATGTAACAAGCATAGCCTGTACGACATACGGCGTGCAGAGGGTACTGAGCTTTTGCACAGGCTGGTATACGTTTGTTCGGTACCTGTGGCCCGTGGCTCCATTAACAATCACAGGAGCTAAGGAACCCACCAGACCCGACTCGCTTACTGGACCATGGATGCGAGGTTGTGCCTTGCACACCTTACTGGGCGCCGAGAAAGGTAGCAACGTACCCAAGACTATATCTAGACTGATGAACCTTATACAAACAATAGAATAGGCCACTTCACTGACTCAGCTAACAGCCAGTTCCTACCGGTGGGCACGATCAGGGTTACATCCGTTTCAATGATGGGCGGCTGAAGGTCCTGCTATCTATGTACATGGTAGACACTGAGACGATTGTGCGACCAGCTTGATGCCCGCGCCTGCAGAACTCTGAGCAGTAAAGCAGAGCCACAGATGGGTGAGTATAAGGACCTTCTGTTGTGAGTGCAGAGCTGCGCAGCGTCAAAATGTATGCATCACTGGCCTTTTGCTGCGTAGACTGCGCCTCTGAAGGTCTCACTGGCAAGCAAGGCAGGGCAAGGCTGGCAGCGGCTGGCATCGGAGCTTGTCACTGCTCTCAAAAGGTGCGGCGCGTCAACGAAAGAAAGCCCTACATAGCGGGACTGGGGGCATCTGGGCTAGTTGTTAAGCAAATGCAAGCGCTGCGGCATTCCCCGTTAACCGCGCATTGCCGTGCATTCAACCTTAACCGCAGACGGTTGGTCCGTGTATCACCAGTAGCAAGCATGGCAGGTGTGCAGGAGTATATCGACAAGCACAACCTTCAGAAGAAGGTGGAGGATGTGCTTAACTCCTGTGTGAAGGCTCGCCCAGAGGAGCCTTTGTCATTCATGGTGTGTAGGCGTTCTAGAAGCACTAGTACCGCCCCTAAGCTTCAGTTGATCGATCTGCACTTTTGTCAGCAAGTTGCACGTGGTCGACGCAGCGTGTATGCGATAGCTTATAGTAGACATATGCACCTGCCTGTAGGCAAAGGAGCTCTTGGGGTCTACCGAGCCCAAGATTACCAAGATAGTGGCCAGGCAGATCTTCGACTCTCGCGGGAACCCTACCGTGGAGGCAGATGTGCACACCCACAAGGGCAGCTTCAGGGCCGCTGTGCCCTCCGGGGCCTCTACTGGTATTCATGAGGCAGTGGAGCTGAGGGATGGTGATAAGAGCAAGTAGGTCAAGCCTGCAAGCAGCATAATGTCGCTCTGGAACACGACGTCATTATCTCATCTGCTGCAGGTACATGGGCAAGGGCGTGTCCAAGGCCGTTGACAATGTCAACAATATCATTGCTCCAGCCCTTATCGTAAGCAATCGTTGCCATTACGAGTAGCTGGCAGTCTTCCGGCAGGTTCCATCACGCGTTTCGTGTTGCAGGGCTTTAACCCTACCGAGCAGAAGGCCATCGACGACAAGATGATTGAGCTTGATGGGACTGAGAACAAGGGCAAACTGGGCGCAAACGCTATCCTGGCTGTCTCCATGGCCGTTGCCAAGGTAAGCTGACTGTATGTTGACTGCTTCCGACACAATAACCCCAGCCACATGTTCCTTCTTTGATCGAGCTCATGGCTTAGTCTTTCCACTCTAACCGAGCCAACAATTACTTTGCTCCCTCTCTACGCAGGCTGGTGCTGCAGAGAAGGGCGTCCCTCTGTACAAGTACATCGCCCAGTTGGCAGGCAACAGCAAGCTGGTAAGCATCAGCAACGGGGGTGGAAGCCACCACAAGCAACTGGCTTGCATCCTGCAGCTAGCATGGTGGCACAAGCTAGGTACTGAGGGTACCAAGCATTCAATGGCACAACCTAGCAGCCTACAGATGCACCAGTAAAGCGTTTTGGTGAAGAGATGTGGACAACACCAGCTGCCTCTGCCCAGATGGCCCTCGGACAACATGCATATCTACGCCCTACTCATGGTGTCGTTGCCTATGTACATGGTCAAGGCAATGGCAGCACGTGTGGTGGGTCCTCCATGCCCACAGTTTTCTCATGGCCAGAGCTATGAATGCACCTGATAGTACAGCGACTCTTGCTATCTTTGCCTGTGTATGGTCAAGGACTGTGCAGTGATCTATGTCATATATGGTCAAGGACAATAGTAGCTCTGCAGCAATAATCAGTGGGATGAGCCCCTGATGTCATATGTTGATGGTGCTGTCCTGCAGGTGCTGCCTGTGCCTTCTTTCAATGTAATCAACGGTGGTGAGCATGCGGGTAACGGCTTGGCCATGCAGGAGTTCATGATTCTGCCTGTGGGGTGAGTGGCAGCAAGATTATCGGTTGAGCACAATGGAACTGCAGATTGAACAAGCACAGCTTTAGTCAATGCTTGGAAAGTGCCCCAGTGCTGACCTCTTGGGCCTGCCACTTTTTTCCACTTTCGCAGCTAGAGCATGTGCAACTTCAAACAGCTCCCAGGAAGCTTAGATCCATCATGCAAGGTTCACTAGATGTGTTTTTGGGCATTCAGAAAGTGGGCTTATTGGCTTTATGGCCTCTTTTCCTGTTTCTCGCATACCTTTGTCAGTGGTTAGACATGAGGCTTTTTGACCACCTGGTGTGTTTATGTCCACCCTGGGAGTTTTGCCTCCCTCCTCTTTCCTGGGTCTTGTTGATGTTACGTATGGAGCGTCCACCTGGTGCACCTCCTGGCCGACCTGCTGTGTTGCACCTGGAAGCAGGATGAGTGTTGTGATCTGCTGTTGCCTTTGCTGTACTGCAGAGCCAGCTCCTTCAAGGAGGCCATGCGCATGGGCAGTGAGGTGTACCACAACCTGAAGAGCCTCATCAAGGAGAAGTACGGTAAGTAGGGGCCCTTGGAGTGTCAGGGCAGCGCTCATGTGCTGGTATGCTACACTGTGCAGCTTGCGATTGGTGAGATAGGCTATTCTGAACAGCTAACGGGACCTCAGTACCCGTTGTGTGCGGAACAAAAGGGGTGGATGTAGGCATAACTAGTCAGACCAGTGCTATCCATAGTGCAGTGTGTGTTTCTAACAGTATTGAAGTTGATGTCTTGAAGCGCTTGCTGCTTGCATGCTGTGGCTTTTAGAGTCGTGCCTGATGGGCATCTTAAAAGGGATTTCAGGCGTCCTGGGTTCTGGGAGATATAGATATGCTTATCCAGCACTTATAGAGTGCTTTAGGGTCCTTAGGCACCATCTTCCTGTTAACTGTAAGGAGATATAATGTTCATCAGACAGTGAGAGTTTGTTCCTTATGATTCTC
This sequence comes from Pseudopediastrum boryanum, assembly GCA_963556185.1. Classification (NCBI taxonomy): domain Eukaryota; kingdom Viridiplantae; phylum Chlorophyta; class Chlorophyceae; order Sphaeropleales; family Hydrodictyaceae; genus Pseudopediastrum; species Pseudopediastrum boryanum. The sequence goes on from OY744496.1 coordinate 4,257,996, forward strand.
GGCATCAGAATTTGCTGTGGCAGTGTGCAAAGCAGTGACAGGGCACCTGCTGGAAGCCTAGTTATGGTCCCCTGTGTTGGGTAACGCATAACCAAACAATCATTGAAGGTATGGCAACCGCAGAAGGGCTGCTAGGTAGAAGAGACCAAACACACACGACCATGATGCCCCAAGGATCCTTCTGGTTCCCTGTGTGTAGGCCTTGATGCCTGCAATGTTGGTGATGAGGGAGGCTTTGCCCCCAACATTGCTGACAACGAAGAGGGCCTGAAGCTGCTCACTGGAGCCATTGAGAAGGCAGGGTACACGGGCAAGGTAAGACACACACGGCGATATGGGCCAGATCACATCACAGCTTCTAGGCAGTGCAAGTTCATGGCATCAGCCAAAAGCAGTTTGGTTTTTTGTGGAGAATCAAGATTGTAGGCATAGGACACGATACAGCTTCAGGCCATGCAGTGCCCGCGGCGTTACGCTAAAGCAAGTTGTTTATTGTGTGGAGGGGCACAGAGCTATGTATGGAAGTTTACAACCGTAGGAAGCTGGCCTCGCTCTTTGAGTACAGGTCTGTAAGTCATGAGAGGAAAAATTCATAGGAAGATAGCGCACAGTGTTGTTTGGTCCCTATTGCAGTCCTGAGTTATGATACAACACTGTACCATTTGAGTGATGCTCGGCAATGCAGTAGAGACACCCGCATCCCCTTTGGAATCGGGGCCAAGATGAGCAGCAGAAGGGCCCAGTATGGGCGTGATGCATGAAGAGGACTACCCCACATGGTGTTTTTCTGAGACGGCAAGAATGCACTAGCAGGCAGGCAGCAAGGATGGCATAAGCAGCTGTGGTGGAGTTGCACAGTTCCCTTTGTTCGGAGTCTTGAAGACCAACCTCTCCGGTCCGTTGGTTCTTGCTGCCTTTGCTAAACTCTTTTAGACTGTCTGTGCAAGCTCTACGCTCGAGGGGAGCGGGGCTGGTATGGTCATGCTACACAATTTGTATTCCACAGGAACAACAGAACCAGGCTTTAGATGGTATACCACTCCCGGGACATCATGGGTGGGTTGAAGCTGTGGTTCTGTGACCTCTGATGCATTGTAAAAGCTGTTTTGAATTGTCTCGTGATGGTTCATGCTTGCAGGTGAAGATTGGCATGGATGTGGCTGCCTCCGAGTTCTTCACAGAGGACAAGATGTATGACCTGAACTTCAAGGAGAAGGACAATGACGGCTCTGGCAAGAAGACTGGGTGAGTGTCTGGGTGATGAGGGCACACTGGGGGAGACAGGTGCTGATAGACATAACTGCCACCTTGCTGATATGTCAAAGCATAAGGCGCTCGTATGTCCTGCTCCCCAACTGTTATAAAATCAGCTAGGTGGAACAGGTAGGTGGGATGCGTTTGATATACAGCCATATTCACAAGACAGCGCATGTAACGGGATGAGCCACAGCGCCACTGATAGCAGGTGGGCAAGCTTGGAACCAGCACTCATCTTTTGGAGCTCCATGCGATATGGGCTATGCCTGTGCTTGTTCTGTGGACCATGACTACCAGCTTGTTTGCATTGCATTTTGCTATGGCATATTTTGGGACTCAATGATATCTACCACGCTGCATGCTGTCTTACCTGGGCTGCCTCCCTTGCCTTTTGTTCCCTGCAGTGCTGAGATGTTGGAGATGTACAAGGGCTTTGTTGAGCACTACGGTGTGATCACCATTGAGGACCCCTATGAGCAGGATGACTGGGACAACTGGAAAGCGATCACCACTGCACTGGAGGGCAAGTGCCAGATTGTGGGTGACGACCACCTGGTGACAAACCCCACTCGTGTGAAGAAGTCCATTGAGGAGAAGTCTTCTAATGCTCTGCTGCTGAAGGTGAGTGAGTGGACGAGGGGAGGTGGCCCTGTGCAGGTGGGAGGGGGGGGGGGCGGAGGGTTCAGCTTAGACCCCACCCCAGGTTGTCCCCTCCCTCCCACCCCACTCCCCTTTATTCTGGTTGGGATGGCTCCGAATTTAGCAGTGCTAGGGGTATCAGAGCAGTGCACCGTGGAAAGCTGTGAAACCAGTAGCAGGAGATAGGTCTTAAGATGACAATATGCGGCGCAAATAGAGAAGGACATCTGCTGCTGATCCCCAGCTGGAAGTTAATCGACCTGATTCACCTCATGTCGCAGACTAAGCGCTTATTGTTTTGCATAAGGCAAGTATCCTGTGCAGATATGTGCTGACAATGCTGCCGATGTGCTCCTCCTCCTCCTCCTGCACTTGTGTACTGCTGTATCACAGGTGAACCAGATTGGCAGCATCACCGAGTCCATTGAGGCCGTGAAGATGTGCAAGGCAGCAGGCTGGGGGGTGATGACCAGCCACAGGTCTGGTGAGACTGAGGACACCTTCATTGCTGACCTGGCAGTGGGGCTGGCAACAGGGCAGATCAAGACTGGCGCGCCCTGCAGGTGAGAGGAGGGTGATCTTGAAGGGGTTTCTGGGGGGTGCAGCAATGGAGGAGCTGGGCATAGAATGATGTGTGGCAGTAGAGCATCAACAAACAACCTGTGGTTAACGTTCGGGTCCCAGACCTGAAGTCGAAACGGCATATCAGACGACCTGGCAGCAAGGGTGTTGCATGGTTGATCAGGCCGAAAATTGCCAGCTGCACTGGACAGTAAAGTTGGGGTTTGCTTCCATCTGTACTTCGGGGGTGATGGCAGGGGTTGGGTATCCATTGCAGTAGGCCACAGCATTAAATATACTTACACTGCGAAAGCACTTTGCGAATAAGGCGGGAAGGGACGGTAAGGCAGAGGTTTGGGAGCAGCCAGGGGTAATAAGTATCCATCTTGGAAGAGATGGAAGTCGTGCTTAGGCGCAGAAGAGGCTAGAGCTGACACTCCTTGCAGTCAACGTACAGTATGAAAATTATGCAGGGTCCTTATCAGGGATTAGTGAATTTCTGGTCATGCCGGAGGTGGTAAGGTTTGACTTATGTGGGGGCTTGGTGGCTGTTTCTGGCTGAATAGGGATTCATGCTGATATTTTGCCAATAGCTTTTTACCAGGAGATCGGTGCTCTGATGTATAGGATCCATAGCTAGGGGTTTGACAGGGCTGATACCAAATGCACAGGGCTTTGTGAGAGGACCATTGGGATGACAGTGCCATGGTAGAAGCGGGCCTGCATATATTTTGCGACTGCTGCTTTTTGACAGCTATCGATTTGATACTAAGGGTTTAGGGACCCAAACTTAGCATGAGTCAAGCTGCCAGTCTCAGTCGTTAAGACCTGCTCAGTGGCAGCAGCTCACACTGGCAAGTTCCACACCATTTCGATCATGTCGTGTGAAGGCAGCATGTCATCCGATTGAGCTGCCTGATTTGAACGTGGTTTTTTTGGCTCTACTTTCCCTCTGGTGCTGACAGTCTGCGACCTGTCTACTGCTTGATTCCTGTGCTAGGTCTGAGCGTCTGGCCAAGTATAACCAGCTGCTGCGTATTGAGGAGGAGCTGGGCGCTGATGCTGAGTATGCTGGTGAGAACTGGCAGTACATTGCCATTGCATAAATGGCAAGGCAAATGTAGGCAGGGTTGAATGGGGTGCCAAGACGTAGCTTGGGCTGTGGTGAAGTTGGCGAATATTAGGGTTTGGTAGGTGTAAGGCTATTGATTTGGCCTGTATTACCTGCTGTTGCACTGTTGTTTTGACCCCGTGAAGGTCGTTGCATCTCCTCAGCATTGTGTCAGGGGTTGCTGCTAGGTGTGGTTCAAGAACCACAGTAGAGTTACGAGACCTGGTGTGTTGCTATGCGTGCATGCACTCTGTTTGTGCTTTGAGTAGTATGGACAGTCGTTTTTGGAACGGTACAGCCTTATGTGGCTGTAGGAATGACCTGTCGCCGAGGTGCGGATCACATCACCGTGGGGCCCAACTTGCCCTGTCACGAATTGCTACATGGTCGTAGGTGCGTTGCATGTTACTTCATATGGGCCTGCCAAGGAGTGTAGGACCGCTTCACGTCATGCAGTCGGGTGATTGAGCCACCCGACCACCCACGCTCATCAGCGTCCATGGTGGCTTCCTAAGGTATAGTGTCCTACAGTGATGCCTATTGCGGGGTAGAGAGGGCAGATGCAAATGATCCCTAACGGAGATTTGCCGAAGTGCTGCCGAGATACATGGGAGGGTTGCTTGCAGTAGCACTACTACTACAGCGCGCCATTTTAGGTTTGCCGCGGTCTTCCTAACTCCTAAGCTCCATCTTACCCGTTTGCTCCCGGAGTATAAAGCGCCTAACGTCCAAAGTTTAGTATCTGACGCTCATACTTGCCTTCGAAGTTCTTGTATCGCAGACCGCCGGCCACGTCTACTAAAGACAAGCACAATGGCTGGAGCTGCTCGGTCTGCTTTCTCCATATTCTTCCCCGTCGAGGTGTACCCCGTCGTGGCCCCCGTCGTGCTGGTGGCTGGTCTGTTCACCGGCATGATGACAAGGATTATCAGCGTCGACCCAGACTGCGAGTAAGTTTCTCACTTGCCGTGCCAGCCTCCATTTAGCAAAAGCTAATATGGGCTCTGTGAAGCAACCACTTGTCGCAAGAGCAATGGCATAACAGAGTCGGGTATAATTTATATGTATCTTTTTACCCTGTGCGCAAGTAAGGAGTGCATTGAGCTGTAACAGTAAACGCAAGCCTTTGCCGAGACGTGGCAAGTTAGCAAAATGTGGAGCCCCCTGTCCAGGCTCATCCTGCATGCCGCTAATTTTCTGAACACATGCCATCCTTCAATGCTTCGCAGCAAGGGTCAGGCTCCTCTTGTCCTCGACAACCCCAGGGATGTCGAGCATGGCAAAAACTTCAAGCAGCACATCCGCGGCTTCTTCGCTGACAGGATCGCCGCTGGCCACATCAGCATCTTCGCTAACCACTAAGTCTAAGGTGAGTGCATGTTCTTCTTCACCAGCTCCTCCGGCACTTACACCCCCTAGCAGCCTCTTGCTGTGGATTAGTTAGTTCTTGCATTCCTTGTCCAGTCGCAACCTCTTCAGTTTTAGCTTGCTTTCGGGCTTCGTGGGGGGTGGCAGGCTACATGGGGTAGTGTTAACCAGTCACAAAGCATGCTGTTCGTAGAGCGCTGGCAGTGGTTAGCATGTAATTGCCTGGGTCTCTTTAATGGTCTGGCAGCTTTGGCTCTCTTGCGATCTCGCCTCCTTGTCTCGATTTCTCCTTTCCACATACTATCAAACTGGATGGAGTCATGCCGCGAGCGTTGCACAGCCAAAGAGCTGTACAGTGATCTATCTTATGTTGAATTGATAAATATGAAGTAAAATAGAATTAGCAACCTGCATAGTCTTCATAGTCTTCCGTCCAGCAACATCTGTCTTCCGTCCAGCAACATCCTGAACATAGAAGAGGCTGTACAGCTGTGTTGGCCCTATGACATGACTTGATCCATCTTTGCAACAGAGTACGTCTTGACTGCTGAAGCCATGACCTGGTCAATACACTCTGCGTAGGTACCTGGAAGCTAAGGCACTCTTAAATACGATGCTGCCAGATGTTGAAGTGACTCGAACGAGTCGGGGTGGCCGCATGGGTAACCCCAAATGCTGCATGGCCCGAAGTTTCTGAAGACCTTTTCACAATGAGTGGATGCAGATGTGCTCACCATGCATCATCATGCAACAAAGGAACTTGTGTCTTTGATAAATGCTTTTGACCAGCTGGGAGGCGTGGAGAGTGTAACAGAGAGGTGGCTGGTACAGCGTAATGCGAGCGGTCGAGGTGCATTGGAGGGCTTGGGCATATGTCTTTGAGAGGCTACAGATTCTGGGTGAGCAGGGCTTGTATTATCACCAGAGACTGATCAGTCAGTGTAGTTGTGCGTGTATATTAGAGCAGACTGGGGAAGTGCTCCTGGGTCTAGAGCTGCTGGTAAGATGTAAGGGGGGACTGTTACAAACACCGTAACAGATTGTCAGAAGTGGGGGAGCCAAGAAGCTTGACTGCTTTTTCTGGAGTTTCAAGACGTCAGGAGCAGCACTCTTTGGTTCATGATGAGGAAGCTGTACAAGAGGTCTTGAACCAGTGATGCCAGGATGCAACCATGTGCTGAAATATGCATTGTCTGGTGCTTTTGGTCGTACATAGAGCGATGTGACGTTTTTGTGTTGGAAAGAATGTAAGTGAAGGCGTGGGAGGTACACCTAAAAATCCTGTTAAATGCGAACAAAGGTGAACGGATCGATGAGCTTGAAGTATGTTGATGTAAACATATCTCACCGTCGTGCCTTGAACAAACAAACAAACAAACAAAAATTTAAGGTGCGGCAACCGCAAAGGGCTGCTAGGTCGAAACGACCAAACACACCATCGGATGGGTCCAAAAACAATGGAATTTGGTAATTGGTAATTTGGAATCCATACCACCAAGCAAGAGGAATACCTAAGCAGACATCCAACTACGGACACGGCAAACAAATCACCAGCAGGAGACTGATGGGTGTATCCAAATCAAACACAATCCAGAGCACCAACCAAGCAGGATGTCCAAGACTTGAATAGTCTTCGTTACTGAGTAAGCATACACTCAGTGAGGCCAAGGCAGCAGATTCCTAAGACGACCTTGGCGGTGATCGGTCGGCAACCGGGGGGGTCGGAGCTGCATGGCAGCACGGGCAGGCGAACATGTGGTGCGGGGAGAAACTGAGATGGCCCACACTGACAACAGCCTCTTGTACATATGGCGGTCATTGCGGATGTCAAATTTTTAGGCACCGACTCAAACTGTACGTACTCACTCTCGGCTGCCAGTCAGCCGGATGGGCAACCGTCGGACGTGCCCGTGCAGAATTGCAGAAATCGGCTTCTACTACTGCCAGCTGTAACAGCGACGGTTCACCTAACACACTCACTTGCATTCCTGCAATCCTCAAGCGCTCCGGCAAGGTGCCAGATAGCAGTCAATGCACAGTCCAAGCTGAGCAATTCGTAAGCGCGGTGATCTGTCTATGACACAGACACACCCTAATCCCAGAACATGTTTGTACAAATGCTCAAATGTATTACACAAATCAACATGCAGGCAGTCAATACATGATCCCATCCCAAACGACATTGAGAGACTTGTCAGACAGCCTCAAAAGCCAGCTCTCCAATCGCAATGAAGACACTATCTGCACTGTCACAGGGCGTAGGTCGCATTGCCAGTACACCGTGGTATAGCCTCATCCCAAAAGCCCAAGGCCCCATCCCTGGACCTCAGTGCTGACTGAAGCACTGGACAGTTGCGAACAAACAAACAAACAAACAACAACAACAACAAACATTTAAGGTGTGGCAACCGCAAAGGGCTGCTAGGTCGAAACGACCAAACACACCATCGGATGGATCCAAACACAATGGCTTCCAGACCACCAACCAAGCAGTACTGATACCGAAACATGTATCCAGGCAAGACAGAGCCCATGATCAAGAACACCACCCACTCCTCCATCGGTTGCAATGGCATGGCAAACAATGACGATTACCACGCTGGAGATGTACAAGAACCATGCAAAGGACTCAACCACAGAGGGATATATGCAACCAGACCCAACCACCATGGAATGTGGCCGAATCAATCCCACAAAGTTAAGGCAACACTCCTATCGACACAGAGCCCATGATCAAGAACACCACCCACTCCTCCATCGGTTGCAATGGCATGGCAAACAATGACGATAACCACGGGCTGGAGATGCAGGTGTGGCAACGAACAGCAGGTCCTCACCTGTACTGTGCACAACACATCCAACCTGACACCAAGAATGTTTCATGCTGAGCAGGATACGCGCTCTGTACTGTGCAAGCAACAGAAAGAAAGAAGTCTAGCTCCCGGGTAACTACAACTACCGCAGCAGTGAGGTTGAGCAGGAGGATCCCAATTGCCAGCTACATCCCCGATTACCGTATCACCAAGAATGGCCCTATCATAATGGGTCGCTGGTGGGGGCAGCGCCCATAAGGAGCCAACTCCAACGGCATATTCAGACTTCCTGTCCAAGAGGCTCACCTTGACTCCTACTTGAGCGCTTCAAACCATTTGGAGCCCCGTGCTGTGATCAACCTACAGGGCAATTCCCGCCATTTCCACAACAGATATCTATCCTATGGTGAGCAGTCTCAATGCACCCACATTCAGTAAACCCCATGTATAACAATGACCGGTATGGAATCCGTAGCACACTTGCTCCCACCCGCTTTCCACCATTCTCACGAGCTCTGCAAATGCTCTACAACCTGCAGAGAACCAACCACACATATAGCACTCACTGCAGAATGTCATACTGTGATCAGCTCTGCCCTGGGACGGTGGTGCCGTCTCCCCCTGGCAATAAGTCGCAGGGGCCAGCCCAGAAAAGCCGCCATATTCAGGGAATATGCTGGCCCCAAAAAAGCCAGAAACGAAATTGCATGAACAGTGGCAAACAGGACTCATTTGCGCCGTGCCAAGCAGCAGCCGCATATGCCAAGCACACCTCAGTGTCTCGCAAGCAGTGCAACAGTCCCATAAGGCTGAGCACTGAAAACTGCAGCCCCTCCCGACCCTCACTTCCCTTGCTAACAGGGTAGGCATCCTGGACAATACGCCACTAATCCCAGTTGCCGCTGAGAATAGCATGCACTACATCCCCGGAACGTCAACTCGTTTCCAATGTCACCTGACTCCTTCAATACCCCACCTTGCTACACCTCGCCTCCTGGTTTAGAGCCCTCATGTCCCTGCGCCTCCACCTCTGCCCCCTGCACCCCCCCTGCCCCCTTCTCCACCCCCTTTGGCCCCGCCACCACCCCCCTCCCCATGTGCACCACCATCTGTTGCCATCACTGCCTTGCGTACATGCTGTGCACGATCCTTATGCAGCGCACTGGCCGCTGGACGGCGATAGTGCTTGTATTCCTGGTTGAACCCTGGCACATGCACATGGTGGATCCGCTGCATGTACACAGCAAGGTCAGCGGCACGTAGGGTGTGGCCCTTGCGGCGCCGAGCCAGCTCGCAACCAAAATCCACAGCAGATTGGATGAACTGGTCCGTCATGACACCCAGTTCGGAAAGCAGCTCTGGTTGCAGCTTGTATTCCTGTGGAGCAGCAGTAATGGAGCAAGACAGATTATGATCCGTACCTTCAGCTGCTTTCTTCAGAGCTAGCATTGAACACAGTAGCTTACAGCTGCCTGAGCATGCAACAGGCTCCAGGAATTCAGGCCTGAAATGAGCATCTAGCACAGCAATTGGCCTGTTGGTTCCTTCTCCTATGCCAGCCCTGGAGTCTCCTATGCAAGCGAAGTAAAAGGATAAAAAAAAGGACACACAGCAGATCCACTGCACTGCTGATATCCCTAGTACTGTCCACCTACTAAAACTAGCATACTTTCGCTTCTGATGACCAACACATATCATCCTATGACAGCTCCTCGCAGAACAATTCCAGTGCCAGGACACTTCAAGGGCAGTTTCAAAGCCAATTTAGACTAATTTGCACAAGATCTGGGTTATCTCCTCCCTCATTATAGACAGTTACCAATGACAGCTGCTGGATGAACGACACAACTTGCCCAACACAGCCAGCCAAACTCCCCCACCCAGCTGCTTCAACCCTCATTCCATCTCTGGGCCTTACCGCTGCCATCCTGTTCATCCTGAGCAGCCGCTCTATCTCTTTGTGTGGCAACACCCGCTTGTCATCCTCCATGGCTGCCTTCCTCTCTGGACCCTTCAAGTGGTCGTAGTTCTTCTTCTGGGTATGTTTGGCTGTCCAAACTTCAACAGCGGTTGTGGCAGCCCCTCCAGCACCATCAGCTGTTAGCACAAACACCAGGGAAGTGACGAAAGCAGACACATTCAGGCATACTGCTGGATGACCTTGTTTATGATCAGGTGTACTGTGAGGGTGCAGGATAGCACCTATTTCAGCATGCTCCATACTGATGGCCAGCCATGACACAGTCTCTTGCCAAGCAGCATGCAAAAGCATCTGATTCACATCCTATCACAGTAGCATCCCCTTGCCAACAGACATCTGCTGCAGGCCATATGCAAGGATGCCAGGATGGACATGACAATTGATGAAGCTGGTCCATATGGATGTGGATGTGTCATGCATGCAAGCCTGCTGCGCAGAGAATGTGTCAGGACCACAGCAACTTACATGCTCTTTCAGCTGAGCAATGACATGGAATGACAAGGAGCACTAGAAGACGCCTCACCTGCAACGAGCTGCCCAGTACCAATTACCAGACAGCAGAACCTTTTGATGAACTGACTGTTTCACCTCGCTGTTCTCTGTGACAGCTTGAGGTGCGGGGCCTATGGCGCTTGCTGCTATGGCATATCATGAAATGTGATGATAAATGAACTGACTGTTCCTTGGCCTCTTGTAATGTTGCATCAAGCATGCTCTAGCTACCCAAGCAACAGGACCAGAACCTTAGCCTGTCTTTGTCGTTGCGTATGATGCAGCAGCTTTACATTCCCAACCTGCAACCCTCAGCACGATGGAGAACATGGTCTTTGGGTTACTAACCCAGGCTTTAAGTGCTTTAAATGGGACGCCAAGCTAGACTGCCCATGGTAGACCGCCGCATGGCTGGAATGGTGCTACAAGCCAAAACATCTGGTCCACTTACCTCCTGCTTCACCACCTGCTGTCGCCTCCCCTCCTGCACCTCCTGCCGTGCCATCTCCCTGACCCTGCGCCGCTGCTGCTGCATCCGCCTCCATCTTCTTCCTCTTGGCCTCTTGATACTCGTCCAGAGAGACGGCATCCCACTCAGGCTCGAACTTCCTCTTCTTGTTGGCTGCTCTCTTAGGCTGCTCCCCTGGCGCCCCAGAGAACTTCACCTTCTTGGGAGGCTTTGCAGCACCGCCTGCGCCATCTTCCCCTGTCCCTCCTGCTCCTGCTGCCTGTGCTGCTGCTGCAGCTGCTCCTGTGGGTGGGGGGGTAGCACCTCCTGGCCTGGCAGTAGCAGCTTGGGCAGCTTGGCTGGCAGGAGCTATGGCTACTGTTGCAGCTGCTGGAAGAGATGGGGCTGCTGCGGCTGGCAGGCGTGCTGCCTGCTCCTCCATGAACTCCCAGTCAATGTCATCATCATCCAGGTCATCACCAGCAGCAGCAGCACCTGGCATGGCCTGCTGCGGGACCTGTTGCTGCTGCTGTTGCTGGGGATGCTGAGGTGCCTGCTGCTGTGCCTGCAGTTGCTGAGGCACAGTTTGATGGGCCTGGGGCAGCAGTGGTTGGTGCTGGTGCACAGGCTGCGCAACAGAAGATCCTGCTTGAGGTATCTGTGAGGCATGGGCTTGCTGCTGCTGCTGCTGCTGAGGCTGTTGTGCCATGGCTTGAGAGGTAGGCATGATAGGGTGAGGTGCCAGGGTAGGCTGGGGTCGTCCTTGCATACCTTGCTGCATGGAGGATGCTAGCTGGCTGTGCTGGGGGGCATGTGTAGCAGGGGAAGAGGCTGCTGGGGGAGGGACACCAGCAAAGGGCACTGCAGCATGCTGAGTGGTCACAGGGTACTGCTGTTGCTGTTGTTGCTGCTGCTGCTGGCGAAGCTGGTGGTGCATGGCTGCTTGTTGCTGCATGTATTGTTGCGGTGGCAGCAGGGGCGAAGTCGCCCGACTGGGCGCATTTGACGAGGATGCTGGCGGCGTTCCTGCTAAGGGAGCTGCTGGTACATGGGGGCTATTGTTGTGTGGGGATATGGTGCTTCCTGCCGCAGGCCCAGTGGCTCGCTGCAAGTGGGCAAGATTCAGATTGCCATATTGGCCCTGTCCCGACTGCTGCATGACGCCTGCAGCTATCTGTCGTTGCTGCTGCTGCAACAAGGCAGCCTGATACGCCAGAGCTGCCTGTGCCTGCCCCTGCTGCTGGGCCTACAGAGCAGGAAAGGAGGTTCAAAAAGCGCAGGCACCCGAATGATTAATACAAGGCATAGATCATGCAGGGCATCACCTGATTGGTTTGAGCTGGGAAACGAGGATAGTTTGGAACACCATGACCCTGCCCTGGTGGGTTGCCCGAAGGCTGCATGGCGGAGCCTTGCTAGCGAGCAGAAGAATAGGTCGCCTATTTCATGCTCACATAGCCACAACTGTGCAACCTCTTTACAGACCCACAGACAAAGGGGCCAGAGCCTACGGCCATGCTGGGCCAGTCCGCTCAGCTAGTTGGCCAGCTCAGCTGATACGCAACGAAAGTATCTTACTCCCTAATTTACGTAAGCGCCTTTGTACGGAAGCTGCTGCCCTATGCTATGGCCTGTGACGTCCGGTCGTGTTTCCTTCAGTTCGTCACTAGTTGGCTTCGGGTGCTGGTTCGCGGGAGGGATGCAGAGGGATGCAGAGGGATTTGACCCTCCATTGCAGGGATTGGAAGGCACACGAGCAACCTATGTGTAGCCACAGGCTGTTGATCTGGGACGGCTTATTGACGACTCTACAGGACCGCACTTCCTGAATCGCACTTAGCAGCAGCAAGAGTCGCCCTTCCCAAAGCTGGACGTATGGAGGGCGGAACGGACCCCGGTACGAACCTTGAGTATGCGCCAGTGCCATTTTGGGCATACTCTGTGAATAAGTGGTTTAGTCGTGGTCGGCGATGTATCTGGTTGGCCTAACTGCCAGACTATCTACTTGCTTAAGAAGTTTCAAGCGAAGCTTTCGAGCTACTATGGATGTGTTGTGAGACGCTATACTCTTCACACATGCACAACTGGGTATCATAGCTATCTACGAAGCCTGCCCTTGATCTCAAAGGTCGCTTGCGTTGTTTTGGAGGGGCTTCTCACGTGATGGCTGATGTACGCAGGCACTCCAGCTCTGCTGGTATCCGAGGCCGAGGGCGCTGACGTAGCAGCTGGTGTAGATGCTTTATCGTTGAAATCCCCAGCTGAACCCGGCATGCCCTTTGCCGACTACAGCAACGGCGATGATGGACCCGCAGACCAGCCCGTCAAACCTCTTCTAGATGACGCAGTGCCAGAATCCAACGGCATCGCAGAATTAGAGCAGACGGGAACAAGCTTCCTGCCCGTCAGCACACAAGAAATTTCGGCAGCAGGGGTATCAGAGGCAGAGGAAACAGCACCTGGCGTAGGAGCAGCAGAAACAGGAGATGCAGCTGTGGTGGAGCCAGCTGGAAGCCCGGCAGGGGCACCTTCCGTGGTGCAACTAGAGGAGCCAGCAGCAGTACAGCCAGACAAACATGTAGCAGATCCTGAAGTACTGGAGCCAGCACCAGAGGAGGCACCGCTTGCTGCAGCAGGTACAGCGACAGATACAGCAGGGCCAGCAGCAGCAGTCATAGAAAGCTCTGATGCCTCTGCAGTCAACAGCATCAGCGCGCTAGCAGGCAACTATGTCAAGACAGAGGAATACCAACCAGACTCGCCATTGCTGGCGAACGACTCAAACCCCATTGACAATGTGCGCACGCCGGAGCCATCCAGTGATGTCGCAGCTGACACTGCTGAGGGCCCAGAAGTCATTTCAGGGACAACCAAGGTGGAGGAGGTCATGGCAGCTCCCATGAGTGTGTCTGCCATGGCCAAGCAGATGGCATCCAGCAGCGGCAGCAGCAGCAACAGCACAGCTGTGTTTAAGCCCAGCCCCCGCCCCCTCGCCCCCAAGGAAAAGACGCCCATAGACCCTTCCTCTGTGGTTAGAGCTGGTGACAAGCTGGTGGAGGTCATGGAGCCCAGCATGAGTGTGGCAGAAGTAGCAAAGCAGCTAGCCAGCAGCGCCCATGCAGGCAACACAGGCAGCGGTGGGTTGCAGAGGGAGAACAGCAGCAGCAAGTCATTGTCCGTGGCGCTGTCAGAGCACGATGCCAAGAACACGGCAAATGTGGCAATACTGCTGCAGTCAGCGGAGTTCAAGCTGCAGCCAGGCAAGGACTTTGTGGAGTACCAGGAGCTGATCAAGCTGCGGCTGGAGGATGGCATAGATGTCACACGGAAGGTGAGGACGGGAAGATGCCGTGGCCCTGTCTTGGACCATTGATAGTTCCACAGGCTGTGCCAAAGGGAAAAAGGTCTTCTTGTTATCAGGGGCTGCAGATGAGGACTGCTGGGCACCAGTAGATTGCTTGATTGTAGTTAGCCCCTACTTGACACACTTCTATGTGGTGAGAGCAAATAGTCTCTTAATATGGGTGTCATGATGTGCTCTAGCAGAGTCTTCTTATGCCCTGGCAAACATAGTCATTTACTCTCCCACAAAGCAAGCCCTAATGTACATCGCTGTTTGTATAAAGCAGGGTTCTCGTTCAGTAACATGGCTGCAGTGGCAAACAAGCAGGGCAAGGGACACTTTGGGTGCACATAGGTTACCTAGGTTCTTGGTTTTGGGGGACTACTGCGGAGCTCATGCTGGCAGCTCTAAAGTCGGGGTGTGAAGATGTGTGCTTTGTAAAGGTTAATAGAGGGAGCCTGGAGCTGGTGTTGCAAAGTCCTGACATGGCCCCATTCGTGTGGCGCACGAGGGATGATATGCAGCATACACCTGACAATTCTGGTGATACTACCACCGCTCAGACTCTTATCGCCGTTTTGACTCTATCCGTCTACTAGTTGCTGCAGATGCAATTACACTTGCAGCAGGATATGTGCAAGAGGCTTGCATCAGCTGCTGGTGCACAGTAGCATTTGCTACGATGCTAGCGAAGAACATGTGTTTACGTTGCTAGCAGACCTCCACATCAATTGTTTCCCTTGCTAAAGCTTATGGGTTCAATTGTGCAGGAGGAGTACCTGGATGACAGTGAGTTCCAGAAGGTGTTCAAGATGGACAAGGCTGCTTTTGTGGGGCTGCCTGCCTGGAAGAAGCTGGATATGAAGAAGAAAGCCAATCTGTTCTGAGGTGGTGCGGTGCTGTCCACTCGCAGGTCTGCCTTTGTATGCAATGGCTTGGAGGTAAAATGGGGTAATCGGTCTATTGGTCCATGTCACATGCTCATTCCATAGGATAGGGAAACAAAAACTGTTGATACAAGGCCCTGTGAGAATGGCCAGCGTGACATTGCAGTCTCTTTGTTTGTAGGCAGGTGCTATGCAGTGCTCCTCCCCTGGGCGTTGTGTCAAGCACATCAGGGCTGGGGGGCTCTGGTACAACATTGTCATGGCATGGGTCATGTTGGTGCCGCTGGACATTAATATGCGGCATGGTGCTGGATCTTGCTGGGTGTAGAGTCCTCCAGCAGCAATGGGTTGTTTACCCTCTGTCCGATTGTGATCATGATGAAAGATCAGCTTGCTTGTGATCATGTATGCACCTGGACACTTGCTTAGTATGTCGTCTGATTTGGGAGCTTGTAGACATGTACACCCGTGCCGCAGTGCACTATGCGTCAGATGTATTAGTGGAGTTACTTGTCTCAATGGAGTTAAACGCCAGGGCGCTTTGCCTTGTCTGTCACCCATTAATCGTGTGGATGGTGTGGAGTAGACGGCAAGACAGGCAGGGCATGCACCTGTGGTCATGTGCTGTACTGGTCGATTGTTGACCCATGCATTCTGTGTCAACAAATGACGTATGGGTCGTGTGTTGATACAGCATTCAGTGTCAACAAAACGACCACAGGTGCAGCGTGTTGCTTTCTCTTGGAGTGGGACATCTGCTATAGTATTGTCTTTGTTGCTGATGTGCCGGAGCAATGGTTGTCATTTGTCTGCCTCATGGTGTAAAAAACTGAGCTGGGCTAAGAGCAGAAGAGAGTGAACGTGGTCTGACAACCATTAATGTCATTGCAGCAGTTTATCGAAAGCAAGTTTGCATGCAACAGGAGTACCCATCACTCATTAAGCGCCGCATTCAATGACTGAGTACTTATCAGTCGCGACATGTGTGAGTTTGAATGCTGATCTCATTTGTCAGTAAGCCAGCCAATTTTGGATTACAGAACAGCAGAGACAACATAAGTATGCTGACCATCCAGCAGAACAAGCATTGCTACACGTCTGCTGGTGCTCGACCAAGAGTTCTACAGAAGGGGATGGCTGGGTTTGCTGTTGGATCGATGAGGTGGTCAGCGTATGTACCGCATTAAGCTGAAGTGGGCCGGCCTGCCCTCACATTGGTAAGATTGGGCTGGTGGCAGCTTTTGACTCCTGAGAAATGAATATACCATTAGAACCTAAGTTGGCTCCTTGTCCTGCCCCAACACTTGGACGGGGAAAAATCTGTAATCAGGTACCACAGAGGGATTCACAACTTAATCAACAGCGGGTCATGCAGCCTGTCAAAATTGCAGGCAGCTGTAGCAAACTGCCAAAACATCCGCCACCTAAGATCCGCTACAGGTGAGCCTCAGATGACCAATCAAGTGACACAGTAACGCACCGCTGCAGAGTCGTACGACCACCATTTGCACTGTGCCTCAACCACAAGTGGCACACTCAACAGGGGATCACTCATCATCCGAAAGGCCTGCATCCAGACAAGAAAGCGGCACCTTGGGTGAGCAGTTGCTGAGCACCCTACAGTTAGCAGATGTCACAAAGAGGTGGCCAACTGTCGACATTACCACAGAGGAGAGGATAAACATGACAACATCAATGAAAGAAAAAATTGAATTGTTGTAAGAGGTTGCATACAAGTGACAAGCATGGGAGAGCTTAACAAAAAAAGAGGGGTAATTTCTGCCTGGACCTCATGCTTACTATTCCTACAGTGACAAGAGTACAAGCTTCTTATAGAAGAATGAAAGCCTGCTGCCTAAACTCTGTAATTGCTCAATAGTGCAGTGATGAGTGCCGTTACCTGATGCACAAGGAAGTGTCAAACAATTGGCAAAAGCTCAACATGAGAGATCATACTTTGGGAAATCATGTTCGCTCCCTGTTTCTTTTTTTTCCGGAGGTAGGGAGGTGACACCACCACCAGAACAGCGGTATCGCCCACGACCTGTAAGGGCCGGCGTTCCAGGCCTGTTGACTCTGGCGGGCAGTCACCGGCTTGCAAGCAAACCAGTGCCAGCCTCAACCCAGATAGTAGCCAGGGTTTCTTGCTCCCTGTTTCTTTCTTTGTGCCCACACATCAACACATGGAGAATTGGCTAAGCAACATATTATATTGAGATTTGGGAGCAAGTTCCCCATGCGTCCGATCAGGATGTTCATCT
This sequence comes from Pseudopediastrum boryanum, assembly GCA_963556185.1. Classification (NCBI taxonomy): domain Eukaryota; kingdom Viridiplantae; phylum Chlorophyta; class Chlorophyceae; order Sphaeropleales; family Hydrodictyaceae; genus Pseudopediastrum; species Pseudopediastrum boryanum. Next base: position 4,275,157 of record OY744496.1, read on the forward strand.
GCCTGTAATTGGCTGGAAACTGGCACAGCGCATAGTCTCCTCTGCATACGTGGAAGTCATTACACAGAGCTGCCATAGATAATGGAGGCTAATGCACATCCTGCACAGAAGCATATGTAGCTGTGCTTGTATTAACATAGATAACAAGGGCAGTTCTTTGCAAGCTAGCTAATGCACCCGACAAGTACTACTAGCGTCTGAATGCAGAACCGCCCGCACCTGGGATGTAGAGCAACTGGACGTCAAAAACGACAGGGGTGTTAGCTTGGATGGATGGCCTGCACATGCCAACATACACACCAAGATGCTCAATATGACAGCTAACAACATGCTTTATAGTAGTCAGGGGGACTCTGTCAGTCCTTGCCGCCATTCCAGCCTGTATCCAGCCAATTTGCTGTGACACTACAGATAGCAACGTGCAACTGATACAAGGCTCCCTTCCTGCTATTGCCAACGGCTCCATAACATCAAATAATTTGCACTGCAATGCAACATCGGAGACACGGTAGGCCTGCTGACAAGTGGAGAGTCTATTGCCACACACTGGGCTCAGTAAGACTGGTCTAAGCCGTTGAAGCATGGTTGCAGGCTTCAGAGTATCTTTCAACAGCCGATCAGCTCTTTCCAGTACAGCTTATGGTCAAGGATGCTGGGATCTTCAAGGTAGCAAACCCTGGAATAAGGGCCGCACACATATGACTAGTAAAGTGAAGCACCTCCACTGGTTGGACGAGGCTCATGCAGAGCCAATATGCAACGCACACAAGAACCCAATCAAAAGCAGATCAGATTACGAGCGGCAAATGGTTGGCTGCACAACCGCAGTGACTCTGCTCCATAGCCTGGATACAAGGGCTCATTGCACCCGAGCGGATGTGAATCCCTCAACAACAGGCGCAGTGCGCCACCGAAAATGGGCAGAAAATGTTCATGCCCTACCCAGAGCACCTCAAAGGTGCTCCAGAGACCAACAAGGCCCCCTGGTCATTACACCCTAGCAAATGGTCCACTTGATCATGTCAACTGCAAGCTGGCCCTTGTAGCAACTGCAGCTGGCCCCTGTGATGTGCTGATACAAACTACTGAGATGTCACCACGCTTTGCCATGGTTAGCCAAGGATAGAACAAGGAACATATCATGTTCTGCTCACCTGCCAGCTGCTGCCCTGAGATTCTTGGGGAACGCCAGGCTGCCAGGGATATAGAGGCGCCTGATGCCCCCCACTTTCATGGTAGACAACCCTTCATCCAGACCTGGAATAACCTGGCCTGCACCCACTCTGTAGCAAGGGTCAAGCAGGCAGAACTGGTCAGTCTTGGAAGCTACAAAGTGATGTTGATACTGTTCCTTCCAACTACTGTTCCTACATTTGCAGTTGTGTGGTGCCCGAACTGGTTGCCCGAATTGGTTACTGGAACTACCGCCACCGGCACTTTTAGATATGACTAGAAACACTCAGGAAAGACATCAATGCCGCTTATAGTAGTACAAGAGGAGGGTTGAGGAGGCGGAGCCAATCTTTTTGGGGGGCCCCAGGGGGGGAGGGGGTTGCGCAGTACATTTCACATTACTTGTTCTGTCAGGTTCAAGAGCGTGTGAGCTATCAAGACATGTCCTAGTGAGTTCAGCCAGCAAGGATTCCCAGCGCCTTTGCAAAGCCTTCCACTTGGCTTCCAAAAATGCTGCTTCCATCCTGAGCAGGCCAGCACAGCTATCATAACACTATGAGAAGTACATTCTACTTCATGTCAAATCAGCTTAGCAACCTAGCACCGGAAGCTGCCATCAGAGAGCTACCTATTTGGACATCTGGTCACAGCAACGGCTTGCAGAACATCCTGCGAACCAAAGATGCACATGGATGATTAGTGCCCCATTTCAACTGCAGCTGCCTTGAATGGCCTGAGACGCCTAGTGCCAAAACATAGAACTCTACCGCTGCCATACCTAATGTCAAAAGGCCCCTTCTCCAAACTGTTCTCAAACACCCTGCCTTGGGGGTTCATGGCCACGTAGTTCACAAGAATCTGCAACAAAGAGCAGCAGAAGGCAGGTTCCGGTACATCCTTGATGGGTGCGAAGCTGAGGCACATGGATGAACTATTACGATGACAAGGATGCACAATCATGCTGCTGCTGCTGCTGCTGCAGAAGAACTGCAGTTTCCCTTACACATGATGCCAGGGGTGCTGCTCCACCTTGAGAGCATTGGAGACAAGACTGCAGTAGGGTGGTCAAGAACAGAACTGGCTGACCAACAGCATGGATACCTTCAATGACCACGAAATGGCCTGAAGCATAACGAATGCAACCCTACATATATGAGAAGGGATGTGAAAGGTAGTAGCAGCACCTGCATTCCATTCGGCATTCTGCTTGATCTCATCCGCTACTTGTAACACTGTCATTAAGTACCATGGCTTGCCACATGCCACCGCTGATCTGCATAATTTGAGCCTTTTGCAAGCCCCCACCTGGTAGCCTGTGATTGGCTGAGGCCCTGTGCCCACTACTAGGTCCTTGTACTGCAGCCCTGAGGCAGTGGTCACTGTCTCTGCAGAGTTGATGCGAGCTGCACAGTCCCCATCACACAGCAGCACAGGAGCCTCCTCTGCAAGAGCAAGCCTGCAAGGAGCAGGACGCGGGTAGGAACTCAGCGCACTTCCCATGTAGGCAGGTACAGGACAATAGTCAAGGTTTACGAGATAGTACAAGTACTCGCCACAACAGGGAATAGGGCTGAGAGCATGCCTTGGTATTTCGATGCACCCAAGCCAGGCTTTGGGGGTAATCCCAGGCTGAATGGGCAGCACCAGCTTTGATTGTCTACAGCCAGAGCAAGGTCTGGCCAGAGCTTTAAATCAGCTTCACAACGATGCGGGGGCTCTAAAGGGTACCACTTACTTCGGTAGACATGTCAAAGCTGCGCCTAGCACAGCTGCCTCCTGCAACCAATGTCTTCTGCTGATATCGGAGTTTGTGGCCTTGCAGACCACACGTGGGACCACGCGCACAGGCTTGCCTACACAAGCAGTAAGATGTCCTCAGCCCTGAAGTTGACCCTTACAGACTTTATGAGAACCAATGTGCATCCACTGATCCCATAATGTTGAGTCTGTCGCGGACAATTGCTCCAGCTTGATCCTCCGCACCTGAAAAGGCCCTCCTGCAAGGCGCGCCTGTCCCCTGCACGCACGCTGAAGTTTATCAGGTACTCTGTGTACCGATGTTTAGCTGCCTTCTGTGTTCAGGAGCCTACCGCAAGCTTTGCCTTTGCTGCGAGAGCCATCGTGCTCAGATGCTAGATCGAGGAACAGAAATAATGTTAACGACAAGCGTCCATGCACGTAGAAGGCATGAATGGGTGCTCGCTTGCTGACTGCGTTCATGGCTGAAGTATTGAAGCCCGCCCGTCAGTAACTTTTTCTGAGAGACCGGTTCTGGAGCGCAAGTTACCAGTGGACTAGGTTGGCTGGGCTCTACACTCATTCATTCAGCACGCACAGTCCAGATCATCTTGAATGAGGCATTTAGTCTAGTGATGACCAGCAAGACGTCATTTGCTCTGCTGAGCCAGCATCCAGCATATGCCCAACATAAGCAAAATGTTTGGCAGTCTCGCTGGTCATTTGGCTGGCCGAAATGGAGGACAGCAGTGAGAACGCCTGCATATTTAGCTCCAACATACTAGCATTCAGTTCTGCATGCCTACTGTACGCCATGTAGATGTGACTCTCATGTCAGTGAGGCAGTTCACAGCAAGATTGTAGATCTGCCTTATCCCATTGCCAGCAACACCTTGACACACTGCATTCCACCCTCCGGTCACGCCACCTCTGTTCAACTAGGGGTGCCAACTTGTGCTTGGTGCACAACAGTTAATGCACTGCAATTTCTTTTCTGTCCAGAGTTACACCAATGACGTACCAACAATTTGCAAGCAGGTGAACCCTTGTCCGTATGCTAACTTGCAACCACACCTTAGTACTGGGGTGGCACATGAACTTGTCCAACTGAGAAATAACAGCATGCTTGCGACCCCCTGAGCACCTTCCCTAATTAAAGGCTAATTGTGAGCACACAAACCGCCAGCAGGCTGGGTCAAATGCAAAAACCCAGTGAGGTATGACAAATCATATGGTAACCTGCAATCGGGCCTGCGCCCATCAGAGAAGCACTGTATGCCCTCGGCAGTGATTGCACGCATGCTAATATCACATGCGAAGCAGCTACCACTTGGTGCCCACTCGCTTCAGGGCAGCACCTAAGCCAATACGTGCAGCTGCAACTAGACATAGCTTTTGCATTTGCTAAAGCAGTGCAGAGCAGAGCTTATAGCTGCCAAGGCTACATTTACGTCCTGGCATGAGCATACTAGAGGCGGTAACATACGCGTGTTACAGTCAACTGTCACCATACCAGCCTGAACCATAAACAGCGGCCTCTACACCCCCTGCTGCAGTCCAGCATAGAACTCATGAAAATGCTAGTTGGCACAGAAGTCAGTCTCTCTGGCAGCTGGTCACATGGCGGCAGCCAGAGCTTATATGGCAACTGTCCAAATGTGACAGATGTGTTCAAGCAAAGGAGCCTTAGCGGCTGACAGGCGAGCCTGTGAGCAATGCACTGAGATGCTATAGAAGCCGCCGTTGCCCAGGCCAGGTGGAGGCTGCTGACTACCCAGCTGAAATCAAAGATGATTGCTACACTGCTGCCCTCGTGACCCACTTCTGGCTAGGGACACCATTGTCTAGGAACACCCAGGCCTCATTAAATAACAGTAAACACAATCAAGCTGGTGCATGTTCCGCTTGCAAGCGTTCAGCTTCTCTCCAAGCAGAAGCCAGATCATCAGCCACCAATAGCATCCCATACCCTGTTGACAATGTCAAAGGCAGGCTCTGTGTCAAAATCCATGCTCAGCGGGATGATATCCCCACGCTCCTTGTTGCACACAGTAGCCTGCTTCAGCTGCTGATCCAGCGTCTTGGGCTCGAAGGCCATGTCTGTGATGTGCGCATACAAGCTGTTCTGGTACCTGCAGGGAAACATAGACGGCAGAGTTAGAGCCTGAATTGCCACTTCAGCGAGTTATATGTGGCCTTGCAAGCTGCATAAGGCCTTTTCAGCAAATGGCTATTCCCTGTACGTTGGCAGCGGCGCTCTGACCTGTAAGTTGTCCGAGCACGGCCTGGCGGCTCCAATGCAGTAATCCGGGTCGGAAGTAACAAAAACATGCTGGGTAGGTGGTTGTCACGCTACCCAGAGTGCCCAAAGTGCCCAACCCAAAGTGCCACGCTATTGAGCCAAGCCTGGCACTTTGGGTTCAGGGTTCACTAAACTCTAAGTCTAACATGTGGGCCTTCTCCTGCTGCTTTTCATCTGCGTCACCTCCTGCATGACCGTATTGACGTATTTGCATGAGTGCCATTCTCAAATTAAAAACCCATGTTGGACATCCATGGTCCCAAAGCCACACTGAGGCCTCCAACCCAGTCTTAAGGGACTCTGCAGGAGGTGGGAGGCAGGTAATCGGCATGACACCAGCAAGCTAAGCGTACCAGAAGGTCCATATGTCCCTTTACATGGTGTGAAGGGCCATAGCTGTTACAATTAGCAGCAGATAAGAAAAATAAAGTTGCCTTCAGATATCTGATTTTGACCTCCGAGACCCAGCCCCCCCCCCTCCCCCCCCCCCCCCCCCTTGATTTCTTTCTTCAGATTTTTGGGGTGAGAGGGGTATAGAGGAACCCTTCCCTGCCACTTGGGCCAAGTCTTGACCAAAGAGAGAGGATGGGGTCCGAAGCTATCGTCCCTGCCCCCCCCCTTGCAGAGACTGTACTCCAGTGCACTGCTTACTTGACTCGTGGCTCTTCCTCCCTTCTGGCAACATCCAGAGCCTCCATCAGTTTCTTCAGATCTTCCTGTGCAGCCTCGACCTCCTGCTGCTGATCAGTGGATCCTGTGCACAGCACAAGGCCATGGATGGTATCCATGTCACACATAGTGCAAGACCAAGATGATGGCGATGCTGCTGCTGTGCGCCATGCACTTTGCCATAAGCATGAGATGCAGGGCGTGAAGCCACAATTTGTCAGCAGATTTCATGCATTGTAAGCAAAACAATAGCCTGCAGATTTCTTCAACTGGAAACGGACTGAGTTATAAGCTGCATCTGGTGCGGGCACTGAACTGAGTATGTAATCTGGATCGCAAGACACAGATGCCACAGAGTGCCCTGATTGCTCTGCCTATTCTTCCTTGCTAGTCTCATGCCCCATTTTCTGATCAATGTGGCATCCTCTATCGCCGAGCAGCAGATTGTAGTTACTCATCTTATGTCGTCTCGGAGTCTCTGCATGCGCTGTGTGGTCTGCTGTATCTGGTGCTCCAGCTGCTGAATCCGCTTCTCATGGCTGCTTCGGGCTGGTGAATACCTCCCTGAGCCCTCTAGATCGTATACGCTGCTGGAAAGACCTGAACAGCGCCCGTGGAATGCATGAGCATAATGACATGCGTGTTCTTCCTCAGAGCAGGCAGCCTTGTAATGGCAGACCTTTGATGCTCTCCTGGACTTTGGCTTCTCTCTGGGCCGCAAGCTGCATGGTGCTGGCAACTGTCTCTCGGACTTCCGCGACGACATTGCAGTCATCTGCATGCTGGAAACTATCTATAAGGTCGCCCAGAAGGGCATCAACCTTTCTGAACGGATCTGCTGGGTACTGGTGGTTGGCCATTATCACGCACACGACCCAAGAAAAAGCTATATCCTTTCTATAAGCGATGGTGCTTCAATCAGGTCTATCTGCTCGCCCAGACGTGTACTAGCAACCCTGTGGACACCAGAGACACATGGCCGTGAAAGGACAAAGTGACATTTTTACTCGGCAAAGTGGCTGTGACACGAGAAGCCTGTAGGTCGTCGGCGCGATTGGTTGCTTTCGCCTAAAGAAACTCGTAGTTCGAAGTGAGCTGAGGTGAAGTGGACAGTTCATTGGTTCATACCAGGCTCCGAAAATTGTATTGCTGGGGAGCGATCAATTGATCCAGTCTCTTCTTCGGCCGCTTACGCTGCTCGGCTGTGCCACGGTCGTGTGCCGAAACCATACTCAGATGCACAGGTAAAAAGAGATTGTTTATCTTTACTTTCCGGTTGGTTGTCCGTTTGATAAGCCCACTGCTCTACTTTTCCAGCAGCTTTGTTTGATTCTCATTACCCCCTTCCCAAATCAGTGTGAATGGCCGCTCTTCGACTCACACCACGAGCCGGGCTAGGCATGGACACCAGTTCCCTGCAAGGTTGGATTGCAGTGAGGTACTGAGTTTTCATGCTGCCCACCATGTGACCCCGGCTAAACAAAACAGAGGCCGCAAGGCGTTCACAGAGACTGAACATACGGCAGCAGCTACAGATACTCAAGTTCACTAGGCAATGAATAACTCCAGTTGCACAACACCACAGCCAAAACTTTTGCTCATGTTACACAGTACAGTACAAAGGTGTCCCAGAGCTGGACACTCTCCACTCCTCTCCTGCTTGAACAAAACCAGGCAGTCAAATGCCCTCCAGAACACGCCCTACTGATCATGGCTCAAGTGTTGGCCCGTACGTCTGACTGCAGGGCGCTTGGGCTCACCCTCTAACACCACCACAGGACATGGGTTGCATGAAGTTCACAGCCAGACTGCCACCCAAGCAGGCACCCTTGATTGTGCCCACTGCAAACCGTCCCTGCGTACATGTACCTGCTCAGGCCAACGCTACTGCTGCTGACTCCTGTTTAGCAGGACAGAGCCCTGCTCCAACTGCCTGTGTACCAACCACGGCATGCCTTCTCTTCTCTCAGACTGCTACAGCTGATCCCAGCTAATGGCAATCTAGTCGTCATACACACTGCAACAGCAAGCAGGACCAATTGGTTTGTCATGTCACTTCATCAGCACGCAATATCGGGAGCAACAGGTGTAATGCAAACTCATTGCATGCATGCTTCTTATGCTACAATGCAGGGGCACAGCAGCACCTGAAGGCAGGAACACAGTGGCACAGCAGCACCTGAAGGCAGGAACACAGTGGTACAAACTAACTACTGCCCAGCTTTGCAACCTTCTATTGACCCTGGTCATGAGCATACATACAAACAACCTCTGCATAAGCATAAACAGCATACTACAGAGGCCGCCAGCGGGACACGATGTTTGCACTACCATGAGTGATCCACTGTTTCTGCAATATGCTAACCTACCAGCAGATGATTTTGGTAGATGAAAATCAAATTTAAGGCCAAGCAACCGCATGGACATGGACATCAATACCAAACCCTCCTTTGGTCTACATTCAAGGATCCAACTATACCTGATGGGTCAATATCGATCTAGTTATCTCTGGACTGAAGCCAACCCATGGCCTGCCGTCCAACTCATGTTCCTACCAGTGCTTAATTAAATCCATCGCTTCACCCAGTAGACAGAAAGGGGCAGCAGCTCTTAACCCATTGCAACAGCGAAGGTTTGCAATACTTCGACAATGGTACTTGGCCTCATTTCACCACTTTGTGAGGATATGAGGCGCCACGTTGCTATGTCCTAGTACGAAATGCAGAAGCGTCCGCACCTATATCACGCATGTTACTTGTGCACCCAGGAATGGAGCTGGTAGTAGGTTGAGCAGCAAGCCCCTTCTCTTCACAGCTTCTCCTAGGCAACTCTGCTTCATGGCTCTGGAGCAAGTCTCTCGGGCAACTGGTGTTTGCAGAATATGCCCCACCCATGCAGGCTAAAGTTCGCCAATGTCATGTTTGCGCAGAGCTATTCATGCTCCAACAGGTACCTAATCTTCAGGCCCCTAGGTTTGCCTGCAGCTACAGAAGCATCAGCTGATCCTGCTCAGCCACCCTCTCCTGGCATAACCTTGACACATGTGCAGGCTTGAAGAGCCTTGTACATATCTCCAGTCACAAATGGGCCCCGTTCGGTTGTCTAGATAACTAAAAACGTCTTGCCTCGAGGCATCCCCCACTCACCGGCACTCATCGGCATCGGGGTTGTCATTGCAGTAGATCTCAAGAGGATCGTTAGCGTTGTTTGCAGCCTGCAATCCAACAATTCATCCAGTTAAAGCAGCTGACTGCACTTGGGCTCAAACAACCTGAAGATGACAGTTGCGAAATATCCATCGACATGGATATTGTACTCACGTCGTTGGCCTTCTTGTGGGCGATGGCGGCAGAGATCTCCTCTACGTTGTCCCAAGCGGCAGCGCACTCGCCAGCGGTGCCACCCTCGCAGGCCTTCTCGGCGTCCTGCACTGCAGACTCGACCTGGGTCTGAGCCTGCACGTATTGCGGCAAATATCAGGCATTTTCGCTCGAGATCCAGCAAACTAGGCCCCCCAGCAGAACAGCCATGGCTATCCAGCTCCTTGCGATCAAGCTATGGCTGATTTTGTGTCATCCGAATTGCGAGGAGGTCACCGGGCCTCTGATCCACATACAAAGCAAAAACCTCTCGCCCCTAAGTACCATTCCAGAAGCATGCATATGCTGCGGATTAAAGTCCTTATCTACTCACAGGCTCAGCCCTGACAATGAAGCGGCCACGGCTAACCACGGGGGCGCTCAGGCGAACCCGAGGAGCGCTAGCCCGGGCAGCGCTAACAGGGCGCACGGAACGGGTGGTGGCGAAGGCCATTGTGACTGTGCTTCCTTCCAAATGGTTGGAGTAAGTGGTTAAGGCAATCGCGACTGGCAGTGGCCGACCTGATAAACGCCTAGGCCCAGCCCGAGGGTGTTGCTCAATGCACACTTGAATGAGACGCCGATGTTCCTTCGATGGAACGCAATAAAGTGCACCTGCCACGCTGGCAGGCAATCCTTGAGCGTCTGCATTCAAGGTCAAAGGTTAAAGTGCCGCTTCAGTTACTGTGCCCGTGCGTACAATATGCTTCAGAGTCCTCCTTCGCACTGCTTCATTTCTGGTGTCGACTCTGGACAGAAATCGGGCATGCCATGGGGGCACCTTGGCGGTCGGCTGAGCGGGCTTTCCTTGTCTACTTTCACTCCCTCATATGGGATATCTACGCCAATGCATGTATTGGTGTCGATCGTGCAGCTAAGCTGCCGAAAGGCGCGTGTTCAGGACCCCTACCTGTTCTTCACACAGTGTAGAAAACTGCTTCTGGCCCAGCATCACTGCCCCTTCAGACAGGTGCAGCCGCATCGTGCTGCATGGAACACGAAGGAAGCAGCATGCCGGAAGAGTGCCAGACACAACATCCCCCGACACGGTAGCAAGTAGAGATGCACTGGACTGTCGCAACAGTCCACCCAATGCTAAACTGGTACCCATTTACCTCCTATGCTTGTCCCTTACTTTTGGCCATGGCGGTTGAGATGGTACACATAACACAGATTACAAGTTGGCCCCACACTGGGGGCGCCCATAACGGAGCCAAACTAGGCTCCATGGGCATGGATTGGTGCAGCCAACTCCTTAGCAGCTAGGAACCCCAGCAAATAAACCATCAAACAAACGGCGAACGAAAACTGAAGGAGCATGTGCACGTCATGTCATCCGAACTACAAAAACGTGTCGCCACAGCAGCCCAGCCACCTGCTGGAACACGCACTTCCATCACCACTCTCACTTTCATTTCAGTTCTACTAGGCCTAATCTGAATTCCTTCCGCCAGCCCAGCACCGGGCATAGATCAACTTCAGTGTACTGTGGTGGCGCCTCCATTTCTCTCGACATCCATCAAAGCAGGATTCAGTGGCGCCCGCAGACTGTTTCTGTGAACCATGCAGTCTCCCACCTCCCCTTAATAGGTGCCACAACAGTGCACACAGCATCTCCGTTTTCATAGGCATCTGCAGACGCCAGACGTCCCACCAGGCGATCCCATCTTCATGAGTCATTCTGTGCAGTTTGACAGCACACAGGTTTATAAGTCAGTATGGCTCCAGGTCCACTCTGATATACATCACAAAAGAAACAGCATATGGCAACCACCACAGCATGATGGCCATAACACAGCTGGCATCGACCACTTTGTCAAGCATGAAGCGGATACTAAAGCAAAGAGTACATACTAACATAGGGCTGAGACAGGACGTAGAACCAAAGAATTCAGCGTTGGACAACAGCATGCTTTCTGACTCGCCAGTAGTTCCACCACCCTGCAACCACCACTGCTGTCCTACATGCAGGTGTAAAGCTAAGTACACTAGCGTCAGACAAGCAATGCGGAAGCCAGAAAAGCAAGCAAGGACCAAAGGACCTCCAAGCATACAGAACAGACACCAGGCTGACCAACCAAACCAGCAAATAGAAGCATGCATGCAATCATACAACAAGTAGAATTGGTTTTGAATTCAAGTTTCGCCTGCGCTACCGGTATGTACCAATCAAACTACTCATAGACCTGCAACAGCATTCTAGTTGTAAGCTTATGTCTGGCTCCAAACGAGAAGGTGCTCCATACTGCATGAAGCAGCACCTGCCTGTGCTGGAAGTCCATTTCAATCTCCACCGGGGTAAAAACCGCGACCACCATTAGCAGCATGTGGCAGCAGTGAGTGTCCGGTAAGACAATGCATCCCATTCATCTCCTGATGGACAATGATCATCCAATTTATGCCACTATTTGTCCAAGAGCACACACTACCGACATTGTTGCTGCTCATGGAACCAATATGCGACAACGTGAACATACATTGTCGAAGGACAAACCATAGCCATGGTGTCCGACGCCACTATTGCTTACCTGCCCAAAGAAAGGTCGAAACTTGTTACGTTGTGCCCCTGTTGCCACGTTGTTGCACATGCATGCAAGTACTGAAATGTGGGGCGAGGGGCCAGCGGCGGCGCAGTGCCTTGCAGTGCCTGGGTGCCGGAGCATTAGTCAAACAATCTGCCGCGGTGCACCATTCAGGCCCTGCGACAGCTGTGGATCTCAAGAGGGCTGCACCCACACAAACTCCTCCAGATAAGCGGAGCGCCAGCCTTCCCCTTCTTCCCCTTGGGCTGAGCAGCTGCTAGGGCAAGTGTAGACCACAATGGTACCCCTGGGAAAAGAGCATGCAACACCAGCATAAGTTGTGCCGCACTCTCAAAGCAGAACCTAGGACACAAGGTACCTTGTTATCGCTGTGAAAGGATCGCACAGGAGCATTACCAAGTATGCACAAGGCTACACTCTGCATAGAGCAAAGTGTGTACCGATCAGATATCGTACAGCGCTGGTTGCAACGGACCCATGCACACATTAAGCAATTGGTCCCTACCAACTTACTGCCTCAGCAGGAGTAAAACCATCATTTCGCCACTGGCCTGCATGTGTACACAGAAGCCACAGCAAAGGGGGAGCAGCCTGCATTTCTTCTCCCACATGATGCCAGCCACATGCCTGCTACTCATGCGCAGTCAGCCATACAGCACAGTTGATAAACCACCAATTACTGTTCCTCACATGAAGGTGCTTGCAAAAACTAGTTTTGGAGCTATGCCACGCTTGCTGCAGAGGTGTTGTGATTCATATCATATAGAAAGATGCTTTTAAATGCATGTGGAGCTCACCAGTCAGGTGCTGTGGGGTCCTCGGCATCGAGGTCCAGGAAGTTGAGCAGCTGAGGCATCACCTGCAAGATACAGCCAGCACAGGTTGGCGCGCGGCCAGGAGGATAACAAATTCTCCGCAGTATTCTATACTATTGTGAGATCCCATCCAGCAGACTCGCATCCGTAGACCATCAACAAACTCCGCATGCAAAGGTGTCCAGTCTGCAGTCACAACTTGCGGTCCTGCTTGCCAGGTTGTCCTTCTCGCAGAATGCAGGAGACAGGGAGCAATCAGGTCGCATAAAAGGCATATTCGAGCTACCACGAGAATGACACTGGAACTCAATTTCTCAACCATGCCGCGCAACAGCCTACACCCAAATATCAGCGGGTCCTCCCTCCCAACACTCCACCATGAGCGCAGCACAGAAACGTTCATCAATCAAAACACTTGGTACACGAGTGCAGCGCAGCAGGCCATGGGGCATCAGGCAATGAAAAGCATCCACACAGTGTGTTCAGGTCAAAGTGAAGAAAAAAATTGCCTTCATCCTCTGCCACCAAGAGACATGCCATGCTCCCTTCAAACCAAGCCGACCATCTAACCCCCCTCACAAGCCTTGTCCTTCAACACTAATCTGGCCTCCAATTTCCCCCACAGCAGCCAGCTCACCTTCCGCAACCCAGCACTGGTACAAGCACTCATTCCTATCACGGTTGCCTGCAGTTTCCCTGCTAAACCATTAGCCCGGTTATCTCATCCCTGTTACAAGCCCTGACTAGTAGCTCATACTACAAGCTATGGCTACATTCAGTCAGACCACCCACCTGGAACTCAAACCGCCGCTGTTGACCACAGTGGGGGCAAGGTGGTATGTCCTGGGGCTTAGGCTGCGCCCTAGGGCTGGGCCATAGTGGCGAAGCACCCTCCTGGCTGCTGTAGCGGATCCCTTGCTCAGGGGCACGTGCTGTGCGGGCTTGGAACGCCTGGAATGAACACCAAATAAGACACAGCAACAGTCACATTACAGGCTTGCTCCCTTCCCAGAGGGACAACGAACAGCAGCAACACGAGGGATGACCAATTGATAGTTCCATCAGCTGAACCCAGGAAACAGCTGGCAACATGGCAGGTAACACCACAGTTGCTCTACATTGCATGAACCAAGCATTAGATGGATTGCAACCAAGCCTTTTACCCAGCCCTCGCACTGTCATCCTGCAGCATTTCCGACCGAATACTGATCACCCCTGCCCACCTACAACCCTCTCTCGTAACCCTTAAACTGCCTCATCTCCACCGTTTCCCCACATGTAATGTGCTCATGCTGCCACCTAGAACCCCCATTCTCATTCTCCTTCCTTACGTAATGCCCAGTCACATACTCACTGCAAAGGTCCTCCTATCCTCCCCTTGTCCTGCCTCCAACTCATCCACCAGTGAACCTGGCAACTCTGTGTCGTCATACTCCCCTTCAGCAGCAATCCTGGCTTGATATTCCGCCATGATCCTGTCCAAAGCAGGCATGCAGCACATGACGACATCAGCACAGGCACTGAAATGCCTCATGGCAAGGAGATGACATAAGCAATAATGCTAGCACCAGCACAAGCTTCGGGTACAGCTCAAGAGAAACACATGCTTGTATTAATGTGGTCACCCAGGCTGACTTGATGACTGAAACTTCTTTCCCAAGTGCTTTGAGTGGACACATCATCAATGTGCAATCCTCGCTCAAACTCAGCACGATGCATACAATATGCCAATGCTGCACAGACTCTCAAACCAATCCGGATGAGTCCAAGCTTTTCCATCCGCAAGGGTGGCTGACGGCGCCCATCAAGATGCACCACCCTTCCCACTTGCACAGGAGGAAGAGACCACTTGGCACATGTTCCACCAGTGACCACAGACAGACGCACTCCCCTGCCCTACGTTTTTCTCCGCCCCCCATCCCCATGCCCCCCTCACCTTTGCACCTCTCCTCCCACCTCCCCCTCGTCATCTTCTGGTTCAGGTTCAACAACCAAGTCTTGCTCTTTGAACTGAACGGGACCATCACCACCAGGAGCAGCAGGGCCAGGAACAGCCCCACTGCCACTCCTCATGGCCTCTTCTGCAGCAGCAACCTGCCAAGGGTCCCGCTCAACAGCTAAGGCATGGTTTGGCCCCTGCAGGATAAGACGGGCAGTTAGAATTGTGGTTTAAACAAGGAAGATATGATGTGTCACAAGCAAGAGAGGCAACATACACAAGTCCTATGCAAGAGACACACGTCTCTGAACCTCAACATATGCAATATGTAGTTGAGGGGCGATTGAAAAGATACAAGGCTCTTTGCAAGGATCCAGCCTCCTCGCAGATGTGAGCATTGTGCTCAACCGAAACCAATCTGAGCACAAGCATTTGTTTGGGGAATAACCAAGAGAAAAAGCAGGACAGCGCCTGGTGATTGCAGACGAAGACAGGCATACCGAGAGGCATGCCGACAGGCATACCGAGAGAAAGGAGCATGGATGGATTATCCTGGTATGGCAGTAGCCTCAGCACTCACCTTGCTGTATGGAAAGTCATGGGGCAAAGCCCTCGGTCATGGAAGTGTGTGTTCAGCTTTTTTCATCATCAGCTACTGCCCTCACCAGGATGGATCCATAAACAAGACCATGATTTTGCAAATCACCTCTGGTTACACCTGCTCCCCACAACCCTTGCCGGTAAGCCAATTTAATCCCCTACACTAGCGTAAATCTTGAGGCGTTGCCACTCCAGTAGCTTTGACACAACGAAAGTAACCACCAATAGTCCCCTTGTCAAAGTGACAAGGTTCAAACCATAAACCCATCCTGCCAAGACATGCTCACGCCTGGTTGGGAGATCCCTTTTTTGTCATTGATACACATTTAGATGCTTTGCAAGTGTTGCGTGTACATGTAGAGCACATAAGAAGCAGTGTCACTTTCTGCCATAGGTGTGCTTGGCTTCTCACCTCTAAGGTTCTAGGATAAAGGTCAGACTGGCTTGCAGGTTGGTCACTGTAGAAGGCGTTGACTCGAGGTAGTTGGCAACGTAGGGCTTTGACTGCACCAAGAGTTGTGAGCTGATCACCTCTGGGGGATAGAAAGAGGAAGATGCTTCTGTGGAAGGCGGCATCGGCGTTGGCATCAATAGGGCAGTAGATTTGGAGCAGGAACTGCATAGCTTGGCCAGTCACTGGGCAGCTTAGCTGCTTGCGTGTCGGTAGGTGCAGCGGGTCTAGCCAAGCCTGCGTGAAATCGCAAGTTGGATCAGCTGAGGTCGCATACTGCTGCGAAGCCACTGGACGTTGCTGCAGAATCTGCGGGGTTCTGTGCAAGGCCTGGGATAACCTACCGGTCGACCGCCGATCTTGCATGGGAAGCGGTGACGCAGGAGATCTGTTGGCCGCCCCACAGGCTCAGCGAAGCCAAGGTTGTACTGTGCACAAGCGAGGGCTCAGGGGATTGCGGCAAAATGAAGGAGTCTCGAGCCCATGCAGCCGCCTACCGCAATGGATTCATCAGAGTCTTCAGACAAGTCTTCTACAGCTCTTCCTGGGCTCATCGTATCAAGGGTGCTGTTACTACCGTGCCCCGGAACAATCGTGGGGCAAAACTAACAGGAAACCATAGTCCGCGATCCGGTCGGTCAAGCCCTCGACAAAATCCCTCTACCGTAGCCATTCGCATCAAACCACAGCTGATGTTGCCTGCAGTCCACATGGAGTTTAAGAATATGTATGAGGTCCTTGGCTTCGCCGCCCTGGGTCGGAGGTTGGGTACAGGTCTTTGGTGGCGCGTCCGGTACAATGTATAGTCGTTCTCCGAAACCGCGCACAATCCAACTTGCTCACTCCCATGATATCGGCTCAGCAAGGCTTTGTGTATTGATCTATGACGCTTAATAATCTATGGTTACCGCTAGGTCATCAACGTTGACCTGCTCGAAGGGCATTTTGAACTGTTACCATGTCTCGTCTGCCTTCTTTGTGACACCTTCAGTACCTTGGTTTGGCCGGTCTGGCCTCTAGCAATCATCTCAACACTCGTCGCCATGAAGCAAGGGTTCTTCGCGCCTGCTAGAAAAGCCCAGCGGAGCACCTATAGCCTTGATGCACCCACCAGCGAAGCGCGGCAACCTGGGCTAGAGGACGATGCAGACCCTGACCATCAGGATAATATCGGTGAACAACCTCAGTACACCTCTCGTGGTGATCCGGGCCACCCCATAACACCACCACGGGCTTCCTGGCAGCAATGCCTGGACCTACTGGCCTCAGACCAGGATGAACGCAAGTAAGGGCTCAGCGAGCAGCGATGCCAGGCAATGTTTAACTGGTTAGCCCCTCGAAAGCTTCCATATAAAACAGCAATGCATTATGCGAACAGGCTGCACACCACTGAAGCATGGGCACATGGGGAGATGCCATTGTTTGAAGCAAGGGCATTGCGACCTCCTCTGCACCCAGAAGTATGTGTGCATTGCAGATGCATGGATGCTGTTATTATCTTACTCCCTTGTGCTCTGTGTGGTATAGTCTTGGCCCGCAGGCCCGCCACATCTCCTGTGGTCAACACCAAGAATATATACTACAACCTGCCACTCAGCAGCACTTGATGCCCGCATCCTGTTCCAAAAGAATCTGAAAGGCTACCTTTTTTGATCTGTGCAGGTTTGTGGGCCTTCTCTTGGTCACCAAGCTTCTCCCCAGTGGCAGCCCAACAGCCATACGAGAGGTCATCACAGCTGTAGGTCTTGACTTCCTAAACCGCCTCCTCCTCCCCCTCACCACCCACCCGCACCAGCCATACACACCAGAGCAGCAGCAGCAGCAGCTAATGACCTGCAGCCTAGCACTCTCCATTCTCAGTGCCGCCGCCACAGCAGCAGTACCTGAAGTACAAGAGTCACTCCTCCCCTTAACACCCACCCTCATCCAAATCATCAAGCATGGGGGCATCACCCCACTCTTATCAGCAGACACCAGCAATGACAGCAGCAGGGGCACTGCTGATAGGACCAGCAGCAGCAGTAGCAGCGACAGAGGTACTGCTTACAGCAGTAGGAGTAGCAGCAGCAGCGCTGACCCAGCAGCTGATTTACAAGCAGTAGCAGATGCCCTGGAGTGCTGTATAGCAGTAGCGTCTGCTTCACAAGGTGCAGAGTGCTGCATCACTGCAGATGGTATAGCAGCTGCTGTAGCTTCTCTGCATCAGGCCGTGGCCTCTTTGACCTCACTTGGCTCCGAGACACAAGCAACAGCAGCGGCAGGGGCAGGGGCAGCAGCGGCAGGGGAAGCAGGAGGAGCAGCAGCAGCAGCAGGGGCACAAACAACAGCAGCAGGGGCAGGGGCAGCAGCGGGGTTAAGGTATGAGCTCCCAGTAGATCAGGTGATGCACCTGACTCAGCTGTCTGTACACTTCTTGGCGTGCCTGTTAAACTGCCCTAGCCAGCCAAGGTCGCTTTTGTTGAAGCAGTACCCACACGAACTCGCAGAAGCAGTACATGCATTAGCCCCCATATTCAGCGGACAAGACTCCTTGGCTGTTGATGCAGCACCCTCTGCTGCTGCTGCTGCTGGTGGTACTGGTGGATCGGTCGATGCGGCCATGCTACAATTAGATGCCTTGCATGCTCTGCTGCTGCTCCTGCCACTGCCAGAAGACTCTGAAGTAGCTCATATCTTACAGCAACAGCTGCAGCAGCACCAGCAGCAGGGGAAGGAGCAGCAAAATTGGGGCGATGCATTGAGGTCCGGCTGCGCCCTTCTTCTCAGCAGTAGGATTGGTGGGGTGCAGAAGCGGGCCGGCTTACAATTATCAGCAGCGGTTGTGGCCCTGCTCGGTTCTACATGGCTCATAGGTCCAAGCGCCTCACCCTCAAAACCAACCACAGCAGCAGCAGGTAATGCTGCCACTACCACCAGTAGCAGCACTAGTGGTGGCAGTGGCAGTAATGTGGCTGTGACTGCACTGCTGCGTGTGATTATGGAGGTGTTGAGTGTGGAGATGGCCTTGCTGTTGAGTGATGCCATGAACCCTGAGGCTGTAGTGCCTGATGAGGGGCAAAGCATGCTGACTAGACCACAGTGGAGGGGGCCGGAGCCTAAAACGCAGGTTCAGAGGCAAGAGGTACCAGCAGGAGCAGCAGGAGGTGAAGGAGGAGCAGCGGCAGGAGGAGGAGGGATGGGAGAAGGAGCAAGAGCAGAATTCAAAGAAGGAGAAGTGGAGGAGCAGGGGCGGCAGCAGCAAGCACAGGAGCAGCAGCAGGAGCAGGCTGGAGAGGAGGAAAGGGAGGTGAAGGGAGGCGCAAGCAGTGGCAAGATTCCTGCTGGTGTCCGTGCTGCTGCTACGTTGCCTAGCTGTTACCTTCTAATGGAAGCTATCATGGATGTATTAGTAGAGCAAGTGCAAGCATTAGAAGCAGCAGCAGAAGCAGGCAATTCCCCACAGCCCCTCCATGGGAACCACCACCACCACCAGCAGCAGCAGCAGCAGGAGGGGGTGGTGCTGAACGAGGCTGATTGTAGTCACCTAATGTGGAGGCTTCAGGAGATGGCCAAGGTGTTGTTGGATTTCCTGTCGTACGTGAAGGAGGAGAGGCAGGGAGCGGTGACACTGGGTGACCCGCTGGTGTTAGGGGCGGTGAGACTACTGGGTAGGTTTTTGGCAGATGTTCCAGAAGCGCATGAGGCGGAGGTGCAGAAGATTCTGCCATGGCTGCTGCAGGTGGGTTAGGGGCCGGGAGGAGGGTTTAGGGGCAAAGGAGGGTTTTGGAGGGGGAGGGGGGATATGTTTCTCGAGTGCAAAATTGTTTCTCGAGTTTAAGAATGAGAATGACAATGAAAGTGACGCATTTTTCTCAGAAGGGTGCTGAACACACCGTTTGTGGCGAAGAAGCCACTGCTCTTGTAAATATGGTGTATCCTTTCTCCTTTCCGTCACTGCTGCAATGTACCTCCGGCAGCATCAATAAAACAGAGGGAGCTCCGTAGTGCACGTAGAGCACATCACCTAACCTTAGGCCACGCTTGGGACACCCATGACATAGGCAGGCTCTGCTCATCAACATTCTCATGTGCTATGCTTTGCTGCTGCTGTTCTGTGTATCAGGTGGGTGAGAGTGAGGGTGAGCCATCATCTGGTGTGTCTTTCCTGCTGCCAGCACTGCTGCAGTGGACCTGGGGCAGCAGTGATGCAGCAGGCAGGTGGCGGGAGCTGCTGCGGGGCTCCAGGGGAGCTATGTGGGCGCTAGTTAAACATGTGCGGCAGCTGCTGCAAGCGCTGACGGCACTGAGAGGTGAGGGAGTTGGCAGGGGAGTTGCCGTTTGGCGGGCCAGTGCAGTGAAAAGGATGCTGCATGTAGTCAAAAGGAGTATGCACTAGCGGCTGAGATGGGCAAGCGCCGTTGAAAAATCAAGAACGATGCAAGCAGCTTAATGGGCAGCGGTGTCCCAAGCATATTGGAGATCCTGCAACAGCTGTCCCCAAGTTATTAATTAAATGTTGTGCGGATGCAGCTTCTGTGCCTCAGGTCTGAGATTGATGGTCTGCGGCAGTCTGTCCAGCAGATTCTGGAAGCGCCTGATCTAGCAGTATTGCGGTCATGTCACGACTTGATGATCCTCGTTTCAGGCAGTTTTACGTTTGTAATGTCCTCATGAATATCTCATGAGATGATGGTAAGCATCAAATGCAATGTTGGCAGTGGTTGCATCAGCTTGGGAAAAACTACCTTGCAGGCAGGAAGCACATCTGTATCATCCCGAGCAGGAGTGAACATGGTGCTTACGTTCATCATGCGTGACATACACATGTTTACCACAGCTAACGGGGAAGGTTGCGCTCGCTTGCATGTCCTGTTTGTTTTCTCCTAGGAACCCTGCTTTCCGGAAAAGCTTGCATTATTCAAGTTTGACTAAAGGACTAAGTTGTGTCCCAACGGTCCTTAGTCCTTGCCTCTATTGTTTAGTTTTTGCAATGCTCGTCAAGTTGCAGCCTATTCAGCTTTAGCTTGCATTTGGACTGCATGGGCGGTGGCAGGTTACTTGGGGTGTTGGCCAGTTACAAAGCATGCTGTTATAAAGCGCTTGCAGTTCTTAGCATGTAATGGCCTTGATCTGAATGGTCTGGCAGTGTTGGCTCTCTAGCGGTCACGTCCGTATTTGCCGCATTCTTAGCTGTCCACATACCAGCAGAATGGTTGGAGTCCTGCCGCGGGCTCTGCACGGCTCGGAACCTGTGCAGTGATTTGTTATATATATGATTGCCACAAGTGGCATCTGGAAATGAGACCCTCACCTACAAGCAATATTGTCCGACCGGGGCCAGTTGGAAATGGTACAGTCTGCTGCTAACCCAAGCTGAAGCTTGTAAATGGTATCTTTCTTGTCCTGCCCTTGTACACAACCTCTCCTGCTTGTCCGGCCTTCACAGCATTGCACGGACGACATGCCTATGTTTCTCTGCCGTGCAATGCCTATGTTTCTCTGTACTCACTCTTGTATGAGGCAGACCACTGCATAGCTTTGGGGCAGGTGCACCGTCTGTGGCTGATTCCAGCCAGTTTGTGACTCACTCACTCACTCTCCTCTTTTTTGGAGCTTATGCTAACAGGGAAGGTCGAGCTCGCTTGCATGTCCTGTTTGTGTCGTCCTAGGCACCCTGCTTATCTGTATGCTTGCATTCCTGTGTCCCAATGGTCCTTTAGTCCTTGCTTTTCTTGTCTAGTTACTTGCATTCCTCGCCTAGCCGCAGCCTATCCAGCTTTAGCTTGCTTTCGGACTTCGTGGGGGGTGGCAGGGTACATGGGGTAGTGTTGGCCAGTCACAAAGCATGCTGTTGATGGAGCTTGCAGTGGTTAGCTTGTAACTTCCTGGGTGTCTTGCATGGCCTGGCAGCTTTGGCTCTCTAGCGGTCTCGCCTCTTTATCTCGATATCTGCTCTCCACATACTAACAAACTGGATGGAGTTATGCCGCGGGCGCTGCACGGCCCGAAAGCTGTGCAGTGATCTATCTCATGTATTTGTGACTCACCATGATGCTTCACTTGTGCCCTTTGCAGGGGATCCCTCAGTGGCATTGGCAAGCCTTCAGATAAACAAGGACTCCGCCACAGCAGTGCCTGCCGCAGCACTGGCAGCTGCAACTGCTGCGACTGAGCTCTCCAGCTTGGAGGGGCGCCTGGGCTTGGCTTGTCAAGTGCTGCTTGCTTTATGCCCATCAGACCACCCATTGGTCCCCATAGAGGGAAGCATTGTTACCTCCACCATCGCCACCAGCAGCAGCAGCAGCAAAGCAGTTTTGTTGCAAGTGGGTCAAGGGACAGCTACTGCTGGCAGTGGTGGTGCTGGTAGTGGTGAGGTGCAGGAGGGAGCTGTTACTGCTACAGCTGCATTGCAGTTGCTATCAGGTGTAGCGGAGTGGCTTTGCTGGAGACACCAAATGACGCAGGCAGGGACAGCGCCAGTAGCAGGAGCAGCTGCAGCAGGAGGTAATAGCGGCTGGGCAGTGGTTGCGGAGCTAGCCAAACAGCAGCTGGTAGCTGCTGCTGCTGCTGTGCCTGGTATGCAAGTGTGTGCTGTGCTGGCTGCTGCGGCTCTTGCTAGACGGCTGTTGACCAACCTGCAGATGCTGCAGCAGCAGGCGGTTAGACCAAATGGCTCAAGTGCCACAGCTGCTGGTGCTGCTGCTGGCGGGGATATGGAGGTGGATCCGCAAGGGGTAGAGGCGGGCAGCAGCAGCATGGGGAATGGAACGTCTGGAAGGGAGATGACAGGATTGTTAGGAGCTAGTCGAGGGAGCTTGTCAGAGGGGGCAGGTTCTGGTGCTATAGCAGCTGCAGAGTTAGTTGCTGTAGAACCAGGTGTGGCAAAGGCAGTGGCATGGGGGCTGCAGTTCGGGTGGTCTTGCTTGGTTGGAATCATGGAGGTTCAGCTGAATGAGGAAGAGATGGAGGAAGGTGGCTGGGCAGCTGCTGGTGCTAGCACACGGAAGAACGGTGTGTGGATAGAGGAGCTAGGGAGTGCTCTGGATGTGCTGTTGGGAGGGGAAGGGGGGGAGGTGGTGGAGGAACTGTGGGAGTTGTGTGTGGGGACTGTGCAGCAGCCAGCAGATATGTCTGTGTTGTTCAGGGGGCGATTGCAGGAGGCGGGGTGGGTTAGGACTGTGGCTTTGGCAGCAAGAGGGGCAGTGGCAGTGCAGGGTGAGAGAGGGATGGCGGGAGGCAAGAGGTCAAGGGGGGCGGGGGCTGGGCGGGTAGAGGAGGTGGTCGCAGCTGAGGAGGTGTGGAGAGAAGCCGTGGAGTTTCGACTGCTTGTGCAGTCGCTGTTGCAACAGTAGGGGGGCATGGGCCTGCTATGGCATGGAGCAGTAATAAGTTCCGTACTGACTGGGGCGCCGCTCTTGCTCTAGTCACCTAGTTGGGCGTTGGCAGTTGCTGTGGAAATACAGCTTTTTTATGAGCTGAAGATCAGCAGTCGCATTGTTGTATATGCTTGACGGTTGCGTTGCTCTCCCTTGCTGGGGATGGAGATGCTCGTGCGTGCACTTCAATACATCAATTAGACGAGCACTTGCCTCACGTAGGTGGCTTCCTGTCAAAACATTTCTCTAATTTCTTTTCGTGTAGGCCACCTCTACCTCCTGTGAATTGCATGAGGCCAGCCTGTCCTTGTTGAGCCCGTATATTGCGGAGCGGCCGGCGAAGCCGGCCGGCACCGGCCCCGTACAGGTAATCCTTAACCATCCTTGGTGCCGGGTGAAGCATTGCGAACCTTTCCTTGTCTGTCCATTCGTCGCTACAGTACCAGGCGCCCGCAATATACGAGGTTTGATGCGTCTTGCTTGCGTACTACCAAAGTGTCCCATGGATCGACGGGAGCGTACTTGGGGTGCGTGGTCGTCCTTAACCTTGACCCGCAACCTTAAGCTACACTTAAGCTCATAAAGGTAGGGTTGGAAGCCGTATCAGCGTCCCTAGGGGCTTCTCAGTGTACACGTGTTCTTGGCATAGCATCAAGCAGCTCTCACCTGCAACTTCTCCTCTTGTGGTGAAGGGCCTGCCGCCTTGTACCCAACCATATTTGTTTCCACACATAGTTGCCTGCCTTTTGGCATTTGACGTTTGTTTCACCACAACAGCAGCTTTATTGGCTGCCTCGCGCCTCCCAAGGTGGCCCACTTCTAATAGCAGTAGACGGCCAGGTGCTGCTGCTGCATAGGCTTTGACAAAGGGACAGGTGCACAGCTTCTCCAGTCCTACCTGTAGTTCAGCCATTACAGCAGCAACCATTCAAAATGCTCCGTTCTGCTTCGGCGTTGGCCCTTGGTCTGGTGTTGGGTTTGCTTTGTATCAGCCTGGTACAGCAGACATGCCAGGCATCTCAGGCAGCTGGTGTTGCCCAACATCCCCACCATCACAAAGGTGAGTTTATAGCACAGCCCTTGGCTCTATGAATCATCGAGGGCTTCCATCAGAGCGATTTGATTCCAATACAGTGGTGCTTTAGCTGCAGCCTTCCATCAGGCCACCCCAGCCGATCAGTTTGATATCCCTCCAGTGAGCGTTGCTAGTCCTGTCAGCTACTACTAGTAGTTCCTTCCAACAGACGTCTCTCCATATGATCCCATGCCAGTGTTAGACCTTGTCCTAGTCTCTGTATCCTGGTCTGGTCTACTAGCATCCCTCCTGTGCAATCTGGTTTGCACTTGCCAGTCTTGTGAGTGGCTAGGCATCAGTGTCGCCGGCTGAGAGCAGGGTCAACACAGAATGTACTGCCAGTACTCTTTTCCTGCATCATCTGCCCAGGGTTGTGGGGTTTCGGCAGCCATGCAACACCTGTGCAGTCAGAAAAAAACCAGAAAATATATATGTTGATAGAAACAGTCCAAAACAAAGAGTCGCATTACATATTCTATGCTTTGTTACATTGGCAGTATATCGCTATAAGCGTACTGTATATTCAATGTATTAATGTCTTTTGCTGACAAGTTTGCACCTCACCCCAGATCCCAAACTTTCGTCCATGCCTTTTCACTAACTGCTCATGCTGCTGCTGCTGCTCTTGCGCTTTGCTCTTTCCTCCCAGCTCTCCTGAGGCGCCACCTGCTCAATGCTGACAAGGACTCCTCCCACAGCAGCTCTATGGGCAAGGGCGACAAAGACGGCAGCACTGGCAAGCCAGGAAGCAGCAATGGCGCAGACGGCGATGATAGCGCCACTACTCCACTGCTGCCCATTACGATCCCTGTTGATGCCACGGGTCCGACCCACCCAGACGACAAGCAAGTAATTCACGAGGTGCAGAAGCTTGTCAAGAATGCCAAGCACTGGAAAGACAATAAGGGCAAGCTGGACAAGGAGATGCTGAAGGACAACAAGGAGGTGAAGGATTCAGGCAAGAATTATGATCCGAACCTGCAGATTCACAATGGCAAGGATAAGCCTGAGAAGCCTGACATGTTCAAGCCTGAGGATAAGCCAAAGCCAGACTTCGATAAGCCAGATAAGTTTGATAAGGAGAAGGACGAGAAGGAGGAGAAGGAGGAGAAGAAGGCGAAAATCTGCGCAATGAGGAAGGAGAAGAGGAAGCAGGAGTTGGAGAAGGAGCTGCAGCAGGTTGGGAAGGATGGCAAGGGGAAGCAAGTATATGTTGGGCCGGATTGTTACTGTGAGCCACAGAACCCTGCTTGTGGGAAAGTCATCGGGCGGGAGTCAGGAATCAAGAGGGGGAGCAGCGGCAGGCTCACAGGCGGTGTGGGGGCTCCCTAGATGACCCATCAGGCGGGCTGGCGGCCTCAAGCTGCATGTGATTCTAACAAACCCAGAGTGTGCATCTAGCTGACTGTACTTCTTAGCAGCCTGCATGAGCTTGCAGAGACAACATCTGGGAGGGATCTAGAGTGATCCCTTGTTCTTTTGGGTGATATGGGTATGTGATTGCATGCATTGGTTGGGCCTTTGCACAAGTGATCTGATATCAGTAGGTATTGTTTTCAGCATGCAGGCAATTATAAGGGTGAAACTATACAGGGGGTGCTTCTTAACTGAGTGATCAATTTTTTAGACAACGTGTGGACTGCTGGTGCACCAGTTTATGCAGATACAGCAGGGAGCCTAAGCAGTCGTCTGTCTCCGTGTTTTTGACTGGATCAGGTCTACTAGCTGGGTCCAGCGGCATGTGGGTTTCCTACCTTGTGATCATAGGATACTGATTGCAGTCTACAAGTCCAGTGATGGGCCAGTGAAGCAGTGTGATCAGCCCTGTCCTGAAGCATAAAGCAGATCTGTCTGTCACCTTTACTTTTGAAGTGGGATTCTGGCCACCTGATGGCCCTGGTAATGGATCAGTCCATCTCAAGTTCTTCCAGAGTACAGTCCGCTGTGGGCAGGCACATAGTCCTGCATTGCATTATTGCTTACCTTACGGTTCACAATCTCTACCTCCAATTGACGTATCTGCTTAAGTGTGTCAAACATGGGTGATACATGATCTCTGCAATCAATCAATCAATCAAAACGCAAGACCAGCAATGCCAATGGCCAAACAAACCTAGGCCACAAACACAAGGCTCCTGATCACAATCACGAAGCCACACAACCGATGGTGGATTTGCCACACACAAGCTGAGGCTAGATGCAACGGCGTGCACACCAAGGGGAAACAAACACCACCACTAAAACCCAAAACCTGCTCCACTTCCATCACACATGGGTGGCGGGGAGGCAGCAGGATCAAGCACCACCCTAGTAGGGGCTGGAGGTGGCTCCCACCACCTAGGTACTGGTGAACCACCATCCTCCCAGCCACTGAAAGGCACCACATAGCGCTCCACATGCTTATCAATAGCTTGCTTAGTGCGCCTTCTACACCTCACTAACCGTTGGCTTTCCCAAGGGTGCGTAAGATCCCACAACCTCTTCCTCCAAGCACTCTTAATCTGACATGAAGCCTCCCAGCTCCCCTCATCTTGACCAAGCACCTTCAGATCAGCACACACGCATTTCTCCCAGGTATGGCGAGGCCTACCCACTGGCCTCGTCATGTCACCATGTAATGAAGAGAACAACGCAATATGCGGCAACCTGCCCTCCTCCATGCGGCCCACATGCCCCAGCCACCTCAGCCTATTTGCTGTGATGTAAGCTGACAAGGTGGCTACCCCACATGATTTCCTGATATGCTCATTGGTGTGCCGATCTGACAGCCTGACCCCCAGGATGCTCCTAAGGCAGCTAGAGTGCACCCGCTCAAGCTTTTGCGATTGCACTTTGGTCAGGGACCAACACTCACTCCCGAACAGCAGAATTGGCAACACATATGCCTTGTAACACTTCACCTTCGTAGCCAATGACAGATGCTTGGTACCCCACATCTTTTCAAACTGCTTAAACCTCCCCACAGCCTTACCCCTCCTGATATTCAACTCCACATCCAACCTGCCATCAGTCACAAGCACACTTCCCAAGTACTTGAACTGTGACACCTCTTTTACCACACCCTCACTGATAACCACCTCTGGTCCTTGCTGCACTGGCACATCCCCCTCCTTCCAATCCTTGTCAATGGTCAGGATCTCAGTCTTGCTTGCATTGATGCGCAACCCAAGACTAGCAGCAACCTTGTCCATCACCTGCAGCATGACCACCAACTCCTCCCTGCTGGGACTTAGCAACACCATATCATCTGCATACAGCAGAACAGACAACAGCTCCACACACCCACCACTACCACACCCATCACGCTCAAGTTTCCCATCTGCATGATAGGCTAGCTTCACCCCACATCCCTCCGGCATCTGAGCCATTGCCTGCCGAACCACAAAGTCCATGTAGATGTTGAACAGCAAGGGAGCAATGACACATCCCTGCCGCACCCCGCCATGCACATCAAACCACTCAGACACCACACCACCCATCCTAACAGCAGCCTGTGTGCCAGTATGCAAGTCCATCAGCAACTCTATCAGCTTTGTGTGTACCCCGTACACATGCAGGATGCGCCATAGCGTGTCTCGCGGTACAGAATCATATGCCTTACGCAAATCCACAAAAGCCATGAATAGAGGCTGATCGAATGCTACAGACTTAGAGATGACCTGGCGTATGGTGAACAGAGCATCAGTGAGGCCCCTCCCCTTCCTAAAAGCAGACTGGTTATCAAGCAGTTGTGCATCGATATGAGAACTGATCTTAGCCAAAATGACCAAGACATACACCTTCCCCGGTATACTTAGCAAGCTTATCCCCCTATAGCTATCTCTCACTTTGCGCTCTCCTTTGCCTTTATACAGTGCCACCAACAGTGCACGTTTCCACTCCACTGGCGCTTTCCCTGACTCCCACACCGCCACAATGACCCTGTGCAACCATTTCAGCATGGTCCCACTGAGCTTTAGCATAGGCGCTGCGATACCATCAACCCCAGGAGCTGCCCCATTACGACAGGCAAAGACAGCTTCTTCAACCTCCTGCACAGTAGGTGGCTGAGCTGCTGCTTCACTCTGCTGGTTTGCACCTTGCCCTGCCTCCATCTTCTGCACTAACTCCTCAATGGTCTGCTGCATTTGCTGGTCGAGCTTGGCAGGGCAGTTGAGGACATCAGCAAAGTGCTCAGCAAAGCACTTCACCACCTCCTCCCTGCTTTGGAACAGCTGCTTGCCATCAGCACCCCCTAGCACAGCTGTAGGAGCAGCAGAGCTACTGCCCTGCTGCTCCTTGAAGATCCGCTGGACATGCTTGTGGAACACGGCTAGATTACCAGCTTTTAGAGCATGTTCCGCAAACAGCGCTTGCTGCTTGAAGTACCGCTCCTGATCCTTCTTAACCGCTCGCCTAGCAGCATTATTGGCCTCCCTGTAATCTGCCCTGGTAGCATCATTAGGAGAGGACAGCACCGCTGCATGTGCTGCATGTTTCCGCTCAATCTTCTGCAAGGTCGCATCGGATATAGCGAAGTCTCGGCGCCGCTGCTGAGGCTTGAGGTTTAGACCAGCCTTATGGGCTGCTTGGCTGGCTGCCGCTGTTAGCTGTGTCCATTCGTCTTGTGCGCTCTGCAACTGAGCCCCTACCAGACGACTGAACTGGTTAGACATTGCCAGCTCAAAGCACTGCTGAGTTGCTGCAGATTCTTGCAGCCGGCTGCAGTCATAGGGCCGTGCTGGCTGTCCCTTCGCACTGTGCTGCTTGGCCACTGACAAGCGGAGGCGCATCGTAAGCACCAGCATTCTATGATCAGAGCCACCTGTATCAAAGCTGCGAAAGACCCTGCAGTCTGTCACACTTGACATGAACCGCTTGGAGACAGCTATGTAATCGGTGACCCTGAGCACATCCTGCTTGTTTCTATTAACCATCTTGTGAGTAGCAGTCCGGTAATTGCTGTGCTTGAAGAAGGTGTTGGCTAAGCGAAGGTTCAAGGCACCAGCCAGCTGCAAGAGTCGCTCACCATTCCCTGAAGGCTGCTGCTTCCCAAAGCCATGAGGCCCCATAACACCCCCATACGGTTCTGGATCAGTGCCAACCTGGGCGTTCAACCTGGGCGTTGAAGTTGATGTCTGCGGAATGATGTATGGGGGGACAAAGGAGGAAAATTCCAGCGGTTCTCTTCGGCGTTGACATGGTCAGCAGAGATGGCCGGTTGAGCCACGGCCGCTGGACCCAGCCCTTTGGCAAGTTATGAGCAGCTGCTGGAGCTCTTGGTATTCTCTTGGTGCCGTCAAAACACATGCTTGTACGTTCATTCACGCCACTGGTTAAGTGCAGTGCACAAGTGTTGGGCTGCTTGCAGTTAGGTTTATGTACATAGGTATGATTGAGATAGGGATATGCACATACCATATCACCAAGGATACCGTGTGATACATTGATGCCCTCAACCTGGGCCATTGCATACAACCTCCCATGATGTGCTTGGGTTTACAGAATGGAGGCATAGAACGATTTTGTGACCCACAGCTTGTGACCCCAGGCCCGTACATGGCTGTTGTTTCTAAAACCCCACCATGTCTGGCCTGTTGAGGACAGTGCAGTCCATGTGAGCAAATCAAAGCAGAATGAGCTCCACCTCAGGCGGTCTGCTAACTGTTGTGGCCCACTGGCACTTGTACATGGCACTTGTGATTTGGCAGTTATTTGGGTGTCATTGGAGCGAAACGCATAGAAAGTGGCAGCATAAAACTGGCTGCCAACTGGGTCCGCTGTTGCTGCTACCCGTGTGCATTCTGCTTTACTGATATGCTGTCTGCATGTATGTGGATAACAGGCAGCCCCATAGTATGGCGCCCCAAGTTTGGTTCTCGACAGGCAAGAATCTCGACGAAGCTTGGACCTATGCATTTGTGGGTTTTCATAAGTATCTGTATGCTTAGAAATCCGAGGGTAGGTGGAAGCGAGAAGACGGCTGTTCACGCGGCGAATCTATCACATTCAACCGCAGCCGTTGTGATGAACCCGACTAAGGTGGCAGTTCAATCACCAGCTGCGGCTCTCTGCCCCGTATAGTACGCTCAGTTTATCTGTAAGAACCCTCGGCATGAATAGTCCTTGCACAAAAAAGAAGCTGAGCGGATAGTACGGTTCAATGTTTTGACGCATGTGTCGAACTGGGTCCGAGTCGCCATCCGATAGGACTTGTCACAAGATGCCCATTTCGGCCACCACCAGAAGACAGCATCCCAGATCGTTCAGCAACTCAACACGCGTGATGCGCTATGCACGCGCAATTGCGACCTTTGGACTCACCTGCCACCGGCATGTACATGCTGGCGGACACCGCGTACCTAACAAGAGACCTCAACATCCCAATCTTAACAATCAGACACCCTCGTCCTTCACAGATAGTCAACAAAACCCTTGCCGCTATTACTCTTCGTCAGAGTCAGGAATTACTATAGCCCCCTCGCCTCGTTGGGCAGCATGTGCAGCTGTCCATTGTCCTAGCTCACCACCCACTGCAGCACCTCCTTCAGCCACCCCTTGCTGTAAAGGAGGCCATGGAATGCCATCACTGAGCCCAGTCTGTCCTTCCTTCTCCTCCTCCTGCTGATAGCCCTCCTCACATCCTTCATCACCAAGGCCCATCCCCTCAAAATCCCCCTCCCCTTCAGGCTGGCCCTCACCCAGATGCATAGCTCCTGCTGCTGGCCGTGGTGGTGGTGATGCTGCTGCTGCTGCTGCTGCTGCCTCAACACGAGGTAGTGAGACGGCACCCGTCACCCAACCCACCCCTGTTTCTACCCCTGCTGGTGCTTCTACTCCATCCGGCTCTCCTTCTAATCGTAGCGGTGTTACGCAGGACCTCTCACCCCTTCCTCCTGACCACTCCTCCCTCTGCTGCTGCTGCTCCCATGGTGGCTCTTGTCGCTGCTTCTGCTGCTCTACTTGCTGCTGCCGCAGTTGCGGCTCAGCAAGATTCCTTCCACTCAGTGCAACACCACACTGAGCCTGCTCCTCATGGAGACACATCAGCCTCTCCTGCCGCTGCTGCTGCTCCTGCTGCTGGTCATCTTCTCCCCCCTCCTCTTCCACCCCTTCCTGCTGCTGCTGCTGTCTCCGGTGTTGCTGCACCTCCTCACCCTCCTGCAATTCTTTCTCCCCTTGCTGCTGCCGGCCCTCCTCTCCGTCTTCCCTGTGCTGCTCCTGCCCTGCCTCCTGCAGCTGACACCTCTCATCCTGCCCCTCCTCCCCTCTTTGCAGCTGTTGCTGCTGCTGACTTTGCTCTCCCTCCAGCCGCTGCTGCTCCTGCTGCTCTCTCTGCTTCTCTGCCCTTTTCTTTGCCATTAGGGCCTTGGTTTCCCTTATCAAATCGGCATGCGTATGCCCTCCTACAAGGTCCACCTCATCCACCCCATTTCTCCCCCCACCCTCCCCCCCACTCCCCACCCCCCCTCCTTGCCGCCAGCTCCCTCCCACCCCCACCAACCCCACCTTCCTCCCCTTCCCTGACTGCTGCTGATTGAATGCTGCCACTGCCTGCTTCTTATTATAACTTATCCCACTGTCTTTTGCTGCTAACAGGAAAGTCCTGTAGGCCTGATACCTATTAATCAGCTCCTGCTTGCTGCCATCTGTGCTTAGCCCTAGGTCCTGGATCTTCACCTTAAGAGCTTTCTCCTTCAACATGTGGAAGACAAGCTTGGGTGGGGGCTCAAGTGGCGGCCGCTGCCGTGCTCCTGCACCACCACCACCACCAGCAGCTCCTCCACTGCCCCTTAGGGAGCTTCTCGGCCCTGCACCAGCAACCCCTCCTCCTAAAGCAGCTCCAGCTCCTCCTGCTGCTGACCCACTCCCCCGCTGCTTGTCTTGATGCTGCTGCTGCTGGACCATCCCATCGCCGGAGCTGCTACGCCTTCTCCCTCCCCCTGCTTCTGCTGCTGCTGCTGGTCCTGACATGCTCCCACTTCCCCTACCAGTTGCGGCACCCACACCAGCAGCTGCACTATGCCTCCCTACCCTCCCTAAGTTCTCTTCTTTAGAACTACCTGCTGCTGCTGCAAAGGGTGGTGGGGTGGCCGACCCCTTCCTTAGGCAATCGTCCAAGTGCCCGTTGATAAAAGCAGGGGGCACAGAGGTATTGCACACAGGGCACAGCGCATAATCTACTGGGTGCGATTTAGGCGCTTGTAGCCCATCTTTCTCCGCGTCAATGGCAGCTGTTGCTACAGCTGCTGCCATCTGCTGCTGCTGCTGCTGTGGTGCTTGCTGTGATGCCTTTGTTTGGCTCTTCACCTGCTGCCTCGGGTGCCTATGGGTAAGGTGGTTGTGGTCGTGATTCTCTTTACCACCTAACCAAAAGATAGGCATAGCAGACATAAGCTGCTGGTGGTGTGGGAGATAAAGCTACACGAAACACAGGATATGACAGATAGTTGCAGGAGTGCAGCGTGCCTGGCATAATGGACACTTAGCCCTGTGCAGACGCACATGAGGAGCTTTCCAGAGAGGTATGCCCTGCAAAAAAGCATCACTGGTGCAGTTGCTGCCAAAGCATCGGTGAGCTACCATATACTTACATAGCACTCAATCTGCTAGCATGCACTATAAACCACACTGCCTTGCCCTGGTGAGACCACCAATGAAGCCTAGCATGTCTCAGCCTACTCTCCACACGCCCTATTCAAAATGGCTGCCCTCTGCGTTTTACCTCCAGTGCACATCCCTGCTTACCCCTGGCGAGCCTGATGCAATGCCGCATTCTGCTTGCATATTACATTCAAACACCACAGAGGGTTCATACGATTGCCTTCTGCAGCCGGAAGGAGGAAATTGCAACAGGACGCAGAACTTCTAGCTTTCAGTACACAAATCCACCTGTCTTGTGAAGGCCATCAATCACAGGTCTGCAAGACGGTGTCGTACTTCAAAGGTATAAACCCTGACACCTAGTGATTGTCCCTATTTCAAATCACCATGAGTAGGGAGGGGGAGGCAGTGAAAGGGTGTTCGCCAGTCACAACATATACTATTGGAAGTGCTTTCAGACTTGTAAGATAGTTATCAGGCTCAGCCTATGGTCTGCTTGTCTCCGCCTCTCGTACTTTTCAGCTCTCTGTTTTGCTCTCTCGCTCACCCACACCCTTCTAAGTAACCTGGTAAATGTCGTGCTTGGGCTGTGCAGTGGTCGCTCTTGACAGCTCACCATGAGTACTACCGCCCTTGGCTCTCTTGCTCCTAGGCTCCTCCACAATAAAGCAGTCATCATCCTGGTGCCCTTCACCCTCCTCTGCTTGCTGCTGCTGAAGGTAGCTCCCATCCCCCTGCTGCTGCTGCTGAAGTTGGTCAGCTTGGACCACCTGCCGCTGCTTGCGCCCTATCCTACCATCTGCTGCTGCTGCTGCTGTGCTGCGGGGCTTTGACCTGCGCTCTGCTATCTCCAGTGAGCTACTGCTACCACCATCGCTACTACTGCTGCCGCTGCTGATGTCAGTATCGACTAGACCTGCATCATCCCCATGCCTCTCTTCTTGTTTCCGTGTTGCATCTGCTGGTTGCTCTCCCTTGGGAAGCCAGTCATCATCAGCACCCTCTTCTAACTCATCTGAAAGCTCCTCGCTGTCATTTGCATCGACTACTGCAGTAGCAGAGCTTCTTCTGGCCACCTTATTTCCAAGGGCGACTGCTTGATTTGTGCTGATGGATGGCTGTCTCCCATTCCGCAGCCTCTTGCCAAGGCGCAGACTACTGTCACCGCCTTCGGGTAATCCAAAAGCTGCAGCTGATTTGTTTGCAGCGGCAGCGGCAGGTGTTCCTGTTGACCTGTTCCTAGGTGGGTGATGAAGTCTATGCGTCGCAGCTTGTTGCTGCTGCTGCTGTGGTGGTAGTAGCTGCTGCTGCGGCTGCCGCCGTAGTAGCGGGATGAGCAAACCACGAAGTATTATTATTGCTTCGCTAGCTTGCCGTAGAGCCAGTACAGGGCGCAAATCCGCTTGATCCACCTGCTCGTTGCAGGAGGGGCACCGGGTTTTCTGGCCAGCGCGGAGCATTTGGTCGAAGCTTAAACGTATGCACTGGGAACAGACTGCAACACGAAAGAGACAAGATAAGCAAAATGCGTTGCTTCCTCATAGGTGAGCCACTACCGCCGGCGAAGCCTCCCGACTCCGAGCTTAGGGAGCATGGGCCAAAAGGGGACTCAACCTTCTCTAAGAAGCATGAAACCGAGAGGAAAGGTTGATCAAGCATTCATGTGAACCTATGCCATAACTTACAAGCGTGGCTGCAGCTTAGGGCGACGGGCCCCTGATAGAATTCCTTGCAGATGGCACATCGCAGACAAGTATCTAGCTGTCTGGCTGATGGAGGATCAGCTGGCCAGTCTTCTGGGAAGCCGTGGTCCATGCCCGTGCGGCCAGCAGGTATCAATATAGCAGCTTGTGTGCAAGCATGAGGTGTGGCAGGGGTGGGACACCTCAAGACGCTTTGGCACTCATCTACAAGTAGGCCATGGTCGCTTTACACTTGAATGCTCATGCAAACGCGTAGTGCAGCCTGTAAGGGAGGGCTGCTCAGACAAAGCATGCAAGGTCCCTTGAGGTGGTTACACCATGTGTCACTGGAGTACAGTCTGCAGGCGGCAGGCTATTAATGGCTTGATGCAACTACAATCAGAACACGTTGAGACGTGCCCTCCAACAGTAAGTGCACGGTCAGGGACACCGCAGAGCAGGCATCATATGTTGAACATTTTTGAACCTATGCCCACGTGCAGAACCACCACCACCACCACCACCAAAAATGATAAGAAAGTTCGTGGCGTTCATTCATGGAACCTGGCATGGAGCGGGGGCTGATAGCTCGTTTGATACACCTTATACGTGGGCAATCTCTTAAAGCTCCATCTACAATGCAGGCAGACAGGCCTGTAACAACCTCATCAACCCAGCGATGATGTTGGTGTAATTTGTGTATGCATGAAGCTGCTAGCCAGCCAGCCAGGCCAAGTAAACATGACATCTAGTTGTGTTTCAGGAATCTTGTTGGGACTAATCAAGAGCTCTCCATACCTTCATTAATTCTCCAACTTAGAGTCGGCCTGCATTCTGCAACGCGATGCCTTGAGATTCTAGTCAGTGTGAAAGATTGTTGGCTTAGCATACCCCTACTTGGGAACAACGCAAGAAAATATGGTGTTATCGGATCACACAACCTTCTGCCAGTAACCACTTCCCGCTTCCCTGGGTGTTGCACACTGCAGCTTCTCTTTCCGGTGTGTTCTGGTGTGTACCTGACTGCCAAGCGCATCTGTCATGGTGGCGCGCTCAGCTCCTGCCTCTCGAAGAAGAATCAACGGAACAGTAGCATTGCCAAGAGATCAACATAAGTTGGCCTCAACTGATTGCAGTCCAAGTTGCTGCGTCCTACATTCTTTCTCAACGCCTGTTCCTACCTATTCGTCGACTACAGCAAAGTCTGTTTCAGCACCACGGTTACCTGTGTAGTCCTGACAAAGACGCGAACTTGAGAATCGTCCGTTGTATAGTTATAAGGAGTCATCCGTGCCGTAGAGTGGATCCTCGGCATCACTGGGCTGCGCATAGTAGCCAGGGTCAATCGTCGGTCTGGCGTGTTGGTCTACATATCGTACCCAATTATTGGTGGCACCTGTATTAGCCAGCCTATTCCTACAGCCTTCGAGCAGTTGCAAGGTGGGTCACCCTCGTGTCGTATGCCTGCTGACGCGTGCACATGCTGCTTTCCGCTGGTGCTTTTCTTCTTTTCTATTCAAAAAAATACGACCCACGGTCTCCCATGCCTTTGTTAAGGCAAATACCCCACATCATCAAGTCCTCGATTGCGCTCTAACCAGAGTCTGCCGGCCGACTTTGTTCACAGGTCGTCCACTGTTCTCACAGATTCCTTGGTGATAGACCGTTCATCATCGTGGTATACACCATGCTTCTTCAGAGGTCTTGGTTACTGCTGCTGGTGGTGACGCTGCTGTTCTCATGTCAGCAAAGCCCAGTGAGAGCCACTCGGTTCCTACGCAGCAGCAGTGGAGCAGCACCTATACAGGGGCCTACACGGCTTCTACGTGGCAGCAATAGAGTCCCCGCCATGCAGGGGCCCATAATCGAATGCTCACGAAATAAGACACTAGTCTGCCGAGGAGGCTCCTGTGTATGCCAACCAAAGGATTAGGGCTTTAGCACTACTGCGAAGCAGTCGGGCGTAACAAGGCCTGCATCCGCAGCCTCTTCAGGCATCAAGAGTAAGAGAAAAGGAGCAGCGGCAGCAGCAGCATATGACTCTCCCGGTGCATGCATGGTACCCAGAATTGGCAGGCAAATTGCTGGGTCATCTTGTACATATGTGGTTTGCCAAAATGTGCATTTAGATAGGGCATCGTGGGAGGACTCATTTGGGAGTTTGTTGCAGGGTCTTATGGGGGCCTTTGGGGTGTGGGAGGTAGACCAGAGTACTTCCTGACAAATTTATCTGTTGGAATCAGGACTGCGACTTCCTCTTGAGGATCCACTGCCTTTGAGATGCGATGATAGACGTCCTGATCCCTTCTCATAGCATCTGGCCGTTGAGCCAGTGACAAGGGCTATTTGGTATGTAAGCTATGCTCATGTTGCCTTCGTGTACATCATGAAATGGACCTTGCTGAAAATGCATGGGCACAGACGTTCAGAGGGTTGAAGGAAGTTGCTAGTTGGGGTTGATGGTCATGTCTTTAGGTGGTAGGCGCCAGTACTTCCCCTGCAATGAAAGCAGTTGTCATGCTTGGATAGGTCAGTGATGCCCGTGGGTGGAGCACATGGTGGTGTCAATATTAGTGGCCACTTTGGATGATCCAAGTGCTTTTGCACAAAAGCGATGGCATCTTGTTTTGGTTGAAGATGTTCATCGTGTCCTCCAGGCAGTCCTTTGTCCTTCATTCCGCTTGTATAGACAGTTGCTTTATTGATGATCAGACCTCAATGGCTTAGTGTTTGCAGGCAGGGGAGATGCCAGGGGAGTGATTGATGTACATGGCATTTGAGGGCATACTGGTACCCGTGAGCTTGGATATGTTTTTCTTTTTTGCGCATGCTTGACCATGATTTGATGTGGCTCTGATAGACATACTGTAATGCTTGATTGTGCAAAGCACCTGATACGTGTCGGACAGCGTTCGTGCCCAGTTGATGTTGGGTTTGTTCTTGGCTGTTGGTTCCTGTCTCATCTCATAGCATCATATGCACCTGCCAGTGTAGTCCTATGGCCCACTCAGCAGGGTATACCGCATCTGAGTCAGTGATATCATGTGGCCCTGCTAGTGTGGATGGCTCTTCTGTCGGAGGTCCCATTCTGCAGCGTCAAAGTGTTACACATGAATTGTCCCTAGGGCTGTGCAGTGGTCTCTCTTAA
This sequence comes from Pseudopediastrum boryanum, assembly GCA_963556185.1. Lineage (NCBI taxonomy): Eukaryota > Viridiplantae > Chlorophyta > Chlorophyceae > Sphaeropleales > Hydrodictyaceae > Pseudopediastrum > Pseudopediastrum boryanum. The sequence continues at coordinate 4,312,588 of OY744496.1, forward strand.
CATACATGGTCAGGACAGAAGGAAGTATCCGCTTTGAGTATCTGCCTAGCTGCCAAGTGGGGGCACTCTGCTGTCCAGTGTCTCGATTCTCCTTGACTGTGGCAGTCCCTGGGCTTTAACCTCAGTCGTACTTACGCGCTTCAACGACCATCCAGCGATGAGTTGCAGTCGTCCCGACAGGCGTGATTTCTCTGCAGGAATCGCCGTCTGCGGATTGAAGCGTGACTATACGCCCTCACCTGTATTGTGGCTGACCAGGCCCTCACGTGTACCAGAGACGGAGCCAATAGCTGTTCGCATGTAGTAGCCATCACGCCCTCCTTTCATCCACACCCCTGGGGAGCCAGGCAAAGTAGGTCACATGGGGTGCCATATGGATAGAGTGGAAAGGGGACCTGAGGTAAACAAGGCTCCGCGATGGCCTAACATTCCGAGATGCATGTCAAACTTGCGATGTAAAAGGCAGGTGCGACTCATGCGAGTAAAGCATTCAACTGGGCAGTACACGGCTGGTCGACCGTTCCGTCTTCCCAAGCTGTAGCTTGTGCGTCTGTTGGCATCAACTTCCCCTAGCTAGGCAGAATGTGTTCGGTGGTACGTTGTCTGAAGTATAAGACGTCAACGGAACCACCTGTGCTTCTTTGCGGTCATTGAGGAGCGCTTCGTGACGACCCCCTCACTGAGGGGCACTGCTATGCTGTAATGGCAATTCAAAGCGATTTCCTGCGAGGAGTAGCGTACGTACCACTTATCAGACCTGGAATATGTAATTGGTGACTGGCCGTGGACCTCCATCAAGTTATAGACACAACGGAGCTGTTGCAGCAGATGCATGTTGGGGATTGTGGATGTTTGTGCTCTGTATTCGGCAACACAAAGGACTGAGGCACAGCAAAACGTAGAGTCAGCGGTAAAGCATTCGAGCTAGCTGCTTGTTCTTCTGGGCTGCTGCGCGAAGGGTGGGTCCTATCACCTACACCAAGCGCAGCAGACTAGGCACAAGACTTCAGACAATCGCTCAAGTCTACAGATAAGCAGGACCGAGTCCATAGTGTTTCTACTGGTCTAGCGGGGATTTCTACCCTGCCACGCCTCAGGCCTTCCGACAGAGACCCTCAACTTGTCAACCCTCTGCATGAGCAGCTGGGCAGGCCTAGTCCAGAACTTGGGCCACTTGGCAAGTCTGCGTGGACCTGCCAAAATGAGTGACGAGGGCTCAGGAGGAAGCATCGGCCACATGCAGGCAGAGCAGGTGGGCTTGCAAATTGCTGCGTTTTGTAAGCAGCAAGCACTACCAAAGTGCAGGTACATGTGAGGCGGAAGTTGACCTTTGCACCTTGCAGGTGGCAGCTGATACTCTCCCGCCGTGGGGAAGTTCGGAATCAGAATGGTGAGAAGACAGCATGAAAACTTGTCAGTTCAGTGTTACCCTGGAAGACTCAGGCTAGACTTGACAGGCAGTTGATTATCTCGGGGGGCGACTGAAAACAAGTCTCTGAGGCTCTGCAAGTGCATCTACAGCAGCAGCATGGCTGAATCAGAAGACAGCAAACCAGAAAATCGTTCATTACTTTGGGTCCATGCAAGAGCAGTTGCCCATCCTTTGCTTGACAGGCCTCTATCCATGCTGCAGCAGTTGCCAGCAGTTGGTGCCAAACAATAGCACAGTTGAAAAGGTAGCCAATGAACCGACAGGCTCAATACTGCATGCTTCCAGACCTCAAACTCTCATTACTCTGCTTCGAGGCTGTATTTGCTCAAAAGGCAATGTGCATCCAGACATGATACAAGGCTGGGACTCAAGGCTCCACCAGTTCTGTATGTGAACTGTTTTAAGACCTTGCTTACATTTTCTGATGCCGCCAGGACAACAGCAGAAGGAGCAGTAGCAAGCAGGGTGGCAAGCTCAGGGCACAGTGAAACAGATGGCTCTGCAGGTGTCATGCACAGAGCATCTGCAGCCTCCAAGACCTCTCAGGTAGCTAGCGCCAAAGTGATCATTTCTGCAGCAAAAGCTTCCCTGGTTACTCACAGTGATGAGACTGGTAGCCACCAGCAGCAGCTTGCAAATGCCCATGCCTGTCATGTGCATATGGGTATTCTGGGGGCACTAAGACACTTCCCACTGTGGTTGTCAAGGATGCTGAGAATTAGATAGCTAGGCTGCATAAGAAAATTGGAGTCAAGGTGCTCTTTTGACCACGCATGTGTGATCCAAAAGCTGGAGCAGCGTGTCTGCTTTAAGCGGGGTCCAAGTGCAGCCAGCCCAGTTGCACTGTGTGAAAACAGGACATGGCAGCAGTTCAGTAGCAAGGGTGGAATGGTTGTGCCACATTTGCCTGCGTTGCTGTAAACGTGTATTAGTGTTGCATGGCCTCTCACCAGGCGGTGCTTGGCGAAATGTGAATACAGGCAGTTATAACCATAAACAGCAGAATAATATCGCCAATTTGCCAAACGCATTCACAAGCTTGTGCACAGTGTGTATGGTACAAACCATGGAAGCAGCCACACTACAGACGCCAGATACCATGCAAGGTCTGAGGCTGTTCATTCTATGCTTGCAGGGGCCTCTAGCTGCAGCATCAAATAGAGTGTCTGATGAAGCTTCAGCTATGCTGCAAAGGTGAGGGGTTGCATGCCGTTATTGTTGCAATTCATGTTTTAAACAAAAGTGCCATAACCTCCGTACATGAGGCTGCTGAGTTGAACGAGCAGGGTGGAACAACAAATGGGAGGCCTTTGGTATGCAGCGGAGTCATACGTGAACTGCTTGATGTGGTACTTTGCAGCTTAGGAGTACGATAAGCGGCTAGCTGTTCCTTGCCAAAGAGTGGTAGTCATTCGTCTTAAGCTACCTGCATGCATGCAGCTGGCAGGATAGCAGCAAGGTGTTAGCAGTTGCCCATGCACCATTCATACCATTGCTTGTCATTCTCAGTCTACAGAACTGAGCTGCCTGCACTTCTGTATATCTTTGCTGAAGTGGCAGGTCACCTTCCCACCCTCGCCGAAGCAGTACCTCAGCCCACCCAACAAGCAGTCAACATGGGAGCCGCTACAGCCATAACACCACGACCATCACAGGCAGCAGCAGCAGCAGTAGCCACATGCTGCCCATGCTGAACTTTGGCAAGCTGAAGACTGGCAAGGAGACTATTTTCAGCCGGAACCTGAGCGCTGAGGAGCTGCACCAGCCTGTGTCTGCTAGTGATGCTGAGCTGTCCTTTGAGGATGAGGCAATGCAGCTGCCTCGCCCAGCACATGCGCATGCGCCTGTGGTGGACAATCGCTGCTATGTGTACAGACCAGTAGCACCTGACGTAAGTGGGGCCATGTCCAGGGATAGATCTTGACGCATTATGAACGGTATTACCGTACTCAGTCCTACTAGTGATGGTGGCTTTACAGATAGCAGTGCAAAGGCATTCCAGCCCATTTTTGATTCATTAATAGGAGCTGGAGTTGAGCACTCAGTTGCACATGCCTGGTGCACTCTGGAGGAGCTGGTAAGAGGATTCTTCAATGGCAGTTGCAGCCAGTGTATGGACAGTGGCAGCTTCAGTGCAAAAGCAGCCACTTCTGTGGCCATGCTGGTGGTGAGAAGCATATGCAAAACCACCTGGAGAGCAATAGAGTTAGTGTCATGTACATGCACTCCAAATACATGTAGCTATACAGCTTCAGTAACATCATTTTGGAGGCCATCACTAAGGTCTTTCCTTTGTACTGCTTGTTCCTGGATATATTGACTTGCATATGATTACTGCAGTATAAAATAAGCTGACGTGCTCATGGCCATGGCTCATGGTCACGATTGGTATGATGGTCGGGCACTCATTGTTATTACTACCCATCACCCATTCTTCACTATTTTTTAATTGCGCCTACAAAAAAACACTTTTTTTACTTGTTTTACCCCGCGCTATTTGTAACAGCTTGAGGTGCGTGGCCCATGACACTTCTGCTATGGCATAATATAATTGTTATCATGATTGGGCACAGAGTACCAAGTGCCTGCTGCTGTTACTCCCTCACGCTTTAAAGGACGCATAGAGAATCTCTGAAGCTGTCGTGCTACACTGCTGTGGATCAGAATTTCAGTTTCCACCGATGCTGCTGCTGGTGCTTGTGTACAGGAGCTGTTGCACGTTCAGGACCTGCTGTCCAGCCTGCCAGAAGCAGAGAGGAGGAAGGTGGCAGACATTTGGAATGCTTTGCTAGCTGCCCGCCGTGATTGTGAGGCCATGGCAGCGCGTGGAGTGCGTGTGTCCCGGGATGTAAGCAGAGACTGGCAGGAGACTGTGTCTGACCTCATTGACAGGGTGGTCACACAGGACAGTGAGATTGCAAACCTGAAGCAGCAGGTGAGCCTGGATGTGAGGGAGGGGGCTATGAGGGGTGAAGGGGCTGGATGTGGGCTAAGGGGGGGGGGAGGGGGGCTATGCGTTGCAATGGTGATGAAGCAGTAGGTCGGGGTTGTAACCATAATAGCTGTGATGTGATGTTCGAGCATCAAGGCAGCCAGGTGCTTTGAAGTTACAAGTAGAAGAGCAAATGCAGGGTGATGTTTGTAAGGGCTGGTGGTGCGGGGGTTGCTGTAACATGGCAAGATGATGCGGGAGTGGTTGAGCTTGGATAAAAGTGGCTAGGGGATGACCACACTTAAACAGGCTGTTGGACGGACAGATCGGATGGGCCGTAGGCATTCTTAATAAAGGCATTCAGAGGCTTGCTGAACCAACATTTCCCAAGACAACTGCTTTGCAAGCATGTCATTATATGTCATGCATCAGCGGCACTAGGCAGTGTCATTGGTTTCACCCAGAGCCTGCAGATGCTTCTAGCACTTGAGGTGGAAATTGCCAAATATTAGTGCTGCAGGCCACTCCTAAAGAAACCCTTCAGGCTTAGTAGATATCCCTGATCTTTGATTTTTCTGTTGCTGCAGCTGCGTGCTGTCCCCACTGACCCTCAGCAGGAGGAGCTGCAGAGCCAGGTGGTGCGGCTGAAGCGACAGAGGGACAAGCTGAGCCAGAACAACCATGAGCTGGGACATGCATTGCGGGACTCTCAAGATCAACTGTCACATGCACACTGTCAGCTGGCTAATGTCCAGGTAAGCATACTGGGGAGCTTATCATGAGGTATGTTGAGTCCTTGATGGGGCTTACAGCCGTTCAATCTTTACACTTTTTACATCTGCATGACTGCCTCTGCTGATGATGGGGCCGAAACCATTGTGTTGATGCCTTGTTGCATGCTTGAATTGCATTCATTGAGCCCAGGATGACCAACATACAGGTATGGAAGCACTCTACTACAGTGAGGGCACTTGCCTGCTCAGTACCACCATCCTGCTTTGGCTCCCTGCATCATCATCTCCTGCCCATGTATCTCATTCTCCAGTCCTACTAACATCCTATAAAAGGACATGTCCAATTAGCATGAAAGCTGCCTCCCCAGCTCTTACCATCTGTGAGTCACAGTTTCAGTCTCTCCCCCTCAACACATACACAAAGTGGTTGGAATCAGGTGGCGGGTGGTGATGGTCCAGGTGCTGTGCAGTGATCTACCTCATATCAACCAGCGGAAGAATGTTCTCAGGTCTACTTGTCTCAGCCTCGCTAACATTCGCAACCCTCTGGCTCTCTGTCGCTTGCACTTTCCCACTCCGCCCCATAAACTGATTGGAGTCATGCTTGGATGCTGCATGGCCCAGAGGGCTGTGCAATGGTCTCTCTTAACATATCAACCAGCATGAAAGTGTGCTTGAAGACAACTAGTGCACATCTTTGTCAGGTGCTTTCACTGCAGGCAACAGCAGCAGCATACAGCAGGACAATCTTGATTGGTGATGTTTGTTTGGATGCTTCTTGCAGGGTGAGATGTCGGCTACCCGCAGTAAGACTCGGCAGCTCTGGGAGCAGCACGCCAGCCTGCTGAAGTACCACATTGACCTCAACGTATATGTGGAGCAGCTAGAGGCTGAGGTCTCTGCTCATCGTAGCAACAATGCAGCAGCTGTCACTGCAGCTGCCTTAGCCGCCACAGCATCCCCTCGGGCCGAGAGCCCGGCAGGTGGCCTCTTGCATATGCCACATGTACGCACCCGCAACAGCCCCCGCCACAGCCCACGTGGGTTCATCCGGAACACTAGCCCTACTCCTGCGGCTGGTTATGCTGCTGCTGTAGCAAGCGCCTTGGGTAGGAGTAAGATGCTGGGACAGTCTGCACAGCAGTCGGAGCTGTTTGTGAGCAGCAGGGGGAGCTCCTTTGTAAACAGCATGCCTCCTGGCAGCCTTGAGCAGTTTAAGGATCCAAAGGAGGTAGACAGTCACGAGCTTGACCAGTCACTTGACCAGTTTGACCAACAGCCGATGTCAGGTGGGCGGAGCAGTAGCAACTTAGCACCTGGGGGTGGGAAGTTTGGGGGGCAGCAGCGGCTGTTGCGGCCGGCGACACCGGAGCAAATGCGGGGGATGGATTACGGTGGGTTGTCACATGTGGACTGGTGTAGGCAGCAATTGGAGAACATGGCTACTTTGAGCATGTAGCAGCACTTGAGGCTGGGCATGTGCTGAAGGTTGCATATGTGATGAGTTCCAGATAAGGTGGAAGCTAGGGTACTCAAAGGGCTATGTAGCAGGAGGGACGGTGGAGCAGCTGCGGGCTGCACTGGCAGCTCAAGCCCCTCATTTGCTGCTGTGTTCTATTGCTGCTGCTGCGCAGCTGCAGTACCATGCTTGAGATGTGACATTTGTTTGGGCAGTTTAAGAAGCGCTGAATATGTAGCTCAAGACCACAGGAAGTGCGGTAAAGGCTGTATATGGAGCAACAGTAGCCATAGGAGGCAATGACCAGCAGGGGAGCACTGAAAGCTTTGAAAGCTGTTCCTTTCGCAAATGGCACGCTTCTGAAGTCCAGGAGCTCTGTTCTTGCTGCTGGGTGGCCTTGCAGCTGCGTGCTGTGTATTTCTACCTGGAGCAGCAGCAGCAGCAGTGATAGCCAGCGGGCCGACTCTATCAAACCTTGGGACATGGTTTTGCTCAAGGACAGGAAAAGGATGAAAGGGCGGGGCAACTAGGTACATAAAGGGTCTAGGATTAACGGGGCGGTGATATGGATTATCATGGTCGTATGCTGGCATAAGATGGGCGTGGAGCCAAGAGCCTGCCAGGGACCTGTGCACACTTCTGTCTTGTGTGGCGGCCAGGCTTGAAGGTGACTGGGTGATGGTGGTGCAGGAATGAGGGTTTTGCTTTGCAGGATGCTTTTTTACGTATAGCAAGTTAAGCGGTAAGTCAAGGGTGGTGTTATAAGACAAGGAATTGACATGAGAAGTTACAGTGATGCTTGCATTTGGCGATTGGGTGCTCTGAAGTGACTCTGTATACACCTTGGAATACAGATGCCAACATAGAGCAGGTTGTGGTCCATTGCAAGTACATCACTGCAACTCACAAAAAATGATGCCTCGCAAGATGTAAAAGCCATGAGGGTAGCTATATGGCCCATGAAGGGAACACAGGTGTCAACTCTGCAGGATGTTCCAGCAGCTCCTGTGAGGTCCTGCAGTTGGTTTGTGGATCTTGTCCTGTTTCTGTCCATGCTGACAAATTACCTGAACTGCACTCGGTTGCTTGACCTATGTCAGCAGTTAGGGTTATCTCTAAGCTGTGGCATGTTTGCTTGAGTGGTTTGGTAGATGGCATTGTTTAGCTTTGTAGACTGGGTAGAGTAGGGGTTTGGCTAGACAGACTCCCCTCATGTTGACGGTGCCTAAGGGAGCAGCATCCTCATTGTTGCTTATGCCCTGTCTGGCATCCTTCTTGCCTGGCTTGGTGCATTCTATATAGATTTTGTAGCATACAAGCATGTGATTTGATTGAAGGGGCTGTTGGGAGTGGATTTGGCAAGTCAATGCCATGGCAATTTTAAAGCCAGCAGAGCTAATTCAGAAGCCCCAGTAGAGTTTTTAATCACATTCAAGTATGAGATTTCTCAACCTATTAGCAACACCCTAGTCCTATTCTGTGGGTTGTCATGCCTGCTGTGTATTGCTTCTGGTGTTTGTGGGGTGGCGCTGCTGCATATTACACATTTAAGACGTATAGTAAATTCAATAAAGGGGGAGGGGCCCTTCGTACAGACAGGAAGGGTGAGCTTGGCAGATCCTGGGACAAATTGATTTGTAAGGTTGCATGGGGGTGGACGCGGTGTACTTATATGCTATGGTGGATGACAGGGCAAGCATGTTAGGTTTGAAGAAGCAGGTTTTCAGAGCATGGGTGCTATTCAGAGGATAGGATGCTATTGGACAACCCTGTCATAATGCAATCTGGACAAGTATTTTACTGGAGCACATCGAGCATAAGCTGCAGGGCATGGCTGTGAGTCGCACCGACCTGGCTGGGAAGAGTGGGCTTTATGCATGAGTTTGAATTGCATGCTACAGCTGTGACAGCAGCCTTGTTGTAGCAAGGGATCCAATTCCCTTGCATGCAGGTTCGGCATCTGATAGCACAAGCCATCCAGAGTACGTAGTGTAACAGGCCTACCACGGCATGTGCTCTGTGTCACAAGCATCCTGCCTTTGTAGCAGCTTGGGTAAGAAAGAGCACAGAAAGCGGGCTCTTTGATGTGCAGTCACAAGTTTCATTGTGGCCCTGTCTGGATCCGAATCGCAATACAGCTCGTATCCTGCCACTGTCTTTTGAGGCTATGGCACGTAGTTGGACGGATACATGCTTGTAAACCAGGAGGTGCAGGTAGCAAAGACGTTATCGGATTGTTGCAGCTAGCTGGTGTTGCGGCAAATGCTGTTGCAATGTCATCATTGCCCTGTTTGGCAATTGCCTGGTTTTGTGAATGGGTCCATATGTTTGCAGGTATGGGTAGAATTAAAAGAGTATGGAGTTCTGGTGCGTGCTGAATGCTTGCACTCAGGGAAAAAGCCAAACCAAGCCAAGTACTGGATGGATCCTGGTTGCTGTAGGCGCAGGCTGCTGCTGGTTCAGTCGTGCAGAATTTGCATTGACCGCCTGGAGGCGTTAAGTACTTATTACTTGGTCACTGTATTTGTAATAACGCTGATTACCATAAAAATGTGCGGTGTTTTTGTGGACTGCCTGCAGTAAGAGCCGCTTGCTCAGGTGCCACCAGTATGCTGCATCTTCACGCAGGGAGAGGGAGAGAGAGAGAGAGAACTACGCAGAGAAGGGGAGAAATCCCTTCTTGCATACGTTAAGGGAGTGGGCCCTTACCTAATATAGATAGGCCCACTACCATTCGGAACCCAGAACACATAAGCGGGTGGGTCAATTACATCTTCACGCAAACATCATTTAAGGTGTGGCAACCGCAAGAAGGCTGCTAGGTCGAACCGGCCAAACACCATCGGATGGATCCCAAGACAAAATGACCCGCCTGCCTGACATCCAAGTCATGTCAGCTCCACATGCCGTACTTGTTCAGCACCCACTACGAATTGCTCCAACCATGACACCATCATTGCACCTGCAATGCTTCAAAGTAATAAACAATAGGAAATTACAATCAAGCCAAGCCTCAACAATGCCTGACAATAGAAAGCACAAGACCAGAAAACAAACTGATACGTGCGGTACCTATGATCCCTGACATACCGCTTCCCTGTTCTGCCAGGAATCCCAGTAGTGCAGGACTGCTCTTGACGGAATGCAGGTTCTCACCGCGAAGGCTTGTGCTGCAAAGTTCTTTGATACATTCCATTCTCAAGGGGCACGTGCTCTGCTTTTTACTACCCTTTGAAACAGACAAACAAACAAATTTTTTTGGCGGCAACCGCAAAAGGGCTCCTAGGTCGAAACGACCGAAGTGTGGACTTTCCCAATGGCCCTGTCTCCCCTGAGGCAAGGGCAACAGGTAGACTGGCAGTGAACCCGGATCCTTAACACGTGACAATGACACAACAGATCGGCCAATTCATGCCATGGTGAGGACTTAGAAAATGCCCCAAGGACAGGTCCAGCCTGAACCCCTGTGCTGCCAACTTTGCACCTCATGCCTGTGCCGCTACATTATGTCGTTGACTTTTTATGGTACTAGCTCCTGGAGCCAACATGCCTTCAGATTGCAATTCGCAACGGATGCTGCACTCTGTATCCGTCAGCCTGAGCTAGCTATGTGAGCATGAGGCAGGCGGTGACCACCATTGAGGGCCGCAGGAAGGGCGGATCTCACAGGATAGATCTTGAAGCATACAACTGTAAAAGGGCAAGCGTCTCATATGTAGTATATGTCTGTGATATGGGGCTCAGCCTCAGCACCAGACACACCAGGCGGTACGAGTGACAAGACTCCTGCCTGGATTTGTTGCAAGCAGGGCATGCAGACCAGAGTCTAGCCTGCTCACATCGCATATTGGCCAGCCTGAGCTCAACCGATTACGCAAAATTTACGGGCTGGCAAGGCTGGTCGATCCCTCGCGATCTCTGGGGATAGCGACCGGCCTGTCTCATTTCTTTTCCTCTATTACATAGTGGACCCCATTCACGTTCTTCAGTCCCTGGAGAGCAAAATGCTGCGGCAAACTGGAAGCCTGCTTAGCACGCTACACAGGTCACTACAGCATGCGGGACAAACGTTTGGTGCCGTGGCGGAGCTGCAAACAGCAACGGGCGCAGCTACACAGCAGCTTGCAGCACTCAGCAGCAGGTGAGCATGGGTTATGCTGCGCTCTCATCGCCAATACCTCCTGGCATGAACGTGTCCTCGCTTGGCCTTTCGTCCTGCTAGAGGAATCACTGGGTGGCGTCCAGGTCCACCAGCACAGTTCAGACTATCAATATATACTTGTGCATGTTGCAGCTGCGGGTCTGTACTCCAAGCTTCGCTAGTTGAAGGTAGCAGCAGCAGCAGCACTACCTCCCACCTCCCCAACTTGAGCCAGCCCATGCTTGAGCAACGTAGGAGCATGTCCCTTCGCTATGCCCGCAAAATGGAGGGTGTGAAGTACAACTACAGGTAATGTCACATGTCCAGCAGGATGCCATGTGCACATCCATGCACTACAGGCATCATACAGCTCTGGATTTGCATGCTACCCCGTATGCATGGACATGCCTGTATGTGGAGGTTGCTCTTCCGGTATGTGTTCTGCCCATGCTGCCTGAACCATATCTTTTTAGACAGAAGGCTAATGGAAGTGTAGCGGTCGTTGCAGTGTATCAGCAGCTGCAGTTCAAGTTCGCATAACCGTGCACAAGATCCCTGTTTGACATCATCTTTAAGGCCAGGACTCACCACATTGTGCCATGCAGCTGCTTGCACATGTGCCATTCAAGCCAGGGGCTTCAACCGCAGCATCTGACTGGTTTTGCAACTGCATCTCGAGGTAGCTTGGGAAGGGCACACCTATTGTGCGGTGCGATGGGCAACGGTTCCCCTCTCATTGACAAGCACACCATACCATTGGACGCTGCTGCCTTGGTGTATGGTTATCAGTGCTAGCCAGCATGCCAATTGTCCCTCAAGCCTGCATCTAACCAAAGCCCCAGCACCCTGATCCCTAGGAAATCAAACCAGACAAATATCAACAGGGTCGCATATGTCAAGCCCTCACTGTTGTTGCGCCTGTGCTTGCAGGAATGACGTTGTTGAGTTCCATGGTGGTTTGACTGATTACCTCATCAAGGTTGTGCCCAAGTGGATCAAGTTTGGAGTGAATGGCCCTGCTGCTTCCAACAACACATACAATGAGCCCATCCTGTATACCACACCAGAGCATCTGGCACCCTTGTGCAGGTAAGGGGGGTGGGGAGCGCATGGCGGGGGACTGGGGGTCCAGGTGTGGAGAGGGGCAGGGGAGGGGGGGTAGGGATGATGGTAAGGCTGGTTCTAGCAGTCTTGGAGGTAACAGTCTGCAGGCGAGGCGAGGCAATGCAAATCTGGCACCAGTATGGGTGGCAGGTGTTGGGCGAATGGATGACTTGGGGTTCGGATCTCCGGAAAGATGTTTTGGACGTACCAGAGATGAGGATGGGCGGAGCCGATGACCTCGGACCAAGGCATAGATGGTTTTGCATTAAGCCAGCCAGTGAAGCTCCTTTGCATGATAAGATTGTACCCATTAGTGTTTGGAGAGAACATATAAAAGGGAGGAGGATAAGTGTAAGTCCTCAGCCCTACATATGCTAGATGTGCTTGAGAGCAAAATCAGCGGAAGAGCTTACCATGGCAATCCTGCCCTTCACATAAAAACTCAACCACTATGCAAGAGTGACAAGGATGAGCTAGGCACTCTTGGTGAAGAGCTGGAACTATCTTGAACCCCAGCCCAGCATCATGCTACTCTGATTGCACCATGCATGCCTTGCTCTTGCTGCACTGCCCACTGTAGGAGCACATAGCATGCCATGTTTTGGCCTCTCCGAGTCCTGCTGCTGTTGCCCTGGGTTATTGCCTGCTTTGAGCATTGCACCAAATCCTCGTGTGTTTTGTGTGGCTATGGCTGCCAAGTGACCTCGCTGCTCCCCCCCCCCCCCTCGCTGCTGTGTTTCTAGGTTTTTGCGTGACCATGTGAACACCCAGTTCAAGTGCCTGATTGACATCACTGCGGTGGACTTCCCTGAGCGTCCTGCACGCTTTGAGGTGGTGTACATCCTGCTGTCACCTCGCTGGAACAACCGCATCAGGATAAAGGTGGGGGCAGACACAAAGTGTGGACAGCGCTGGGGTTGTAAGTTGAAAGACTAATTCTAAGACCTTCTTATAACCCCTGGACTGGGCCATGGGGGGCCACAGGAATTTAGAAAGTGGCAAGGGAAGGAGGGAGGGGGGGAGGAATTAAGGCATTTGGTAATGCGGGTTGGACAGAAAGTTTAGGAAGCAGAATGCGAAGGGGAGGGGACAGTGGACAAAGCGGCATGGGGAGTAGGGGAAATGAGAGAGGCCCCTGCATTCACTGGCAATGGTTTCTAGGTAGGAGGGGCTCGGGTCCTTGTCCCTGGAGCCTGGGCTGTCTGAGGTGTAGGTTCTTACCTATTTAACTAGTGTTTGGGGCGGCTTGCTGCACTGCTGAATCCCAGGAGAGATACTGGGGTCTTATCCCATTCCACATGAACAACACTGATGCTGCTGCTGAGCAAAGCTGCTTTTTGTTCATGCGGCTCGTGTGATTGATCTGCACGAGTGCACATGCGGGTTTACCGGAGGACTTACCAGCTATGAGCAAGCAGACAATGATGCGGTAGCATCCAAATGTTCCTTCACATGTAGCTTTGTTATTCAGGCCCCTCATTACCAGGCTCCTGACTGCGCGAGGTCGTCTGTCAGAGCAGAGCACAGCAGTGTCAACAAGGGTCTGTTGAAACCACTTGGGTTGCAGGGGTGGTGCACTTCTTCATGGTGTACTTCTTGATGGTTTAAGGAAGAACCACATCCTTCACACATCCCCTGCATCCCCCTTACCTCCTCTTCCATTGAACCAAAGCCTCTGGCATTTTTATTGGCAGGGAGGTATTGGGACAGATTCTCAGGAAGAGGGTTTGCTGACCCTCCTGACGTTGCTCCCGCAGTATTCTTCGGCTGCACTTTACATCCCTGCCCTTCGTTTCTCTCATTTCCTGCCACCTTCATGCCCCTTTCCTTCACTCTGCCCCCTTCCCCCCCCTATGTCAAATTCTCCACATTCATTCCCTTCTCTGCTCTCCTCTTTCCCTCTCCTGCAGCTTTCTATCTCTTCCGCTCCTTGTCCCTTTTTACACAAGCAAAGCCTAGCCCCCTTGACCATATCCCTGTAGTGTGTAACTGAAATGCAGCTAAGCATCTGAACCATCTGCTTCTTTCCCTCATGTGACGCCTCCTCCCGCCTCCTCGGCTATCTACTCTCCCTTCCAACAAACACAAGCAAGCTATCTCAGGACCACACTAAGGGCATCGTAGCTGAGCTTGCAGCCCATATGTACTTCCTTTTTTCCTTCCTTCTTTTCCTCTGCTTATCCCTTTTCTCTTCTATCCTGTAGGTTCTGACCGACGAGGTGACCCCTGTGCCCTCTACGGTAAACATCTGGCCCGCCTCCAACTGGTTTGAGAGGGAGACCTGGGACATGTTTGGGGTGTTCTTCTCCGGCCACCCAGACCTGCGCCGTATCCTGACTGACTATGGGTTCACTGGCCACCCCCTGCGCAAGGACTTCCCGCTGTCAGGGTACACTGAGGTGAGAGGGGGGAGCAGGGGGCGTGTCTGAATGTGCCTGCAGCTCTGCTTCAAGTTCTGGCATTGGCAATGGCATGCTGTTGGCTGTTCTCAGTTATTGTTTGGGAATAGGTGAAAGCTACAGTGGTGTCTGCTGGCACAGGTGCAAGCCTATGGCGCAGTTGTTCTTCCGGTCTTTGATGTGTGCTTCAACGCTTGGAAGCTTAACATCCCAAAATACAGTACTGCCTGACGTGTCAAAGTTCCAATGGCTGATGTAATGGCCATGTTAGACAAGGGGATCTGGCGGGGGTTGCACCATTGAGAACTGCTATGGTATGGTTTGATGCTTGAGGTGCGGGGCCTATGGCACTTATTGCTATGGCATATCATGAAATGTAATAAAGTATGGTTTGGTATGTCTTTTGCCGTTTGCTCTCAATGCTGGAGCAAGAGCTGGAAGCTGCAAGGCTAATGACATGGTTTGGGCACAGCAATTCATGGCGTCTGCTAACACTGAGGACTTCCATTGCTGCTGATGTGTACCAGGTGCGCTATGACTTTGGTAAGAAGCGTGTGGTGAGTGAGCCCATTGAGTTGACCCAGGAGTTCAGGTACTTTGACTTCAGCAGCCCTTGGGATACTCTGCCACGCTAAGCAGCAGCTGGCACACAGGACTGCGGGGACAGCAGCAGCAGCAGCACCAGTTCGGGCACTGCTCTTCGTCTTCGCATGTGACCGGACCGGAACTAAGAGGGGTCCAGTCAAGCAGCCAACAGAGCATCATGGTGTCAGGGCACGTCTTCAAGGTGGGGCCAATGGGTGCACTTGGACAGACTAGAGTAGATGGGAGGCGGCTTCGTGGTTTGCTGTTGGATGGACAAGGGGATGGGTGGGGGCCACCTTAGCAAGTGACTTGTAATGCAGCTTGCAACTAAATGAAGGGAACTGAGACGTTGGCACGTCCATGGGCTCTGCAGGACTTGGCTTACTTTTGCTTGACGTAGTTGTGGCAGTAGGGCTGGTGTCAGATTCTCAGGAGTGGAATTTCTGTTCGGTTGAACCTGATAGCAGCCATCCTGCCGTACTAGCAAAGAGGCAGTGTGTGGATTACTGTGGTTAGTTGTGGTAGATGTACTGTATGGTGGACCAGGATGTGCTGTGGCCCCTGTTTTAGTTTGTGAATCTGCGAAACATTGACAGTATCTTAGTGCAGGGTCGCAAGGATCATACCGGCACTGCTGTCCTGCATGGGATGGGCCGAGGGATGTTTGGCTCGCCAGCATAGTCTGATTAGCAGTAACGGAGAACGGTGTATGTCTGGCAGTTTCTTTGTATGTCGCGAGCGAATGCGCGTCCTACTTGTAATCCATCGATGTTCCGATGGCTCACGAGTTACAGAGAGACGGCTAGCCTCGGATCCCGTTGCTGCAAGCGGAGGTTCAGAAGAACCACACTACGGCGTCACAACTGTGATTGTGACTGAGTTATTTCTGGGCCTAGGCGGTAACGGCCATTCGACCCTTGACACCTGCTTGCGGAAGGCATCTCCGGACTGCCCTGACCCGTCCAGGGGGTCCAGGGCTTTTAGGCTTCTAATTTCCGTACGGCCATTAGAAGCCTCCTCTGTGCCTGCTGGTAATTGTCGTCGTCTCGCTGTACACAGCCCATGAAAATGCAGCACAGTCATGCATCATCTCCACTGCAACGCCCCTCCATCTTCGAGAAAGCAAGCAAGATATACAACACATACCTGCTTGCTAAGTGAATGCATAAGCTCAGGTTTGATCTTTGTCTTGCATTGCGCAGGCACATCTGCAAACATGCTTGAGAAGTCAGTACCTAATTGCCCAAGTATCATCATAGCCAAATGCAACACTCACGACATCATCTCCCTGCGCCTGTAGCTCATCCATTGCTTCACGCATGCCCCTGCCTGCTAGATTGGCCCTCCAATCCCCATTGGCATATCTCACAAACCACTCTCCCTCTGGCCCCACTGCTACCTCCTCCACTGTAGCAGCCCGAGCACCATTTGGCATGCTATGCATCCTACCATGTACCTGGTTGTGCAAGCCCTGTGGGATTCCCTCCCAAGCAACAGCCCCATCGTCCCACATGACATACCAGCCATCGTCCGGCCCAAAGGTCAGAAGCTCAACCCCACCACGACGGCCTTTCAGTGCTTCTGTGAGGGCATCCGGCCCATCCCAAAACTGTGACCCATCCTCAAACTGGAGAAAGTAGGAGTCGTTATGCCCAAGAGCCACGTAATCCACACCAGCACGCTGAGACTGTCCTTTCAGCCTGCCATTTACTTTGTTGAAGAGGCCGCGTGGGATGTCACTCCACCAGCAGGTGCCATCTTGCTGCACGCCAAAGTAGCCTTCCCCAAGTGCGAGGACGGTGGTTTCAGAGTCGCAGTTCCTGAGCAAATCATCACTGAGTGACCTGTCGGCTAAGCAGCAGTAGGTGCCGCTGCGGCTGCTGTTGGTGCTTGGTTCTGGGCGATGTGAGCTACTCCGACGATAGTAGCCTACGCCTGTGGACGAGCAGAAACCATTAAAAGCATTATTACGTTCTCTGATATGCCATAGCAAAAGCTGCCATAGACTTGGCCCCGCACTAAGTCTACTTCAGGCAGTTATGTCCACTGCCATCATTCAAACAAGTCACTAGAACGCTATACACATGAATTGCAGCGGGAGGGTGCATGCCTTAAGAGTAAAGCACTGTCGGCTCAGTTTGAGGTCTTGCTGAGGCTGCTTAGCTGATTTGTGCAGAGGCATGGGGGCTTTGTGGCAAGTAATTTGCCCTTTGCTTGGTGACACTGCAAGGGGCCCCTGGGTGCAATTGACACCATCTGGATGCTTCTCCCCAATGCTTGAGACCAGAGCCTTGGTGTTGCAACAGCATAGCGTGCCATATAAGCTGAGCTAGCAGCTTTATGTTTGCTTATAGTGGAATTAGAACTAGTGCATTGCGACCTTGCCACAGGAACAAAGAGATTATCACCTCACACAGCATTTAGTCACTGGTTGATAATTGCTGGCATTGCATGCATAAAATGCCCTTTAAGGGTCGTAATCAAGGTAGAGGGTCATCAAATACACACCTGTATGTACCCTGGGGTTCATGAAAATCCTCTGGACATCGTAAAGAGACTGATTCCGCCTGAAAAGCTGGGTCTTCCCTTGTCTGGGGTGGTCCACACAGGTTCCCACAGTTCCTGTGGAATGTAGGGAGTAAACGTTGTGTAGTTATGTAGCGAAGGCAGAGCGTGTTAATTCCAAAAAGAAAAGGATACTACGCCGAAAATTGAATGGATTCTGTTGCTGTGCCTACCTGTGGTCCAGTACACGTTTACGCGCTGGTCGCCTTTCATGAAGCCCATTACTTTTGAAAGATCGTTGTGCTGGACTAAAGTATAGCCATGAGCCTCAGCAAAACGGCGTACCTCGTGTTCGGGCAACATTTCGCCGGAACACAGCAAGCCGCTAATCGAGCAGCAAACGTCAGCAAATGCCTGCTCTCAGGGTCTCCTGCCCAGATGATGTCTCTAAAGAGGCGTTACAGATGTACAAAAGACACAATTGAGGTATACAAAGCCATGCGTAGTACCATGCGAAACTCTGCGCAGACCCGGAGCCGAGCGAGTGTGCATCTGCAGACAACCAGAGCTGCAGAGGGCTTAGGCAGCAGCTGCGACAGCATCATGCAAATGGGTGCCGAGCATTATGGGCAGGCTCGAGGAGTCCGATAGTGTAAGCGCTTGACTAGATGCGTGTTGAGCGGACGGTACATCCACATGTAGTGACAAGTGTCACGTGCTGCCAGCAATGAGAGCGTCTGCTCTGTACCACCTTCAAGTCCAAAAGTTTGCAACTTCAGAGCTGTTTACCACTGGATGCACTTCTCGATCATCTCCTCACAATAACATCTAGTCTGTATTGCATGTACGTCTATTCTGGTCGGTTCTCCGGCCGAGACATGAATGCAACCATCCACTACGCTATAAGCCGAGCAAAGCTCCTCGCTACGATCCACTACAGCAATGGACCGGCAGACACCGTAGCCTACGGTAAAAACCATGGTTCGGTCAAGACAGGCTGCTAGCCTGCTGCCATCGTCCGGAACCTCGAAAGCACACACTTAATCAACAGGGAAGTATTCTAAAGCAGCGTCTTGACGGGTGTCTGATAGTCGACGTCACTCAACAGGTGTGATCAGTCGACACACTTGACCAGATCACCCTGAACGTTAACTACCAGCATGACGTGCCCGACCGACTCCTCGGCCATCTTGAGCTCCTTCAGATCTTTAGCCCAAACTACAGCGAGTTCATGCAAACAACAATGAGCCTGTCTTAGCTCATCACAACTCGCAGAAATCGGCCAGGCCGTAAATCTTGCTACTTCACTCCACCTCCATGACAGCTGCCTCCCCCTCGACCTCGACCTCCTCTGCCTCATCCTTTGCTTCCCTAGCAGCCTTGGCCTCCTCCCGCGCCTCCACCTCCATCTCCCCCCTCACCATCCGTACCTCAGCTTCAGCAGCCAACCCTGCACCCTGCTGTTCCCCCTCATCTGACAGCCCCAAGGGCCCCAATAAGCACTGAGCCACTACCTCGCCCCCACCTGCTGCTTCAATAAGAGTCACCACCTCATCCCCAAGCAGCTCCAAAATCTCCTTGCGGTAACGGCGTGCAAAACTGCGGGCTTGGGCAATAGCTAACTGCCTGCCTGCTTCTGCCCCTGCTGAAGTCTCTGGAAGCTCAGCCAGACCTGCAGCCAGCTGCCGGTACACCTGCCAAAGCAAAGAGCAAAAAAATAGACACCTCAGCAGCAGCCACAGCAGCATTTGATTAGACATCGCCAGCAGCATGTAGCCGCACCATTGAGAGATGCCCGATGACATTCCAAGACAAAGCAGTGCCTTTAGGAAGGGACTGCAGATCTAGCTACTGCACAGATGTCTTTGGAACCCCAAAGTGGAACAAACAACCAGCTTCTGAGATCAGCTGCTCGAAATGCAGCAATCATGCAGATATAATGCATAGCAGACCTGTGTGTCCCAGTTTGAAGTGCAGGGGCAACTGGCACACCTGCCCTAACATGATGCCTGTAGCTGACTTACAATGACATTGGGCCTGAGCTGCGTCTGCAAAACTCCTCTCTCCACATCCACACATCTACAACCTGCACTGTACCCTTTGGTGAAGAGGGGAGCTCTAATTCATGCACTCACTTTGTATTGAACAGTTCCTGCAGAGAGCTGGACACATCTGGCTAGCACAACAATACACCTGCTTCCCCTGTAACAGACCCTCACCTCTCGCAATGTGTCAACCAGCTCCTGCTGCAATGCCGGCCCTTGCCCCTGCAGCTCCACCAGCTGCGCCTGCACCCGCGCTAAATTCCTCGCCGCCACCGCCTCCCGCCGAGCCGCCCCCTGCGCCTTCTGCTCTGCCGACATCTCCCCACCATAATTCCCTCCACCTCCAAAAGCAGGGATCCTCTGCCGGCCCCCTAGGCCCCCCTGCCCTGGCTGCTGCTGCTCCTGCTCTGCCTGCTGCTGGTCTAGCTCAGCCGCAGCTGTGGCTGCAGCAGCACCTGCTTCTGATAGCTTATCCTCTGCTATGGACACCTCCTGCCTGCAAGCCGCCAGCGCCTCTTGACTGCCCAGCTTCCGGTCCTCCAGCTGCTCCAATATATTAAACAGCAACTCCCACGCCATAGTGGTGGTAATGGGGTCTGCCAGTACAGCTGCTGCTGCTGCCTCTCCTGCCGCTTCTTCTACTGGTCCTTTGTTGCCCTCCTCTGCTTCATCCTCCTGAGCAGCTGCCTCCTCGTCCTCCTGCTGCTCTTCCTGTGTCTTATCTGCCTGCTGCTGAGTGGCTGCTGTTATCTGCTGGGGCTGCAATGGATTCCATGTTTTAAAAGCAAACGCCACAGCAGTGCGAGGGTGGAGTAGGCCCAGTTCTTGCAGCCTGCACAAGAGCCAGACCAGAAACAATGCTGCATTGAGTTGGATGATAGCATGCAAAATGAGGAAATGGAAGGATAGCGGGACAAATGGCTGTGCAAGCATGGTCCCCGTTGCATTGGCACTGCTGGTCACATCCCTCTTCGCACAGCAAGGCAATAGCAGACACCTTCTAGGCGCTCAGTGCAATGAAACAAACCCAGAGCTTTTGATAAGGAAGGTTTAGGCGACCAATTGCCGCCACGACTGCTCGTTCAACAACACAGGTGCCCTATGTTCCATGAGCAACTGGATTACTAGACTCTCTAGAAAAATCCTTTTCATTGCACGACTGTAATTGCACAACCAGAGGAACAGCACATGCACAGCATGCATCAGAGAAGCAGCTGCTGATCCCGGAACATCTTCTCGCTACATACCGGTAAGCCATCACCACAAAAGCCGATGCACCAGCGCATAGCCCTTCTTTAGCATACACTTAGCAAACTTGCACTGAAATTGAACTGACGCAATGAGTTAAGTCGACCAGTCATCAGTGTAGCCGATGCAATAGCGGCACGCTAGCCAATCCTGGCCCAATTCTACATCCGAAGTGTTGATGGCAGCAGCTGTGCTGTCCTCAATCGACACCAACACTGGTAATTTCCCCACTTACTCCTTGAACACCATCAGCAGCCTGTGTGGGAACTCCCTGTACACCTGGTCCACCACTTCCAGCAGCAGCGCCTGACCAGCCACCCCCAGCTCCCGCACCATCTCAGTCAGCTGCTCCTGGTACCGGCTCAGCAGCATATGGATGTGGGTCAGGCTCTTCACACTAGCAGCCAGCAAGGCGCGGAAGAAGGCACGCATGAAGGCTTCTGGGCTTCCACAACCTTCCTTCATCTGCATTGCAATAGACAGCAGAATAGGGCAGCAGCATTTAGCCCAGTGTTGTAGGGCGACCATCAAAAGCAGGGCAAGACCCAAGTTCCTGATGCCTGATAGCCACTACCGTTCCACCAGCTAAAGCTTTGCTACCGGTATATGGGACTCCAGCAGTGATCAAGATGAGCCAAAGTTGTTGCAAGGCATTGCATACATTAAGTGATTGGGAAGATGATTTGATTGCAGAGAAAGGCAGCAGCAGCAGCAGACGCCAGCCCCACCCTTGTAAGCCTTGTAATTGATGGCAGCGAATACAAAACCTGCCCCAAGGCTGTCAAGGGCAAGAATAGCTGTGGTTTTGCTAAAAGAAAGGCCTAGCTTTGTTCCTCCCCAACCCCCGACCCACACACCTTGGAGTTGTCAACCCACTGCATGACCTCCACGGCTGTGAAAGGCACCTCCCTGTTGAACTGCCCTCCACCCCGCTCTGTCTGGTCCATTGCTGGTCGCCGAGCCTTTAGCACACCAAGCAACCTCCCAGCCCAAGCCATCTCAGGATCCGCCTCCTCCCCTCCTTCCTGAGCCTCTGCAGGCTGTGCATCACCAATCATTGCCACATCTGCTGCACCTTCCCCATCATCAGCATCTCCTGCAGTTGCCTGGTCCCCAGCTTCCGCTGTACCAGCAACTTCTGCTGCATCAGCCCCCGTCCTGGCCTCTGTCTCCATGTCGCCGCCACCTGGTTGGGATGCCCCTGCTGTTTCACCACCCGTTTCATCATCTGCTGCTGCTGCTGCCTGGTCTTCCGCACCTTCCCCAGCACCCTGAGGCAGGGCAGTGGCATTTACATCCCTCAGCAGCCAGAAAACCCATAAAGAAAGACCAACCAGCAAAGATAACAAAGAAAGTACAGCCCGGGGACCTAACAGAACGTATCTTCACTGACTGTCACCACTGAATTGTGGATGGGTCCACTAAGGAAGCCAGGAGGATCCAATGAACATCTGCATGCTATGGCGATGCCTGCAAGCAGCAAGACTATGCATTGGAGAGCATGCAATACATCAATAACAACATCAGAAGACAGAGGTCTTCCTGCTTAGACATGCTACTGTGACACAAGCTCAACCTATATGAGATAGATCACAGCACAGCCCTCGGACTATGCAGCACAAGTTCAACATGTACACTTGATATCTCCAGAAGTGCCCTGCAAAGGAGTGCAAAAACGGACTATGACACTGAAAACTGCTTGCATTGTGCTCCATGCTTACGTGCTCCGCCTCTGCCATAGCCGTGTCTCCCTCCTGCTGCTGATTCCCTTCCCCAGGAGGTTCTCCTGGAGGCCTCTGAGGTGGCGGTGGCTTGAAGGGCTTCAAAGTAGGCAGGTGCCTGAGCTGAGGCTTGGGGCCGAGCAGCTCCAAGAAGGGTGCAGACTCAGGGGCGCTTTGCAAGGCCTGAGCAGCAAGCAACAATTTTGCATCTATCAGGAAGCAGGAAGCATCTGTGTGATGCTCAGGTGGAGAAGAACAGCGGAGCCAACCTCAGAGACACCAAAAGCATAAACACTCTTCAGCACCAAAATGGCACGCGGTAAACACACTGGAGCGAGTACGTACAGTCACTCTTATCCTTCCATTTGGCCGCCGTGCAGGCAGACAGTCACCTTTTACTTAAAGCACCTACAGGCAGGTATTCTCAGACATGTGACAACTGCTGTTATGGCATACCATGTATGCAATGATCAAACATTCACATGTTGCTGGCTACGTCTCCAGAAAAAAGGTCCAACCATTCAATAAGCAGAACCCACCTTTGCAATGTTCTCCCAGAAGGACAGGCGCACAGCATAGGACAACACCTGCTGCATCCAGCTCCTCTGTGCATCTCCAGGCGGGTGCTGCAGCACATTGCTGTAGCGCTGCCAAGGCCATGACCAGCCAAAGTTGCTCAAGTGATGGGCCACAGCACGTGCGGTCACCAGGCGCAGCTGCAGGAAAGGAATTGACCACACGTTGTGGTAATGAGACCACAGTCAGAAACCATGCGTCCAGCTCACGATGATGGCAAGGGGAATCCCTCATGTTTATCAACCTACTAGGGTTTAAAGATTGCCCACCTTCCAGAGATCCTCATTGACAACGCAGCTGCAAGCCATGTCTGGTGGTTAGCCATGGCAAGCAGTCATGCCGCTAGCAGCTTCATGATGTTGGGACATTAACATAGTCCACCTTACGCCCTTGCACATCAAATGCATGGTCAAACATAACTGCCATTTCGTGAAGCTGTCAGCCAGTGCAATAACCAGACGACCCCCCAGCCAGGCAACAAACAAGGCTTGAGTTAGCTCTGCTTTGAACTGCTTTACAACATCCTTCTTCATGGTTCTCCAGCAAGTGTGGTGGTGGGGGCAAGGATATGCCCATGCAAAACCCATTGCGACGTCCCACCTCCCCTCCGCAGCCCGCACAATTGTGAAAAAAACGACAGTTGTAAGTACTCTACCCTCCCCACCAGCTCACCTCCGGATCCAGCACAGACATACGCTCCACAATGCGGCGGATGGCCCCAGCATAGTACTTGGGGAATGCAGGCTGCAGCTTGCACATGTCCACAATCAGGGACACATACGCCACGGGCTTCAGTGCTGGTCGAGGCAGGCGTAGCATCTGTGCCACCAACACCTCTGCTGTGATGCCATAGGATAAGTATGGCAGGGGCAAGCCCTGTGCCAGAACCTGGGCCATCTCCACCCTGTGAGGGCAGCACATGCATGAAAATCTGCTGTGAGCAAGGGGCTCAAGCACTTTTACGGCACATCACCAATACCGACATTTATATACCTGGCATCCTGCAGGCAGCCCATGAAACTAGCTTGCAAAAGCTCCATGTGCATTATTGCCAGCTTCTGGCACTCCTATGTTCTGAACCGTGACCATTAATCTGACCATAACCTAAAGCCCTGTTTCACATTATTGAACTAACATACCAATCTCCAACCGTCATATCAGGGCACAATTGGTGCTGCAGCTCCCTCCCCCTCAAAAGCAAGTGCTGCTGTGGTTCCTGCCCTCAGTAGCAATACTCCCGCCCCACCTATATCCATCCAGTGCTGCCACCAGGTCCAAGACATACTCCTCTGCTACAAACCGCTCCACTGCCTTCTGCCCTTCATCCAGCAAGCCAGGCTCAAACAACCTGATCCCGCCACGAGGTGGGAAGGCCTCACGGAGACGTATGGCTGCTGCTGCCGCTGCTGCTGGGCCGGCGTTCAGCTGCTGCACAATGGACGCATCCCCAGGTGGTGTGATAGGTATGCTGGATGAGACAGGCAGGGCTAGGTCCAGAGGCTGGGACATTGCCAGCTGCTGATCAAAAGCGGAATGCAGACGGGGTACACTCAGGACCCCCCACTGCTGCTGCTGGCACTCCTGTGGAACAGCGATGAGATAAATCTTTAATGACACCCCTTTTATAGCACCCCAGGCTGTAGCGAAAGATGCCTGCATACTCGACATAGGCAGTTGTGCAATATATATTTCTCATTTTGTCTCGTGGCTTAGGTGAGCGCCTTACCCCAAGGCAAAGCAGGAGCTTCACCTTAGCCTCCTGGTGGGGTCTGCTATGCTACAGTGATCTCCTACTATTGAGGCCCCCAAGGCTGCTTTGGCATGCATGGCGAATATCTGCCACAGCATGCCAAAAATACTTAGATGCAGGAAATACGAACCCTGCCGTTATGCCCATATCCTCCTGGGTTAGTAACTAGGAGGAGTAGTCAGCCTCTAGTGATCTGGAAGCAGCCAGGCCCTACCTTGATAGCCTGGAAGAGCTGCGGTAAGAAGCTGGCTCCACCACTATCACTGTCTGCAGCAGGGTCCCCCTGGTGGATGGCGCCGTAGAAAGGCCGCAGCACAGAATCCTCCTGTATGTTTCATGGACAGCAACACGCCAAAGACATATCAGATGCACACCATGGTACAACGGGCTACCCCTCACCGCAAGCAGAGCCATTCCTGAACAAGGGGCCATGTCTAGTGCGTGTGCATACATTGATTTCTTGAGTGTGATGTCCAAAACATTGGCGACAACTCTTCAGAAAAGCACTTATGGCCCAAGGGATGCTTGCTGTTGCCATACTATGCCACCGCAAAAAAAACCAAAATGGAGCGACGTTATCGAGTACCAATACAGCATGAACAAACATATGTGCATGGGCCATTTTGGACGACTATGTCAGAGCCTAACTGCCGTTTTTTCCTGCAACAAGGTCCCTGCCTGCACAAATCTAACACGCTCTCAGCACAACACATCACAGCTTCAACCCTGTCAAGCTGCCCCTGCTGCAGAAATCCTAAGCCAAACCACCTTCAGCCACTCGCCCCTAGTCCCCACCTTGATTGGTCGTAGGCGCAAGTATGCTTCCACCTTATCCAGCAGCTGCTGTAGCTCCCCTGGGTGCGTCACCAGAAAGTCCACCCCACACCAGGGCAGGGCAGCCAGCACCAGGTACACCAGGTGGTCAGTCCAGGGCTGCCACAGCCTGCCACTGGCATCCATTGCGCTACCTGCAGCATGTGAACATGGTTTTATAATCTCCTCCAATTCCAGGGCTTGCAGAGCTGCCACTAGCAAAGCAAGGAGGCTGCTTTGCTGAGCTGACATGGAGCTGCACATAGCATGTTTACAGGAAGAGATTGTGGAGATGCCTCATGCCTGGTGCCCACGTAAGAGCAAGGCAAAGGTATGGGTGTTAAAAGCCGCAGCCTTGGCAGCCCAAATGACATAAGGTGCTTTGCCCCACAGGTCACCTTGCATGCAAGGGCACAGGCAACTATCTGACAGCATGGCACTTTGCTGACTGGCTTAGCATGGCCTGCGGAAGCTTTCCGGTAATGTTTCTACAATGGCACTCGCTGTTCAAAGCATAACACTGACAGCCTAAGCAGCAACCAGTCCTCCCACATCCAAAGAGATCTTTGCACAATGTTCTCAGTGACAAGCTGTGCACCTTCCCATTCGACTTGTGGAAGTTATGCACAACCCTGGTGTGACGAGAAAACCCCTGCTGTACAACACACCCTAGCAAACACCTCAATCCCAGCAAAGCCCCCAGTGCCTTACATGTTTCTGCTGCCTGTGTTGCCCTATCCACCGCCATGGTCAGGAGCTGCACCACTGGTCCCGGTTGCAGTACATTGGCAGACACCAAGCAGCACAGGAACCGCAGCAATAGGCGTGGCCTGTCCCTCTGACCCTCCGACAGCGCATCAATGAAGGCCAGACGAGCTGCCTCCACAATGCGTGCCACAACATCCCCATGATCAGCATTGGCCAAACCTGCATGGCATCATTGACGTCACTGGAAGAGTGTTTCTTCCACATACTAAGGTCATAGCAGCTAGGCAGGCAGCGAGCACACTAGGCCATAGAGTCCCATAACCTTGCTAATTGCCCCTGGACCAGGAAGCAAGCCACATGACTCTAATGCCTCTCTGATGCTAGCAAAATATTGCCAACCCCTATGCTTGCAGCTGAGCACAGATTGCAGCTTGGTTGGAGGAGTTTCAAAGCGCATGCAACGAAACCTCTTACAGGCAGGATATCAGCTTAGCACTCCCGCTTCTGTTATTGAGTCCTAACGCTTGTGCTTGCATTACTGCAGTTATGTGCCAGCTGTTTAACAAAGTTGGCTGCATTTTTCTAGCAACCACTCTAATGGCCAGGAGGAGCCTTGCTCCATCTCAGAAAACAGCAGAGGGCGCGAAAAAGAAATCCTCCCACCAGTAGTGCCTGTACCACACTCACCCAGCAGCAAGGCGTAGTGGGTGGTCTTGTGGGAGAACCCGCACACTGCATCCAGGAAGATATCTTGCAACTGCAGGGGCACAGAGTATTGGTGATTGAGCTCATAACCAAAGTGCTGGAGCATCAGGACCATCAAACAGGTGCAGGAAGCATAAACAGTTTCTAGACCAGTCGTCAACTGCAGGAATGATCCAACAGCGCCTGACAGCATGCATGGCATTGGTATACCAATCCCGAAGGATTGATTGATTCTCAGGCTGCATGACGGCAATGGATAGCTTTCACATGTGTAATCTTCATGGCATGCAGCATGATGGGGGAGACAAGAAAGGCAACATGCAATTCACAACTGCCACAGGCCCCAGCTGCAGCAGCAGCTTGCACCTGTTTAATGCTGCATCCACTGAAGGTAGCAGATATTTAGAGCAGCACATACCCATATCTTATTGCCATGCTTGATCTCCTGCTTCAAGGCCCGATGTGCTGTCTCTATGGTAGCCTCTGGGGTCTTGCCTGTATCAACAGGATCATCCTGCAATGGAGGCAACACTCAACCTCGGCGCAACATCATATGCTCCACTGCAAGCTCTTACTGTCCATACCGTACTAAGCGGTCCTGGGTCTCCTAGCTTGGTCAGCCTCCTGATGAATTGAGCCTTAGGGTCATAGTGGGGCTGCTGCTGCTGCTGCTCCCTATGCCGCTTTTTGCCTATGAAGGACCTTTGATGTCCCGGATCAAACTCTCTTGCGTCGGACTGATAATGGGGTCGACGGCCCTCATTGCGGTATCTGTCCGAACCGCCCTGGTTTCTATCCCGGTATCCACCACCATAGCCACCGTCGTTCCTGTTGTAACCCCTGTTGCCTCCTCTATCCTGGTACCGTCCCCCGTCATACTGGTTTCTACCCCTGTAGTCCCGATCACTCATGTTTCAGGATATTCCGCTCCCGAAAAATGGGGCAAGTAGTGATGAAGGCCTCGCATGTGACCGGCACCTCATTGCTTACATGGATACACCGTTCGTCCCGCACAAGCAAGGATAGTGCGGGACATGCACAGAAAGACATGTTGATCTTGCTGAGCATGAATGCGAACTCGGCTCCCCTCACCCATCCTAGGGCTTTTACCGGGGCCCGGGTTCTGGTGAGTCAGACCGACCTCATCAAAGCTAATAATTGGGCTCAAGCTGCTCACCAGACAGATATATGCATCCATAGAAATCGACTAGAGATGTTTATAGACTTGGGCAGCAGGTTTTCGGTTGTACTCCTTTTTCAAGACCATAGGCATTCTGCTGGTGCCCCCTTTTGGTGACCAGCATATTCCTACTTCCTTTTCTTATACCTTCTGGTCCTCTTGCACCGCTTGTTATAATCCAGGGGTATACAGTTTCATTGTGAAGCCGAATTTCTGTTTGGAGGAGCCTGCTGAGGTCACTTCTCGAGGCTGACCAGCCGAGCGTGAAGGAGCTGAGTCTAAGCGCAGCTTTTTTGTGACTCGCTAGGCAGCTGTTGGCTGTCCGTAGTATCAGCCAGGTGTTTGCCTACAGGAGGCAGTAGCAAGTATGATACATCAGCGAAACTTCCAGCATATCCTAATAGACTTGGATGACACGCTCTACCACAAGCCGGAGATTCCTCTGATGGTCAGGCAGAAGATAGAGAGTAAGTAGGGATGGATTCACATGCGGGCATACTTCGACTCCTGTCCCAGGCTTCCTTGGAGTGCGTGATCTTATGGTTGCTTGCAGGGTATCGAAGCATATCGACGCATACTGAAGTCTTCCGACCTGTTGCTTGCAGGGTACCTCGTGGAAAAGCTCGGCATCCCTGAGGGTGATGTGCAGAAGCTGACAACAGAACTGTACTATAAATATGGCACCACAGTGGCTGGTCTCGTGGTGAGCACCTTACGGGCTTTCGCAGAGTCTTGGGTTATGTGGGGTTGCTGGGTTTATCAAGGCCCTTTACGTGGCTAGGCCAGCAGATTGGGTGTCTAATACGTTGGCATGCAATGCCTGGAGGACCTGGTCTGTCTCGAGTATGTTTGCTAACTGCTGAAGCTGTCTCCATGCATGGATGGGGCTGAGCAAGTGCAGCTCTATGATTTCATCACAAAGCTCTTGGCTGCACTATTCACAGGTCAGCAGCATGTTTGCTTCTAGTTGCCCCATAGGAGCACATCACATTTGGAAGGCTCGTGTGCTTGCCAACTCATGCTTCTCATTATGTAGTAGCTTGCCAGCCAAGAATTTAATTGCAAGTGCCGTAACATGGCTGCTGTGTTGCTTCAAGTAGCCTCTGACACATTATACGTCTCTGCACCCCTACGTCAATGTACCCGTGCACCACACTGGCTTAATTGCAGTTGCATTCTCCTCCTGCCTGTGCATTCTGCACAATGACACACTCCAGACCGTAAAGACAAACATTGTCTCTGTGCTTGCAGGCGCAAGGCCAGAAGATTGACTATGATGATTGGCACGCACATGTGCACCACACGCTTGATTACAAGCAGCTATTGCACGAGGAGCCAGAGCTTAGGGAAATGCTGCTCAGCATTGACCTCTCTCGGATTATACTTACCAATGCAGATGCTAGGCATGCAGCATATTGCATGGAGCGCTTGGGCATCACAGACTGCTTCCAGAGCATCTTCTGCTTTGAAAATGTCATGGAGCTTGGTGGCCAACAGGGCATGCTCACCCCGGACCTGCCTGTGCTGTGCAAGCCCTCTGCAAAGGTCTACGAGCTAGTGCTGCAGCAGCTAGGAGCTACAGCAGACACCACAATATTTATAGATGATAGCCCCCGGAACATTGCAGCTGCTCATGAGCTTGGCATCTTTACAGTGCTTATCAGCCATGCAGCACATGGACCTGTGCCAGGGGCTGATGTGGTAATCCAGCACATCAGTCAGCTGCCACATGCGCTGCCTGAGATCTTCTTGGACTCTAAGCAGGAGTTGCAGCGGCGCGTGTCTATGGAAGAAGACCCAGCACTCATCGCTCTGCCAGTACATGCTTAGGTGTTGTGCTGCTTAGCCATGGGTTTGGGAATAAGGGCGCTGGTTGGAAGTTCTGGAGGTATGATTGCTGTTGGAGTGTGGGTGGCAGGGGTGGTATTGCCTTCTGGCTAGGGAAAGCGTGGCAGCTGCTGTGTATTTGTAGTCGTTTGTGTCCTTGTGAAGCTGAGTTGCAGCTGTTTGAAGGGGCTGTATGCTGTGTACTGGTGGTTGGCAACTGGGCTTTGAGACATGTTTTACGGCTCTGGATTGTGCTGTAGTTGCTGCAGTTGTTCGACTCTGCTGAAGATTCCGCAGCTCCTGCATCCATGAAATGAAGCACAAATGATTGGAGCACAGATCTAAGGCAAGTGTCCAGTGACAGTTGATTGGCATGGACAAGTGTGTGCTGTCGTGAACTAACTTCAGGAGGCAGTGTAGATGCTTACTGAGTATTTGACTGCAGTCCATAAATGTGCATAGTATGGGGCAGGCCATGCTGGGAACTGCAAGAGCATTGGTATTGCTCTGAAATTGATGCTTGTGAGTAAGCTGCATTAGGGGTCTTACAGTGCCGCTGGCTCTGGTCGATACCGCATAACATTTATAATGCTGCATCTAAACAGCAGGAGAGTGGTTGGTTTTTGTTTTGTTTAACGAGAGATGCATGGTATTCTGAGTGTGTGTTGCCATTCCTTATTGGCCCCCCTCTGACTGCTGCCAGTGCTATGTGCGTATGTGTGTGAGAGAATTGTGAGGGGTGTTTAGCTACTTGCCCCGCTGGCTAGATAGTGCGTGGACGGAGGGTTTCACTCGCCCAACTTCATTTGTATTGTATTGTAGCTATTGTAAGAAGAAGGGACAATTGTCGTCAAGCGCGTATATAGGGGACATCCTGTGGATACAACTTGATATGTTATGTTTATGTATGTTTCACTTGTACACCTCAGAGCAACATCCGGTTGGTGCCGCCGGTGTTCCCAGTACACATGCTCGAACTATTCGTCATGAAAGTGCGGCAAGGACATGGAAATGTATCAATCAGCGATGTACCCTGATTAAGTTCGTATCAGCAGCCTCGCTGGCACTTGGCTTACGTTTGACGCATCTTCAAGTCAACACCTTGTCTATGTTCACGCTGTGATGCTCACATGCTCAGGTCGTACCCGTTCGTGCATGCCTTCTGCATTCAAACATGCCCAGAGATCATTATGCATGACATGTCAGTACCCTAGAACCTTCACTCCGGTCCTTATGCTCCTTCGTTTGCAGTTGCTGGCAGCAGTACAAATAGGGCCGGTGGCATGTATGACTAATGGCATCTCCGTGGCAATTATCTGATGGCCAGCTTCACTTGCTTGCATTACGTGCGGGCGAGTCAGTTTGTTTTGTGCTCCTTTTGATGTTTGGCATCAAGGATGGCTGACACCGGCCGCGTCATGCTTGCGGTCAACTTCCAAGGTTTGGTGTCATGACCGTTTGCATAACGCGCTTCACCGACAATGTGTACCGTGTGCTCCCAGGTTGGACTTCTGCTGTACAACTGAGCATAATGAAGCTGCTAAAGTTCTGCCTCGTCTGCCGGACGACGGAGGAAGACATTCGATACTTCCATACAGCTGCGGCAAAGTCAGCCATTGCCTTATACCCCTTGTAGTTCGACTTGCTTGACGTACATACCTCAACACCATGGGTGTAGCATCTTTCGACGCAGGATACTTCACAGAGCAGCTCACCAGAAAGCTCGGTCCAGAGAAGTGGCTCACAGAGAGCCAGATCAGGCCAGCTGGTGAGGACCCACTCCAAGCCGGCACAGCTAGTGTAATTGAGGCCTTGCGCAAGGCTTTCGAGGCCCAGTCCATGGCTGAACACGAGGAGACCTTGGAGGTGTTTGAGGAAAACAGCATCTGGGATGCACCTCCTCTCCTGTTGGGCTTCGTGCAGAGCAAAAGCGCCCTCCGGATGGGCCTGTACATGAGCAAGGCGCTCGGCAGCTGGGAACTCCGCCCATTGAATGCAAAGGTGAGGGAACGGTCGTGAGGTTGTCAAGCGTCATGGAGGTCTACAAGCCATAGCCACCGGACCCAAGGTTTGGAGGAACAGAATCACTGCAACTGCTGAAGGAATGCTGAAGAGTCGTTGAACATGTTGTAGTTTTGCTTCCAGGCCTTTGCTGAAGATAAGGGCCCAGAATCGTAGTGGTACATGGTCCATATGAGCTCACTGCATGGGAGGTGTCTTGAGCAAACGTGGTTCCCATTCAGGACATATATCCTGGCACACAGGCTGCTGTTAGGATGGGTGGTGTGGTGTCTGAGTGGTTTGATGTGCATGGCGGGGTGCGGCAGGGATGTGTCATTGCTCCCTTGCTGTTCAACATCTACATGGACTTTGTGGTTCGGCAGGCAATGGCTCAGATGCCGGAGGGATGTGGGGTGAAGCTAGCCTATCATGCAGATGGGAAACTTGAGCGTGATGGGTGTGGTAGTGGTGGGTGTGTGGAGCTGTTGTCTGTTCTGCTGTATGCAGATGATATGGTGTTGCTAAGTCCCAGCAGGGAGGAGTTGGTGGTCATGCTGCAGGTGATGGACAAGGTTGCTGCTAGTCTTGGGTTGCGCATCAATGCAAGCAAGACTGAGATCCTGTCCATTGACAAGGATTGGAAGGAGGGGGATGTGCCAGTGCAGCAAGGACCAGAGGTGGTTATCAGTGAGGGTGTGGTAAAAGAGGTGTCACAGTTCAAGTACTTGGGAAGTGTGCTTGTGACTGATGGCAGGTTGGATGTGGAGTTGAATATCAGGAGGGGTAAGGCTGTGGGGAGGTTTAAGCAGTTTGAAAAGATGTGGGGTACCAAGCATCTGTCATTGGCTACGAAGGTGAAGTGTTACAAGGCATATGTGTTGCCAATTCTGTTGTTCGGGAGTGAGTGTTGGTCCCTGACCAAAGTGCAATCGCAAAAGCTTGAGCGGGTGCACTCTAGCTGCCTTAGGAGCATCCTGGGGGTCAGGCTGTCAGATCGGCACACCAATGAGCATATCAGGAAATCATGTGGGGTAGCCACCTTGTCAGCATACATCACAGCAAATAGGCTGAGGTGGCTGGGGCATGTGGGCCGCATGGAGGAGGGCAGGTTGCCGCATATTGCGTTGTTCTCTTCATTACATGGTGACATGACGAGGCCAGTGGGTAGGCCTCGCCATACCTGGGAGAAATGCGTGTGTGCTGATCTGAAGGTGCTTGGTCAAGATGAGGGGAGCTGGGAGGCTTCATGTCAGATTAAGAGTGCTTGGAGGAAGAGGTTGTGGGATCTTACGCACCCTTGGGAAAGCCAACGGTTAGTGAGGTGTAGAAGGCGCACTAAGCAAGCTATTGATAAGCATGTCGAGCGCTATGTGATGCCTTTCAGTGGCTGGGAGGATGGTGGTTCACCAGTACCTAGGTGGTGGGAGCCACCTCCAGCCCCTACTAGGGTGGTGCTTGATCCTGCTGCCTCCCCGCCACCCATGTGTGATGGAAGTGGAGCAGGTTTTGGGTTTTAGTGGTGGTGTTTGTTTCCCCTTGGTGTGCACGCCGTTGCATCTAGCCTCAGCTTGTGTGTGGCAAATCCACCATCGGTTGTGTGGCTTCGTGATTGTGATCAGGAGCCTTGTGTTTGTGGCCTAGGTTTGTTTGGCCATTGGCATTGCTGGTCTTGCGTTTTGATTGATTGATTGATCCTGTCTGTGCTGTTATGGTCTTCCTGTCAGATGGTATAGTGCCTGCACCCTTAGACCAGCTAGTCACAAGTATCTTCTTAAGGCAGTGTATCTACATAGTGAAAGGTTTCGCCATCTCTGTTTTATTGCTGTCATGCCTAGTGACAGTATCCAACAAATTCCCAAGTGACTGCCTTCTGCATCTCCCTTTACCCTCCCTTCCATAACCAGCAGCAGTGCTCCTATAATGTATGTCACATGATGTGCATACTCCTGCAGGTCCAGTCTCTTGAGAAGCACCAGCATGTAGTGCTCCGTAGCCAGCTGATCTTCCACCCCACCATCAGCTCGTACCTGTGGCTACTGCCCCGCCACATCACGTTGACCAGCACCATTGATGTTATGGTCAAGGGGGATTGGGACACAGGCAAGGTGAGGCCAGGGCAGAGCATAACTTACCACAGCAGAGTTCGGCAATGTAGTATTGTGTCTCCGGAAAGGGGGCATCATTGACAGGCGGGGCAGGAGGGGCATGCTGTGAGGTTCTGGAGGGAAGAGGGGGTTGTGTAGTGGAATGTCAAGCCATGATGGTTAACACTTGGTAGAATGGCGGGGAGAGCAGAAATGGAGAAGCCAGGCTGGAACATAGTCAAAGCGGCTGAGCAGGGTATAGAGATGGTTACTTTGAGATCCCACCACGGCGCGATTCGCAGCGCTAAAGCCATGGCATGGTCCCAAGCAGTCTATTTATATGGTCAGATGGGGGAAGCAGTGCAGAGGGAGTTTACAAGAGGGCTAGACAGAGTTGCAGCTATTGTGGAATGAGAAAGCAGGTATCTGGTCTGCAAGTGATGATGGTGTCTGGTGGTGTACTCGGATGAGGCAGCATGAGTGAGAGGGAGCCGAGGCAGCCAGGCGGAGAGTGGAGCATGCATCTCAGCTGCAGAGAGTGGATTTGGAAGGCTCCTTTGGGTCTGCACTTGTGCCCTGTTCAAGAGACTTTCCCTGCTTGCATCTTGTCTCCTTCCTACAGTAATTAGTGGATAATTTATATGTGGCATGCAAATTCATGGCCCATACTCTGACTCTTTAGGCTTTTGCTCTGGCTGCTGCTGCTGCTTTGGCTGGTCGTTTGAGGATGGTGTGCAGAATGTACAGAAACCATGTTTATTTGTAGATTGTGATGGTTATGCCATGTCCATTCAGCTCTGACATGTCCATTGCCCTACTCTGACATGTCCATTGCCCTAACTCACTTCTCTGCTTATTCATCTTGCAGATTGAGCATGTCCAAATCAAGCTGGACAACTTGCCCGAACTCCCCCTGCTGCTCCGGGTCCTTGAGGGTGCATTACTCCCAGGAGCTGCATCCCTAACCGAGCCCCTCTGGTCCCTCCTGCCCGAGTTCATCCTGGGTGACAGCTCCTTCGCCCAGCAGCGCAAGCAGAGGTATCCAAATAGCTCCTTTCCTGAGCTGCAGGCAGTGCAGGAAACTGCAGCTGCAAAAGCACAAGCAGCCTATGAAAGTGTGAGTGGGTTAGTGGCGCCTGTGAAGGAGACCGTGGGTGCTACTGCTAGTGCTGTGAAGGACACTGCTGCTACAGCTTTAGGCCCTGTGAGTGATGTGGCGGCTGCAGCGGCGGCTACTGTGAATGAGACTTTGGGTGGGGTGGCAGATACGATTAGCAGTGGGGTTGCTACTGCTAGTGATGTGGGGAGGAAGGGAGTGGGTTCGGCGGGAGATGTGGCTGGTGCTGGGGTTGGGGCGGCTCAATATGGGGCGAGGGCTGGGCCGGATGTTGCCAGTGGGTTGATTGCGGCGGCAGCAGAAGTGCCTAAGAAGATGGTAGATACGGTGTTGGAGTCGATGAGGGGCTTGAGTGATGATGCAGCTCAGGAGGCAGATGCAGCCAGGCAGAAGACCAAGGATCAGATAAAGGGGGGCTTGGCAACGGCACGGGTTTAAGTGGTGACAGTGCCTGATGGTTGGGTACAGGTACGGGTGGTTAAAGCAGAGGGGAGTGCAGACGAGGGGTCTGTCATGCAGTGGTGGTGGTGATGGTGGTGGTCAATGGTGATGAGCTCAATGGTGGCGATTTTGAGTTGATGCATGTGACGGTGTGATGCTGTAAACTTGCAGTTTGATGCGGTAGGTCTCCCCTAGCTCCTGTAAGGAGAGAACAGCACCAGCATACATTGACTAGAAGCGGGAATTGAATTAGCCCGTTAGGAACAGAGCATCAACCTAGAGTAGTGAAGAAGCGACTAGAAGATGTGACAAGGAAAATGTCCAAGGCAATGCATTCTCATATAGTCGAGCACAGTTGATGTTCCAGTCCCAGCTGCATGATTTGCATCTCAACGCATTACAATACAAGTCTAAAGTACCTGAACCCATCCCTTCCTGCCAAGGGACCGAACCAGCAGGCCAACTTTGAGGCGTATTGGAGATTCAGTTTTATCGCAAACCCTGCCAATTTGTGCCATGACATTCCAATCAGTGGGCCAAAATGCGCGCCTCCCCGTCAATTAGTCGATGAGGTTTCGGTAATCAGTGACGGCAGCGGCGCATTGACCACCGACCGAATTGACCACTCACCATTAACCAGTTCGCTCTTAGTGCACCTCCACGCCGTATATGATATAGCGGCGTGTAACGCAAAGGCATCAATCCTTCACCGTCCGTGCGCCCTCATTCGGAACCGGCGTCACCCGGTGTTATCCCTCCACAGGTCAAAGTAGGCCTTTGCGCTTGCCCCCAGAGCGCAGCATGCCATTGACGGAAGATAGAATCCGAAGTGGAATACTAATCAGAAGCGCATTTTATAGATGTCAAAAGGTGCATTCCACTTGCTGCCCTAGCACCCATCGCTGCTGTCTGACGATGGCTTTTTGAGACTGGTCGTGCCAGTATCAATAAAACTCAAAGGCCAGTCATCACAACATTTCAATGTGAACGCACATCGCACCTGACACACACACGAGGCAGATAATTCCAGGCACGCCACAAGTCATCGACTTGCTAGCAGAAGGTGTGGACATTGCTGCATACAAGACAGATATTATTACATTTCATGATGTGCCATAGCAATAAGTGCCATAGGCCCCGCACCTCAAGCTGTCACAAAGAGCAGCGAGGTGGAACAGAATACGGGTAAACTTCGACATGTATGACAATATATGCATGCCTAAACATGAGGTCCAGCAGCTAGGTCAAAATCACCCAAAACCTCCACTGCCCCAATGGGGGTAAGAGCCTCCCTCCTACTTGAGAAAGCAAGGAGGGCTTGTAAGCCCGGGTGCAAGCAATAGTTGGTAACAAACCCCATTGGTTGGACCTCACGCCACATCAGAAGGGTGAGCATAAGCATTCCTAATCTTCCAAGCAGCTGCAACATATTTAGCTATACACTTAAATGCATGCTTGAAAGGGCCATATACTAAGCCAGACTCCTCATCGACGTCTACACCCCAGAACTCTTCATTAAGCATGCTATGCAGCTTCTCCTCATCAGATTTGCCATCCAATATCTGACATTTTGCAGCAACATCAGGGTCAGAAGTCAGCTTCTCCCACAGCTTTTGCCTTTGTGCCTGGTAAACAGGACAGTCAAACAAGAAGTGTTCAGGAGACTCAACTTCACCTCCCAATTCAGGGCCAAGATCACAGGACTTGCAGCACTCCCTACGTGCACTTTGCCTGCTAGCGCTCTGCCTACCGAATTTTGCTGTCATAGCGTTGAGAGGAAGAATACCTGCACGCAGCTGCATAATGAGTTCCATGCCTTTGCTCAGAGGGCCTGTGCACAGATATGGCTGCGGCTTGAAATAATTGATATCGTCATTGTAATGCTGCATATATGTCGCTAAAGTAGATTTATTCCTAGCACCCTCCTCCCGAACAGCCCTGTCTCTTTCATATATACTCCACCTGACATATGCCCTGAAGCTAGGTAGGTGTCCCTCTCTCACTCTTGCTTGTAAGGTTTCCTCCTGCATGCCTAGTTCAGCCCTGAGTTTATTGAACCTCTTCTGCCAAGAAGTATAATTCCTGTGGCTTGGCCAAGATGCTTCAAGTGCCTGCCTGCTAAAGCTAGTAGTATCCTTTTGCTGTAATTTGAACCACCATTCAACCTTCCTCTGGTCCAACCAGCTAGATAGAGGTCTAACACCAGCTTCTGCCCTCAATACCTCATGGCAGATGTTTGGCTTGCAATGCAGTGATCTCTTCAAAACCTCTATTTGGATCTTAGACTCTATGGTATTTGTCTGCTGGGATGATGCCCACCATACCTCAGAACCATACTCAACCCTTGGTCTTATCAAAGCCAGCAGCATGGCTCTCTTAACCTCAAAGCTTACATGACGATTCTGGAAGAATGTTTGCAATGCATTAATGGAGGCTGTAGCTTTTTCAATCATACCTGCAATGTGAGCGTCCCATTTGCAATCACTAGTGAAAACAATCCCCAAGTATGTATATGCATCTAGTACTGGCAAATTCTCACTGCTAAAACTTACCTTTGGGGACTCTTTATTGGGGGGCAAAGGACCAAACACAACAACAGCACTTTTAGTTGGGCTCAGCTTAAAACGCCACTTACGACTGTAGGCATGAATCGTGTCAGCCATCTTCTGAAGCTCTTCCTGCGATTCTGCAAGCCCTACAAGGTCGTCAGCGAGCATTAGTGCTACCAACTTTGATCTACCTTCAATGTTACTCTCATCAGCCCTTCCTATGCCCTGTTCCCCACTACCACTATTATCTACCTCTTTTGGTAGGGGAACCCCCGGGTGCTTTTCCCATATCTCTTTTAGGAGACCGTTGATGAACAAAGTATACAACAGTGGTGATAGCGGGTCCCCTTCCGCTAAGCCTAAATCGCTAGAAAAGTATTCTGATGACTCTCCATTATGCAAGGCACATCTAGAGAGGCTATCGTATAGATGTACAAGAACCCTAAACATCTTACCCCTAATGCCCATCTCCCAGAGCTTGTACCAGAGCCCGTCCCGCCAGACTGATGGGAAAGCTTTGACCACATCTACAAACAGTGCGTACGTCCGGAGTCCTGCACGCATTCGTCCGGATGTGACTGCATGCAATGTCCAGACATGATCAATGCAGCCTCTGCCTGACCGGTACCCATTCTGGCTCTCGTGAAGGAGTCCCTTTGCTTCAGCAAAATTAGTTACCCTATTGTTGATGATCTTGGTATAAACCTTGTCTACTACGCTTAGCAGCGTTATCCCCCGGTAATTATTACCATCTTCCTTATCCCCTTTCTTAAAAAGGCTGACTATTACCCCAGGGCGTTGGAAGGTGCATTCATGCTCCCAGGCCTTCTGATACATGCATAGGAGCATGTCTGTCATGGGTTCCCCGCCATACTTTAAAAGTTCAGCAGAAGTGTTCTCTAGAGGACTACCCGCTTTGCCTGATTTGAGACTTAGTCTAGCTCTGGCAACCTCAGAGCTTGTTAGGTCAGCATCTAAATTCTCATCCCCTGACCCTTCTGGCTCTGCTGATGCATTGATGTAATGCGCTACAGCAGCTTGGACTTCTTGTTGAAAGGCAGAGTCAAAGTCAGCATCAGCATTGAAGGTGGCAGAATTCCCGAGCTGCTTGTAATGCTCTCCAAAGGCATCGGCGATGGGTTTGTCGCCACATGCATATGAACCATTTTGCTTTTTAAGCAAGGAGGGGGCTGAAGCTTGTGCGTTTTTTGGTCTGTATGCAGAGTTGAACGCCTGCCAGAGGCGCTTGTCTCCCATTCTGGTTTTCCGCTCTGACTGGCATTCGTCAAATGCCTCGCAAATGGTTTCATCAGCAGATTTTGTAAAGAGAGACCTTGCATCCTTGACCATTTTATGCACCTTTTCTCTTGCTTCTTCATAAGCCTGCCATGCTTCTGTACCACCTTGGCTGCGCCATTCAGCATGTATTTGCCTTCGAGCTTTGATAGCATCTGTAATCTCTGCGGTCCACCATGACTTTGAAATCCCTGGAACAACCTTTTTGGAGCCAATGGCTTCTTCTGCGGCAGCTTCCACTAGTACATGGAATTTCTCCCGCACTGCCTTATGTGCCCCCCATGTGTTCTGCTGGTTGTATGCCTCTTCAACAAAAGCCTCAAACTCTGGCAGCCTACGTCTTAAGCATTGCATGTAGAGACCAATGTCCCTCTCCCCATGTTCTGGGTCGTGGAACCTATCTACATTAAAGACTTTCTTGCATTGGGCAGCCTTGACCCTGGTCCTTTTAGCCCTACGTGGAAGCTCAGCCAGCAACAGCTTGTGATCGGATGATATAGCCCCATCAAGATCTGACCGCACTGCGAATGAGGGGCGTGCTGTACCGAACAGGGTGCCTGCCTCAACTACAATGTAGTCAATAACAGTTGCCCTACCGCGATTGCTCTGCTCCTCCCAGGTGTACTCAGGGGTTCCTGTGGGGTTACGGCCATTTAGTGTATACATTGCATTGACACCTAGGAACGATTTAAGCAGCTTGCCGCTGTCTTTGACATCGACTGCTTCTCCAAACATTCCTACATGCTCATGTATGCTGTTGCCTTTGCCCACCCTCGCATTGAAATCTCCACAGAGTACCACCTCGCCTTTGCGCTTGAAAAATTCCAGATCAGTCTGGAGTGATTCAAATGCGGCTTTTCTTTGTGCTGCAGGCTTACTGGAATCTGGCATGTAGATACATCCAATGCACATAGCAGTTGTGTTGCCTTCACCCTTGACTTTGACCCATATGGAATCCGCTAAAGAGGTTTTCCTAAAGATCTGGATGCTGTTGCCTAGACTAGCATGGACATAAAACCCTACCCCTCCCCTTTTATCTTCCCTTGCTCGCCCATACCACTTGTAGCCTTGGAGGTTAGGAATGACATACTGCCCCTCCCAGGTTTCTTGGATTGCTAGTATGTCAATACCCTCGCTATCCATGACAGCCTGCAACTCACCTCGTGTGAGCTCACAAAGTCCCCTAGCATTCAGGGATGCCAGTATCAGGCCTCTGCGGGCACGGACCACACGACGATTACTGCGCCTCCTGGGCCTTGATGTTGGCTCTTGCGGGGGGTGCAGACCATTTGCTGCTACGGCAGGAGAAGGCGCAGCTGGGATTGCTGCTGCTGCGGCGGTGGCGGCAGCAGCTGCAGATGTTGCTGCTGCTGTCGCTAATGCTGCTACGGCAGGAGAAGGCGCAGCTGGGGTTACTGCTGCTGCTGCAGCTGCAGCAGCTGCAGGTGTTGCTGCTGCTGTTGCTACCACAGCTGCAGGAGTTGCTGCTGCTGTTGCTACCGCAGCTGCAGGAGTTGCTGCTGCTGTTGCTACCGCAGCTGCAGGAGTTGCTGCTGCTGCTGCTACAGCGGCGGGTGTTGTTGCTGCTGTTGTGACTATGTCCTCTGCTGCTGGTGGCGCTGCTGCAGTTGCAGCCCCTGCTGCTGTAAGTGCTGCTAGAGTTACAGCTGGAGTCGCTTCCCCTCTGCTGCTATGACCAGGTTCGTCAACTGGGAGTGCTGAAAACCGGTTCTGCAGTGGCAGTGTGGCTGCAGCAGCTGAACCTGCTGCTTGGAGTGAAGCCCTTTGGCCAGCCCTTGGATGCTGCCAATTCCCCATAAGTGCAGCTGCTGTTTGCCCTTGCTGAAGAATCTGCAAGCCTAGTTGCTGGGAGCTGCTGCTGGGCTTGCTGAGCTGGAGCTGGGCAGGATTTGCAATTGGCTGCAGCTCCTGCAGTTCCTGATGGTGGAAGGCATCTTTGTTTTTGAGTAGCAGGCACCTCCACTTGTACTGCTGGCGTAGGAGCTTGCTGAGCTGCTGCTCCTGCTGAGCAGTGATGTGGATTGCGTGGGAGCGGTCAACATTGATGCAGATGGAGGATCTGGCTGATTTCTTGGATGGCTTCTTGGGCTGGTGCCACCTGCCAGCCAGCAGAGGCAGCACAATTGGGGGGGTTGTTAGGCGCATCACCTGAGCTACTGCAAACTTTGCACTGCGGAGGCTGGTATGCCTTGGGTGGGGACCAAAGACGAGCAAGCAGAACTCATCAATGCCCTCCTTCGGGGTAGGTGCTGGGGGGGTGCTCT
This sequence comes from Pseudopediastrum boryanum, assembly GCA_963556185.1. NCBI lineage: Eukaryota > Viridiplantae > Chlorophyta > Chlorophyceae > Sphaeropleales > Hydrodictyaceae > Pseudopediastrum > Pseudopediastrum boryanum. Next base: position 4,354,225 of record OY744496.1, read on the forward strand.
GTTGACGGGTTGGGGGACTTGACGTGGCTGTCTCCTGTCCTACAACTTGAGCATAAGAGGGGTTTTGGGCATCCTGAGCGCGCACAAATGGAACCCATGCATCATGCAACCATATGCAGTCGTTAGTGGGCGGGGGCCCAGCTCTACTGGGTCCTGCTCCAACCTGCTGCGGGTCAATGGGCATGCATGTATCCAGGGAGGGAATGTACGCCAGGAAGAATGGTGATGCAGCACTAGCAGGGGTGACCAGCGGTGGCTGCCTAGGGATGGCATCCTGCTGGTCACCCCTGAGAGAATGCTCTAAGGGGAAAACATTATGCTGGATGCCTATGGCTGCCATACTCGGGTCACACCCTGATTGCTGCATCATATCTAGCGGTCTGAAACAGGCATGGCAATTTCGTGGCAACTGTTCAAAGATGATGATGATGATGATGATGATGGCTGTTTGGGACATCTGCTGTCAGCAGAGGGTAGGTGCACCCTAGCTGGGCATGGGGGACAAGACCAGTACCACAACCACCCTCTATAGCCTTCCGCCTCAAGAGGGCTTAGAGGATAGCTAGGTCCGCATATGGGGCCGGTCGCGGGGTCCATAGTTGTGCCCTGACAGGTCCAGAATAGCCATGAGTAGGGGTTGGTAGGCTGCATGAAAGAACCACATAACGGAGGGAGGTGAAGAAGCTGAACTAGTCAATCAACTACCCTTCTACCAGGGGAGAACCCCCTGGCAGTTTGCTCATACACAGAGAAAGCTACCCTGCCATGCCACCCTACTGAACATCCGCCTCAAGAAGTCCAGGAGAGTGGTTAGGTCCGCTTAAGGGGCCAGCAGTGGGGTCTGTTTCCGTGTAGAAAGGGAGACTGAAGACCAATCCAGCCGGAAAGTAGGTCGCATGATGTTATGCTTAGCAGAACAGTAGACAACCGTGTTCGGTGGCTTCATCCTGTCCTGCTAAAGATAACAGTGAGCATGTGGAACGGGGTCAGCTGCTGAGGGCCGCTTCATGGCGGGAAGCAGGGCGTGAATGACTTGGCCTCTGCTTTAGCCATATTCGCCTGTAACAGTACCGCTCGTAGCCTCTAGGCTACAGTGTTGGGCGCCATCCTGGTGCCCTTCATGGGCGCGGTTGGTAGCATAGCTGAGGGTCGACCGCTCATGGCGGGGTCAACTTTGCGCTCGCTCTTCGAAGGCGATTGTTCTGGCTTTGAAACAGGGTCGCGTACTCTAGAATGGTTATATACTGTATGTGGCACAGCTTTCAGGGCAGTCAGCGACTATTGCCGTATGCGCGCCCGAAGACATGCGCGGAACAGTAAGGGGTATGGTGTGCTTCCTCTTCCGCCCCCAAGCTAGTCAGAGCTTTTAATCAGAAACATTTTATACTAGTACTTAGTTTCTGAGGCGACGAGTGAACTTTCAACAGCTGCTTCAGACTACGGAGAGGTCCCCATGCCGATAGACGCTCCCGGCTGGTCACCGCCTCATGAGCTCAGGCAGCCCTCCACTTTCCACTTTACAAGACAGATAGCTGCCAAATTGCACACGCGCCATGTTTTGGAGAAGAACTTCACTAAAACAAACACACATCCAAAATGTGGGAACCACGACAGGGCCCCCTAGACTGGCATACATCCTGTGCCAGCCTGTGAAACCCCCATGTTATCATGGGCATACGATTACGATTACATCATGGCCCCTCAAAGGGGGCGCCCGTACGGAGCCAACCTAGGCTCCATGGGCAGAAATACTGGAACGTGGTCCATCAGAAGTGAATGTCTCAGCAATATCACCTCTTGGTCCAGAAGAAAAGGTATCGAAAATACGACCTTGCCATTTGCATACATGCAAATGCACATGTACTAACGTCCACTCAAGCTGCCCTCATCAGCACACCATGTTTACCCCTGGCACAAAAGCTGTCGCTTGAAGCTGGTATGTGAATGTAAGCCGTCGACATGGAGTCATGCCATACATGCGATACAACCGCCATCGTTTGCATAAAGCTCAATGCTTTTGCCCAACTTAGTGTTGGACAAGCACAAATACTCCACATGGATGTAAGCTGGCAAGGTTTCCAGAGAAATCCAACCAGCTAGGAAAAGCTCCTCAGCTGAAAACCCCAATTGCACCCTGCTCCCTCCACACTAGGCAGCAATGTCCTCATAACCACCCCTGTAAACAACTATCTATGCTCCTCGTGATGCAAAGTCTGTGTGCCAGCATGATACCAGCATCTCAGTATAGGAATCAGCCAACATTGGTCAACATGCACGCTGTCATTGGGATCATTGTAAAAGTTCAGTCAAGCTCGTCAATGTCCTCCCTTGTCCATAAAAGTGTTCTGTGAGAGCAGTCTATATATATCCATGCCGCTTGAGAAGAAGACCTCCTGCATGGCTCCTCAAGCAGAGAGCAAAGGGCCACACTGGCTCAACCTCTCATTGACCAGCTCATACAGCCTCACTGAATCCTGAGGGTGGGGCTACCCCTGAACCCTTGCACACCCAACTGCTTTCACTTGCCCTGGCTTAAGCTCTGCATCCTTGAGATGCACCCACCTACACGCCTGCCCCTAGCAACCTCGGGTGGAAGATCTAACTCTACACCCCCCTATTATTTAGCAGCTGGTGGTAAAATAGCAGTACTTGCCTTGGACCACACAGCTGCCTTACGCATCAGCAGGCTTGTCCCCTTCTGCTGCCTCAGCAGCAGCTGCTGGTGCTGCCTCTGGCTGCTCAGCAGCACCCTCTGCTGCTGCTGGCACTTCCTTCTCCTCTGCATCTGCCATGGCAACGTCCCCACCCTCTGCTGCTGGTTCCTCTGCTGCTGGCTTGTCCTCCTCTGCTGGCTTGTCCTCCTCCATAGCCTCGCCACCCTCTTGCTCCTTGCCCTCATCCCTTCCCTCCTCGTCCCCCTCTGCGCTTTTGTCAGCTGCTGCATCTGCCCCTTCGGCAGGTGCTTCCTCGCCTGCTGGCTCTGCTGCTGCTGGTGCTGCTGCCTCTGCTCCGTCGGCAGGTGCTTCCTCAGCTGCTGGCTCTGCTGCTGCTGGTGCTGCGGCCTCTTCCTCCTTGGCTTCCTTCTCCCCCTCCTCTTCCTTGCCCCCCTCCTCTGCCTGCTCCTCCTCAGCTTCTGCCATCTCCTTGTCTCCCTCAGCCTCCTCCTCCCCCTCCTCCTTGTCACCCTCCTCCTCTTCCTTCTCCCCCTCCTCCTCTTCCTCGCCCTCTTCCTCAGCAGCAAGCTCTGCTGCCACCTTCTGCACCAGGTCCTTCACCTTTTTCTTCAAGGGCTTCATGCTCACCTGCAGGGAGTATTGCAGCAGCAGCACATAATTGAGGGTAAGCAAGGGGAGGTGTTCGACTCATATATTAACGTTACAACCAATCAGGGTTTCTGGGTTGTGGCGGTCTGGCAGGGCGACATTCTCCAAGGTGCTTGGAGTGGTTCCACACACGCAAATGATATGTTCCTCTTTATCTGCATGGCATGGGGTGATACGGGTCTGACAAGCTTCATAGAGAAACATGCAGCTCAGATGCAGGCCGCCACCAAGGTGCAGCACCTGGCTATTGAAAGAGCTCAAAATAGTGCCTCCAAACCCTTCACCTAATCAGACGATCATTCCCCCATGCTGCACCTTCACTCGTACGGATTTGGCTGTGTCAACACCCGCTGCCGACTGCTGCTCCCTCGCCTTGTCCTGCAATGATGTTGCTCTTATATATCAATCACGTACTTGCTTTCCAACCCTGCACTGGCTAAGACGTCATCCCAGCCAGCAGTGCCTATGCAGCTGTCTACCGCGCTGTGCCATTTGAACATAGGAACAGAAACCTTTGAAAGCTTTACAGTGCAGTACGGCCCCTGCTGAACCCAAGCCAACAAGTCACTTATGGTCCTGGACCCTCCCACTTCCTGTGTACGCTCCCCTGCTTCCACCCCCACACACCTTGAACTCCTTCTCCAGCGCTGCCATGAAGTCAGACATCTTGGAAGTGGCTTCACCCTCTGCGATCTTCTTCTCCATCTGCTCCTTGATCACAGCCTCCATGTCAGCATCACTGGGCAGCTTCTCACCCTCCTCCTCACCCTCCTCTTCCTCGGCCTCCTCTGCTGCAGCTGCCTTCTTCCCCTTGCCCTTCTTGGCAGAGGCAGGCTTGCCCTTGGCTGCGGCACTGGACCGGCGTGAGCGGGACTTAGGCTTGGGCTCCTCTTCCTCCTCGTCGTGCTCCTCTTCCTCTTCCTTGTGTTCTTCCTCTTCTGCGCTCTCCTCCTCTGACTCAGACTCGCCCTCCTCAGGCTTGGACTTCTTGCCAGTCTTGGCCTTCTTTGCCTGAAGAACAGCAACAACACACATATAGCTGTGGGTTAATGTACAGCAGCAGCAGCAGCAGCAGGTTTTATAGCATGCTCCAAAAGCGGAGAAGAAAACAATTCAAAAAGTGCAAATCCGCATACTGCCTGCCTGCACTACAGACTACAGCTGCCATGCCACCTTGGTTGCTATCTGCCAAACCACACACTGAGAAACCACGCGAAGCAGCTTGCCACTCCTTGGCAATCCTACTACAAAGACGGCAACATTGCTACGGCTGCTGCAATTGTGGCAGCAATTAAATGAGTACATTGCTTCTTAAGCACTCATATAGGTAATTGATTTATGAAAGGCCCAGCTGCTGCACACCTTGCTTCCCCCACCGTCACTGGCACGCCTCTTGGCACCACCCTTCTTGGTCTGCTTCTCCTTCTTGCGTGCAGCTGCTGCCTTCTTCTTGTCAGCCTGAAAGTAAAACAACCACACAGCGAGGAAGACCTAGTGTAAGTCAACAGCCAGACTGCTTTGAGACTATCCAGAGCGTCTGTGGCTTGTGCGCAATCTGTCCTATGCCACAGACTAAGGTGCATCGGCAATGACAGTGGCTGACAAGAGCACATTGAGGACACTCTCCTCAAGACCTTGGAGCCAATACTGTCATTTGCAGGAAGACCAGTCCAGCCAGGGGCGCTTCAGTAGAAGTGCTCTCTCTCATCATCTTTTCCACCTTGTCTCCGCTGCTTCGCCCCTCCCACCCAGGTCTCATGCATGTCCCCTTGTTTGTGCCAGCACAACAACATTAGCAGCCTGCCATCCAGGAAATTGACACTCACCCCAGCCACCAGCTCCCCCAGAAACTGCATGCTAGACCCCACACTCTCTTTTTCAGCAATTTTAGCCCCGGCTGCACCCACCTCTGCTGCCAGGTCCTTGCTGCCTACTGCCTCTGGCTTCTCCAGGAAGTCCAGCACCCGCTGCATCTTGTGCTCCTTGTTGCCCTCACTAGGCTTAGGCAGATCAAAGCAGTCCAGCAGCTGCTGCAGTGCAGACACCTGCCAGCCATGCAGCTTCTCCAACACCTTGGCACGCTCAGCCTCCTGCAAAGAAAGAGGGGATTGGACTAGAGGTGAGGACTTGCAAGAATAGATGGAGCTAACCAAGAGGATGATGGGTAAAAGATGCATTACAATTAAAACAAAGCAGCAGCTTATGGTTGGAGAAGGCATTGGCTAATGTGGTCACGAGAATCTGAGGAACTGAATTCATGAAGGGGTATAAAAAGGTGGTTCTTACCCCTGCACGTTAGGGACAAGAAAAGGCCGCAGCTATACTATCGTTTCCAATGTCGTGTGAAACAATAAGCCTGGCATACAAACTGATGAGCACAGGAGGGCATCCCCCACATGCAATTCTTCTGCTGTGCGTGTAAGCAGCAGATACATATAGTTATGCAAGCAAAAGGCTTGCTTGGACTTTGAACAAGGTGCATCCAGCCAAGCTGTCCCAAGCTTTAGCATAGCAGGTCAGGCTAAGAGCTGAAGGCTGGGGCAAACTTTACTATTGGAGGTTGACCAGCTCGACCAGCAGGAACCATCATCCATGGCTGTCATTCAAAACCACCCGCTGTAGGTATGTGGAACCCAGAGAAGGTGGATACATGGCCATTTAGGGCCACCACTCACTGCCCCTATATCTAGCATCCTTTTTACCTCATCCCCGTCATAAACCAGCCCAGAGAAGTTGTAGATGTTCTTTCTGCGCTCGTGGACCTGCAAGAGGTAGCTCAGGACATTAGCTGCCTCGCCAACTGCTGGACCCCAAATACAAAGGGGGTTTCAAGCAGCTGATGCAGTTCAAGTTGGTGTGATGGTAAGCTCACCGTCCCGTTGCGCTTGTATAATAGGCGGTGCAAGCCAAGCAAAAGATCGTCGCCAGCCTTCAGCTTGCCGAGCTTGAACTTCGCTGCAGGTCAAGGTCAGAAGAGGAAACCATGGGGTCAATTCCCGAATTGCTAGGGGGGGCAACTTGCAGATGTTGTAATCTTACCATTAGGAATGTCTCCCAGCTTCTGCCCCTTTCCCTGTCACAAGTAGGCGTCTGCAGTTAGTACCCCAACTGCGAGCATGTGAACTGGCGGTATCCAAGCAGCTCTTACTTCTTTGGGCTGGGTGATCTCAGCCTGTGGCGATGCGGGTTTGAATACGTCCACCTTCTTTCTCTGACGCTTTCCCGTCACAACAGGAGGTGCATCGAGAAGCCCGACTTTCTTGGGGGACTCCTCACCGGCATCCTCTTCAGCTTCCTGCTCGGTTGTGGCCTCCTCGACTTGATCAACTTTCTCAGGTGAATCTGCCATGATGGCCAAGCTACCCACGCCACAGAAGACAAAAGCAACTCCGCAATGACAAGGGGACAACGTGCACGGATGCCGAGTCTGCGGATATCTATATGCTTTCGAGGGGTCGATCTCTTGCTCATCAGGGGAAAGCATTCGTGGTGCACCTAATTGCGACCATCTTTCATGGTGCGTTGTTACCAACGAGGCAGGAGACAACAGGCTGCGAATCGAACTTTGGCTCCGGAACCACACAAGTTTCGAAAGTTTCCGTCTAAGTCAGTCATCCCGTCCATTGATATCAATGCCACAGTAGCCATGAACTGGTACCACATTACGATATACTCTGTGACCGCAGGACCAGAGGCTCTTGAACATATTGGGTGGGGCAACATGCCAACAAGGCCAGAACAATCAAACCGCCCATGGTACATCTGACACTCCCAACTCAACCAGGTTGGCAGACCAACCGAACCAGGTTGACTGTCAACGAGGTCATCTCTTCAAAGTGATGTCTTACCGCTCAAACAGTAAAACCGCAGTATACACATTAACAGACGCTAGTCTTCATCTCTGACGGGGAGTTTGAAAGTCAAAGCAAGGCTGTCGTCAAACGGCTCATTGGTTGAAGGGTCTTTGTACACATACATCACATGGACATGGCCCTTGTTGTCCGCAATCCCTGGCGGCAGAGGAACAACAAACAGTTGTTTCAGTAGATAATAAATTTGGAATGACCGCAAGAGCAATACAAGAGGTAAAAGCAACAACAATGTGATCTGCCCTTTCCGTGTCCTTTTTGCGCTTTCATGGGTGTCCAACCTTTGGCTGCACTGCTGCTTTGTCAACCTCTACCAGGTTACGGCAAGCAGTGGTCAAGGAGCAACAACATAATTGTTGGCAAGTTCAAAAGCAGAGCAACCACATATGATAGGGCAGATTATGCAAGCAATGACAGCAAGCAACTTTTGTGAACACAGCTTCCTGCTTGAACAGTCGTATATAAAAAGAGAGAATCGCTAGAGCTCGCAGAGGTCTAGCCGGAGATTTATTGAAGCACCGTTCTGCATGGAACAGACTTACCGCATAAGAGCTGTGCAGGCTGGGTGAGTTGACTGGTACTCAACACCTTCAGCAAGTGCTTCAATTGAAGTTGCTGCATGCATCAGAATGGGAATACAGTGGACACTTTATTTACATCTTCATTTTCCAACAGCCAGGGCCTTCAGTGCATGCTCATGATCGCTCAAATGACAAATTGCCAGACCGCACTCCGTGCTATAGTGTACCCCTGCTCACTGCATTTGCATAAATGCAGTGTATGAGTTCTCTGAACTTACAGATCAGTTGCTGCCTCCCCTGCACGCAGACATTAGCCAAGGTCGATGTCAACAGGCCCCTCTACTCATACCACATCCTTTAAGGGGGCTACACCACTCAGTGCTGCAGCTATGCCTGTGCTCTATAGTCTGAACATCCACTCACCACTTGGAGGCCTTCGCCAGCTGTAATGGCTGCCTGCAACTGTTCTTCAGCTGTAGTCTCCCTGGGATGGCAGAAAGACAGCTACTGGTAATCTTGGCAATTGACGCAGGGCTCTAACAATTGCCCCTATACTACAATTACAACATGGACCCTCAAAGGGGGGCCCCATTCTGAGAAAGTGACCACATGTGCATAACAACTTGAGGTATATGAGCCATATGCACGCCAGAGAGATTGAACAATGGGCTTAGAACGAAAAGACACCTCAAACAGTGCACATGACTCAAAGTCGCTCATGTAGTCACGATTGGAAAATGGTTTTCCACCGTCAAATGCTTGGCTGTATGCCTCCTACGCTTGCTATACTACGTTCATACAGAGCTGCCTGTCTGTAGAAAGGCACTAAACTAGGTTAGCATACCATTCTAGCAGCAACCTCACCTGTCTATCACTTCTTCCTGGCATGTGACATCTGCAGCATTACAGGAGGGAGACATCTTGATTGGTGTTGATCAAGCGACCAATAAGTTTAGTTACTTTCAATTCCTGCCACCCCTTGCAAGGTGCTGCTTGTCCACGTCCAATTGTCACACAACATCTAACAACCAACGATAGCAAGTGATGGGACGTGAGGATGCCAAGAAGAAAGCTGCTTCATAAACGCAGCCTAATAGCCTTACCATGCTAACCATCCATGAAAAGAACACTCAGTATAATAATATACACTTGACGAACCACAGCATCTGCCTTTGCTTGTCTACCTGGTACTCACTTGGAGGAAATATACTCAATCCTTGTAGCTGCGTGCCCAGCATGACATTGGTGGCAGATACTTGCAGATGCACATCTCCATTCTGTGGAAGCAATAGCGAGATTGAGTTAATATCCCCCACCACAACAGAGGCTGCAAACATGTTTCATCGACCGCTGGCTCTCCAGGTTGGCAAGTGGTACTCACAAGTCACAGGATAGTGCAAAGAAAGAACACAGCTTTGGCTCATAGGCTGCTTAGCCAGGATGCAGGCGGTCCCCAAGACGGAAGCACGACAGATTAAGCTGCAAAGTGGCAGCTTCTCGGCTGCTGGAGAAGCAACGGCATCTCCTGTTCCGTCATGAGAAGCAATTGATGGTGTGCTCCCCTTGTCTGCTTCTGCTGCTTTTTGTCCTCAAATTGCTAGCCCTTGTACCATAATTTTACAGTATTTCCTGCTCAATGGAAATAGGTTTATCACCTTGACAAGTGTAAAAGTGACCACTCCCCCCAGTGCCCTCATGCGCTCCAGCACTGCTTGTATCCTTGCTCCTGCAGATGCTAAGTCAATGTAGAAGCCACAGAGGGTGGCAACGTCCTTGCTGCGTGTCAGCGCGTCGATGTCACTGGGGGCATAGGGACGGCTGATGGGCAGGTCTTGGATCAGGTTCAGGCTCTGGCCCTGTGAGGAGGATAAAGTGTCAAACATAGGGGCAAAAGATTGCGGTTAAGGTTGTCTTTCAGGTTGTATGGATGTGGATCTCGCATGAGGGCCAGTGTGCTGAGTTCGGGTGCTGGGTGCCAGTGGCAGGTGCTACGATGCACGCTGAGCTCCTTTAAAACTCTCATAAAACGGACAGGCATGAAACCGCTGATGAGGCCAGATGGGTGCCATGAATCCAGAGTTCTCCAAAACTAACCGCTTTGCCCCAGGATCAATGCACCCCCCAAAAGTAGACTCCTCAGCTTCCAGAACCTGGCAAGAAGTGGTTTTTGATGCATTCTCCCCGCCCTCTGTGAAAGCGATCGGAGCATTGATCCTCAGGTCTGTGACTTTTGCTTTGGGTCTCCTGATCACCTTTGCTTGGAAACTGAGAAAAGGCTTGTTCTCACGATCTTCAGTCCCGGGAATCTGTATTGCTTTCTGTGTAAGCTTCACTTCCAGCAAATCAGCATCATTCACACCAGCACTGCTCAACACTTTAAGCAGCATGCTGATGTCCACTGAGAACGCTATGAGGTTGTAATGTCTGCTCTTGACCACATAGCTGCCTTCATTAAACAGAACCCCCTGCAGGGCATGAGGGACAGGTGGTGTGTGAGCGGGGCCCCTGGAAAGCCGTATGATGCATCGTGCTGGCAATGCTCTTACCACCGCAAAGCGGGCTGTAACGCAGGGCCCATCAGTGTCGACAGGGGTTTGCACGAAGTAGATCTCCTCAGTCCCCAGCAGCAGCTGGCAGCTCTTGCCGAACTTCTCTAGGGTGGGAAGGAAAGCTGTGGGATGAAAAGGAGTTGATAATGGTCCGTGAAGGTACGCAGGGGCCTAAGATTTGTTGAGTTACCTTTTCCTAGCGTCCGTTGGCCCCGATCAGTGAACACCGCTTTGAATTTCATGAGGCTCGGCAAGTGGCCGGGCTAGGCATGCAGGGCTTATGTTTGCACCAAGGGCCTCAGGAGGGAAAGCCAGACTACAGCTACCGCTGCTGGTCGTTTACTAGGGCCGCATTCAGGTCATTCATCAAGGAATCCATGTACAGGGGAACCATTACAACCCCACGGCATGCGGTTTCCGACTAGAGTCCAGATTTGGTATTGCATCTGCTAACTAGCGCTCTGTTTTGAGGGCAGCTCCAAGCACCTGACATGTACTACGGTTTTCCAGAGCTAACAGGGCTTCAGCGGGTCAGTTTAGCCGGTTCAGTTGATCGCTCCGTACTAGGTCTTATATTTGTTGAATCGCAGAACCTACAGTGCCAAGTGCCGGTTGAATCAATGTGTGCTCAATGTTCAGGCGATGGCCCGACGCAGACACGCTGCAAGTACGCGCTGAAAGATCCCAATTCTGCTTATGACGGATATAGAGTTGGATCAAAGATCAAGAGCAGCAGTTGGTTGGCTCCTTTAGCTGTCATATTCCTGTCACCTTAGTGCTTGCGTGGGGCGCTTTTGACGTTGCTGAAAGCATTTGCTGCGGACTCTATCCATGCGCGCGCGGTGCAAGTAGGAATTGCAAACCATCCTGTATATGTCTCAAAGACTATACAAGTTTATCTACGTCTACCGCCATCCGTGATTGGCACCTCCACTATCCTGGAGAGAATCAGCTGGGGACGATGGGGTACCTTTCGCAGCGAGCATTGGCAGGGTTGAAGGCATATGCATACAAGCCCACGGGTTATACAGGGCTGGATACATTACATGAACCCCTTTTTAGACGTACGTTGTTACTCTCGCTCTGTTCCAGCTTCCACCTGCCAGTCAGAGTCATACGGGGCTGACTAACAATACGTGGTGCTGCCACTCATAGGGCTTACCCAGCTGCTTCCGATGTGGCTAGCGCCCAACCTTATCACCTTAATTGGGATGATGGGCTTGGTGGGTTCTTACCTTCTGAACGCCTACTACCTACCAGACTTCACAGGTACGCATGACAGTGGCTGCAGCATTATGAGTACCTCTCTGCTCGTGAAACGCAGGGCCCCCTTTGCCAATGTGCTATTGGTGACAAGATATGGCATCCCTTCAATCTTGTTCTCAGGCCAAAGTACAGTGCATATGTAAAACATGCCCAAGCTTTATCTTACATGGGGACCTTAACTTAGAGCTGCTTGAGCCTGGCCTAACCCCAGTACCAGACGCTGACTTGCATCTTTGTTGCATGCTGGCTGCCCGGGCTAAAGACGCCGGCAGCAGTCCCAGAGTAAGCCACGCTCAAAAAACCGGCCTCTTTAACTCCTTCTCATGCCTGTTTTGTTGCTGCCTGTGCTCAGGTGACTGCCCCTGCTGGGTCCCGCTTGTCTGCGCAGCTGCAGTAGTGATCTACACCTGGCTGGACTGCTTAGATGGCAAGCAGGCACGCAGGACAGGCAGCTCATCTCCCTTGGGACAGCTGTTTGATCATGGCTGTGATGCTCTGTCTGTAAACCTCCTACTGGCAAACATTGCCTGCAGCATGGGGATTGGATGTGGCTGGGCAAGTGCTCTGGGCAACCTCGGGGTGAGTGGATATTAGAAGAATGTAAGCTAGGGTTTGAGTCTGCAGGGAGGTTGCAATTTGGACATGATATTGACAGAAACAGCAGCAGATCAACGCCCGCATAGTGGTCAGCATAGACAGGAGGAACGGCGATGGCCACAGGGGGGGGTGTCCTAAACTCATCGCCGTAAGCCCAGGAGCAAGCGCTTGCACATTTTGAAGCAGCTTATGTAATCAAAGCCCCAACACCCCAGAAAGCTGCAGTATACGACGGGCGGTAGCAGGGTAGGTTCAAGCGTGCCCGAGGTAGAGCAGCAGGAAGAGCAGCAGCAGAAGAACATGTCCTAAAGTCATTGCAGTAAGCCCAAGAGCAAGCGCTTGCACATTTTGCAACAGCTACATATGTAATTAAAACTCCCTACGCTTCAGGAAGCTGCAGTATAAAAGGAGCGGTTACAGGGTATAGTTGGGAGATTTGCTCGTGTTGGGTGGGAATTGGCAGCAATTGATCCAGTAGCAGCAGCAGGAGCAGCAGGACTAGTGGCATAGGCTGCGAGGGAAGTCTGGTATTGGCTTGATATAGTTTATGACATGGGCAATGCCGCCGGAGGGACGCTGTTGGTGGCAGCAACAGCAGCAGGAATTGTTAGCAAAGGCTGGCAATGGGACACCAGTGAGACAGTAATGAAGCGTTAGGATCATGCTATGTCAATGCATTATGTGTCATTAGGTATGCTCTGTTCCATCACAGGGAGGCTTAAGGCTGTTTAGGTCTTGCTTAAGATGGCACATTATGCTTACTGCTTCTGCTAGCTTCTCCTCACAAAGGTAGCTCACTGCTCACCGGTCCCTGCTGCTGGATTTCTGGCTGTGCAGGTGATGTTCACCTGGATCCTGGCTCAGTGGGAGGAGTACCACACTGGAGTGATGAGCTATGGCAACAGCTACTATGGTGTGCTGGAGGCTAACTACACCCTGGCTGGTGTCCATGTATTGACCTACTTCGTTGGCAGGGACTTCTGGCAGCAGGACCTGACCGCCATCGTTCCAGCTGCTTATGACATTCCTGTGCTGCATAGGTGGAGTGAGTGGGGAGGAAAGGGGAAAAACAGACTTAATGGGATGATTGATTTTGTGGTTGAAAGTGTAGGGTAGGATGTAGCCTCTGAGATTGCAACAGGCATCGTACTGCTCCTCTTGAATGCACAGGGGGAACCTTAAGGGGTGGCAGGGTGGGTGGCGGGGATGTTGAACGGTGTGAGGGGCTGGCAAAGAACCCAGGGGAACTTGGGATGGTATGGATGGCAAGCCGAAGGGGTAATGGTGTTGTGGGGTGCATACAAGGTATCTGATAAGGTCTCCATAATTGGTATTGCATTGGGAATGGGCAGAGGTCCTAGGGCAGCTTTTCACGGGCCTTTCTCATGACGGGGTGAAGGTGGTCCACAGCCGCTGCAGATGGGGGGTGAGAAACATGGGATAGGACACCAATGCACTGCTGGTGCATCTGAGTTTTGGCGCAGCTGCTGGTTTGTACCCTGCAGGCAGCAAGTCTTGGAGTGCTGGCAGGCACTTGATGGAGCCGGTCTGCTGCATGCAACAAGATCACTTGGGTAAAAGTATGTAGTCTGCAGGCAGGATTGAAGCAGCAATTTTGCTTTAAGTGCCGCGATACCAATGCACATGGCAAAATGTGGGTTACTGCTACCACTGCTGAGGTTGTTGTTTCTTGTTGCAGAGCTGAATGAAGCAACCATCATCCTCATGATCACTGTGGGCTCATATCAAGGGCTCTGCAACATTGCAAGGGTTTTCACCTTTGATACCAACAAGTTACCCCTCAAGGTAAGCATTGTTGGAGGTATGGCTATGCAGGGGGTGATGTACTCAGGAAGGTGCAGCACATGATGGGGCCTCTTTGCATCAATACCGTTCATGTCAACTACAGTGGCATCAGCCCCCTAGAGGAAGCCATTTCCCATAGGGACAGCCGTGCTTGTATGTGTTAGCTGAATGGGAGCTGTGAATCTTTTTCTGGGCGTTGTGGTAGTGGCAGTCGGATGTCTTCAGGTTTGCCCAGGTTCCATTTAGCGTTGCTTGTATCAAGCTGTCTGCTAACTGAAACAATCTGTGTGTAACAGTTTTTCATGTTCGTACAGATGCTTAAAGCAGGGGAGGGTGCACAGCTCTTTGCATATCTTGTTGACATAGTCTCAAACTCGTGTTATAGGCTTAGCTGGTCTTTTGTTTTGTTGTACATGGCACACGCTGTCACTAGAAGGTGTGAGAAAATGCGAACGAGGGGGATCGATATTGTGGCCTGTTGGTTTGCAAGCATTGGTTGTGCATCTACACCAGCAAGACTTAGCCCAGGTCCATAGGTGACCAGCCTAAGTGTGCCTCAATGTATTGAGACGGATGTACTGCTTAGAAGTCATCGTTCAAGGCCGACTGTCATCTTGTACCAGACATGATACAAGTTCTCGATTTTTTGTTGCTGAATGTTTGCAACTGTTACTGGTCGTCTGCAGGAGCGTGGCCACAAGCAGCTAGACGGCACCTCAGCAGTAGTGCACTTCATCCTGCTCATGGTCCAGCTCGCCCTGGGCTGCATTACACTGTGGCCCGAGAACTGTACTGCCGTGTACTGCTGCCGAGCCTTGAACCTCTTGTTTGGTGTGACCTACGCCCTGGTGGCCAGCCAGCTCATCATGGCACACATGTGCAAGGAGCCCTTCAATGTGCCAATGTGGACAATGGGATTCTTGTCAGCTGCGGCTCTGAATGGTAAATTGCAGATTGTGGACCAGGCGATGTTGGCGTATGTGTTGTGTGGAGTCACCCTGGTGTTGTACTTGCATTGGGTGGTGTCTGTAATTGGGCAGATATGTGGGTACCTGGATATCAGCTGCCTCAGCATCAAGAAGAAGAAGGAGATTGTGGAGTGAGAGGTTTGGAGGTCAGGCAGAAGCTCACTCTGCTGATGTATGGGATGTGAAATGGGCAGACCCTCTTTTGGCTGGCAAGGATCTGCCCGTGTTAGTTTCGAGGCGGTGCCTAGCCGCCTAGATGATATGGGTTTGGATAAGCTGGTGTTGCTGAAGGCAGGGAGGTGTTTTGCAAGATAAGGGAAGGTAGCATGTACTGGGTAAGAAGAGTGGGGTTGTGTGCTGCGGTATGGGGTGTGGCAGTAGGTGAGCCTCTGGCTGGTGGAAGGCTTTCTGCATGTGTCAGTACAGATACGGGGCCTAGCCTGCATTATACTCAGAAGAAGCTCGTGCCAGTGGAGGCAGGGCTGTTGCCTTGGACATGTAGAGTTTGGTGGAGTGGGGTGGGCGGTGGCTAAGATTGGAGATTATCTGCCTTTTGGTGCGCCCCATGGATTGCAACTTTTGAATTGGATGGCGTATGCGCTAGAATGTGGAAGGGGTTGTTTCGTATGGTTAGTGGTCAATCGAGCGGTCGCCCTTGATTGCCTCTTAGCTGGGATTTGATGTCCGATTAGCGCATGCTATTTGGGAATATGAAGTTTCCTGATGGAACACGATTTAAGGGTGTCTTTATTTCGGGGGCGGACAAGCAGGGGCACAAGGGCCAGTGCGTTGGTTTTATGTCAAGTGGTTGGGGTCTGAAAGGGATGCTAAGCAGCAAAATGGTGCAAGGGGAAGCTGCACAGTTTCTCTGCAGCCGTGCCTCGCAGTTGCATGTGGTGGAAGGGCACGCAACTAACAGCTGTACCTCTGCTTCAGGGCAGAGGGAACGTTCTCTGTTTCAGGGCAGAGGGGACAGTGATCATTCAGTGATCCATAATATAACAAACAGGCACTGTCTTGTCGTCGATGGGTGTCATGTGCTGGAAACGTTCCTATCGCTTGCATTAATGTCTATGTCTGGCCAATCCCAGTGTGGTATGAGTGGTGTTGTGGAGTGTTGGCCTTTATTTAATCTGTGACCAAGTGAGCTGCAACTCATGTGGCTTTTCTGGTGCATTAGTCTTGCCATTTCAGCAGTCAGGATGTTCTGGGATGCAAATGCCCGGTCGGCAGGGGGCATTACTGCAGAAGATGTATGGTGCGTGTGTGTGTGAATCTTACATTGGCAAACCCATCGGCACGCGTGCGGTGCCACAGTTCACCACAGGGGTGCGTCGGAAATTTTGGGGGGTATGAGAAAACACTGTTGAAAAAACTACCTGTTCCAGTCAAAGTATTGACCGGTTGTATCAACGGTCCGTTGACACAAAACCGTTGAAACAACCGGTCAACCGGTTCATGCAATACCCGTTGCTGTCTTAGGGGTTGAAGGCAACAGGAGGTGACGGAGTGTGTGTTGAAGAAGTGGGTATTTACATCAACAGGGGCATGCTTCAACACGTTTCAAGAAGTTCCCATTGCTGTAAACAGGGGTACGGGTTGACAGCAATACTCTCTTTACAGAAACCCAGTTTCTTCAGCGCCCTACTTACAGCAAACCTGTTACTTAACCAGTGGTGAATAAACCCTGCCCCTTCTGGTAACAGATATTGACGTAATGTGTGTTCAAGCAGTGAGTAATTACAGCAACAGGGGCATGTTTCAACACTTTTCCAGAAGTCACCTTTGCTGTGAATAGGGGTTCAGGTTGACAGCAATACTCTCTTTACAGAAACCCAGTTCTTTAGAGCCGTACTTCCAACAAACCTGTTGGTTAACCAGTGGTGAATAAATCCCGACCCCTCTGGTAACAGGTCTTACGGCACCCCAGTTCAGAAAACCAGTCTATGGTAAATTGCCTTAACAACCGCTTCTGCAGTACCCGCCAATCAATGCTGTCAGTCAGAGGATGCCAGTATAGCGTTAAACCTTTGTGACTGTTGGATCAGGGTAGGGTTGGCCGATGGTGTTCCACCGAATGGCCACAAAGTATCACATGCCAGACCTCACAACTCAGCCAAATCTAATGGATGAAACATTGGTAGTGCTATTTGCTCAAGGTGGGTCCCCTTGTCGCCGTCTGTTCGTGAGGCCTGTCTAGGCTGCCTTCACAATGCTCGGTTCCACCACATGTAACATCATTCTGAGGGAATCCCTAAGGTAGTTGGCTTCATATCCTTGTGGACGATGTGACATACGGTGAAGCCAGGTCCATGACCATATAGCTTACACTTGCGCTTGACGAGTTGTGGCTTGAGGCACCCGACCGATGTCACTCTGTATTGCCGGTGGGCAAGCCACCTCTTGCCTTGTTGGGCTCCCACCTCAAGGCAAGCTACCAGTACTTGATGCCAAACAATAGGAAGGAAGTAGCGGAACGGGCCGTACTATGCTTTGTGCCATAGGACGTATCAGTGCAAGCTTGAAAGGGTTGGTTGTGATCCGCCGCCTGTGGCCCAACCCCGCTGAACATTCTACCCTTGCTAATCAGTGTTAGCCACTCTCAAAGCAGCCGACGCAGCAACTGCTGCGGTGCTCTACCAAGCTTGGGCCTGGTCTACGCGTTTCTGAGCTGCCTTTCTTCGGCGATCATCTGACAAGTTGGACGGGCGCACCCTTCAACCAACCAGCTAAGTAGCCAGTATGGGCGGGCAATGCTCCGTATTTTCAAATTCCAACAGCAAGTAGGCATTATGCTTGGGTGCTGCTGCATACAAGAATGGGTTTACTTGAACTAAGGTGAAGCCTCCTGAGACAGTACTTGTCTCTGTCGAGACATCCTTTAGACGTGCAGAGGATGCACGATGCATATTGTTGTTCGACGAGTAACAAGGCACAACAAGTTTTAGCTCCTTGGCCATGCCTGCATGCATGAGAACGCTGTGCAGCTGGATAAGCATTAGCCTGCTTAGTTGTGTTGAGGTACACTACATACAGAGATGCTGTCTCTGCAAGTATGCCGTGCCATGTCTTGCTGAGTCCTGGATATTGAAAGATGTTTTAGACTGGCACTGTCACAAGGTACTGTTGACGTATGGGCAGAGGTGTTCAGCAGCAGCAACAACACTGGTCAGCAGCAATAACATAGGGCGACTTGAAGTACGTGCACCTTCAAGTGGTGCAGGAGCTGAGCATGCCGTGCAGGCCCGCAGACTGTCTGTAGGAGCAGGAGCAGTGCAGCAGCCAGTCAAGCGCTTGCAGTAGCTGTTGGTTTCATGTCCATGATCCTTTAGAATTCAAGGTAGAACAGAGAGTGCATTGCAGTCATGCTGCAGTGTTTTGCAGTAGTGGTTGATTTCATTGACGGCATATAGGTTTTTTCAACACTTAGTTATCATGTTGACAGAATCATGGGTGGGTATGCTGGCAGCACCACTGACCGGTTATCGTAAACGCCGGGATGCTGTCAGGCCTCCTGTTCCAGTCAACTTAGAGATCAACACCTATCTTATAACTTGTGTTTCTTGGCTTTAGGGAAGTGCCCTGTTTACATAATCATAGGTATGCTGGAAACACCATTGCTCGGTTGCCATGAATGCCGGGATTCTCTCAGGCCCCCTGTTGCTGTCAACTTAGAGAAAAATGCCTATTCTGGAAGCAGGGTTTCAGGCCTTTACAGAAGCGGTAGTTACGGAAACCCTCATGCCGCAGCCATATCTGTGCACAGGCCCTCTGAGCAAAGGCATGGAACTCATTATGCAGCTGCGTGCAGGTATTCTTCCTCTCAACGCTATGACAGCAAAATTCGGTAGGCAGAGCGCTAGCAGGCAAAGTGCACGTAGGGAGTGCTGCAAGTCCTGTGATCTTGGCCCTGAATTGGGAGGTGAAGTTGAATCTCCTGAACACTTCTTGTTTGACTGTCCTGTTTACCAGGCACAAAGGCAAAAGCTGTGGGAGAAGCTGACTTCTGACCCTGGTGTTGCTGCAAAATGTCAGATATTGGATGGCAAATCTGATGAGGAGAAGCTGCATAGCATGCTTAATGAAGAGTTCTGGGGTGTAGACGTCGATGAGGAGTCTGGCTTAGTATATGGCCCTTTCAAGCATGCATTTAAGTGTATAGCTAAATATGTTGCAGCTGCTTGGAAGATTAGGAATGCTTATGCTCACCCTTCTGATGTGGCGTGAGGTCCAACCAATGGGGTTTGTTACCAACTATTGCTTGCACCCGGGCTTACAAGCCCTCCTTGCTTTCTTAAGTAGGAGGGAGGCTCTTACCCCCATTGGGGCAGTGGAGGTTTTGGGTGATTTTGACCTAGCTGCTGGACCTCATGTTTAGGCATGCATATATTGTCATACATGTCGAAGTTTACCCGTATTCTGTTCCACCTCGCTGCTCTTTGTGACAGCTTGAGGTGCGGGGCCTATGGCACTTATTGCTATGGCATATCATGAAATGTAATAATAATAATGTACTGTAAGCAGGGTATCACTGATTGACATGAACGGGGTTGCTGTGCACAGGGGGTCTTTCGTACACGGGGTTTCCGTCACGCCCCTTTGATGTAAACGCGTTCGATCAACCAGTTTACGTCAAACCCACCTTCCGTCAATACGGCTTACAGAAAGAGAGAGTTTTTCTCTATATTGAAACAACAGGGGTTTCCGTCAACCGTGAAATGCGTTTAATCATACCCCCCAAATTTTCCGACGTGGCAAAGCCACTAACACAGATAGAACCAGGAAAAAACTGAACACCATCCACCAGTTGAACTCCATGATCATGCATGTCCAAGCAGATACAATGATGTAGAATACTGGCCCTGGAAGAGTGCACACACAATTTAAATTTTTAATTTTTTTGGTTTTTTGATTTTTTGGGTTTACCCCCAGCAAACAAACAGCAACGCAACAGCATATATACCAGAACTTTGCATACAATTTATGCCAAAAACATTCTCACCCAGATGTGGAGAATCACTGAGCAGCAGCAGTTCCAGAACTAACACAGACTATGAACCAGTGCCCAGTAACCGGTCCCCAGTAACATGTAAGTCATAGGTGGTGCAGTTTTGTTAACGAGATGCGAATCCTTGGCTGCTGCCTGCTTATGCTAGGTTGAATGCATTTGGAGCATGGTGAGGGCGAGTAAAGTTGTGCAATGGTTCGTGGATGTGTTGACTGCAGTCATCAAATTGGCAGCTGCAGCATCAGTGTTCTGGGCTGTCTTGCTTTGATGAGCCAGGCCGGTGCGACGGCTCTGCATTGCAAGACTTTGCAAAGACAGGGCTGCAGCAGGTCCTAGTCTTTTGGAGCTAATGACTTCTGCCAGCCTCCCTACGGCACAGCCTGATATGCTAGAGAGTAGACAGACCCGATTACTGCATGAGTACCGTTGCCCAACGGGCTGCCTAAGTAGGCTGTGAGTTGGCACATGCCATGTGAGTCACTGACCCGCAACACGGTGTTCAAGCAGCATGAGTAGCGGAATAGACTCTATTTGCAGGGCGTACTGCGTGCCGTGTGATGCCAGGAATAGTTCCGCTCTAGAATCACAAGGAGCTACATACCGCGGAAAAGTAGTGCAGATTTTGAGCTGCCGCACATGGCGATGTACCGTACGTTTGGGAGGACCAGCGTGCATGCACGCATGCTTGATGCCATTTGATAAGATGAACTATGAAAGCATGGTGGTTGATTTTCATTGAACATCCGCCGGTGTGCAAAGTCATCCAACTGTTGCCGGAGTAGTTCATCCCGAAAGGCTTACGGCTTGATAGAGTTCCTGCTTGCCCCGCTCTGCTGCTTCTCACTGATTCACACAGTATTTGTCTTTCTTCTCCTTGAGCATTTAACGCGTTACACTGATGCTGTCATGTAGCTTCGTTATCATGCATCTGCCAGCAGTCATCGAATCTATCCTACACGCTCGCACTTTAACACATTTGATGTCACGGTGCACGCCTGCACCCTACCGCCAAAATAGCTACATTTTACACCAATAAGCGACTGCGTCATAATGTCAGCTCTGCACCATACTCTATGCAATGACATGGTAATCAGTAGCATCTGCCGTTCGCGTACAACACATTCTGTCCTTATGATCATCTGTTGTCCTCCTTCAGATTTCCATGGAATGGATCCAACCAAGAGAACACTCAACTCATCATTCGGCACACCAAAGTAACAGACTACACTCTCCATCTATATGCAGTTATCCTGCAGCACAACAGAAGGCCCACCAATCGCATACAGAGCAAATGTGTTCCTGTGGTTGGATGGCAACCTCTCCTCCCAAGTGCACAGAGTTGCAGGTACAATCACTGCACACCTCATATGTTGAATTTCAGCAGCAATCTCTGCTTTCACCCTCAAATTCAACTGTGGCAACACAACACCTCGCCCACAGTTTTGCCCAGTACCAGTTCATGCACAGCACAAACAAAATGAAAAGGAGCAGTGCACTGCATGGAACAGGGATTACATTCCTCCTAATATCCCTGCCTAGCGCACAACACAGCCTTACTGAAAGAGCATTGCAGTTCAAGCATCTCTACAGACAACCACCCTGTACAGGTGCAGCAATCGTGCCAGCACCATGATCCCTTACCCCAGGTTGGTAACCCTTGATTCTCACATACACCAAAATAAGGATGTGTAGCATGTCACATTGCTCATACATGCTGGCAACACATCGTTCATTGCTACACAGCACACAGCGTCACTCTGTTCAAACAATCAATCCCAAGAGACTCCCCCTCTTCACGTCTCTCTTCTCTCAGTCAAATCTGTACTAACGTTACACCAACCTGATTTCCCAAGTCAGAAGCACCATAGGAAATGTACAACAAACCACTACCACCACCCATCAATCACAGACCCCTGCCCATCAATACAACCTTCTCCCTAAACTGTGCTATGCACCACCCCTTACTTCTGCTCTGCAGGATTGCTTCCCAAGCTATGCCGTGAATCTGCCCTTCCCATATTACCACTCCTGTTACTGCTCGTACTGAGTCTTGGTGCTGGTCCACTCCCACTCCGTCTTCTTCCAGGCAGTTGAATGTCCCCAGCCTCCACACTTTCCAACACATCACTCAGCTCCCTCTCAAGCCTCATGGGCGCATTGATGTACTGACCCAAAGGATCCTGCGAAACGGGAAAAGGAAGGGGTTAGACCACGACAGAAGCATGTTTATGAGATAACACAGGAGCAGCAATATAAATTCATTTTCCATCACAACTTCCAAAAGGTGCTGTCCAAACTCCTTGTTGAGGACTACACACACATCTCCAGCATATGCATCTAATCAACCAACAGATGCCAGCAAGAATACGACCTTTAGCCTTCTGCAGCCACAGCAGATTAGGAGGGTGTGCTGTGCCCAACGCGCAACACCAAAGTGATCAAACCCATATCCCATAGCAAGCATCAAACATCAGCACTGTCGCACATGAACCTGAATACTATTGATATTCATTGTTCTGAGCACTACAGCAACCGCCCAACATACAAAGTATGCACTATTTGTGAAGTATTTTGTCGCCTCTGGACAATGCTGTCCAGAGACTCATGCAGTGCTCCTCTGTCCTGGTTTAGAACCCCAGCGGCAATGGCATGAAGCTCAACACTGCCTACCCTCCTCCATGCCCCATGCCACTTACATCTCCTGCTGCTCTGCCCATACCCAGCGCACTCCCTGTCCGTGGTAAGCCCCGACTTTCCTCCCACTCCCTTCGCTGATGCTCCACAAACTCCCTCGTCCCTGCCGGTGGTTGCGCAATTGCCGCATCAAACTTGGGCCGGTTCATATACGGTGCGCCAAGCACTTCACTTTGGATCCTTTGATAACCCGAAACACTTCCGGTGCGTGCTGTTCTGCGGGTGACGCTTGCGCTGCGTGCCACCTCTCGTAGATAGTTACTGCTGGCGGCGCCTGTCTGCTCTACCATGCCTAGGAAGATTCCCTCATTGGCCTGCAGCAAGTCATGCGGCTCTCCATTTTCCACCACCACACCCGAATCCATCACCAGCACCCTGTAGCACCAGCAGAAGGATAGTAAGTAAGTGCACTTTGATATGACTTGTACTAACACCCTCAATTTGCTGTCGATATAACCACAACCGATAAAAAAAGATTGACACGAAGGCTGGTCATGTAGCGTGATTGAACATTTTTATGGTGCAAGCAGTAACAACTTCGGTACACAACGGGATATACCTGCTGCATCGACACAAGGCTGGTCATGTAGCATGCTTCATCCCTTTTCTGGCCCAATTACTGCAAGCAGTAGCAACTTCGGTGCATAATGAGATATACCTTGCCAACAGGGACGACCAAAAGAGCATGATATGGTGCCATACAATTAGCAGCGTTCAAACCATCCAGACAGATGTCAGCAAGGCCCAAAAACGCACTCCCAACTCACACCCCCATCCCCACCTCATCCCCGCTTTCCCACCCACCTGTCAGCATCCATGATGGTATTGAGCCTGTGTGCAATGGTGAGCATGGTAGTGGTTGCAAACACCTTCCTGATGGCCTTCTGCAGCAGCGCATCACTCTCAGGGTCCACACTAGCAGTAGCCTCATCCAGCATCAACACCTTGCTGCGACGCAACATAGCACGAGCCATGCAGAACAGCTGCTTCTGGCCCTGGCTGAAGTTGCTGCCATTGTCCACCACGGGGGCTTCTAGCTTCAGCTCAAGAGCTGCAAGCAATGGGAGAGCAGCAGCAGCAGCAGCAGTTATGTGAGAAGTGCAATGGATGTTCACTCGCCATAACCAATCTGCTGGCTTCAGCATGCATGCCATGGACAAATAAGGTCACTATCATATGAGGAGCAGAATACCAACTATATCGACACAGAGAACAGGCCCTTCCCTACCAAAACACGCACCTCCAAGCTACACCATTGCATACTCTGTTGGGTTGCTACGCATCCAGAACAATACCTTTCAATTGCATCATACCGCCAGCCAAATAGTATTGCCAGCATGTCGATCTGAAATTCATAACAATCTTTCCCACCCTTGCTCACCTGATATTACCCCCTTCAGCTCCACTGCCCCCAGCACCTCCCACAGCTCCTCATCCCCATGGCTCCTAAACGGATCCAAGTTATGCCGCACTGTCCCGGAGAACATAAATGGATCCTGCGGGATGATACTCATAGCCGACCTCAACTGCTTCATCCCCACTTGCGCAATATCCACCCCATCAATGGTGATAGTCCCGTGCTCTGGTTCCACCATGCGGAAGAGGGCCAGGAGCAAGCTGCTCTTGCCACTGCCAGTCCGCCCGACCAGCCCCACCTTCTCCCCAGCAGCTACGTCAAAGCTGACACCCTGGAGGACTAGTGGCAGGCCGGGACGGTAGCGCAGCTTCAGCTTGGATACTGAGATGGCACCACCTGTGGGCAAAACCAAGGGTCAAAGGGAAGTGGTTGAACCGGACTCAACAAGTTGAGATCTGGGGACACAACGTGATTCTACAACAGCAAAAGCCCCTGAGCAAAGCGGCAAGCTGCATGCGCAAAAGGACCAGATAGGGCACAACGGGGTGAGATTTCAGACACAAAAGCAGCCAGGATGCCGACAGAATTCAATAGCAAGCTCCGTCAAAACCAGGAGTTAGCAAATGGTCACACTACCCTTAAAACATGTACGAAACACATGCAGGCATCCTGCTTTCCATAACCAATTATGAACAGCTGTCATACCAGGTGCAGGACCCTGGCATGCAGGACTGCAAGTCCCAGGATTGAGTTTGATTGTAATAGATCTACTGTCACAGATATATGAAGAAGATGTAGGTGGAAAAAAACACCTGACCAGTAATCTTACCTGTGGGCCAGTCCTTGGGCATTATTGCCAGCACATCTGGTGGTGTGTCCCCCCTTGCTTCAGTTGCTGGCTGCAGATACTCCACCACACGCTCCACACTGTTGAAGTCACTCTCTGTCTTAGAGGCCATAGCAGTACCATGCTTCAGGTATTTGGTCAAGTCCAAGGCATACACCAGACACAGCCCAGCCAGACCAGGAGAGATGGCCCCTTGGATGCAGAGCACAGCTGCAGCAGGAGGGGACGGAAACATAGGGAGGGAGCTTTAGTGCCAGCTTGTAGCAAGATGTACCTAATTCAGCCAGTGCCTGGTGCTTATTGAACGGAAAGAACGCTGCCCTCTATGTTGTTTGTGTGCCCCCAAAGTGGACAATCCTTCACATCATTTACATCTTCCACCATAGCACTTTAAGATGAAGGTTGTTCACAAATTGCCATGGAAATAAACAGTATCACTTACATGAACAGGCCTGGGTGACAATATATGGTAGTAACGATGAAGTACAGTGCAGTGAGACAGGTAGGTGCCATTGGGTGCTCGTGCCTCCAGCCTCTCCATGCACTGCCAAAGAATAACAACGTATCCTCTTGCTAATTCCCCACTCAGTATCATAAACAGAAAGTGTGCAGCAAGCCAGTGCAAATGCAACACATTGTCCGTTCTGCTCATCTGACCAAAGGACACATTCATCAACCTAAATGGATACATGTCAAGCATCTGCTTGTGACCATGTGTTCTTATGAATTTTATGCATAGTATAATCATATAATCGTACTTCTCCATGTCGGCGGAGCTCCCCTTTTCTCCAACACTCGGCACCTACCTGCCAGTGTGAGGATGCACACCCCCACCATATCCAGCCTCAAGGCCAGCCAGCCTGCTGCTGCCCTCTGCGTCACATAAGCATACGCATTCTGCTGCAGGAGCCCATCATTAGCGACAGTAAAGTATTCCTCCTTGCGGAAAGCCCTGATGGTGGCCACACCTGCCAAGGCCTCTGAGAACTTGCTGTAGATGGGGCTGCGGCTGATGGACTCAATGCGCTGGAGCTCTCGAGCAGCAGGGATGTAGTAGCGCTGCAAGAAAGGGCACGGGAGTGAGAGTGTTGAGTGCAGCGATACAGCGGTGCAGCAGAGGAGTATCATCCAAAGTACTACTCCCTTACATAAGGGGTATATAGGAATCAACGAGTTGTGTGTAAAGGCCTGGATCACATGGTCAGCTGCAGGAACCAGAGCATACTGGGGCAAAACTTGACAGGAACACCCATCCCACCAAACCATCCATTCATTCTAAGTAGCATAACATCATCTACAGTAACATTAAACAAGCAGTCCCAACCTCTCAGTCCCCCTTGCATCATACCTACACGAACCTGAGTTTCAAGATACAGCATCTTCCCACCTCCAAGCCCCCACAATGCCACCAATCACCATATCTTCATATCACCATGGCACCCCTGCCTAGCACCTGGAATCACCTCCCCCCTTCCTCTCAACCTTCTCCTTCCTCGCACAAAATTATCACAATGCCACTGATTAGGGGGAACCATACAAGCAGATTTTCACCTAGCCCCCATCTTCTTGGTCGAGGAAATATCATACAAAGCGGAAACAAAGGTGGCAAGGAAGTACAGGGGGTGCAGCTCACCTGCAATATGATGTAGAGGATGGTGATAGGTATCACAGCAATGGCAAACCATTTTGTAGCCAGGCTGATCACCACCAGGATGGACACGTAAGAGGCCAAGCAGCTCGTGAACTGCACGATACTCTGGTTCAGCACACTGTCCATCACCTCAACGTCACGGGAGAACCTGCAGGCAACAAGAGTGTTTTTGCAAGAAGTCAGGTCGCAACTAGAGAATTCAAAGTCCAAAACATAGCTATGGAGATAGATCACTGCACAGCCCTTAAATGTGCACAAGCACAAAGCAGAACATGTGCATGTAAAAAATGGATTGCTACAGTGTCTGTTGGGGCCAAAGGTCTGTTGGGGCCAAAGGTCTATTTCTTTCCTAGTAAATTGCTGGATCACACCAAACTGCGCAACGCAGCTGCATGTACAATTCTCATGATCCCACTCACATTGCTATCCTAGCCACACATGTCACGAATCTTAGCGCTCTGCAGGTCTAACTCTGATACACAGCAGTCAATGTGGCCACAGCCAGACTTCCTCTGGCACCCTCCATGAACTCTTAGTAAAAACCCCAACAAAAACAGCCTTCAAGCACACAGCCCCTCCCAACCCCATCTGCCATAACTTAGCCAATCCAAGCTCTTCCATTTAGTTAGGCAAAAACAGTCCAAAAAGCAAGTTTGCTCCTTGAGCTGCTACATTCACATTTAGATATCACGATCCCACACCCCCCAGGTACTCCTTCCCCACATCTACCCCAGCGCCCTACCTATTGAGAATACGACCAGCAGGGTTGGTGTCAAAGAATGTTTTTGGCAGCCTCAGAATATGGCCCAGCAGCTGGTTGTGCAGATTCAACGCCGCAGTCACCGTCACGTTCAAAAACGTCAATGACCGGATGAACGTGATCAAGCTGTACCCAATACCCAGTGCCGCATACACCCCCACGTAGAACCACAAGGTCTGGTTGAACGCATTCGATGTCCAAAACCCTAACCAGGTATCTGTCAAAACCCTAGCTGCCTGCTCTGCTGCGAACATGATGATGATAATTGCTGCTATAATCACCCCGCCGGCTGCTGCTACATATGACCACAGCACAGCCCCCTTCACCCGCCCCTGTGTCCGCTCCTCTACTCCCGTGAGGTTCCTATTTTCTTCTGCAGCAAGGCGAACCATGGAGAGGCTGTTGGGAGCAGGGCCTGCTGACGTGTAACTACCCACTTGACTAGTGACGCTTGCGTGCCGGTGTGCTTTGCTGCCCACCTTCCGCATGTTACGGTACGATGGAGCTCGAGCTCCACCACCTGTACTGCTGGTGCTGCGCTTGACTTTCAAAGCTACTCCATCTGCTGCTGCTGCTGCCGAGTGATCGTTGCTACTGCCTCTTGCTGAGATAGCTACCCCAGCCAAAGGCACCTCCCCTGCTGGGGCTGCTGCTGCTGCTGTAGGGGAGGTGGTGGTGGTGGTCTGTGCAGGGGGTATTACCGCCGCTGCACCATCAGCACTGAGAGTCCCCGAGCTAGAATCCTCTGAGCTTCTGTGCCCATCTGCTGCTGCTCCTCCTCTTAGCACATGCCCATTTCCTATAGCATGCTTCTCCTCCTCCGAAGAGATCTCTACCTCCTCTTCTGTTGTTGACCCCAACCCCCCGCCAAGGCCCCCTACCAACCCATCCTCATTATCTGACTCATCGTCCGACTCTTCATCTTCTAGATGTACCAGCTCTGCAATATTCAAACCCTGCTCTGTGAGCTGCTGATATGTCCCCTTCCCTTTCATCACTCCCCCATCCATCCAAATCACCTGATCTGCTGCTGGCAAGTACTGCAGTGCATTAGTAACCAGCACAATCGTCTTGCCCCGCAACGCACCACATATAACCTGCTCAAACAAGGCCCTGCCCACGTGGCTGTCCACAGCAGACAACGGATCGTCCAGCAGGTACACGTCAGCGCTGGCATACACTGCACGTGCAATGGATACACGCTGCTTCTGTCCGCCGGAGAGTGTTACACCACGATCACCGATCTCGGTTGCGTCGCCGTTGGGTAGCATTGCAAGATCGGGGAGCAGTTGTGATACCTCCACAGCATGACGATATCGGTCCGCATCAAACTCTTCACCCATAATGATGTTCTCCTACGGTCATATGGCACAAAATGCATCAGCATAACCACTCGGAGATTGGGTACAGGTAATCAAAGCAGGGGAGAGTGATGCGACAAGAGGAACCACTGTGACAAAGGGATTTACCAAGTCTTACTATAGGGAACTGAGCAAGCAGCAGAAGGAGGAACAGCTCCTCAGCCAGCACAATTCCCTCCTTCCACTGAAGAAGCTTCCTCTCAGGCTAACTAAAAACTCTAACTAAAAAGTATTATGCTGAATACACTTGCATCAATCGTTTCCTGAGTTGAAACCCACCTGCTGCATATACTGATATAATCAATGTGCTCATTAGGAAGAAAACGGATTCTAAACGCCCAAAACAAGCTAAGCAACGAAAGGCTGCCTCCTAGCAAAATCTATACGTTCAATTCCATTCTCCATCCAAAATGCAACACACGCACAGTTCTCCCAGTCATTCACCCATGTCAACAACAGCCTTGAGATTCCCTTATTCCCCTTCCCAGCCCCCTTCACCTCTCCCTCCTCACCTGCACACTATCATTGATGATCCAAGCAACCTGTGCCACATAGGCCACACTGCCCCCCACCGCCACCTGACCAGTGACCTTGTCCATCTGACTGATGAGGGCAGACAGCAGGCTGGATTTACCAGACCCCACCCCTCCCACCACCATGGTGAGGGTGCCAGGGGCAACATCCAGGTTCACCTCCCTCAGTGCTGCCACTGCTACGGCTGGGTCCCAGGTGAACTCACCATCAGTTACCTGCACAAGTCACACACACAACATGGCGACTTAGAGAAGAGGCTACGCATCTCATCGTTTACACGTCTTCATTTGCTACTACTTTCACTTCTTCGATGTAATGCTTGTACGCCAACAAATGCACAACTTGATTCTACAACGCCCTTTGTACATGTAATCTTGGTGTCCCTTCATTGAAGTTTATTGTACATTCGTCAGACTTCCCACCTTAATGCTAGGGAGATGTAGATAACATGTACATTCCTCAGACTTCCCATCGATATCGAAGTGTCGCAAGGGCATGCAGTAGCCAGATGTGCACCTCGAACAACTACACACATCTTGAGCAACAGCGCATGCTATTTGACTGTTCCTCCTTTTGATAATGTGCACGACTGGCTTACAATACTGGATGCAACACCCAGAGGCTCCAACACATCACCCAACCCAGCTCCAAATCCAGCCTACCTGCTCCTGACGGCCACCTGCAAGTCTACCACTGCCAGCCTGCGTTTGTTTGCCCATTCGCCTGGCTGGTCTAGCGTTTCTATCATGGTTATTGATTGATTATATAATTGATGGATTGACCATTGCCAGCCACAAGGAAGCCCCTGCCACCAGCACTCCTCCATAGCTAGCCTCTCTCCGTACCTTGACATGTCCTGGCTTAGCGTCCTTAGACGCCTCCAAAAGTGCAGATCTCCCTGCCTCAGGCTTCAACAAGAAATCACTGATACGCTTCAGCGCCACAATGGCATTTACCAGCGCAGTGATCATCATGGGCAGGAAAGCCAGCGGCAGCCGCAACATGTTAAACAGCGCTAATGCTGTATACGCCTGTGCTGCCGAGAACACTTGGCCAGCAAGGGCGTACGATGCAAAGCACAAGACTGCCATGGCCACCGGGCCGGAGAAGAGCAGCATGGCAAACAATGCCTGCCAGAAAACCATCTTCTTCAGGATACTGGCTTCCTGCTGGCGAGCATCCATGATGGATGACTTGAAGGAGTCTTCCCATGCGTAGAACTTGATCATCTGCATTCCGTTGATCACTTCATTCATAAGGCCAACACGCTTGTCAGTCCACTGCAACAAGCCACGGCGGAAGCCAAGCAGCTTGCGGGAGACACGAGCTGCAGGATAGAAGCAGCAGGGGCAAGAGGGATGTCAGCAAGCAAGCAGCAACACAATGGACGCTGATACGCATCACATCGTCAACAGCAGGTAAAGATATGCCGCATCCATCAGTTCATCAACCAAGGGCCAAAGAGTAGAAGCACATGACAAACATAACAGATATATCAACAACAGGTATAAGATCAACAACATCACTTACTCGACAGTGGCGTATATGCCAGTATCACGCCCAGGCCCACAAACGTAGCCCATCCCACTTGCTGATACAGCAGCACCAGGATGATCACCACCAGGATGGGTGCTCCCCACAGCACATGGATACCCAGCATCACCTCCTGTACCTTCTGAGCGTCATTGCTCATCAGGGTAACAACCTTACCAGTGCTCTCACTCTGGAACACAGCAGGAGGGAAACAGCAGGGCAAACGCGGTGTTTTTCAAAGAAGGAGCAATATGAAGTCGATTCTCAGGAAGATAGCAGCAGAGGAACACACCGGCAGAGGAACAGCAGAGAATCAATGCTTCGTTCAGAGAAGGAGCATATTAAGTCCATTGCTCATGAAACACATACAGGATAAGCGCTCGCACATATCATGCATTTTACCCTCGCAGGGATACGCACAAGGGTTTAGCACATTCCAGCGTTTTGCATACTGCTTCATTCACACCTAGATGTTCTGCTCAATATGCCTTCAACCGCCCACCTTTCACCTGCTGCTAACCACTTCCTGCCTTGCAGACTCTCCCTAATCAACCCTGCTGATTTGCAGGCTGTTCCTAGTTCTGTTCATTGCCTTGCTGGTCCTGGACATGATGCCTGCTCCTGATCGTTCCTGCTGCTTTGCAAGCTGTTCCTAGATGCCTTGCTGCTTTCTAACGTGATGGTGGGCACTGCCAATGAGCTACCTTCAACTGCGGTCAGCTGTCAACTATGTAGAGTGTTGTGTTAGCTTACATTCCCACTGCGTACCTGTATAGCTGTGTTGCTGAGGCGCAAGCACTTCCTGAAGATTTCCGCCATGATGCCATTGCGCATGCGGGTGCCAATGATGTTGAGCCTGAACTGCATTTGGTTTTCTGCAAAGCTCTGTATCAAGGGCGCCAAGCTGATGGCAATCACAATGCTGCACACAAGATAGCGCAACCGTTAAAGTGAGTACGTTGAGGGACATAAGAACGTCACACACAAGATAGGAACTGCTGCTGGGCCCAGATGTGCCAATGAGAGCAAGGGGTGGTGTATTGTCAAGAGTGTGTTACCATCACCACAGAAATTGCCGAGGTAAAGACTATTTGGGCTGCTGCTGAAGCATGCATGCCTGCTTGCCAGTGCAAAAATGAGAACCAAGAGGAGCTTTTGACTGTGAATTCAAAAAACAGCCTACATGGTGCATCAGAGTGTTCTGGCATCTTACAGGAACCTGTGCAAGCTGCTGAAAGCCAGCTTCATGCTGCAGCTTTGCTGATGCATGTCTATCCATGCAATGCCCGTTGTGGCCTAATTGCTTCCATGAAGATAGTAATTTGCGGGACACAGCTTTGACACGAAATCCCCATACTTACTAGTACAGGTCAGCACTGGTAGGGCAGGTAATTGCGGGGTTGGAGGCCTGCCTAGCCCAGCACTGAAGGCCACCCACAATTCTCTGCAACATCATGGGGCCCACGAGTTGCGAGCCCAGAGAGATGCAGTATAGGAAGCCAGTAAAGAACAACCCGCGATAGCAATTGGCTGCCACTGCTTTAAGTATGTTTGGCTTTGCTGTCTTCAGCTGCTTTTCCCACGCCACCTCGAACATGTGGTGGAGCGGCTTCGTCTCCACCACTGGCGTCTTAAATAGGTCTGAGGGACCCAGCGTAGTGTTGTGACCATATCTAATGAGGGGGTCGACGAACCAGAAGGTCAATTGTGAGAGAAAGCCGGGCTTGCTGGGGACCTTAGGAGGGGGCTTTGCGGCAACATGAGCCTGCCCACCCTTTTCCAGGTCCTCCCCTTTCTTCCCCATCCTGGAGGAAGAGGCTTCACCGTCGACCAATGTCAGTTCTCCACAACGAATGATCAGCAAGAATTTACCCTGAAGTGGGGTGGGCGCGCAATGAGAGGAGGTAGAAGGCAGCGACCCTGTGGCCGTTTTCTTTAAAGCCGAAAATTATGTAGACTCGTTCAAGCAGTGCATTAGCAGATGCCCGGCATATGAGGCCCAAGACAGTCCATGCATTCGATCGTAATCCAGCGTCACCGCTCGACTACTAATGTGTGGTGCCGTGCAGTTGTACCCTGGGCCCACAACGGGTGGCACTCAGTGAGGTCATCACGGCTTAGATTAGAAGGTCCTGCCCTGTTATCTGCCAACTATAACGAACACCCAGATTATGAGCTTTCAACATTCGAAGTTAGGAGGGAGGAAGACCGGATAGTTTTGTTGAAGGGCCCATGTCGCGGGTAGTGTGATTGTACCGCAGCGTGTTGCTTGGTCTGAAGAGAATGGGGTTGTGATACGAGCTTAAATTCAATCATCCCAGAATAGGATGGGCCGCGCCAAACCAACATTAGCGCTCAAGCTTCTGCGAGCAGTGGAGAGCGAGCGGTTCAAAGCACCCATCGCCTGGTCTGTCTTCTGCAGGTGCTCATGCCAGCTATCAAAGCCCATGAAGGTTCCCATTGAACCACGTTGTAGATACCCATGTGTGTAAGGGGTCTCGCAGGTATCCCACAGCAGAGCTGAGAATACAGTATCCAAAGCCACCCAAAGTCTCCTTCAGTGACCATTCATTGTACCAGGACCTCTATGCGTCTTACCCACAGGTATGTGTCTTGCATAAGGCTCCTGGCCTTAAGTAGTACAATGAGCATTTGGCCCATGACGTTTGTAGGGCTAGGGGTGGTGGGATGAAGAGTAAGGACGATGGACAAACACGACAGTTGGGCTATCATACATGATCCTGCAGTCTTTTGTGAAATCTCAAGGCCAGCCACCTTGGGCTTGTGAACGGGATTCCCCCGCACCTTAGATCATCATCCTCTTTTGCATGGCCTTGCAGGGGTGCTCTGTATGATCCTGCCCTGCTGTAACGGCACACATGTGTATGGATGCATGCGAAGCATTTCCTTAAACTTATGCCCTCAATCTTTCCCTGTAAATGCTACACACGAATGGGAGCAAAGCAAGGAACCCCAAACTCGAACCTTGGAGTCATGCCACAAGGCTCATAGCCGCGCACTGACTCAGCTCACATACATGTGAATGGCCGCAGAACAAACGCCACCAGACCATCAGATCCTGACTGACATGCTCTTCTACTGTCAATGCTGCCTTCTGCAGGTCCGCTTGCAAGCGTTCGTCCTCAATTCCCCTCATCCTTCCTTGGCACGGCGGTTTATAGAACGGCAGCTGCAGCTTATGCGAGAAGGGTTGGAAAAGAAGGCAGCTTTCAGAGCAGCAGAATTAGAGATGGTGAAGGAGCTGGAGGGAGCAGAGTGAGTGGGAAGAGGGATATAGGATGGGGGGGTGAAGATGTGCTTGTATGGTGAGGCTGTTTACAGCAAGGGAGGGGAAATGAGGCTGCTTACAGCACATTGCGGGGATGTGGTGGCAGTTTTGAAGCAGATGGGGGAGGGAAGGCGAGTCTCAGCAAAGGGGTAAAGGAGCTGGTAGAGCAACAGCGTGCATAGGCGGTAGAAGGCAGTAAAGCAGTGGTGGTATGCATGGGATACAGCAGGAAGAGTCAATCCATCAGACAGCTGAAGTTGGCAGAACCAACAAACCTGATGGCAGAGGTGTTGCAGGAGCAGCATACTCACTGTTTGCTTGGCCATTGAAGAACCGTGTAGGTGGGAGTAGGAGCTTTGCAGCTTGATGGAGGCACTGGAATTCTCGCAGCCGAGGAACCTGGGATTTTCATTCACAATGTGGCACGACATGCCGCAACAATGGTATGTGGCGCCCTGAAAGTATTTCTGGGAGAATGTCAGGTTTGGCTTACTTGGGACTGCAGTTACCAAGGTTGAAGCTTTGACTGATAAACTTTTTTTGTATGCACTGCAGGCAAGGGCAAGCCATGTTCTTAGAGCACATACAGGCTGATGAGGAGGAAGTGCTTATCAATGCTTTGAAGGATATCAAGGGAAAGAAGAGCAGCAGCAGCAGCACTAGCAGTGATGGGGTATGAGGTTTGGTAGCCTTGAACCTGAGGGACTGGAAGGCAACAGCATGGGGAGAGGGAGAGGGAAGGCCAAGAAGAATCAGTTCGCAGCACGGAAAGGAGCTGTGGTGGGATCCTGATGTGTACTATGGAGAAAGGGGAAGGATATATGCAAGGTTTGATTGTTAGGGGAACATAATGCCTTTTTGTTGAGGATGGAACCTCTGCTCGGATGGGGCCTTCGGTCAGGGGCCCTGAGCAAGGCCTCAACATATTACTGATTGCAGACAGTTTGGCTTGCTGTTGGTTAGGTCAGCATGGCCCTTCAAGTTTTACCAATTGCATACAGCTTGGCTTGGTGTTGGTTAGGTCAGCACGAACGCCCCCTTTGAGGGGCCATGATGTAGTAATCGTAATCAGCTGGTCAGCACGGGAAAAGTGGAACTGGTCTGACCGAAGTTACATTGGCCAGCAACTGATTCAAGCAGGGATATTTGCAGCCAGTATGGGATTTTGGGAGCCTGTTGAGGCCTGCATTTAGCCCTTGCACATCGAAGGGTTCCTTGAGCATCCTAGTCTCTGTCATAACATCATGTGAGATGTTGAGCCCTGTTTTTGTTTGGTCATTTACAGGCTTACGTTTTGGCCCCTATCTCGATGCCAATGAGGCAACCGTCAAGGAGAATGGCTCGTCTGGCATGAAGCATGAAATTGTGAAATTGTCGCCGCAAGGCCGTCCGATGAGTCAGTCTGACTTCCGGTCTTGGACCCGGACGTTAAAATTGGTTTTTTTTTGTGATCGAATAACGTATCGTACTGCCTCAGCTCCGCAATTCCTCGGGGATCGAGGGATCCGTCCGTCGACAATCCAATGCTGCACCGATGAGCTCTTTGAGCACCTTTCAGCTGGTCAGGGAGGGGCTCAGCAGTTCCAGGGGCTGATCTATTTGCTTGCTTGCTCGTTGTGGGGCCTCGGGGTCCATGGCCCCTTTACACATGTGCTTGTCAAGTTAAATATGATGCTGCCTGTCACTGGTCTTGTAGACGACATTGAGAGTCCTCTTCTGTTGGCGCTAGAGACTACACAAGTACGATGCAACAATGTAGAGGGTCTCTTGACTATCGATGCGAACACGGGTGACTTGAAGTTCACACAAGTAAAGACGAATCGCCATGGCAATTTTAGTAGATCAGTGGGATACTAGCTAACGAAGATAATGACGTCCAGGCGCTACGAGCGGGTCTTCGCAGTGTCCACCGCTGCCCTGACCACGAGGTACTGCTGCGACGAGCAGGCATGAGTGCGGTTATGCAAGACAACAGCTCACACGAGGTAATATATGCTGCAGATCTTTGGCCACCAGATAGTCGGTGCTGCGCTTGATTCTCCCACCAGCTTCCAAGTGTGGTACTGCACGGAGGTCTCACCCAAAGGCAATGCAGCTCCCAGATTCAAGCTACGCAGATCAAAACCCTATGTCGCCAACAGCGGTTCAGAAGCGACCGAGTTAGTAAATAAGATAAGACAAGCGGCTTGCTGGCATGGGAAGGACCAGCCACCTCGGTTGTTTGTCATAGTCAACCCCAGCAGCGGACAAGGGAAGTAAGTCACTGCACTAGGTGGAAATCCAAGTAGATGGGCATGTGACCTTGCATGCATCTTTAAACCCTGCATGAAGCTAGCAGAAGTGTGTTTGACTACCAGCTTTGTGCAAGATGCAGCAGCAGAAGTGCCAGTGCAAGCAAAGCTGTGTGAAGCATGTGATGAGCATCTTATCCGGGCCGATAAGGATCTAAGGTCACTGCATTGCATCCTGGGTACTGTCAAACCACATCATCCTTATCAGGGCTCCTCTGCTCCTGGCACAAGTGATGCGAATGCAGCAGCAGGTTCTAAGCTGACAATTTCGGGAGTAGAGAAGAGGAGTATTGGAGACTGATAGGTGTTGAGGCACCACGATGCACTTGCCTGTTGCCTAGGATATCATGGGGGCTGCCTAGGTGCTTATCTCCTGAATCAACCAACCCCGCACCTAAGTTGCATAACATTGCTGTCCTTTCCAGCTGTACTCCACTTCTAGCTTTTACTTTGCAATATGTCCTCCTCCTGCTGCTGCTGCTGCCGCCGCTGCTGCGACCGTGTCCCGCTCTTTCCCTGTCCTGGAGGTCACTGTGAGGTCTATATGTTCCTGGAGGATGCTATTGATCATGTCAGCATGCTGCTCCCAAGCTGCTGCTGCCCTCTTGCTGCTGCTGCTGCTGCTGTCATCATTGCTACGTTTCTGAGCCGGCCAATGGCTTCACGGCCTCATGTGCCCACAGGTTAAGAACCATTCACACAGAAATGCTATTTAATGCCCTCCCTGCTGTCCCCTGTCCTCCTCCTACTGTACTCTTCCACCTCCCAAAAGCCACCTTCCTTACAGGATGGTACGAGTGCTAGAACTGCATCCTCTTAAACCCTATGTGGAGCTACCGCCAGGCCTCCATTTACCCAACATGTTTGTCAGGTTTGAAACTTAACTCGTTCTGCTCTCCCCCTCCCTCCCCTTTCCTTCCCCCTCTCTTTCAGGTCAGAGCGGTTGTTTCATCGAGACGTTCTTCCCCTCCTTGAGGATGCTGCAGGTCATGTTGTGAGCCTGGTTCATACCAGTTGCCCAGGTCATGCCACGGAGATGACTCAGCACCTGGACCTGGGGGAGGTGGACCTGCTGGTGGTGGTGGGAGGAGATGGGACGGTGTGGGAGGCACTACAGGTAGGGGAGGGGGTGTTGATGTGTGCTATGGAGGTGTGTTATGGAGGAGGATGGGAGGTGTGGCGAGGGCGGAAGGGGTTGGAGAGAGGGGAAGAGGGTGGGGGGGGGGAGAGGGGGAAAAGGGGGATTGGTAGAGGAGGAGGTGACATGGAGGTGGTTAACAGGCAGCGGGATGGTAATAGGGATGGACAGAGGCATTGGAGGCAGAGGAAAAGAGAGGTGGAAGGGGACGGCATGGGCATTAGTGCGCCAAGCAGCGGGAATCTAGTGTGAAGAGCAACCTAAGGAGGTGTTCAGGGGAGGAGGAGGGATGACAGTGTGTGAAGGTGGTTGGGGGGCAGCTGGCAAGGTTTGGATGAGGGAAATGTGGTGGGGAATCGTACTCTGGGAAAGTTGGTCCTCAATAAAGGGGATGATGGGGCCGTGGATCGTGAGGCAAGGGGAACACCAGGGATTTGGAGGTTTAATGTGGAGCGGAGAGACATCGGGGGAGTGTGAAAGCATTGACGACAATGGATGAGGAGGCCGGTGCTCCAGGCCTGGCCCCCAGCCTCCAGCTACTGCCTTCACACATAGCGCTGCTGCCCCGACTACAATAGGCACATGGTATCACAAATACATTAAACCTACTGAGGTTCCATTGGAAGGTTTTGTGGAGATGGACCCCTTGAAGTAAACGCAAACAGATTGTCTTTGTCTCAATATCTTCTCTCCACATACTACCGCTATTGACTTATTCTGACTGGTCTGCTGCTGCCGCCATTCGACTCCCTACAGGTACATACCATGGATACTTGTGATGGTCTTTTTCATAGCTGGTGTCTGGCAAGGACCAGCAAGGCGCACACTCTTCCCTGTGCGACCACTTGCCCATGCCATCCCTCTTTCCTGCTTTGACCCAAAGTATAATCCACCCTCTCCTCTTCCATCCTTTCCCCTCGCCCTGCTCTCTACCCGTTTACCCTCCCCCTCCCCCTCTTTCCTTAATCCTGTAGCTGGCCCACCTCGCCTCCCTCTCTACCTCTATTCCCCCCCCCCTTTCCTGTGCACCCTCCCCCCTCCCTCTATACATCTCATCTCCCCCCCACCCCATTCCTCTCTAATTTCCCGCCTCCCTTTCTGTCTCTCTACCCCCCTCCTACCTCAGTGTCTACCCTTTTCTGTCTCCCTTCTTCCCTCTCCACCCCTCTACCTCTCCCCCCTCTTATCCCTCTAGCTAGTCATTTTTTTGATGTGCCTACTCCCCACTACCACGCATGCAGGGCCTACTAACACCCGTCTGCCCCTCACTCTACCTCTCCTCCCTCCCTCTCTGTCGAGCTGTTGACCTGCCTCCCCTCCCCTGCCACTCCTGCAGGGGCTTTTAACCCGTCCTGACTGGGCTGCTGCTGCTTCCCTCCCTCTGGCCCACATACCTGGTGGCAGTGGCAATGGCCTGGCTCATAGCTGTGGTTTAGCAGACCCCACCACAGCGGGTTACGCCATAGTGAAGGGAGTGACTAGTGGGCTGGATGTTGCCTCTGTGCTGCAGCCCCCGGGGAGGAGGATGTACCTGCTGCTGTCTATGACATATGGTCAGCTCAGTAACTTGGATGTGGAAACGGAACATCTCAGGTGGATGGGGGATACACGCTTTGTTATTGGAGGGATCAAGGTGAGAGGTGGGGGGGGCAGGGGGGAAGGCGGGTTGAGAGGGGGGGCCAAGGGGAAGGGAGAGGGGGATTCAAAGATGAGATGGAGATGGGGAGGGAGGTGGGGGAAGGAGGGGGCCGGGATTAAGGTGAGAGAGGCAGAAGGAAAGTGGGAGGGGGTCCTGAACGGCAAGGAGGGGAGGGCAAGGGAAGGAGGGGGAGGACTGTGGGGTTTACGGCAAGGGAGTGGAAGGGATACAGTGTTGGTTACTGCCGGGAATGAAGTGAGAGGGTGAGAGAGAGACTGGAGGGAGGGAGAGGGCGGTGAGAGCCAGGTTTGGTTGGTGGGTGGGGCAGAGCAAGGGGCTGACGGGCGCAAAGAGTGGGTGAGCAGTAAGAGGAGGGAGGGAGGGCGAAGGAAGGATGGGGAGGTGGATTCATCTGAGCGAGGTTATGAGCTGAGTAAAAGAAAGACTTTCTTGAGCGAAAGGATGGGGAAACGAGGAACAGGCACTAAACCAGCAAACACGAAAGGAAGAGGCATGCTTTGGTGGGATACGGAAATGGTGGTGTGAGGAGGTGGTGGTGGCTGAAGGGGCTAGGGAATTCTGATGTTGCTTGTCTACAGGTGAAGGGAGGGCTCTGCTTGGTTGTTTCTTGCAACGGGTGTGCATGAAGAAGGCCTTGCAGGTAGTAGGAGTTGAAGGCAGCCAAGGGATTGGGCTGAGGAAAAGGTCAGCGAGCAGGTGGAAATTCATATGCAAAATTTAGCAGCTATTGTAACTTCACTGGCATGCCTTCAATTGATTTGTCATCAGTTGAAGCCCAGGACTGGACTGTTGATCTGACTTTGTCTGAGAGTGGCAGCCAATGATTTCCAGGTAACATATGGTTCTGTGTGAGCCCGCCTCAGGGTAATGTGACTTGTATAGTAAGGCTGACTCAGAGGTGCAGTTTTTAGGGTTTTGGTTTTAGGGTTTTTTCCCTTGGGTGTGGACGTCGTTGCATCCCTGGCCTCAGCTTGTGTGTGGGCAAGTCCACCATCTGTTGTGTGGCTTCACGATTGTGAGCAGGAACCTTGCGTTCATGGCCTGGGTTTGCTTGGCCATTGGCATAGCTATCTTGCGTTTTGATTGATTGATTGAGAGGGGCAGGGCCTATGGCATTCCTGGTATGGGTACCACAAAGCGGAACTCTACGGGGGGGGGGGATGGTGGAGGAAGGAGTAGGAAGGGGGGGGGGGAAGCAGGAAAGGGGGAGAGCAAACTCAAAGAGGTGTCCGTGAGCGGCTAGTGATGTTTCACAGCACTGGCACCAATTGCGTAACACGATTACCCCCTGTGGATCTGCCCCTTGCAGGAGATCCTTCTTGGTAAATCCTATCATGCAGGGGTAGCCTGGTACCCAGGGACAAAAACAACATCCTTAAATTCTGATAGTTCACCTTTAGAGCTACCGTCACCACAACCCTTCCCAACTAACCACATCACCACCAGCAGCACCAGCAGCAGCATCATCAAGGGTGGAGGTACCTCGTACCTGGAGAACAGCAAGGAAGCAGTAGCAGCAGCAGAGGAGGGCAGAGGGGAGGGCAGCCATAGCAGCAGTCGCGGCAGCAGTAGTAGTGCGGGTGGGGGCGCTCCAGGGGGTGGGGGGGTGCAGGAGGGAAAGCACGGGGTGGTGGAGGGGGGCCCCACCTTCAATTTGAAAGAATTTCCTCCAGGTAGGATGGGGTGGTTGGAAAAGGGGGAGGCCCTTACGGGGTAGTAGAGGGACGCTGTAAGGTGGCCAAGTATGGGTCTACAGTATGAACTCACTCGTAATGCATTTGACTCAGAGAGGGCGCACATCTCTCTATGTGTTGTGTTGAGGGAAGGGCGGATCTACTTCACTGTACTGCACCGGATCGCCCGCGATATGAAGGAGCCAGCAGGCTGAAGACCTACGTAACAGTCTGAACTGCAGCAATGCAATATCCTGGCCTGCATTTTTTTGCAACATGTTCTGACTTTGCTCAGTCATGTCATACATGGTACCTAGACAGAGTAGTGAATCGTGATATTGGACGTACAAATAAGCTGGTTTGGCTCTTTCAATGTGCATCCTTACTACCTTCCTGCTTCATATGGCCCAATCTATCACACTTGCAGAAGAAAGTGAGACACGATAAGCTGACGTGACTTGTACATTGCTCTCATATGGCCCTATTGTAATGTGGCTTTAGGGGCAATGAATCAGTATAAGCTGACGTGATTTCCTCCTTGTCCATTGTTCAACGCCCTGCTTCTTGGTGCTCATTTCTGCAGGGCCCCCCCTACCACTGCTCTCCCAGTTCACCTCCCTCCCTAGCCATGTATCTTTTGCCTCTGAGTCCCTACCCCCTGGTTGGCGCTGCTTCCATTCCCCCCTTCATTCTTTTGCCCTGGTGAACCCCCCCTACATTGCAGCCAGCTGTCAGATTAACCCCTTGGGGCAGCTGCATACGGGTCACATGAATATGATGGGGGTAAAGGAGATGAGCGGGTGGGGGGGGAGGTGGCAGAACCTGAGGCTGCAGCTGGCACTGGAAACTGGAAAACATATACACCTTGATAACTACATGCATGAATCGGTGAGTGAAGGGTGCAAACTGGAGGGCGAGGCTTTGGTGCTTGTGTTCTAGTGTTACAAGCTGGCTGCTGTTATTGAATGTAGTTCAATGTGTCTGGGGATAACAGTGCCGCAGCTTTGCGTGTTGTTTTGGTGGGGGTGCCGGTGACTGACGTCATGGCGAGCTGATT
Source organism: Pseudopediastrum boryanum (assembly GCA_963556185.1). Classification (NCBI taxonomy): domain Eukaryota; kingdom Viridiplantae; phylum Chlorophyta; class Chlorophyceae; order Sphaeropleales; family Hydrodictyaceae; genus Pseudopediastrum; species Pseudopediastrum boryanum. Next base: position 4,395,977 of record OY744496.1, read on the forward strand.
GGATTGGAACACAGCATGATGTGGTTTCCTGCTCCATCCAGGTGTTTGCTTTGAGGTCCAGCCGTGCTTCGTAACATGTGGCAATGCCTAGGTGACATGGTAATCTGCTGCAAGCACCTTGCGGATGTACTCAGAGCCTAACGTCTGTAATCATTAGCTGTCTGCATTGGGACATCTAACAAGCATACAGTACAATACTCACGGACATGGTGTGTCTCCTCCTATCAATACAGCAAGCAGATACTGAATAGTATTTGAAAAGGGTTTATATGTTATCACCTCGATTATATGTTGCCTAGTTCTTTTGCATCACGCTCACCTGCTTTGAGTATCTGTACCCAACCTTCAAGAGCAAACGATCCCAGTGGTTTGCGTGCTAGTTGTGCGTCTGATTTCTTGTTCCCTGTGCTATGCTTTTGTTACCTGCCCAGGTATCTGCACTCATCTTTGAGCCCCGCTCTGTGGACACCTACCTTGAACTAGATGGTGAGGTGCTGCCCTCTAACAGTGCCCTGTACATTGAGGTGCACCAGGGTTTAGCGTCTGTGATCATAAACCCTGTGCACCCTGACGAACCAGCAGCAGCACTTAGCAGAGCACTGAGCAGAGCCAGCTCCAGAAGAGAGGGGCAGGGGGTAAAGGCAGCAGCTGTCAGGTGGGTGAAGAAGTGCTGTGGGTAGGGTTTGCACAGGGTCTACGAAGGTGGGCGTGATTGTAAGGCTTGCACCCTAACCTGTTGAGCAAGGGGTTTAAGCAGGAATAGTCAGCTGGATGAAGGACTGCTGTGGATAGGGTTTACCAGGGTTTAGGGAGAAGGGGCTGGCTGCACCCTAACGCGATGAGCAGGGCGTTAGAGAAGCAACAGTGGGGTGGGAGAAGACGTCCTGTGGGTGGGGCTTCAGTAGGGTTTAGGGGCAAGGGCATGTACCAGGACCTAAACCCTACTGCAGGAGCAGGGGGTTCAGTGCAGCGGCAATGAGGTGCGTGAGGAAGTGCTGTACATAGGGTCTGAGGGGCTACTGGTACATGTAAAGCTGTAGCATGAGCAGAGGAAATGAGAGGGCTCAAGCGGTGGGATTGGGTTGATGGGTTGTGTCTAGGCGTGGCCAGCCCTGGACTTCAATCTACCTGGCAACACGTGGGAGCATCAGGGATGAAGTCAGTAGCGCTGATACGGGCATCAGCTGATGATGGGTCTACTGGTCAATGCTGTGGGTGGTATGAGGGGCATTCTAGCACTTTGATGAGAGCTGGGCGGTTATGTCGGTTGCTTGGGACTCCCTAGGGCGGCTGTCCCAGAAGAGGTTCTGGGCCTTAAGTGTAAAAAGTTTGCCCCTGTACAAACCTGGTGGGTATTTGGGTTGCTCTCCTGTCAGCAATCCAAATCCACAAGGTTTGTACAGGGGCACATCTTACAACTAAAGGGCCAATAGCTCTCCTGGGAGAGCTGCCGCCTTGCGATCTTGATGGGTTGCTTGCCAGTGCATACCAGGATCTAGCAAGGGCTGCATGGCTTGTTATGCTTGTGCTGCACTGAGCATTCCCTTGCTGGAAGGGAAGCCGCTTTTTGGAAGTAGCTATTGGCGCAGGGATCCGTGCATGGTTTTTGCATGTGGTTTGAAGGTGTGTTCCACCCAGTGCTTGGGTAGCTGCTGACAGAAGTGGCAGTACAATGTACTAGCTTGTATCATCTGCATCAGTTGTGTGTGTGGCAGGAGGCAGTGGCGTTACTTCACTCTCCGCTGGGAGAATGCCTCTGGTCCTCTCTGCTGCGTGCTTAATGGTATGCAGGTGTACAGCATGCTGCTCAATATTTTGGGCCACTGTTCTGCAAAGCTGTTGGGTACATGTTAGTTGCAGCCTACCTCTGTCTTCTGTGCCTGCAGTGACAGCTTGGCCCGCGGTGGGGGTTGCCAGTAATGCAACCTTTTGTGGTTCTGCAATTTGGTAATGGGACAGCAGAGGTTTGAGTGCGTTGCCACACCTCAAAAATTATTTATTTGACCTACCTGCGGGACCTTATGTTTAAGCATATGTTGTCCATTGCTGCATGGCTGCATACCAAAGACATTCGGTGTTCTGTTCACCTCGCTGTTTAGTCCCTTAAAGTTGGAGGTGCAGGGCCTATGACATTGTTCATGTGTCATCTCATGAAGTGCAACCATGTTGTTGGTGGAGTGTGTCTTGCGATCTGGGTACAGGTGGAAACCATCTGCTTGCAATCGCCATCATGTACTGCTTGCATTAATACCAGGGTTGTGATGCTCTGCTTGACTCGACCATCTGCAGAACTGGGTGATGAGGAGTTGAATCTATCTGCCAGCTTGAGCTGCAGGCCATACAGGGCACTTCTGCTGTGGTCTCTCCTTTCTTTAGTTTGGCAGGATTGAAGTGGTCTGCAGTGAGTTGACTGGACCGATGGAGATGCTTTCGTTAGCGTCTGAAAGGGGAGAGGGTGTTTCCAGCTACTGATCGACATGGCATATCGTGAACTGTAGTAATATTGATTGTCATGGAGTTTATGCTATGGGACCTGAAGGAGGAGGGGTGGTGGTTGTACTGCTAACTGCGAGCCTGTACTGCCTCATAGCGGGAAGGCAAAGGCAAAGCCTGAATACCAGGCTCACGCGCTGTTGTGCGGGCACTCAAACGGGGTTTGAAACAGCGGGCTCAAGATCACATTTCATATTTGACAGCAGGGGCGGCGGTTGTTTAACGATACGATTACGAGTAGCATACTCTGGCCCAGGCGGTCCACTAAGAAATTGCTCTTTACAGCATCATTAAGATTTGCTTAGGTCTGCCAACATATATCTGCTATGAGTTTCCAGATAGCAAAGAGGGCGGGGCTAGGATGTGCCAACCGTTTGAATCGTAACCCTCATCGACCAGTGCGGGCTGTCCGCGTCCAGGCAGAAGCGGATGGTGCTAGGTCCTCAAGGCGCACAGAAGAACCGTCGCATCCAGGTCGCCGGCAGTTACTGGCCGGAATGGCTCTATTTGCGGGCTGCCCCTGCTGCATGCAGGCAACAGCAGCTGCTGAAGGCATAGAGGAGCCCGCCTTCTCATACGGTGCGAGGGGCATCACTCAATCAGTAAAAGAGAGCTTCGAATTGCCAGCAAACGCAGGTCTCCTGGTCGGCTTGGGAGGATGAACTCAGGAAGGATTAAAGTGAAGCACAGTTTATGGCCCTTAAATGGAATCTCAGATGCAATCACCTAACGCTTTGGCATGAATAATGGTTACACATGCTTGTTGCTTATCCACTTGCAGCTAATTCAATTGCAGCTAATCCAATTGCAGTCTATACGCAGGTGATGGCTCTGTCCCTGTCAATTGGGGTGGTACCTGTGCCATGGGACAGCAGCAGTCTCCTATCGACCTGCCCATAAACAAGTTCCCTGGCTCTGCTTCTCTTCGGAACCCATTCCTTCGTGGGACACCAAGCAGCGCTGCTTCTTGCAGCTCAAACCTTTTGCAGTTCAGGTGTGCTGCTGCCCAAATTGGTGTACCTATACAGTCACAAACTGTGAGACATTATGCATAGTACAGCATTGCAGCTGTTCAGCCGCTTGCATGAAGCTGACCACATGGCTAGTGTGTGACGAGCCAGGTAGTAACCAAACAAACCAAGCTCATGCTATTGCCGATCTTATTCATCTGGCTCCAGATGGGTGTATAGCACAGCTTAACTGCCAGAGGGTGCCGAGTCTCACTGGCAGGCTGCTGGGACGGGTTTGTCAGGTACCACTTTAAAAGCAGTCGCTTCTGACTTGACAATGTGTCCTGTTAGAACAGTGAAAAGCTACCTGAATGGCCTCTGCCAATAAAGGTGCTACGATTGATTATGGTATGTAGCAAGAGCTATTGCATCATAATTAATCAATGGTGTGTTCAGGTACCAGCCCACGTCTGCGGCCAGAGTGAAGAACACAGGCACAGGGACCATGCAGGTGAGAGCAGAAACACACTGAGCACCTGATATACAGACTTTCTCAAGGTGTGGCCGCAACCTGTAGGCCTTTGCACTGGGATGGCAGTCTAAATGTGTCCATGGGAAGTCTGGACTCTTGGGTGATGCATTACATTTCATAACATGCCATAGCAAAAAGTGCCATAGGCCCCGCACCTCAAGCTGTCACGAAGTACTGCGAGGTGGAACAGAATACATGTGGTGATGGTGATGCATGTGGGTAACACAGCACCTGTCATGTTCTGATTGGACATGTTAACATGTGCTATTGGGCACGATGATGTCTATATGCTCACACCCCCAGACCCCCTTGGCTAGGGTTTCAAGGGGTCCTCTACACCTGGACGGAGAGGACCCAGCTTTGCTAACCTTAGCGCACCAACCTCCATGCTTCCATGTTGCTGTGTATAGTTGCTTTTCCTCAGTGAAGCAGTGCTCTGGTTGGTTCTGCAATGTGATTCTCCAGGTGAACCTTCCTCCTGACAGTGAATTGATGGTGGGGAACGAGGGCTATCAGCTGCTGCAGTTTCACTTCCACACACCCAGTGAACACACAGTGAGCGGCCAGCACACAGCAATGGAGGCACATCTAGTGCACCGCAACAAAACCACAGGTAGGTAGGCAAATGTTATAGGGCAGAGGGAGCCAACCTAGGCGGTACGGATGGCACCCAGCTGCCCAAGGGGAAATGCTGTTGAATGGCAGTTAAAAGGATCGCTGCTGGCGGGACAGCTGGAGATGTACTTGAGTGCTACTTGCCACCCAATGGGCCGCCTGGTTTCACACTTACCTCAAAGTCCTATCATTGTGGCCATGGCTGCAGTGGAAGGATTTTTAGCCAAGCTCACAGCAAAATCAGAGGCCCCGCCTGTCGAATTCTTAGGGTTATTCATAGATCTTAAACTCAAGCATTGACTGTGTTGCTATGTTGATGGGTAGATGCCTTTTTGTCTGCGCCTCTTGCCCTGAAAGACGATTATGGGCATAAAGCTGATGGAGGCCCTCCAATAGCACACCACCACCAACAGAAGGCAGTTGCATTCCTGGTCGAAGAGTCACCGCTGTTGGGTATTCATTAAGCTCCATACAGTAACCAGCGCATCTCCTTTTATGTCCAGGCGGTTTAGCAGTTGTGGGTGTCTTACTGGAAGCCACCAGCAGTAGTCCCCATCCCGCACTCGCAGCAGCACTGAGATATGCTCCCGCCACAGCAGCAGCAGAGGAGGTGTGTCCTGCTTCAGTGGACCCCCTGCAGCTGCTCCCAGCACCAGATGCAGGGGGACAGCGCCATTGGCTGCATTACAGTGGTTCCCTCACCACACCACCATGCAGTGAGCAGGTGGAGTGGTTTGTCATGAGGAGGAGGGCGGCGGTGACCCAGCAGCAGGTGAGAGCCATGGGAGGGAGGGGGGTTTGTAGTTGGTGTTTGTACCTTCACCCGATGTATGGCTGCGTTTATGGTTTGAAGAGCCTTTGGATTGCTTATGTGAGCAGCATTGTGCTCCAGGCTTCTATTATAGGGATACCGGTACTGTACTAGCCATCTTGTCGGTTCGAAGGTGGCACAGCCTCCATTTCTGCAGCAGCTGAGCCTAGGGGTATTAGGGAAGTGAAACAGTGTGATGGAGAAGTGTCTCGCAATGGGTGGCACCACAGCAGAGATAATGGACGGTACTGCCCAAATGTCTCAAGTTGCCCAACTAAGAGAATGCTAAACCCTCTTGACATGCCTAGATAGAGGCAATCTACCTGTGGGGCTTGATGTGATCTGTCACACTGAACACGGGTTGATCGTTGTGTATATGTACCTGGCACCTTTGGTCAGTTGGCTGTGCACCACGGGCATACATGCTGGGCTTGGTGAGCAGGGGAATGCTTTTCTGGCTTGCCACGGTGCCATGTACAGTGATCAGAATAAAGGGACAAAGTTTGGCCGCACAGCTAAGCGTGTTCCTGTGACATAGCCTGACTGCCTTTGACAGAGTGGCTTTATATCGCAGAGTGGTTTGTACATCTGTGCTTATATCTAGCATGATAAGTTCACCCTGACTGCAGACACAGCTGCAGACACCTGGCATTGTGGACTGAGGCGTGGAATGATTCAGTGTGTGGCATCTGATGTATCGGACTGTGTGCCTGTGCAGGTAGAGGAGTTCTCCCAGTTTGTGATGCGGCAGCAGGTGAATGGCAGGAATGCACGGCCAGTGCAACCCAGCAATGGCAGGCCAGTGGTCTATGACTGTCTGTCCTTGGCGTGACACAAGCTGTGCCAAAGCCTTCCCTTGATAAAATTGTCAACTGACTCAAAGCACCAGCAGACAGAGAGAGGGATAGAGGCCTACGCAGAGAAGGCGGGACAGCCCTGTCTGCAGAAGTTGAGGAAGTAGGCAAGGAAACCAGTGTTTATCTGTCAAGCATGCTATGGTGGATGTAAGGCAAAGGGTGTCCCTGTACTGAGTTGTGATCCTGGCTATGTGCTGGACAATCAACTTCTGAATGGTAGAGGAATCAAGGGCGTCAAGATGCAATCATCAACATGTTGGTAGAAGCTCGCAACATGCCACCTGGTCATGATTGTGCTGGCTGGGCGGCTCTAGGTGCCTTGGTGGACCTTGAACTCTAATTGCAGGAAGCAGTGTGCATTGGTAGGACAGACATGATGTCCTTTAGCAGCCAATGTTGTGTGGTTGAGAGAGCTCTAGTGACAGAGTTCTGACCCTGGCCCAGGGCGGGCACTGTTTATCATGTGTGTTGCACAGATGCATGTGGGACATTTTTTTACGAGGCATGGGCATAGCTGCACATCCTGATGTGTGCTGCACGGCGGTCCGAGGGCTGTGCATGCAGTGTTCTATCTCAGAAACTGGAGTCATGCTTGGGTCCTGCACGGCCCAGAAGGCTGTGCAGTGGTCTTTCTTAACATATATCCTGATGCGGTGCTGTAGTGCATGTTCACTGTGCATGTAGGCATGACGGGCATGGATGCGGTGTGCTATATGTGCCCTTCAGTGCATGGAGAGCACGCTCAAAAGGACCCAAAGGTCGTGGTGTATGCCGACGCTGAAGTTTGGTAGGATTTGAGGTGCCTCAGTCTGCTGAGCCAGATCTCAGGTTGTCGGTGCTCCTGGTATGCATGTAGTGCCGGTGTCTCCAGCAGGGCCTACTCCCTAACAAATACCCCACCAACCAGTGTGATTAGATGTTACAATGTAACTACAATAGCGGGTCTTGCACCAACTACTTGCAAGTGGGACTTTACACCAGCAACATGTAAAGCACATTGCAGGCGCCAAAGAGAGCAATTATGAGTTGGCATGTATGAGAGGCACAAATGATTATGCTATTTATCAGTATTGCATGTTTAGGCATTATTATGGCTGCATGCCGACAACAAGCCGTCTTCTAGTGCTCCCGCCTCGCATTGAGATTTTAGAACGGCTGGACGTGCGGGGCCTATGACATTTTTTTGCTATGGCATATCTTGAAAGTCAATAATTGCACATAACATAACATAGCAAACCTTTAAGGTGTGGCAAGCACAAAGGGCTGCTAGATAGGTCGAAACGACCAACGCACCATCGGATGGATCCAAACACAATGGATTCCAGATTACCAACAAAAAGGGATACCCAAGCAGGTATTCATCTAGGAAACTTCAACCAGTTCGTCATCAGACAAATCACCAGAAAGATCGGACTCCGAAGCAAACATTATCTAATACTGACCTTCCGGAAGCAAGACGTCTGGCAAGTCCACCACATCAGTAGGTACCAACAGAGTGGTGGCAAGACCCACAACCCCTCTGCCTTTGCTCATATCATGCAGTCTCAAATCTATTATAGCACCAAGCGCCTCTGCGATCCATTTTCCATATTACTTACCAAATTACCAAATCGCCCCACCCAAGTGGGGGGCCCGTGAGAGCAGTGCCACCCATAAGGAGCCAATTGAGTGATGCGCCACCGACATCAGTACTGTAAAATCCGGTCCAAGAGTAACAAGATTTCACAACATCCTTGGGCACCTAGGCCCCATTCATCAGGGCATATGCAGACAGACACACAGGGGCATATCTCCAACCAACACAATATCTCCGTCGCAGTTCATTGAACAAGGTCACAATTCATGCTCAAGCACCAGTCGATTGACACATAACTCAGGGAAGGCAAGGACAGGGAGCACGGACTGCCACGTGATCTCAACCTGTACCACATCTCACCCAGTGCTGGACATTGAAGACCATCAGTATCTCTTGCCCTTCCCAAACTATTCATGTAAATGGCCCACCCAATCAAATAGATCAGAATGCGTTTGCCCAGCCATTAATCCCACAAACACCAGAGCCCATGGTGCCCTGCAAAGCCCTGGGCCACTGTCCTTCTTGCAGGCAGGCTGTTTTGGGAATTGCGACATGCTCGATATCTGCACTGCATCCGTTGCAGTGTGGGCTGCCTTCAGTGGTCCGAGGCAGCGCACAGTTTGTAAGTCTGTCCAGCTCGGCAACCAAGCAAAAGACAAACAAAATCCCCAGATTCTCCATTCCACGGCCTGCTTCAGCCAACATTAGAACAGCCTCTCATCCAGCAGTTTTCCCTGTAATAGATGCCACAATGTCAAGAACGCGCACACAACACAACCGCTCGGTCGCTGGAACACTGCAACAGCAACCGTCAAGTGTCAATCAACAAGTGAGCACATCATCTGATCCAGCAGAATGCACATACACAGCTGTGTCATCCACCGGGCCATGGGACGAACATATACTACATAAATACTACCAAATGGCCCCATCAAGCAGGTAGGGTGAGGGCAGTGCCACCAATAAGCAGCCAACTTCGGCTCCAAAGGCATACTCGAAGTTCCTGAGTAAGCCTCTCACACTGGCTGCCAGTAGCCCACCCTAAATCCCTTGCTAGCCACTGTATGCCAGGCCAGGCCAGCCCAGTCCTACGTACAGGGCTTTCATCCCTGCTGCACTAACTTTGAGGCCACAGTAGTGGTATACAGCAGGCATGAAGGGCCAGGTAGGTAGATCTGCACCAAGCACCAGGAGCAAGTCCTTGACAGCAAATCTACAAGACAGCAGGAGCCAGTCCCACAGCAATGCGCGATATTGTAAAACGGCTCTTGCTGAAGCCTCACTCCAGTCAGCAAGAGTCCACTCCTTAATCACCTGGAGCTCCAATGATGGAGCTTCCATTCATCACGCACAACCTCCATGGCACAAAGGCTGGAATAAATCAAGCAGACAACACCATTAGCAAGGCGGCATGTTTTTTACCTAGTGCAAAGCACTGGTGTTTTTCATTACGTCAATGGTTGCATCTGCACCCAAACCACAATTGGCAGACTCTCCAATGGAAGGCATGGCAGAAACACGACAAGATCTCAAGCTCTACAAACCCTGAGCAAGCTTGAACCACAAAAAGACGGACATCATTCTCAAACAGCGATACATCAGCTTATGAACCAAGGTGCTAAGAATTGTCCAGCCTTCCTTATGATATACCCAGTGTCCATGCTGGCCCCAACAGCAGGTGATCCTGAGATCTGCAGGTGATTGGACACAGCATGCACGGCACCTTTGTGCCCAGACTGCAAAACTTAATTCCGGTCAGAGCATCCCCAAGATGATGCCCAATTCAACAACAAACACCAACGGACAAGGCAGCCTTCAATTATTCGAAACAACAGCACTACTGATCAACTTTTCCATGACACTCAGAGCCACTATTTGGCCGGCTGCCCTTCAAAAAAGACACAACCTATGCATTTATTTGTGTTTCCTGCACATGTACAGGGCAAATAAGTATAAAGCTTCCATTCAACACACCCCCATGCAATTTCCAGCAGTTGTATAGACATGCTGTACATGTCCAGCCCTAAGAGAGCCCGTGCTTGCATTTACCTCAAGAAGATGGGGTTTGAGACCATCAAACTGTACGCAACAAGAAGTTAGGCACGGTACATCTCGCTTGGGCTCCTCATACCTTCCAAGTTCAAGAGCGCCAGGCCCTTCTTTATGCTATGCACATGATGGAAGCCCTAAGGCACACTTTGGCCATTCCCCACACTTTTCAACAGCAGCCAGGAGCCACGTAGCATCCTCCACACAAATAACGTAAACACATTCCAGCTGCTGTGGCATGCAAGCCCCCATTAATTGGTTAGTCGAGCAGGAGTCACAAACACCGTTTTTATGGTAGGTACAGACACCCCAGTGACACCTGGCTCATGACATCCTGCAAAACAACATAAACATATCATCACAGCAATATCAAACATTGTAACTGACTTGCATACATCTTGGATGCTTGTCAAGGTCGACCACCTCAGATAACCATTGATCGACCGATGGTAGCAGCGTCCTTGGCTGCTCATCCACTTTCAACTTTCATTCCTTCTTAGGCAGTAGTACTTCTGCTTCATTTTTCCCTCTGCCCAAAACAAGCTCTTCCATCCACTCCGAGACACTGCATCTTGAGTGTCAGAGTGCAACCCCTCTGCCATGCTTTTTTCCATACAAACTTGGGCCCCATGCAAATGCACCACAACCTTTGACCTTGCACTCGATCACAACAACATTCAACCATCATGTGAAACTTGCTTTAATTGGGGACCTGCAACCATGCCTGGGCACGTACCCAGACTACATACAGCAGAGAGCGCATGCTCTACCACTGCTTTCATTAGCATGCGTTTTCTAGATCATGGTGCTGCCTACTCTCTTTCAAAGATGCTTTGCCATGACAGAGAACACACCAGCATCCTTGCTTGATATTATCACATCATTGTTGCATTAGCATGCCACCAGGGAACTTGGCAAAATCTAGTTTATGAGTAGGAACTGGTCTACCAGTAGACACCACATGCACCTTGTAGCAGCCTTAGGAAGCAGACGCATTAATGAGCTGCTTGGAATGCATTGCAGCCTGCACCTGCCCTATACAAAACTAGCCCACTAACAGGGGGAATAACGCCGTTTGACTCTGAACAACTGCAAGGTGGCAGGGAGGAACATGGAAAGGCAGAGCTGCGTCAAAGCAGCAATGCAACTACCGTAAGAGGATTCTGCCAAACTGGTGGCACACTAATGCAGAGGTGCCATGAACTTTCATTTGACCAACTTTGATTTCCATCTGAAGCAAGGCTAGCAGCACCATGGGTGCTCCTTCATCTACTGTTTATTCACAGGACAGCAGCACCTTTGATTGGGCACATACAAGGAAACCTCACAACACACCTACATTCAGACCATTTCTGCTGATGTTTAAATCTGACCACAGACTGCCATGGTCAGCCAGTGCTGCAAACAAGAGACATAGGTAAAAAAAAAGTTTGACTTTGTCAGCCAAAGATGCAATGCTTGTACTGCCATACAGCCACGCAGAAACACAGGGATCCTTCATTAGGGCCCATCCACACGCCTACAAGCGAGACCTTGCAGGGTCCCTTTGTATCATGGCGCCAGTGTCTCTGGCCTCAACAAGAACTAGCGGGGATGACCAGCCATGGAAACCTAGGCTAGTACACAATGTGTGCCTATACAGAATGGCACAGGACATATCAAGGTGGGAAAGGGCCCATTAGCCAAAACCCTGAGGTCAGGAGAAGCAGAACAGGAGACGTGGAATCAAAGCAGGTAACAGAGCTCTGACACAGTGCAAAACCTCATGCAAGGCAAAATCTGCCAGACTCAATGGAGTGGAGCTCGTTGTTGACCCCGTTGCCAATACCTTCTAGTTGATCTTATGAGTCACATGTTGAGGAGCCCAAACTACGAGTGGGCAGGTAAGAGATGGACAGGGGCCAGGCATGGTTACTGCAGCAGAACTTGGCCTTGCAGACATGATATGAGAGAAGCATGGATGGATACACCAGTCTATGCGTTGCAGCACCAAGTCAGCGTGGATGCAACCACCATTATGGCCATCCTAGGAGCCAAATAGGTGCCAAAGGCGGTCTTTTCCCTTCCAGTCCAGTGCTAGGAGTGACAGCACTCAGCACTGCTAGGCACGTAATGCAGCTAAATAGATGAACTAAATCAGCTGCTTTGGCGTCCTCCAATGGCCAGACTATGATGGAAACAATGTAAAGATGCTATATGGCCTTAAGGATGGCCACAGTTCCCGCTATTAAGAGCTCCACCCTTATTTCAACCCAAAAATCAGCCTCCAAGCCCCCTTCTTGGTGCATTGGACGTAAAGCATACATCAGCTGCATCAGTAGAGCTTGTAGCGATGGAAACGGCGATGGGCTTGCTTTGCCACCGTACACGTGCTGCAATCAAGGATCAGCTCACCATATGGTCCACAATGGTTCTTGTCGCTGCTGTCTCGACAGATGCTGGGCAGGAATAAGACATCAGCTGCGCCATTTTTGAAGGAACCATCGTGGGCATACACCACAATCCTTGAGCCACAGGGAACTTCCTCAAGGGACACTGCCTCTCCAATAAGGCTGTACTGCCCATATCCTTTTAGACATGTAAGAAGAGTGCCATTGCTGGGGTCCAGCGCTGCAACTGTCACCCAGCTGATGCTCTTGGCTGTGCAAACTCCATTGAAGAAGGGACTTGTGAAGTTGACAGTAGCTGTGCCTGATGTGCAGTTGATTACTTTGAAGTTGGTAGAGGTCACACCTGAGACGAGAGGGCAGCTGTTACTGCCTGTACCAATGCAAGCCTGCAGCACAACACAGGACACATCAGCTCTGTCAGAAAGATGGCAAGTTATTGGGATGACAAGTGAAAAGCATGCTTTTCGATGTCTGCATAAAAAACCCAACAGGACCATGACAAAGTGAAATCAGTACACAGGATCACCCAAGCTCATTCAAAACATTGTTATTTTGGCATCTCTAAGCATGGCACCAACCTTATAAAATCAAATTGCCCAATTTGTGGCACTGGTAGATTAAAAATAAGTTGTGGCAACTTTACAAATTGAGGCAAGTTACATGCAAGCCAGTGAGTACATTGATCACCCTCAGGGGCATTTATTACCCCGGTGGTGAACTAATGTGGCTGCATGCACAAATAGTCTCGACTGAGTGTCTAATTGCCTGCATCCCTATCCAAGGACTCACCTGACAACAGTCATCAGAGGTGCATGATAAGCCCGCACAAGTGGTGCTGGCAGGCAAGGCTCCATACCCAGCACTGCAGGGGAAGCTGCCACAAACGGACTTAGATGTACAGCAGTCTGCAAAGCTGCAATTTAGACCTGCACACCTGGTGCTTGTGGGCTTTGCAGTGGAGGTGGTGCTTGGACAGACATACGAGGCCTCAGCACACGTTGGGTTGAGCTGACAGCACTCTTGAAAGGTGCACGATGGTCCAACACATGATGCCAGCAGCCGCCTGCCTGTAGCACCCCCAGTAATGGCTGTGGAGTTAGCAGGGCATGTGTAGGTGCTACAATCCGCAGGGATGGCATCACAGCACTCATTGTTGGTGCAAACAAATCCAGCACATGGGATGTTGCCAGGGTTGGTCTTCAAGGTAGATCCTGGCACGCAGCTGAAGCCAGGGTCTGAAGCACATGTAGCTAGCACATTGCCTTCCTGGATGCAGCACTCTGTTTGTAGGCACACTGCCCCAGTACACACATGCGTAGGGGCAAACAGTCTGCTGCCATTGTCACACGCAAAAGACTGGCAAGTAGGGTTGGCATCACAACAGTCTGCCTGCACACAACCAGCTGCACCACATGTAACAGACATATTGGCCTTGGCATGAGTGCCTGCCCCACAACTAAAGCCAGAGCTAGCACATGTAGGGTTGGCATCACAACAGTCTGCCTCCACACAACCAGCTGCACCACATGTAACAGACATATTGGCCTTGGCATGAGTGCCTGCTCCACAACTAAAGCCAGAGCTAGCACATGTAGGGTTGGCATCACAACAGTCTGCCTGCACACAACCAGCTGCACCACATGTAACAGACATATTGGCCTTGGCATGAGTGCCTGGCCCACAACTAAAGCCAGAGCTAGCACATGTAGGGTTGGCATCACAACAGTCTGCCTGCACACAACCAGCTGCACCACATGTAACAGACATATTGGCCTTGGCATGAGTGCCTGCCCCACAATTAAAGCCAGAGCTAGCACATGTAGGGTTGGCATCACAACAATCTGCCTGCACACAACCAGCTGCACCACATGTAACAGACATATTGGCCTTGGCATGAGTGCCTGGCCCACAACTAAAGCCAGAGCTAGCACATGTAGGGTTGGCATCACAACAGTCTGCCTGCACACAACCAGCTGCACCACATGTAACAGACATATTGGCCTTGGCATGAGTGCCTGCCCCACAATTAAAGCCAGAGCTAGCACATGTAGGGTTGGCATCACAACAGTCTGCCTGCACACAAGCAGCTGCACCACATGTAACAGACATATTGGCCTTGGCATGAGTGCCTGCCCCACAATTAAAGCCAGAGCTAGCACATGTAGGGTTGGCATCACAACAGTCTGCCTGCACACAAGCAGTTGCACCACATGTAACAGACATATTGGCCTTGGCATGAGTGCCTGGCCCACAACCAATGCCAGAGCTAGCACATGTAGGGTTGGCATCACAACAGTCTGCCTGCACACAAGCAGCTGCACCACATGTAACAGACATATTGGCCTTGGCATGAGTGCCTGCCTCACAATTAAAGCCAGAGCTAGCACATGTAGGGTTGGCATCACAACAATCTGCCTCCACACAACCAGCTGCATCACATGTAACAGACATATTGGCCTTGGCATGAGTGCCTGGCCCACAACCAATGCCAGAGCTAGCACATGTAGGGTTGGCATCACAACAGTCTGCCTGCACACAACCAGCTGCACCACATGTAACAGACATATTGGCCTTGGCATGAGTGCCTGCCCCACAATTAAAGCCAGAGCTAGCACATGTAGGGTTGGCATCACAACAGTCTGCCTGCACACAAGCAGCTGCACCACATGTAACAGACATATTGGCCTTGGCATGAGTGCCTGCCCCACAATTAAAGCCAGAGCTAGCACATGTAGGGTTGGCATCACAACAGTCTGCCTGCACACAAGCAGCTGCACCACATGTAACAGACATATTGGCCTTGGCATGAGTGCCTGCCCCACAATTAAAGCCAGAGCTAGCACATGTAGGGTTGGCATCACAACAGTCTGCCTGCACACAAGCAGCTGCACCACATGTAACAGACATATTGGCCTTGGCATGAGTGCCTGCCCCACAATTAAAGCCAGAGCTAGCACATGTAGGGTTGGCATCACAACAATCTGCCTCCACACAAGCAGCTGCACCACATGTAACAGACATATTGGCCTTGGCATGAGTGCCTGGCCCACAACCAATGCCAGAGCTAGCACATGTAGGGTTGGCATCACAACAGTCTGCCTGCACACAACCAGCTGCACCACATGTAACAGACATATTGGCCTTGGCATGAGTGCCTGGCCCACAACTAAAGCCAGAGCTAGCACATGTAGGGTTGGCATCACAACAGTCTGCCTCCACACAAGCAGCTGCACCACATGTAACAGACATATTGGCCTTGGCATGAGTGCCTGGCCCACAACCAATGCCAGAGCTAGCACATGTAGGGTTGGCATCACAACAGTCTGCCTGCACACAACCAGCTGCACCACATGTAACAGACATATTGGCCTTGGCATGAGTGCCTGCTCCACAACTAAAGCCAGAGCTAGCACATGTAGGGTTGGCATCACAACAATCTGCCTGCACACAAGCAGCTGCACCACATGTAAGAGACATATTGGCCTTGGCATGAGTGCCTGGCCCACAATTAAAGCCAGAGCTAGCACATGTAGGGTTGGCATCACAACAGTCTGCCTGCACACAAGCAGCTGCACCACATGTAACAGACATATTGGCCTTGGCATGAGTGCCTGCCCCACAATTAAAGCCAGAGCTAGCACATGTAGGGTTGGCATCACAACAATCTGCCTGCACACAAGCAGCTGCACCACATGTAACAGACATATTGGCCTTGGCATGAGTGCCTGGCCCACAACCAATGCCAGAGCTAGCACATGTAGGGTTGGCATCACAACAGTCTGCCTGCACACAACCAGCTGCACCACATGTAACAGACATATTGGCCTTGGCATGAGTGCCTGCTCCACAACTAAAGCCAGAGCTAGCACATGTAGGGTTGGCATCACAACAATCTGCCTGCACACAAGCAGCTGCACCACATGTAACAGACATATTGGCCTTGGCATGAGTGCCTGGCCCACAATTAAAGCCAGAGCTAGCACATGTAGGGTTGGCATCACAACAATCTGCCTGCACACAACCAGTTGCACCACATGTAACAGACATATTGGCCTTGGCATGAGTGCCTGCTCCACAACCAATGCCAGAGCTAGCACATGTAGGGTTGGCATCACAACAATCTGCCTGCACACAACCAGCTGCACCACATGTAACAGACATATTGGCCTTGGCATGAGTGCCTGGCCCACAACCAATGCCAGAGCTAGCACATGTAGGGTTGGCATCACAACAGTCTGCCTGCACACAAGCAGCTGCACCACATGTAACAGACATATTGGCCTTGGCATGAGTGCCTGGCCCACAACCAATGCCAGAGCTAGCACATGTAGGGTTGGCATCACAACAGTCTGCCTGCACACAAGCAGCTGCACCACATGTAACAGACATATTGGCCTTGGCATGAGTGCCTGCCCCACAATTAAAGCCAGAGCTAGCACATGTAGGGTTGGCATCACAACAATCTGCCTCCACACAAGCAGCTGCACCACATGTAACAGACATATTGGCCTTGGCATGAGTGCCTGGCCCACAACCAATGCCAGAGCTAGCACATGTAGGGTTGGCATCACAACAGTCTGCCTGCACACAACCAGCTGCACCACATGTAACAGACATATTGGCCTTGGCATGAGTGCCTGGCCCACAACTAAAGCCAGAGCTAGCACATGTAGGGTTGGCATCACAACAGTCTGCATGCACACAACCAGCTGCACCACATGTAACAGACATATTGGCCTTGGCATGAGTGCCTGCCCCACAATTAAAGCCAGAGCTAGCACATGTAGGGTTGGCATCACAACAGTCTGCCTGCACACAAGCAGCTGCACCACATGTAACAGACATATTGGCCTTGGCATGAGTGCCTGCTCCACAACTAAAGCCAGAGCTAGCACATGTAGGGTTGGCATCACAACAATCTGCCTGCACACAAGCAGCTGCACCACATGTAAGAGACATATTGGCCTTGGCATGAGTGCCTGGCCCACAATTAAAGCCAGAGCTAGCACATGTAGGGTTGGCATCACAACAATCTGCCTGCACACAACCAGTTGCACCACATGTAACAGACATATTGGCCTTGGCATGAGTGCCTGCTCCACAACCAATGCCAGAGCTAGCACATGTAGGGTTGGCATCACAACAATCTGCCTGCACACAACCAGCTGCACCACATGTAACAGACATATTGGCCTTGGCATGAGTGCCTGGCCCACAACCAATGCCAGAGCTAGCACATGTAGGGTTGGCATCACAACAGTCTGCCTGCACACAAGCAGCTGCACCACATGTAACAGACATATTGGCCTTGGCATGAGTGCCTGCCCCACAATTAAAGCCAGAGCTAGCACATGTAGGGTTGGCATCACAACAGTCTGCCTGCACACAAGCAGCTGCACCACATGTAACAGACATATTGGCCTTGGCATGAGTGCCTGCCCCACAATTAAAGCCAGAGCTAGCACATGTAGGGTTGGCATCACAACAATCTGCCTCCACACAAGCAGCTGCACCACATGTAACAGACATATTGGCCTTGGCATGAGTGCCTGGCCCACAACCAATGCCAGAGCTAGCACATGTAGGGTTGGCATCACAACAGTCTGCCTGCACACAACCAGCTGCACCACATGTAACAGACATATTGGCCTTGGCATGAGTGCCTGGCCCACAACTAAAGCCAGAGCTAGCACATGTAGGGTTGGCATCACAACAGTCTGCATGCACACAACCAGCTGCACCACATGTAACAGACATATTGGCCTTGGCATGAGTGCCTGCCCCACAATTAAAGCCAGAGCTAGCACATGTAGGGTTGGCATCACAACAGTCTGCCTGCACACAAGCAGCTGCACCACATGTAACAGACATATTGGCCTTGGCATGAGTGCCTGCCCCACAACTAAAGCCAGAGCTAGCACATGTAGGGTTGGCATCACAACAGTCTGCCTGCACACAACCAGCTGCATCACATGTAACAGACATATTGGCCTTGGCATGAGTGCCTGCCCCACAACTAAAGCCAGAGCTAGCACATGTAGGGTTGGCATCACAACAGTCTGCCTGCACACAAGCAGCTGCACCACATGTAACAGACATATTGGCCTTGGCATGAGTGCCTGCTCCACAACTAAAGCCAGAGCTAGCACATGTAGGGTTGGCATCACAACAGTCTGCCTGCACACAAGCAGCTGCACCACATGTAACAGACATATTGGCCTTGGCATGAGTGCCTGCTCCACAACTAAAGCCAGAGCTAGCACATGTAGGGTTGGCATCACAGCAGTCACCCACTGTGCATGTGCCTGAAGCACATGTGATGTTTGCAACATTGGATTTCTTTGAGAAGCTGGGTGGGCATCCAAAAGGAGGAGGCGTCACACATGTTTGGAGGGAATTGGGTGTCAGCGAGCAGCACTCCAGCGCACTGCAGGTAGTCCCACGGCACATGTGATCCTTCAAGCCAGCAATAGGATACAAGGCACCTGGGCAGTTAAAGGAGCCACACATTGCTTTGGTTGTGCAGCATTCAGCTTGAGTGCAAGCAGTAGCACCCCGACACCTCTTAGCTTTTGTTGTAGGGTCCAGCTGGCTCCCAGTCGCACATTTATACGTTGCACATGTAGGATTCCCTGTGCAGCACTGAGACTTGGTGCATTTGCCATTGAGGCAGTTGATAGGAGATGCTTTTGTGTACTTCTGATGGCTGCCAGCAGGACAAGCAAACTTGGTGCTTGCACAGGTCTTCTTGACATCGCACGGGCAATTGACTCCCACCTCCGTCAGCCGGACACGTGCAATGGTGATCTGTGCCCTTGTTGTACTGCCCCAAGCACATGGCATCAGCACTACAGCCATCACACCGTTGCATGGGGGAGTATAGTCGCGTGGTGCTTTGTTGAGGGCGTGGTAGACGATGCAGTTGATTCTACAGTCGTTGGTTGCAACACGCACTGGGTCCGTTCGGTCCTGGCCTAGCAAGTACCAAAGAGCCTTCTGTACATCACCATAGGAAATTCCGTTGTAGACACCTGGCGCGCAGACGTTGTTGGAACCATAGGCCTTAGCTTGGACTGGGAGGGTGCACGATGATCCTGCATGCATAAGAAAAGGAACAGAGTCATCAAAACTAAGCCCCATATATTGGAAACACCGAATGGCATGCACAGTTCCCAATTACTGCTAACAGTGATAGAGTTTTCGAGAGACATCTATACAGATTGCTGCAACATGAATAGTAAAGAGGAAACCTGCTTTTCACTCAGTACTGTGAAAACACTCTTGATACCCAATCCAACAAGCATGAGCTCCACAGCTCTCGGACTGACTTTAATCTGATGTATACAGGGACCTTAAATTATTTTGCAAGGTCCAGGATTGCCACCACGGGACTGCCTCCCAAAAGGCATGAAATGGCGGGACAAATGCACAGAGGTGAACTTGAGGGCCATTGTCAACAGTTGTACCGCATCTGTTGGGCTTGAGAGCATATAAAGTTCTAAGATGGGAGCTCCTGTGGCTATGATTCAAGAGACCTCACAAACGTCCAAAAATGAGTTAGGAGCGTGCACATCTGATGACCTTCCCTTCACCCTGGAGAAACAGCCCTGTGGCAGTAGCAGATGGATGGGTGTATCGATTGGAGGGAGGACGTGCCAACACACGTCCGAGGGTGTTTTGGCACGGGGGTCACAGGGATGGTCAATGCTTTTCAGGTGCAGGTCTGAGGCGTTTTAGGACGCACGGGGAAGCCATCATTCATGCCAAGGAACATAGGCACCATGCACATACAGAACTTGAAAAGCCGTCATTCATGTGTAGTAACAATATGGGCCATGCACTATTGGAGGGGAACAAAGGAGAGTACCCCATCCACGGTACAGGGGTATGGGGTAGGGGGGTCAGGGAGGGGTGGGTAGGAGGATCAGGGAGTTCTGTTTTTATAAGCATCAATAAAGGAACTTACCATAGCTGAATGTGTTGATAACATAGTTTGCTTCTGCCATTGCAGATGGACGTGGTGTGGGTCGGAATGGTGATGAGGCTGCTCCAGGGCATTTCATGGTGCTGACACCAGCATAGGAGGAGAATACAGCCACCTCGTAAAACTGGCCTGGTCTGATGGGGCGGCTCGTGTCGATGCAATTGCCATCTGAAAACGGCTGGTTTGCTGCTGCACATAAGGGTGATGGAGGCTGACAATTATTCAGCTCGATGGACATGTAGCCTGGGTTACCCGGGATCCCCATGACAAAGGTTGCGCTTTTTGGCAGCTTGGCTTTCACGTTAGCCAAAGTTGAAGTACTCATGTTGCAGGAAGCAAGAGTAGTTGCAGCTGCAGCGACTAATTCATCTCCTGCTGCTGTGACCAGCTCAGCTGCTGCTGCTGCTGTTGCTGTATTGAAGGTGCCTGATGCTGTGCCCCTGTGCAGGTTGTAGCTGCTTGGCACCCGAGGTTTTAATGGCCGAGTCATAGCTGGGTCTTCAACAAAAGCCACTGTGCAGCTGGTCAAAAGCGTCCCGATAAGCAGCAGCTGCCAGATGGCTTTGCAACACTGGACATGGTGGATCCGCCGTACCGCCATGCCTATGCGATGCCAGTAGGCCCACTACACAAACACCACTTCGTAGTGGCCTTACACCTTGCCCACTCTGGATACCTGCCAGGCGGATCGCAAGACGTAGCGTCAAAAGTGGAAAAAGAACAGTAGAGCATCCTTTGTGCTTTGACATGTCATTCAGCCTACCTTAAAGGACGATGATCGATGTACGAGTAGCCAGGTTATCTCTGCCGGTTAACTACCAGCCTCTTGTCTTGGTTCTCGTGATGCAGAACGTTAAAGCCCACTTCTTGCTTCAGCCTACGTAGGCAACGAATGATAACCATAATCATGGTTTACACAGCATAAAACCGTACAGTTTTCCTTTCTTATAGTCTCTCGGCTACGCAGTGTCGTCACGTGACGAGGAGACAGCGACCGCAGGTGTTTCAAAGCAGAAAAAGAGCCTTTGAAGGAAATCTGCAGGACTACAATCCAGGCAGATAGTACGCTGGAACAATTTTGTTACCTGTGCTGCGAAATCTCGAAGATAAATGAGCGGAAAGACAACTGTCGGCAAGCATGTTATCAGAAAGTCAGGTAATGTATATTCTCACGTAGTATCTTGATGCAGATAGGCTAAGACGTCTTATTTTAGCCTAGCTGTGTGTATCTGAAGGCTGGTGGCGCGTTTTGACGTGGCCGCGTGATGTCACTCAGTTCGCCCGTCATGGCTCGCCCCTTCATGACTCTTAGTCATGCATGACTTCTACCTGAAGTGCGGCATGAAGCCGCCGTAGCAACTTCGAAACGGGTTGGCCTTGTGCTAACAGCATGCATCTTTCCACCGTGGTCTCCGTTACGCTGTTTAAATACGACGAAAAGGTCAGAAACGGCTCTCTGGACTAATAACTGCTGTATGGCCTATCGTACCGAGACTTGTGCCGGATGGGAAGATGAACCGGCACTGGTCATATAATTCGGAGAACACATCGAAATCGAGTTCTGAGCACATGGGCGCGTTCCTTAGGTCGTCCTGAGCTCGACGAGCTGCTCGGGATTATTTTGGCCATGTTATGAGCCCTTTCACCCATCGCCACCCCATGCCTGGCATCGCTGCCACCACCCACCCCATATTGTGGCAGATCCATGCTTTTTTTACTTCCACGAACACAACAGTATACCTAAAACAACGTCTGAAAGGCTACTCAAGGACTTGCTGGAAGCAGGACCTTCCTGAAGGGGCTATGACCCCTGCCATGCGATGCCACCACCCCAGAAATTCAAGCTAGAGGGAGCATGCAGAAATTAGCATGAACACCAGCATAACAAGGATGCCAGTATGCTCGTTTGCAATGATGCCACAACCAAATAGAGCAACTGCCAGTTTGGAACTTGCACTTGGTGCCCACAACCGTGAAGGAGAAGAGTCCAGAAAAAAATGGAACATGCATAAAGTACCATGCCTCACATGGATAGCAATGCAATGCTCTATTGATGCTGCAAGGCCATTAGCAGCGGCAAGCATAGCTTGTACAGTATTTGCCACCAAACCCTGCTCAGCACCCATCAGTTCAATATCAGCAGTCTTTGTACCATTAGCTCTTTCTGCTACTGTTTGTAGAAGGGTGACTGCTCTCATTCCTGCTTGATGATACCATTAGTTGCTGCAAAGCCCCTTTGCATCAAGCTGTCTAAAGGTTGATGGCCTTCGCCTGTCCGCGCTGCTGCTGTTAACTGTTCTTCTACTTCTTGGAGCTGCTCTGGAGTCATCACATCTTCTTGGTCTTCTTGCTCTTCACTGAACTGCGATGATGGGTCTGGCAGGTGCACAGCTGCGTTTGCTGCTGCTTCTGCCACTGAAGGCCAGTAGAGCTGTGGCTTCTGGACCCCAAGATCCAGCTGCATGGGCCCCTCTCCAGGTTCTAGCGAGCAGTAGGTTCCTCAGGAAGCCTTAAGCACGACTCCTGTTGAGCTCGGACATCCTAGACGGCCTACTTTTGCTCAAGCTCTTGGGGTTGGCCAGACTAGGGTCGGTATTGCTTTTGACGAGAGCAACAGCTATCGGAACACTACGCTGACACCACTATAGTCATACATATACTAAGGCGGATCTGAAACATGGGCGGATTGGGCAGCGATGCCCCATTTATGAGTGGGAGCCCGTGAGCCGAAGGCCAGGGCAGGCATTGCAGCTCAGGCAGGCAAAGATAACACGCCGATCATGATATCCTTCAGAAAAGCCCTTTATTATACCATTAGGCGTATATTGATGCATCGGGCGCATATGTCATGCATCTGTACTGGCCTGCAAAATCTGCCGTTCAAGGGTGGCCCCATGGGGCCCGGGCAGGGGTAAGCTAAGCTCTCATCGCAGCACTGGCCCGCTAAAGGAACATGTTCTTAGCATACAAGATGGATGCGCAATGATCGCACAGGGTCAAGGTGCTGGGCAGCTTGGTTGACGGGCCTCACTGCCGGAGGGGCCACCGAAATAGGAAGAGGCACTTGGTTTCGCAGAGCGTTTGGCACTGGGGTGGCCTTTCGGTACGATAGGCCATACTGCTGTTCTTCTCTGGAATGCATGGAACCAATGGCGTTACGAACGGCTCTACCATTGGCTGCCAACCGCTAAGGTGGACAACTATAGTTCAAACTTCTAAGTACTGTATCGTCTCCAACTTGCCACGACAAAGCACTAAGAACCGACAAAGAGGTCACAACAAAGCCGACCACTGCAAGCACCATGGGGTAGGCAGAGCCTTTGCATTGTAGGATTTGTCAATAGCAAAGGACTCATAGCACGCAGCCAATGCTACCATTTGCCTCGAAACATCTTCCTTCATTCCTGTTCCTACTTAGCCTAGGGAGGGGCACAGTATGCTGGCTGTAGGGTGGGACAAACACAATCTTGAGACACTCTGCAAAACTCCAAGCAAGCTGCTTCCCCTCCATTACACTGCCCACGCAGAAGGGCATGCTAGAAACCTCACACGTTCCTCTTCAGTGTCCGCTGCTTGGTTGCTTTAGCCACCACCTTCTCCTCCACGGGTAACCCCTTGCGCCTCCGCACTGCATCCATCAGCCGCCGTGCCAGGTTAGCAGGGCCTCCCATCTCAGTACCAAACTCCTCCAGCTCCTCCTCTGTGGTAGGAACAAAGAAGGGGTCCACCTGGACACAAGGGAGGAGACAGCAAATAGGGTCAGGCATAATCGAAGCGCACACATAATACCCTTAAACGAGGATCAGCTTCCTGCCTGCTTCAGAGAACTTCTCCAGAGTTCTCCAGAAGCATGGCTCGCCCAAAGTGAAAGAGCACATCACAATCCTCCCAGGCAATAACTGTTTGCCCTATCACAGGATAGAATGAACTCAAGTGGAACTGACCAAGGACGAATTTCTGCATGGAAGTTTGTCTCAGCGCATGGGAGTTTGTCTAGATGGATTCTAGAGCGAAGCAACAAGACTCCCACCACAGCCTAAACCAAGCGCAGCTTCCTAACACTCGAGAAAAGAGCCAATCCTGGCATCCGGCATGAAGCTACACCCACCCTTCTTGCCTGCTTCGTATCTCAAACAATACACATGTAGGTGCCACCAGTGCACCTGCACCCCTGATGCGTCCTTCCCAAAGTGGAAAGTACATCCCTATGACTACATCAATATGAGCCTTCATTGGCTCCCATGGGATGCCCTTCTGGGCCAGTTGGTAATCTGGTAATACATCTCTCAGCAATTCTGCCTCACAGCCCCGCCGTTCTTTGCATCTGCGTCAACCTTGAAGAACCCGACGTGTGCTGCACCTTCCCCACATCCATTGACAAAATCTTGTCAACCTCCAGTTATAAAACCTCTACATGCAACATGTCCCTCCAGAAACATCAAGCATCAAGCTGTCTGCACACTAAACTCGGATAAAGCTTACAATCCCTCCCCCTTCACCTGCAGGCGCTCCCAGTGACTCAGCAGCAGACTTGCACTCGCTGCCCCACTAGTCTTCCGCCTCATCTCATCCGCCAACCCAAAAGATGCTTCCACAGGCAGGTAAGCATGCACCAGGAAGGCCCCTGAGCCCTCCCTCATCTCCTCCGCCAGCACCCGTGCCCTCCTGCGCCCCAGTGAGGCGTACACCCCTGACAGGGCCTCTGCTGCTGCCTGGACTTGACACAGGTACATGGCTTCGACCAAGCGGGGCTCAGCTTCTAGTAAGGCACGCTTGCAGGCAGCAGCTACAGCACTCATCACCTGGACCAAACAAATAGGATAACATTTGTGTCAGACATATGAGCCTGAGTTATTGAATCTCATATACAATATCTTGTGCTCTTTTGAACTTTGTAACCGTGCTCACAAGCTGTGATACCAGTATCACAAACAATCAGGGGCCAAGAGCCCTCAACAAAGCCACAGCAAAGTTTTCAAGCAAACATGCAAATGGCGCAAACATGCAAGCAGTGCAACTCCAGTCATCAGGGGTTGTGTGCTGCATGGTCTTGGATGATCGGGTTTGAGTATTGACGGACCGAGTTTAGAGCTATTGGCACCAAGGAAAACTGCTACTCATCTGCTGCTGATGGGACCACAAGCATGGTGGCAGAAACGACGCAGCAGCAACCTTCATGCCTCAGGTGTGCCGGTTCCTGCACACCAACGTTAATGTGCCCCTACTCAACCTCATTCTCCCTATCTCTCACCTGGCCGGAAAAGGGTCCATACACATCCTCTTGCAAATCCACTCTGCCGTTGCTGCTACTGCTGCCCCTCTCACTGCCCTCTGCTGGTGCTACCGCCAGCCGCACCTCCATTTCAAACAGCACCCCCCACATGGGCTCATCACACAACGGACCTGCAGCAGTAGCTAACTGGAACCCAGCCACCACACCACTGCTAACACTGCTGCTCACATGAGACCATGTATCTGAATTAACAAACTCTTCTGCTGCTGCTGCTGCTGCACCTGCTGCTGCTTCCGTATGCCCATTGGCAGCAAGGCCTGCAACAGCACTGCCAACAGCAGAAGCACTGGGGCTACCACTACCACCACCATCACCTGCTGCTGCTGGTCCGGTGTGCGTTGCTTCAGGCGTCCTTGTCCTGCTGCTGCTGCCGCTCGTATCCCTAGCTACTGCACTGCTACTACTACTACTGGCACTGGAGAGCCCAGAGCCCCACCCCAGCAGCTCAGCCACCTGACTATGTCCAAACGGCACATTCACCAGTGTAACCCCTGGAGTTACACCACCAGCAGCACCAGCTCCTTCACCCTCTTGCTGCCCTCCTTCTCCTGCTGCTGCTGTTGATTCAGCAGACACTCCTGCGTGATGCTGCTGATGGTGGTGGTGCTGGGAGTGGTAACTATTACTACCACCGCCACCACCACCAGCCCCTGCTGCTGCTGTTGCCCCCATTGGCTTCCCGCCCACCCCCTGCCGCCCTGCCTTCACCAGCTGGCTCGGTGCGACATCAAACAAACTGGTGCCTGCATCACCACCACCTCCTGCTACAGCTCCCACTGCTGCTGCACCATGTTGCTGCTGCTGCTGCTGGCCTTGAAGACCACACAGCAGCATGTTAGGCCCGCACCTATGAGGTCCTAGGAGCCATGCCCTAGGCAACAGCTTCAGCAGCTGCTTGTCCTGCACCTCCTGCAAGGCCTTCTGCAGCTTCCCCTTCAGAGCAGTCAGCTTAGACCAGAGGTCAACCTCTCCTTGAAACCCAGCTCCACTTTGCATCCCATGCCCCCTCCCTGCTGCTGCTGATGTCCCATTCACTGCTCCTCCTGCATCTTGTCCAGCATGACCATTGGCCACACTCCCCTCCCCCTGCTTCTGCTTCTGGTGCTGCTGTGGATGTTGTTCAAGGTCAAAGCTTCTCCTAGACTGCTGCCTCCTCTCCCATTGCTCTAGGGCTTCTTTTAACAAGCTGCTGTTGTCATCTAGTAGCGAAGCTGCTGCAGCAGGCAGTGGTCGTGCTCTCACTCGTACCACTGCAGCATTGCTAGCTGTACTGACCTCAACCACCTTGGGCTGGCGAGCCACCGTGCCCTCTAAGGCCTCTGCTGGGCACAGCACTGACTCCTTGAAGGCAACCAAGGGGGGCGACACCTACAGCACAATGTCGCACATGGAGGGGAAGGGGGGGTGTCAGCTTGATAACTTCATGACTTGAAAATCCCACAAGCTTTCTCAACTCGTGGCTCTTGGAACTCAGAAGCCCCACAAGCTTTCAATAATGTACGATCTCCATCCTATTAGAGATGCTGAGCCAGGCCAACATGCCAACATGCTTAAGCACAATTTCATACACAAGGAACCTTCAGCAGCCCCAGAAGTTCAGTCAACGCCTAAAAGAAGTCCTACAAGAACTGCACAACTTAGTCGTTACTATGGTCAGACCAAGGTAAAGCAACAATGAATGCTTCAACAGCCACAGACCCCAGCACTTTCCTCCGCGTTACCTGCAGTTCAATCCTTGCAAACCTCTCCTTCAGGTCCTTGATGCATGTCTCCAGGTGCACCTCACCAGCAGCACCCAGCACATGCTCTCCCTTCTCATTCAAACCTACTTCAACAAAGGGATCAGCCCTGAGAAAAAAGCAGCAGCAGCAACAGCAGCAAGAGCACTTGTCAGCCAGCCTACCTATAAGGAGCATATTGCATCCAGCTGGCCTGAAGCGGGTTCACAATGGGAGCACCAAAGGGCATAATGGTGCCAGTGAAGGAAGTGGGCTCAAGACTTGGGGCCACGGTACTGGTGGTGTCTCCACCAATGCATGACATCTATTGCTGTACCCACAATGGCCATCGATGCATGTTTGCAACGCTGTAAACTAGACTTACACGCACTGATGCCAAGGGCCAGAATAGGTTTAGATGTGGTTGCAAAACCACCCATTGAAACAAGGACCAGGTAAAGCTAAGAATATGTGCACCAATGTGCCGATCAGCCACCCAATCGGCCTTTTGTTGCGTATTTTCCCCCTCCCCTCCCCCTTCCCGCCGCCCCTTCCTTCGTGCCCTGGCCCCCTCCCTCTCCTTGCCATCCCGATACCCCCCTCTCAGGCTCCTCCCTCACCTATTGAGCAGCTTAAGTCCCTCTGCCAGTGCCCCCATATCCATAGGGCGGCATGGCTCCAGTGCCACCCTCACAATGGGTGCTGCTTGGAAGGTCATGGGGGCCAGGGGCAGGGCGGCGGGGGTGCTGGATAAGGTGGCAGACTTCAAGATGGAGGTCTCCAGACCAGATATAGCACAAACGTTGCCAGCAGGAACACAGGAGAGACGCTCCAATGCCCTGTGAGTGACATACAAGACATGCGTGAGGTATAATCAACATTTTATAATATGCCATACGAACGTGCCAGAACAATGCAAAACTGTTGGAACAGCAGCAAGGTGGTATGTTATACGGAGTGTCTTGGACGTGTGTTCAGGTAGATCACAGCAGAGCATTGCAGCCGTACAGGGCTTATGACATGGATCCAACCGCTATGTGCATAGCAGCGCTTGAGGCAGTGTACGGAAAATGTCACTTAGAGAAGGCATATGTGAGGACTAGCCAGCGTGATCTCAAGAGATGTGCTTGCAATCAGGTAGCAGTGGCGCATCTGCTTCTCAAATGACAGGGGGACCAACCAGTACGCGATTGGATTGTAACGATGAATCAAAGCCGATAGCTTCTTGCTGACTATGAGTTCTATTAAAGTTTTTTGCAGGGGTATGGTGAATGGAGCAAATCAGAACAGCTATGCTTTCTGCACCATGCAGTAGAACCCAGACAGATGGTCTCAATATTCTCATACTGGCGTACTTTCCCTCAGACCACCCCCTTTTCCCCATATCGTCTCTCCCTGCCCTACCCTAACCCCGCCCTTTGTTTCTATCCCATGTCGCGTCCTCCCCTTTACACTGTCTCCTCTGCTCCCACACACACATCCCCCCAGCCCCCACCCTTGGGCACGCCCCCCCCACCTCCCCCAACCACCCCAGCTGCTCACCTGCCCATCATGAGGTACAACCCCCTCAGTACAGCAGTCTGACGATGCTGCTGTGGCTGCCCCGGGTCATATGCCGCTGACAGCACATGTACCCTCGCCCCCTCACGAGCTACACCACTGAACACCCGACCAAACGCCAGAAACACCTCCCCATTACCACTCCCACCCCCACCCATCAACCCCTCCCCTGGCCGCCTCGGCAGCAGATTTGCAGGCACTGATATCATCTTCGACACAAAGATAATAGTGGGAGCACCTGCGCCGGATGATGAGGCTGATAATGATGATTTCACACGTTCTAACTGCTGCGCAGCTACTGCTACAGCCTCATCACCACTGCTACTGCTGCTAAGGGCTGCTACAGCTCCCTCACCCTGACCACCACCTGCCCCCTGCCAGCTGCTACTGCTGCTGCCATTGTGGTCATTGTTGTTATTATTGCTGCTGGTGGTAGTGGTGGTGGTGGCTTCAGCGTTTAAGCTCGTGTTGAAGGTACTCGTGCTGAGGTGATTGTGTCCAGTAGATAGCAAGTGTGGTGCTCTAAAGGGAGCAGCAGCTACAGGGCTAGGGAGGTGTGCTACTGCCATAGCTAATACAGTTTCTGAGAGAGGGAGCCAGGCCTTGAGGACAGCACGAAGAGCTTGGCGGGGGTCAGGGTGGTCCAGAGCCTTGGAGGGAAGGCTGAGGTGGCGACCACGAATGATGGGACCAAGGGTTGCCTGCATTGCAGATCATACAATCATGAAACCTAGATGAAAAAGATCATTACAAAGCTTTCAGGCTGTGCACCGGACGCGACATGAATTGAACCGATTGCTAATGTGTGGTGGGAGCAGAGATGGCGACATAAAGCCACAACTGCTAGATAGCTGAACCTCCCTGATCATTAAGGTACCAAGGCAATCAAATACATCTCAAAACACCATGCATAAATTGCAATGTATGTCCTCCAGCAGACAATCCAGAGAATTATACGACAAGCTTTTCACAAATGTCTGGTTTGTGATTCTGTCAGGATGAGGGATGGCAGTGGGGCTTCTACTGTTCCGCACAAGGTCTTCGACATCTACAGCAAACAAAAGTCAACCATATTCATGTTTCTACTAGGCAGGCAGAGCAGCCAATATCTGGTTTACACCTCCATTGCACAGATGCACAGATGCTTGGCCGTGAGTCTACGTGCACACAGGCTGACAGGCTAAATAGCAGCTGCACCGTTGGTAGGTGGACACTAACTGCAGCCAACCACCAATACCATCTGCCAAAGACAGGGTGCTGCATAACACAACTCAATATCTAAGCATCTTCATTTCATAGATAAGCATCCTCATTTCAAGATAGAGCATCTGCACATGTCAGTTCAAGCATTACTTCAGCGCCGTGTGGCACAGGAGCGCAAGCCGGTATCTATTCATCCCCAAGTGTTCAGGTGCAACAGTAAAACCCTTGACCCACCTGCACATCTTCCCCCTCACAAACTCCATACGCCTTCCAAATTGGCTCCAGCGCAAACTGCACAAACATGGGCTTCACCTTCCCTGCTGCTGCTGCACTCCCCCTGCTCTTGATGCGCACCACCTTCTTCTCCTTAGCCACAAAGGCATAATCCCCCCACAGGGCTTTCGCCAGCAGCTCAGGTTTAGCTCCAAGCTTCTCCGCAGCCATGGCAGCAAACTGGTCCACCCTGAAGGCCCAGCCGTCTGCTGCAGATCCAAAGGCCACGTTGCCACTGGTGGGGTCAAAGGCATCAGGGAGGTCATCGTCTTCATCCTCAACAGCAACACCATCCTCCCTGCATAAAAGCATGGTTCAGGCTTTTAATGTGAGATAGATCGCTGCACAGCCCTGCACAGAATTCTTCAGACTTCTGATGTGAAATAGAGTGGAAGGGCCCAAAGAAATTGATACTTGAGGACTCTCCTTGAGGACTCTATAACACTGTGGAGGCAACATCACGCTGCCTGTTGAGCTGGTGCCTCGAGTACTGTCGATACAATTAATACAAGTATTAATATATGACGAGAACAGCGCTTCGCTGTGGCTGGACCCTAACCGCTATCACGAGTGACTAGCAATTTTGCTGGCGTGTCTGCTGTTAACATCAGGTCTAAGGTCTAATATGGCCTGTTGTCCATGCTTCTGACCAATTCCCTTCTGCTACGGCTCTAAGCTGTACGCAGTAGATACTTCAGACACAGGCTTTATGTCTGAGATGGTGCCTTGCATGCTACCAGCCACCACCACAACATTACAGTGTCCAAGGTACAGTCCCCAGCCTCTCACCTATTTGCCTCTTCATCTGCTGCTTGCCTCTGCTGCTCATACGCCAACACAGCATCAGCCTCCTTCATGTAATGCTCACTGTGAAATGCGCTCCATATCATGTTGGCATGTGTCACAATCTGCACCAGGCGGGTGTAAGCCTCATGGGGGGACAGCTGCAGCTCAAGGATCAGACGGTCAAGCTTGTTGATCATCAAGATGGGCTTAACCTGGGAGAGGCAACAGAAGGGGGGGTGACAGAGAGGCGGCAAGAGAGGAAGGAGGGGAGCAACATATTATTTCAGTCCCATAGCAGCAACAGTTTTCCCACCAAGTTTGGTGGTATTTCCCGTAGTCAATAGAATCATCTACCAAACCTTGGCCAGCTGCAAAAACACAAAAAAAGCAAAATACACATTCTTAGAAGTAATGCCATTTCCGTTGCTGCCAAATTTAGCAGTCCTGCATGCTTACTGCTTACTAGTAAAGATACTGCTTGTCTAGACTGCCCTCTATGCTCCCAGGTCTGGTAGGGCTTCAGTATTGCCCAACTGGGCTTCATGATAATGTGTCCTATAGCGTCATCCCACTGCGGCCATGCTGTACATCTACTATGAAGATCCAAACCAATGCCCATCTTTCCTAAGAATTTGTCCAGCCTGAGAATGCATGCCCACAAGTAGCTGCCACCAGGGGCCAGGTCCCTGCTTTGGCTTATCTCAAGTGCACCGTTATAAACGCACCAACCAGGGTGGGAGAACAGACATGCTTCCCTCATCCACATGTCCCCTCCTGCCAATCCTAGTGACAGCAAGCCATAGCCCAGAATGCAACCCCATGCCTGCCCAGCTCACTCCTATATTGTTATCACGACCCAGTTTCTAGGCTGCCTACTCCTCCTTTTTCCCGCCCACGTCCCCAACCATACCTTCTCCTCCCATGCCTGGCGCAGCACGGCATGAGTCTGGATGCACACCCCCTCCACCGCATCCACCAGCACCAGAGCACCATCACTCAACCGAGCAGCAGTGGACACTTCAGAGCAGAAGTCCACATGGCCAGGGCTGTCTATCAGGTTCACCAGGTAACCAGTATCCACCCGAGAGCCAGCAGTGCTGCTGCCACCTGTAAACACAGCAGCAGCTAGGGTTCAGCCAATGCCATCCACAACAAGGAGAAGGGCTAGCACTGGTCCAAAAAGCCTAGCAATGCCGTACGCAGTCTTCAGCCTTCCACAACTACTGTCAGCAGAACATTCTCAGGCGTGGACATTAGGAGACTCCAGTCTTCTGCCATGTTAACGACCCCATGACATGTGATTTTGAGTCACCAATACTGGGGAAGGCATGTGGTGTGATGCAGACCTCAGCACAGAGTGGCTCCCAACAGCTGGCACCAGGAGAGTAGGATACTCACGAATTGTAATAGCTGCAGGTGTATTAAGCGCTAAGCATTGCAAGTACAGTAAGCATTAGGCATTGCAGGGTAGAAGAATGCAAGGACGTGGTAACAAGGCATTCCTACCAGAATCATGCCTTGTGCTGAGAGCTGCAACAGAAACACAGATGAAGATCACGTATGCCCACCATTCTGAGTGCTAGTAGGGGTTATTGCTGCTTTTGCTACCTAGGGATTCACAATCCTTGACACGAGCATCTCATTTGTGCCAGCACATGATACAGTCAGCATGCTAAATCACAGGTTCAAATCCTTCTACCCCAGTGCTACACACTGCCACCGCTCTATTATGCTTAATACCTGCTTCTCTATCCTGCTGCCCCAGCTGCTGTCACCCCTGCTATCCTGTTGCTGCTGCTCCCGTGCCACAATACTGCCAACTCCTTTTTTGCTCGTGCCCTGCTTCTGCACCTCTCCTATGCCAGGCAGGTGCCAGTGCCATCCTGCTTCCCCTCCTGATCTCCATCTCATATGCACCTCAAGATGTGCCTTCCTGCCTGCACTCCTGCTCCTCCTCTCACTCCCCTCATTGGCCTGGTCCATCCCCTTCCCTGCATTGCTGCTGGCCTCATAAGACCTTGCAAAACATGCCGTGCTTCCTCATTCCCTCTATTCCCTACTGCTGCTCCCCACTGACCTGGCAGAGACTTTATGCTTCCGCTTCCCCATATGCCCCGCAGCTGCCCACCTCCTGATGCCCTGCTCCTGCTCCCCTCTCGTCTCGCAGGTACTCTAGGCTCCCCCTCCCCTATATGCCCCGGAGCTGCCCACCTCCCACTCCCGCTCCAGCTGCTGCTGCTCCCTCACTGGCCTGGCATATGCATGATGCTTCCGCCTCCCTCTATGCCCTGCAGCTGCCCGCCTCCTGTATGCCCTGCTGCTGCTCCCTCACTGACCTGGCAGGTCCTTCACGCCTCCCCTTTCCTATATGCCCCACAGCTGCCCCCTCCCCCGTCCCCTTCCCCCCGCCCCTCATGTGCCCTGCTGCTGCTCCTGCACTGACCTGGCAGGTACATGAGGCTGATGCTAGATGACTTCATGGTGATCCCTCGTGCCTGCTCATCATCCCTGCTGTCCAGGTAGCGCATCTCACCCACCATCTTAGGGTGGATCAGACCATTAGAGGCAATGAGGTGGTCAGACAAGGTGGTCTTGCCATGGTCCACATGAGCCAGGATGCACATGTTGCGGATCCTGGCCTGCGGGGGGGAGGAGCACATGGGCAGGTCAGAAGGAAGGGAGTCAAAGAGACGTGTGCTTGTGTTGGAAGGTGATGAGCAGTGTTTGCAGCAGTGATGAGGCAACTTCAGCTGCTAGTTGTGGGGTTGCAGGAGGAGGGGTGGTGTCTGGAGAGCAGTAGACGTAGCGTGCTAGAGGATGCTTGAGGATTGTATGGTCACTACACAAAACTTGCTTTGCGACAAGGCAACTTTCACATGTGGGGAAAGAAAAGACAGATGGTGATGTACTAACATCTGAAACATGCATGCAGGATCAGTCAGAGGGTGTAGAGGAGCCAACATGGACAGTCCGGGAGCTTCTGCTGCATCAGTCCCTATGGGACACATTTCTCTGTCTCGCAGGATGCTGAAGCAGGTAAGAGAAATCAGTGCAGCATATTCAAAGTGCT
This sequence comes from Pseudopediastrum boryanum, assembly GCA_963556185.1. Classification (NCBI taxonomy): domain Eukaryota; kingdom Viridiplantae; phylum Chlorophyta; class Chlorophyceae; order Sphaeropleales; family Hydrodictyaceae; genus Pseudopediastrum; species Pseudopediastrum boryanum. The sequence goes on from OY744496.1 coordinate 4,430,137, forward strand.
GGCATCTGCTTGGTCTAATGCTATGTGCATGGTTGGGTCACTCTGCAAGGTTGGGGTCTTGCACCCAGCAAGAGACGACCTGGAGTGACAATTGCATGCTATAAGCGCTTGGCCACTTCCACCTGGTATCAAGCATGCCTCTAGTAGCTATTGCTTAGCCAGTCTAATCTGGAAGCAGGAAGGTCCCCCCACCTGCTGCCGCTGCAGAACCACCAGCTCCTCCACAGTCACATTCATCTTGCTCCAGCAGATGAAATGAGCCGATATCTAAATTTAATACTCATGCATGATCTGCGCTATCTACTTCCTCGTTCTCGGCTCGTAACAGCGCAAAGCCTGTCGAAAAGTACAAAACTGCATGCAACAACAATGCTTGCATGGGTGTTGCAAACCGTGCAGCGGGTCAAGAGCAAGGTATACGTTTCACTGACCGTCATTGCGTGCTGAAAGGAAGCAGACCGTTAATGTCACACAGGCTGACTGCGCCTACCGCACCCACTGCGGAGCCTGGTGACGACAGTGCAATCATGCGTGGTTTGTGGGCAATTGCAGGACTATTGAAGCTATTGAAGGAGCATTAGCGTACAATCTGTGTTGAAGCTTTAGCAGCGGGCCTTTATACACCTTGTTGCTGCTTGCTAAAACATCTGTGCGGGTGCATGTTGACAACTTCATCAGACTGTCTTTAGATCCCACACTGGATCACATGTATGCTCAGCAGGCTGTACCCAGCTGCCGTTATAACCCTTGCCCGCCCAGCAGTAGTGCACCGTGGGTGCGCTTCTCAGGGGGAAGGTGTCATGCAGCAGCGGTACGTGGGTCATTCATGCAGTTGCAGACAGCGTTTGGACCTCCTGTTAATCGCGTTCCGTCCTTTTAGGTGGAAGAGCGCGCTTCCGTTGCCAAGTTGGCGCAGCGACTTCGCAAGGACTTTCCTGTCCTGCACCAGGAGATAAATGGTCGACCCTTGGTCTACTTGGACAATGCAGCCACATCCCAGAAGCCACGTCAAGTCATAGACGTCATGACCCAGTACTACGAGCAGTACAACTCCAACGTTCATCGCGGTGTACACTACCTGAGTGCTAAAGCAACAACAGCCTATGAAGCAGCACGTGAGAAGGTAGCACGGTTCATCAATGCATCCACAGACAGAGAACTTGTGTTCACACGGAATGCTAGTGAAGCCATTAACCTCGTGGCTTACAGCTGGGGCATGGACAACCTGAAGGCAGGAGATGAGGTGCGGTTTGCAATACTGAACAGAGGCATTACTGTAGCCAGTGCTGTTGACCGATCATTCTGGTGATTTGTCTGATGATGAACTGGTTGAAGTTCCCTAGACGGATACATGGTTGGGTAGCCCTCTCAGTTGGTGGTCTGGAATCCATTGTGCTTGGATCCATCCGATGGTGTGTTTGGTCGTTTCGACCTAGCAGCCCTTTGCGGTTGCCACACCTTTTTGTTTGTTTGTTTGACCACCGCCTCCAGGCACTTCATTATCTTTTGTTAGTTGCATTATACGTCAGGTCTTAGTTGCTTTAAACCTCAGGTCTTAGTTGCTTTAAACCTCAGGAGCTTCAACAGCTAGATAATTGATCGGCTTTGGCTCTACATTCAAGAGCCCTATAATCGGGGTTGTACAAATACCTAGGACACGTTGCAGCTTGTTTTCATCCATTTCCGTGCTGAGCTGTTAGTTGTACAGTAAGGCTACCAGGAAGGTGGCCAATATGGCAGCCATGGCACTTGCTTAATCACTAGTTTGTACCTTTATAGTGCCGATTCTCTGTGGGCTAACCCACTAGGCGCTACCATGAGCCCCGCATGTTCTGCAAGGACGTGGGCTCCATTTAGCTCCTGACCTCCTTGACACAGAAGGATCTCAGCAGTCTGAACAGGCTGCTTGTGTTCCTGCTGGCCTGTATGTTTTTGCTTGAACCATGTGCTTCTTGTGTATGTCTGGGCCCGTTTTCTGGGTGATGGATTATACAATCATTACAATATATAAGCATTCCCGTGGTCAAGATAGTATTGTTTAGCAGCAGTCTATTTTTCCACATTATTATAGGTTTGCCCTGTAAATGCCCCAACAGTATCTATAACAATAAAAGAATTTAACCTTGGATGGGCAAGGTACTAAAGATGGGATGGTTTGTGTGTATTCGATGTTTCAGATCATCCTGTCAGTGGCTGAGCATCACAGCAACTTGGTGCCCTGGCAGTTAGTGGCAGCCAGGACAGGGGCAGTGATCAAGCACATTGGCCTGACACCATCACAGGAGCTAGACCTGGCGGTGAGTGGGCTGAGGCAGGCAGTACTACAGACAGCAGATACATAGGCAGCATGAGCATTGCCTTATGTACCCTGTAAGCAACCTTGCAAAAAGCAGCCGTAGTTATGAGGTTGTGTAATGGGTGGAGGCAGGAGGCAGGCTCCAGTTATTGTTAAAGCATCAGGTGATTATTAGTCTGTGATCTGAAAGGCAGCCCAGTGAATCAATGGGTTTCAGCAGCTGAGTCTGGACCTGGCACTCGCGCTGCTTTGTGCTTGATTCTCTGCCTACTCCTTCAACAGCATGACGCCATACATTGCCAACAGAAGACGATTAGTCACAATGGTCGTTAAATGAAGATTCCTGCTTGTGGAAGTCTGTAGATGGTGTGCTGCACAGCATGGAGCACATCTCAAAAGCTTGTGGCTTGTGAACTCTATTGATCTGGTGCAGTTATGTGGCTGGCGTGGAGCTTGTTGTGCTTTTGCTAACGCCGTTCCCGACTGATTTTCTGTATCTGCAGCAACTTAAGGAGCTTGTGACCCCGAAGACCAAGCTCATTGCCCTTGGCCATGTATCTAACATGCTAGGGGCTGTGTTGGACGTTGAGGCAGTGGTGGCAGCCGCTCGTAGTGTGGGCGCCAAGGTGCTGCTGGACAGCTGCCAGGCCGTACCTCACATGCCTGTGGATGTGCAAGCATTGGGTGTGGACTGGATTGTGGCCAGCAGCCATAAGTTCATGGGACCTACGGGCATTGGCTTCTTATGGGGCAGGTGAGGAAGCGTGGGGGTGGGGGTTGGGTCAATTTCTGGTTTAGTTCTTGGGTGGATTTGGTGGGTGGGACAGGGGGCCAGGGGGCAGGGGACCAGGGAGAGAGTGGTATGAGTTGGTGACTGCCTGTGTATGTTAGTTCTTGGATGGTAGATTTAGAGGGTTACTATGCAAAGTTGGTGCCACGTGTGAAGCTTTGATGCAGGGGAGGGGGAGGGCAGGGGAGCTGTGGATTCTGGAGAATGTTCATCCTAGAGCATGCAAGCCAGCTGTGATTTTAGGAATCTTGGAAAGGGTACAAGATGCACAGTGCGAGACAACGCTTAGCTTGGTTGCATGCATCCTTCACTGGATGCACGGCGACCAAAGCAGGGGAGAGTGTGGACGAAGAACGCAGGTTTCGATCGAAGAACGCAGGTTTCGATCATGCAGTGCTGGAATGCAGAAAAGCAGGATGCGTGTAACAAGCAGTTTTCATCCACCTCCCCACACCTATGTCTGGTCCTGAGAGCTGACCGATGAGCTGAAATGGGTGTCTGGCTACGGGACAGCACCTTTGCGATGAATATCCCTAATGGTAGTATTGCCGTAGTGTGTGGATCGGATTGTGGGCGTTATTTCTCGCCATTTGCTTTGCCCCCGGTGTGGAGCATTTTGTTGTGAAGTGTAGTGCTATATGCAGTCTTTACTGTCAGTTGCATGTGCTGTTTCACCCTGTCTTATGGTATTTCCTACATTGTTCCCTGCTTTGGTGCTGCCCCTGCTTCATGCTGTGCCTATGTCCTTCCTGCTGGGCTTCAACAATGTGGTTGCTTTTTGACTCACCAGCATTTTCTTTACTCTCACTTCCTCTTCCACCTCGATGCCCAAGACTACATCCTGTGATGTGGCAGTAATTGGTGGTTATTGCGCTGTTGTGTGCCGTTCACATTAGGTATGACGTCCTAGAGACCATGCAGCCCTGGATGGGCGGAGGGGAGATGATCCAGGATGTGTTTCTGGACCACTCCACGTATGCCCTACCCCCTGCTCGCTTTGAGGCAGGCACACCCTCAATAGCAGAAGCCATAGGCATGGGAGCAGCCTGTGACTACCTCTCAAAAGTGGGAATGGACGCTGTGCATGCATATGAGGAGGAGATTGGGGGCTACCTGTATGAAAAGCTTGCAGCCGTTCCAAAAGTTACGATATATGGGCCGCCTCCTTCTGCCAAGAGAGGGAGGGCTTCCTTGGCGTCGTTCAATGTTAAGGGGCTGCATGCGACGGATGTTTCAACGTTGTTGGATAACATGGGGGTAGCAGTGCGGTCGGGGCATCACTGCACGCAGCCATTGCATAAGTATCTGGGGATCAATGCCAGTGCACGTGCTAGCTGCTATATATATAATACAGAGCATGAGGTGGATGTGTTTGTTGATGCATTGAAGGAGACCATCAGCTTCTTCACGGAGATGGGCTCGTGTGAATCAGAGTAAAGGAAATGGAGGATTTGTGTGTGAGAGTAGATGCATGGCAGAATGTGGAGCAGGGGATCAAGAGAGGGCGAGGGGAGGGGGGGAATCATGGGAGAGCATGGCCAGACAACGGGGTTGATAGGAAGGGTTGGGTGGTCAAGCATGGAACTGTTGGGGACAGGGGGTGATAACCTGGGACATTCCAGGTTTGTAGCAAACCCACTGGGGGCTGTCATTTGTATCCATCAAGTTGGTGGTCTGGAATCCATTCAGATTGTGCCTGGATCCATTCGATGGTGTGTTAGGCGGTTTCGACCTAGCAGCCCTTTCCGGTTGCCACAGCCTAAATGTTTGTTTGTTTGATTGTTTGGAGAGGCGTAGGGCTGCTACCTTGGCGTGGGAGAGAAATTAGAGGTGGTAATTTGCAGGGGAGCGAAAGAGTGGTGTGGCATGGTGGTGGGAGTGGATGATTTGCTCAGCTGTTGTTGACTTTGTAGAAAATAGGTTCAAGGGATCGTCAGATGGTCCCTGTAGATCCTTTGTTCATCATCATAGTTGGCATGCCTCTGCGAAATGGTGGCTGCTAGTCGCTTTGGTCGTTGCTCATCTGATGCTGCTGGCACCTTGAATGTCGTGTTTCTTTGCTGGGTTGTGGGGGCTGGGACATCCGATTAATTGCGTCATGCGAGCCTATATACCCACTCTTCATGAGGGACGAGGGCAACGTGTTCTTGCCCGACGGATATTCACCTGGTGACAGGCCCATGCACCAGCTGGGCAGCTCCCTGTGGAATAAGCCAAGTCCCGGTCTTGCTTTCTTTTGCTCGGCAACGCGTTGTGTGCGACATTGATACCGTATGTATGAAGTGTTAAGCACGACGTGTAACAGTGACTGCCGATCCGTACATGGCGGTACTTGCCATCAATCGCTACTCATATACTCATCCGTCGCACTTCCATCTTGCTTGCTTATGTTCCGGTTTCATCCCTATTTTTTCCAGGCATGCACTTTATTGAAACTACCAAGGATAAGCCCCTTCTATGACAAATCGCCACTTCAATGTTTAGCACTACTGAAATATTTACGCTAGAAACCCCAGCGGCACTTCCCATACAAGCCAAAGATCATGATGAGCCACCACTCTACATAGATTACAGATTACAGATTACAAGTTGGCCCCACACCGGGGGCGCCCGTAACGGAGCCAAACTAGGCTCCATGGGCATCTAACTCAGTACCAAACACCAAACTCATAGAAATGCTTGGGGCCAGCCATGTAATCTAAACCGTGGGCATTCCGTGGGCTGCCGTAGGACCACAAATGCACCATCATCTTCACTAACCAGTGTCAGTTCAACCCCAAGCAACGTAAGCAGTGCACCAGTTGAAGAACATGCACAAGCCCGGAAACCACATGACATGTGATGTCCAGCAGAAGCATGAGGTTCCAGGAAAGCACCAACCTGCCTGTAACACAACAATGCCCTTACCATTGGAACATATGCCCCTGCTGTCATTTTACCTGCTTCACCTTGCCGTAACAGATGTTCACATCAATCATCAGCAGCCATGCTTGCTCGAAGCTAGGGCACCTTCCATCATGACTACCCTTTGGAGTAACTAGGGGCAATTGCTCACACACAATTGAAAAAAGAAGCCTGGCATGGTGCCATAACAGAAAAGATAGGTAACTGCAGCAGCAGCTATCTTGTGCAAAGCCAAGCTCGCAGCACAAAGACATCCCTTGCCATAAAGTCAGTCTCAGAAATTGGAGTCCTGCATCCTTGTGCACCACACAGCAGACATCCAGCTCAATGTGTGACGGCAATCAGCAAGCACATCGTATAAACCGTCCCTGCAGTGTGTAGGATACTATAAGTACACGGCAGCAAGGCAATGAGGCTGGTTGCACTGGAACATGCAACTGACATCTGCACTGATAAGGATATTCATCGCCCATATGCACAACCCACTAAAAGCTAGTACTGACAGCACCCGCTGACAGTGGGGCAGAGAAGATCACTCCTCCTCTCCAACAATCTCACAAGGAGTGCTCTCCACCTCACACAGAATTCCTAGCACCTGCATCCCCACCTGCATACTCCATATCCCTCGTGCTCACTTAACAGCTGCAGAGCCATCATGCCGCCTCATGAAAAGCCTACATATGAGTCCAGTGCTGTCAGTTCCAAGCCACAATCCTCTGATGTGCATAAGATACAAACTTCCCTACCCTGCCACATACAAGCTAAACCATTCCTTGCATATGGGGTGGCTTACATGCTTGCAACACTGCTAAACTTTATAAAGCTTATGAGACCTTTGTGCGGTATCGAAATCCCACACCGTATTCATTGTCGCTGCAAAGATGGCAACAGATGATACCACAACGCACCGGAGAGCCTGAGACCTGAAGTTTGCATGCACTGAAATTGCTTGGCATCGCCGTTATGCATGTTCCGCACATCCGAACAGAAAGAACTCATAACAGCAGCCACTGATACTGGGTTTGTAAAGCTGGGAACTGTGCTTTCCCACTATTTATGCCAAAGAGATACAAGGAGGGCCCTTCACTGCAGATACAGTCCCTGACAGGTATGCCCATGCCTTGCAAGTTAGTTATTGAACAGCACAGCTTTACTGCTCAAGTATGGCTCTGTCTTACTGCAAAAGCCCTAGCTTCTGGCTAGAAAGACAGCCAAAAACAATTTGGAAACCAGTAATACTTCTACCCCTGATGCACAACTCGTACTACACAGCCACAGCCAACAACGGCACAAGAGAAGAACAACAGGCGCAACATTACTCCTTGCATGGTATTGTCACGGAGCATACTTCTACACTTTCCCCTGCCCACAGGCCGCATTCTGTCATTAACTTGCTTCAAAGGCATTAACAAGGCCAGCGCACGCTCGACAAGAGCAGCGTATGCTACCCAAACATTGCTGCCTCAGAAGTGCGAGTCAATAGTGCTGGCCTAATGCCCTCCTGACCCCCCCTGCCAGCACCACCTCTGGCACATTGCTATTGGCAATGCTCACATCAGCTGTAAGCAGCACATGTGGCAGCTCTAGCACGTCCTCCCCAATCCTTTCGCACTCCAGGTCAGGAACTTTTGTGCGCCCTGAGTTTGACCATGCCGATGGGTGCAAACTAGTCACCCCAGACACAGACAAACTTGACAAGTCAAAGCAGTAAAAAGCAGAAGTCTCACTGACATCTGGGTCTCATCACTCAGCTCCGCACAGCATCTTGCCAACAAGATGCAAAAGGAAACCCTGCAGAAGCCCTTCAATGTGATTTTGAACCCTCTCAGATGCACATTTCCCTGCAACCACTTTACATGTATGTTCACCTGTTTAACAGGGAAACAATTCAACACATGCACACCATGTGCTTAATCCCAACACACAGCTGGTGGAGCTTTTCGACAATACCACTGCTTTTCACTTGATTCTGCCACGGGGCCAAAAGGGTCAGTATTAATCCTACACAGACGCAAGTATACCTGCAAGGGCACTTCTACAGATGTGCAGATAGTTTGACAAAGCCACTGCCCTTTGCACTTGCTTGAGAACCATGAAAGAACAGGCTAAGCACATCCCATTTCGTCCGCATTGTGCAACAACACCCGCTCAAAACTGGCAGCAACAGTCCGCCACCTTATCAAGCCTTCAAACCCCCCTTTCCCACCATCACCACAAACGACACCATGATGGTGATGTTTATCACTTAGTCCCGGCTCAGCAGAGCTGTGACAGCCTCAGCAACAAAATGTGACATGGAAAATCCAGCACCAATTGGTGCATTATCAACCTTCCTTTTCTCACGTACTTCTAGACAAGCAAACGCTGGCTCCAGAAGGGCCCAGCCATCATCATGGAACTTACAGTATAAGGTCAAGCTGGTGAGCTGGGTCAAGCCTGTGATGATGCTGACACTATCTGCTTGCGACATATCAAAATTCCACAGCTGTATCTCCTGGAGCTGTGCACCCGCTGACCTGAGAGGGGAGAGCAAGCCGACCAGTTGGCTTGGCTGTAGCTCAAAGACAGGCCCAGGGTACCTTGGCATGCACAAGTTCAAATGCCTCAAGATGGAAGGTACGCAGCGCTCTAGCCAGCCAGCAACTTTGGAGACATGCCCAGAGTCATCAAGACTTATCTCTATCCCGGTGACTGGGAGCCCTCGTAAGAGATTAACCAGGTTACCAGAAGGGACGGGGGAGTTCCTGAGATCCAAATCCACCAACTTCGTTAAAGAACGAATGCATGCCAACCCGGATTCTAGATGACCAACAGCCCGCCCATCATAGTTGTCTAGGGTCAAGCGTGTTAGGTTCACCAGACTACGGGTTAGATCTGGCATGATCCCATATACATCCACATCCACAGGAAACAGGCAGAGTGCCCTGAGCTGGGTGAGCGCAAATATGGAGGAAAAGGCGTGGGAAGTCAGGTCGCAACCACAGAGAGCAAGGCTGGTCAGCGTGGTCAAGGCAGACAACCCTGCATAAGACGGTTCTGGCAGACACTGCTCCAGGTCAAGCCGGAGGCTGCATAGCTGAGTGGCGCTAGTGATGGCTTGCAGCACCTCCGACGCGTTGAAGGTATAATTTTCCCCGTCAAAGGTAAGGTCCAGCCTCGTCAGATTCCCAATGTTACGCTGCAACCATCTGGAGAAGCTGATGGCAGCATCAGGCTCCCCTGTTTCCTCATTTACCCCAATGGACACTTTGACTTTCAAGCTGCTGTTGCTGGTGGTGGAGAGGTAATGCCAGGAGCGGCAGACCCTGGCTATGATGCCGTACAGGTGGCGCTGGTCAAGCTGCCTGAAGGCTTGCTGGAGGAAGGGGTCACGCATGGCAGCATCCAGCAGGTCAAACGGGCAACTGCTGTCTAGGTCTGACATGGAGCCTGGGGCAGTGCAGGTGCAAACACAAGTTATGAATGCTGGCAAAGGAGTCGTCAAGAAGCGTTAAGGCCGAGCCACTCAGAGTAAACCCTAGGTGAAAGTGTGTACACATTGCATACTAAGGGCTCTGCTGAGCCTCCACCACCAACGGCTGTCTGCATCAGTCTGCTAGCGGCAATCACCATTCAGTTGATCAGGGCGCATGTTCAGATCAGGCTCGTAGCGTTCTGCTGGTAATCCCGCAGCTGTTCTACCTCTTCTGTCAAGCCTGAGCGCACTGAACACTCAAGCAGGCCATCTCCAAGCAGAACAAGCCATGGCCTTACCTGCTGAAATTGACAAGATAAAGGCCGAGTCTGTTCCTGGGTAATACAGCAGCACACCTGCAGCACATGAATACATCTGGATTAACTAGGAATTAGCCATTAATGACTGCTTGCCTTCTGCTTCTTTCGATCTCAGCATGCCCATCTGGTTCGGTAACATCGCATGCTTCCGATTCCTTCGATCTGTGCTATGCATATATAGCTACTGCTGTGATTCGTTGCCTGTAAGGATCTCCGCTTCACGAAGCCATCTGCAGGTCTACATACCAGCACAAGTTGTCCCGATGATCAGCTCGACTAGGTGAAGTCCAACCCTCCTCCGAGGCTTGAGCTCACTTAAAGACTGGATAATCGGTTCTGGTCCCAGCGCTATGTGCAGATAAATTGAAAGTCCGATATCCCCAGGCAATGAAGCAGCGACAATAACATAAGAGGGCACGTGCGGCAGGTCGAAGTCTTCACGGGCACGCGGACTATGACGGCGTTTTCAATCAAGCACCGACGAGGTTGACATACGGTGGAAGCTGTAGAATGCGGGGGAACTCTTGGGATGCAGCTTTCAGACTCATGAGTGCCGCCACAACTGAGGCACTACAACTGTCATTTGGTCCTACTTTTGGCTGCCATCAATCATTCAATGTGTAAGCACTGTGTGCTGTACAATGGCCCCGATTGCCCCCGATTTGGCGCAGTGGGGTGCCGAGCGCGTACCGTCCTGAGGTTTATGATGCAAGATCTACCTAGAGTAGCGTGAAGTGTGGCCTATTAATAGCTAACGCGGCCTCCGGAAATGGCAGTACGCTGGGCAAAGACAAAGCAGCAACAGCTCCCAGGGCCAGATCTCGAGCCTCCAACGGTTCAACTGATCACACAAATGCAGCAACGAGCCTCATCAGCAACAACTCAGTGAAGCTACAGCGCTGACCACTGGTGATGAGAGCGTGAAAGGACAGGCTGATGCCAAAGATGTTCCTACCGCCAGTCCAGTACTACTACTCGTTCCCATGTACCAGAATTAGTCACAGGTCCGCTGGTTCGCAGGCCTTCATGGGTCGTGGGCGAAAGGGCGTTGTGGTGCTGCTGCTGCCTCTGTACGGACCAATTACAGCTATTTCCATGTGTCTGCCCTGTTTGAGCTTGCCGAGTTCCCAATGATCCTGATGTCCAGATACACAGGGCGGTGGTCACTGCACTCTAGCAGGGCTGACAGAGGGTCTGATTGCACGGGCCAAAACACAGCACCACCTAACACAGCAAGATCCCTGGGGCACCACACAGCAGCAGATTCCAAAAGACGACCGGGCCAGGAATTGAGACCGAGGTGCATGGATGAAAACATCAACTTACCCTATGTCACAAATCTCTGCATTTGTCATGTCCTGGTTATGCATATCAAGCAATACAGAGCATTGGGTGCGCCATTATGTGCATGTACATCCTCAGTACGTCCAAATGAGTGATGCACAAGCTGCAAATTTATTCAAACTAGTGACAAGGATGCAACATTCAGAGCTGCTCTCAGCTTCTATGCCCTGCTGCAGCATCTTGTACTGATTGATCTAGTCAGACTTATCCTGCTGATCTAGTCTTTACACACAGACAAAAAGTACCTTGCATCCCACCTGCTCTCGACCTGCAACCTCCAGGTTGCTCTCACATGTGGCATCCTGCGGTACTATGAATGTACCAAGTGCTTCATCATATGCAGCAATTGGTGCCAGGTCCAAAAGTTTGCTTTACCCTTGGGCGTTCCACGCAAAACAATTACTGTGATACTCTTGTCTCCTGCCACTCCTATTCTCTGACCTTCCCTTCTCTGCTCTTCCCTTCCCCCACCACCTGCAGCCCCCACTGTGGTACCTACACATCAGCCCCATGCTCCCTCTCCCCTCCCTCCCTCTTCTCCCCCCTTCTCCCTTTCCCCTTTTACCTCCCCCGTTCCCCTTCTCCCTCCCTCCCCTTCCCTCCCTACCTCTCCTCCCCTTTCGGTCCCCTCCCCTTCACCCCTCCCTCCCTCCTCCCTATCCCCTCCTCCCTCCCTCCCTCCCCTTTCCCTCCCTCCCTTTTCCGTCCCTCCCTCTCCTTTTCCTCCCTCCCTCCCCCCCCCCGCCCTTCCCCTTCCTCCCTCCCCTTTCCCTCTCCATACCTGCTGGGCAGGACAGAATCAACTCGTAAGTCAAAGTCTGATGTCTTGGTCTCTGGGGGTGTCACATCCGCAGGCTTCCTGTTCCCCCTCGCCTTGCCACCCTCACTGGTGGAGGTGAAAGATGCATTGATTGCAGAGCACTGTAGCAGCTGCTGTATGGCGTGATCTTCTGAGGCACCATCAGCAGGATCAGCATTATGATCTCCAGCAATTACAAAGGAGGCTCCTGCAAGGGGGGCCCCACAGCATACAGAACAGCAGCAGCAGGTGGGAATACACCACACTTTGGCTAAATCCTTTTCAATGACCCCCTCCCCCGGAAGTCTTCCAGTGTCCATAAGTGTAAAAAAAGGAAAGATTCAGGTTGAACAGGCAGAAACAATTGAGGCACACCCATGTACGCTCTGTTTGAAAAGCATGCTACCACTGATGTGCCTCACAAGCAGCTTGAAAGCGTAGTGTACTGGTGCCACAGGGCAGCATGCCCCCATAACTGAATAGAACATAATCACATTGACCTGTGGTTAAAAGACAAGCTAGCAGTAAAACATGCTGCTAACATCGGTACAGGGTGTTATCGGGCAGCAGCAAGGAAGCACCTTCAGTGCATGCATAGCCTTGAGCTCATGCTTGTCTTGCATGCTCCCTCACCTAATGCACTGGTGGCCGAAAAATGTACCAGTATGGCAGAAGCATGTGGTCTGTCTCATTAGCGGCACCAGAAACTTTGAAATGATCACACTGACTCATAAGCACGTGCATTGCCCTGATACACATATGGGTGGTTATCAGGGAAGCATGGTGTTGCTAGAAGCCCAGTATGGCAAGAGATGTGAGTGCAGCTGCAAGCTTCAGTGTGCCATGAGCAGACAGCAATCAAGGTAACACTCCCTACTCATGATTGCCCTGCATGAGTTCCAGCGCATTCAACCTCCCGGTTCCAACTCTATCCAACCCAGGACTGTGCATAGTGACTGCCCTCAACCCAGTCCCCATGCAATCAAAGCGTGTAGTGCCTGCATATCACTGCAAGCCCTGCTGCCTTGTCTTAATCATGCCGTGATTAAATGAATCAACCTCTTAGCTGGCATAAGCACCATGCTTTTGCCTTCCTCACAAACCCACCCCCATGCACCTCACCTGCCCAGACCACCACACTTTGCCTCCTACTCGACTCCTTCACGTCCTATTCTGCTTCAGCTTAACCCCCCCCCCTCCCTCCCTTCAAACCCCATGTTCCACTCCAAGAGCCCTTTCTCACCTTCAGGCAGACCCCCCCCCCTCCCTGCATCATCATACATGTACCCATCCCCCTTCAGTTCTTGCCCACCACTCCTTGGACCACCAGCAGCACCAGTAGAAGCAGCATCAGCACCACTGCTGCTCCTGCCGCCTCCAGCCCCACAGCCCACGTAATCCGCAAAGAACCTAATCTCATCATGGTTCCTGAGACGGTTCCTGTGCTCAGCCCCATCAAATACAGGTGGTGTGGGATGATGCACCAAGAAGTGTACAACCTTCCTCTTCCTATTCGGCCAGAACAGCTGCCCCTCTCCAGAACCTTCTGCTCGGGTTGTCTCCAGGCGCTGCTGCTCCTCCTGCTGTTGTGGCAGCCCTTTCTCCTGCTGCTGCTCTTTCTGCCCCTGTTCCTCCTTTTGCTGCGGGGGCTGCTGCTGTGCGACTCGCTTTTCCTTCTGCTGCTGTTCCCTGTGCTCCTCCCCGTTCTGTTGCTGCTGCTGCTGCTGCTGCTGCTTCTGCCCCATTCTTCTCTCGTCCTGCTGCTGCTCTTTCTGCCCCTGATGCTGCTGCTGCTGCTGCTGCTTGGTACGATCAACAGTACCCCCACTAATCTCACTGCTGCTACTAAACCTCCCAAGTGCATCCCATTCCCCTGCTAAACCCTCATGCACATCCTCTACAGCATGAATCTCCTCATCACAAGGCTCGTCTAAAGGTATAATGAGAGGCAAATCCCAATGAGACTTTGAGGACAGTCTGAAGACCTTGAGATCATCTTCTGAGTACCACGGGGTGCCAGTGGCAGGGTCTATGGGGAGACGAGCCCCAGGCATGTCTTTCCATAGGAAATGCTGGAAAGTTCTTGCAGCCCAGACTTTGATGGGGAAGCGACTCATCACCACCATGCCATATTGACCTGAGGGGAATGTGGTGGGCAAACACGGGTGCTGTAATGTAGCAGCATTGCTGGTGTAGCCATTGATGTAATTCTACTGGTTATGTGAGAAAATCCTGACGGTACTCTGACCAGCAGCTCCTGCGTGCCTCTTTGGAAAAATCGGCTCCAGCAGATGATTCATATGCTTCAATATAGGGAGAACTCCTCATGTTGCGACTTCATGTGTGAGGGCTACTGAGATAGCATCTTCACCTGGACATATAGTTACAGAAGCAGGGCCCGTATGCTCTACAAGTAAAGAAACATTTAACAAAACACAGCTTATGTTGATTAATTTTACATGCACACTTTTTTCTGCCTTAACCAACTGGCTTCCCTCATCACCTGCAGCCTCAGCGTGTGTTTGGGCAAGTCCACAATCACTTGGGTGGCTGCGTAATCGTGATCAGAAGCCCTATGTTCATGGTCTCAGTCTGTTTGGCCATTGGCATAAGTGGGTCATGGTTTTTAATTGCTCGCTCAATTGAACCATCTGGGCTTTTCACGGCTAGCATATCTCATAAGGTCAAATGAAAGCACAACGTGCCTGTACCCCTGCTCACTCCAAAGCCTTGGAGGCTTGAGAAATCATGGAGTGAACGCGAGGCTGGTGCTAGCGGTTACTGGCCACAGGCGCAACGTTAGCTGCAAAGCTGATCCTTATGGTTTGCGCAAACTCTTAGGCATTTGCAATATTGCATTACGCATGCACATGGGTCCGGCCACCTGCAGTCACCTGGGTGCAGACCATACCCAAAGCAGTCTCCTGGGCCTTCGCTCTTTCCATCGTGGTCAAGGTCTCTTCCTGAGGGAACCCCTGTATTGACTGTCCCAACGTACATGAATGGATAGCTGCAGCAGGAGAGACATGACAATGTCAGTTTTCAATTTACACTCCCACGGCCCTACCAGGCCCTAATGGATGGCAACGGTTAAACACGATATATCATTAGGTCCTGCTCATTGCCTGTCCCCATGCAGGCAGGAATGGCAGCCTCGGGCCAGGTCAGGACAGGAGGGGCTTGGCCCGAGGAGAAACCAAGACGAAGTACAAATCCACAGGACGCTGGCACTACTGCGCAGCAGTAGGACTTTAGCACTGATTCGCGAGCCAGGAGAGGCCCCGGGAGAGGTTCCCTTGGGTTGAGCTGGGCTGAGCGCATGCAAAATCAATACACGGAGGAGTTTTCACAGCGGCTACTGTTATGAAAGACACAGGAACAGCAGCGAGAGCCGCAGTGCATGCGATGCAGCACAGGTCTCCCCCAGGATACTGCTGCCTCCAGGCACTCCAGGGCTGAAAGTCATACATGATGCGTGCTGCAGGCATTGGCCCCAGCCTGGATAAGTACATCATGCAGTTGGTGTAATTGGTATCGGAGGAAGAACTGCTCTTGCAACTTCTCATAGCTGCTATACGGACATACGGCAGATAGTGCACCTGCCAAGCTTGATAGAGGGCTGCTGTTTTGGCAGCCAGCTATAGCAAAAAGTTAGTATATGTCGATATCTTCAATCCCCCTACTCCACAGTCACTTGGACTTTGTTGGATATATGCAAGCAGTGCATGAAGCATTCGAGCCTCCAGTGTCAACGGTCTGAGGAATGCTGTCAACCACCGTGATCCCAGTTCCCCTTCCTGCACCACATGGTGATGGGGTCTCTCCATCTGCAAATCAGATAGAGACCAGACCATACGGTTCCCGCATCTGCAAACCAAACGGAAAGCAAGTTACCTTAGCCCTTGCAGATCTGGCGCCTGGGGGACTTCCAAGTAGTTCCTCTGGAAGAGCCTGGCAGCGTCTTGATGAGGGTAGTAATCAAACTCATTCAGGAGGAGCACATCAGGTCTGATGATCTGGAGGATGTGGGACACATTGCGGGCCTGAAGGTTGTCTGAGGTGGTCAGGTCTTGAAGCAGCTCCTCAGCTTTGTTGCGGTTCAAGGAGGTGTTGAAGGTGGCAAAGCGGACCTGGCAGAAGGAAACATCGGCTTACTGTGGGGACTTCAAATGCGATCAGGCCAATGTGGTGTGAGAAGTTATGTGTGGATGTTGCTGACTCAGAGTACATGTAGCTCTGCAGTTTGTGCTCTACAGTTTGTGCCTGCTGATAACATGCTGTATGGCTAAGGCCGTACATGTACAAGGGCAATACACATAAGATGCATATGAGTAATTGCTCCTTCCACAGGGGCGGGAGAGGGGCGTAGGATCTTAATGCGGGCAATCCACACCTGCCTGTGCAATTCTGTGTTCTTCGGAACAGTATTGTTGCGTTAGGAAGCAGAAGGACTGCCAAGGAGCTCCGTTATACCCTAAATGCACTGTTGGGAAAGTTCCTGGCATCATACCTTCTTACAGCCACTCTTCAGCTTGCCCAGACTGTCCTTCTGGATGCCAAGATGGGTGCTCTGCCCGTTCACCCCAGGGGACAGAACAAGTAAGAGCAAGAAGATACCCTGCATGGTAATACGCCGGTTTCAAGCGAAGTACTGGAAGCTTTTCGTGGGCGCGTGTTGTCTGTCGTTCAACAGATGTGGCCCGTGGATGCTAGATCTGCTTGCTCCGACATCAACCCAACGACTGGATTATACGCGCATTGTGCATTGCTTTATGACTACGTCTGCGTGCCCAACCCACCATGTTCTCCATGGTGCACAAGACGGCAAGCGACAGGAATTGTCTTCACAAGGGAGCCACCATGTCTACCGATGAGGCCATATAACGGGTCCGCAGACTGGGAAGATGGAGCCGAAGGTGTTACCGCCAGGGTGTTGCGTATCATGAACAGGGTACAGGCGTAGCCTCGGTTCCCTCGCCTTGCCACTGAGTCAATGAACCGTTTCAGAGTGACAAGCGGGAAGTGCCATTAGTACTGCAGTGCCAACGACGCTCAGCAAGGCCAGTACCATGGCATCTCTGTATACCATGGCGAAAGCTTGCATCCATCCTATCCTACCAACTATGTCCAAGCACATGATGTCTCAGAATTGAATAGAAGCATGACATGACGGTTTTGCAATCATAGCCCCACCGCCACTCAGCCGTGTGCTCTGCAACACTTCACGGTCTTCCCCCTTTTTTGCTATGATCTCTAACAACACACTGTCATGCTTTACAACCGTGTTGCCAGGCCTCGCAAAACAGGGAACCCCACAAGCCGCTGCCTCCCCACGCCTCCTTCCAGGCCCCCCTTCATAACAAAGCAGCACTTCATTCATAAGGTCAGCAGCACTTTCAATTTAGCTTACATTCCAGTCTCGTCTCTTCATCCACGGTTCAAGTTCAAGTTACAAGTTACATGTTCTAAGAAGCACACTACAAGCTCCTTCCATGACATGTAATCATTAAACATTAGCACCACTGGAAGAGAAATGCTAGGAAAGCCAGCACTTGGCCCCAGCACTTCCCATACAAGCCAAAGATCATGATGAGCCACCACTCCATATTTGCTGGTGTGGGCATCTGCCTGTTCTGCCATGTGATGATGCTGAAAGGAATCACCACGGCCCACAAGATGTTGTTGGGCACAATGGCGAGGTAGCATAGGGTCCATAGCAGAGGGATGAGGAAGCGGTCAAAGACAAACTCCTCCCAGAACCAGCGCTCGTTCTCTGTCCTGTTTCGCCAGTACCAGATCCGCTCTCCCTCCGCCATTAGGAAATTATCGTACCTGCAAGAAGAACAGTTGCAGTTTAGGTCACAAGTCAATGAACAGGAGGCTTGCCATTTGCTTAAGCTGCCTTGGTTCACCACAGGCGTCCGACTTCCAATAAGAGATAAGAAGCTTTCTCGCCAGTCTGAAGCCCGGCGATTCGCCACAGTTTGAAGCAGTGCAAGAACCTCATAGATGAAGCAGTGATGGGGTGCACAGTTTATACATCAAACATGTAACAAGCATGCTACCGTCTGCCGCCAAGCTCCTCCTTCCCCAAGGTATCGCCACAAACCAGGAGTATACCTACCAAGCATGCTCCACTTTACACCTTCTGGTCCACCCAGATCACCACCCGCTCGGGACCTCTTCCATTCATCACGTCTTTCCACTAACTTCCCAAATGTTGCTCAAACTGCGACAGCCTTGAGTGAGACCATGCTACAGGTCGTTGCCGTGGCTTCCCAGCAGTATCAAGGATAGTTAACGATTGATGCTATTCTTTGCAAACTACTGGCACTAGCCCTCTGCCCTTTGCCTCGTTCCCAACCACCCACCTCTGGCCTGCAAACACTGCCCTCCACTGAGAGAACAGTGCTGCAGAGGCTGTGAAGGGGAAGAGCAACACTGCCTTGGCTGCTGCTCTTAGCTTGATGGGTGTAAGGGTAAACACTTTGGTGCGGGTGGTGTTGAGCTGCCCCACTGCCAGATCAATGTCATTGCGCAACACCTGGACATAACAGCAGGAGCAGCAGCAGCATCCATAAGAGACTGCAAAGCGCATTGAAGTTTTGGTAAGACACGTCGAGATAGCCAGTCCCAAAGGCTGTGCACCTGCAGCTGTCACTTACGTGAGGCAGAATGCATTCAAGGCATAAGGTTTCGTCTTGGTAACTGTGGACCGGGCAAGCCGCATCCCAAGCTATGCCAGCCACTCGGAGACAGTAACAACCATACCTGCTGGCGATAATGTTAAACTGTTGCAATGAAATTCTGCAGCAGTAGAGTAGTACAAGTCTAGCATCAGTATGTTAGGTCTCTACTGTAAGGACCTGCTCCCAAACTCCACCTGGCCTGGAAATTGCAGCTGCAACTGACGCCAGTTCGTCTTGCTTGCAGATAGCACAGCCCTTCCCCTGCCACCCAACCGAATTTTGCCATCAAAGCGGCTACCTGCTCATGATCCCACAACATGAATTGGCAGCCCTGCATTCAATCTGTTGTCCCACCTCGCTGTTTACCCTATTGGTTTTCTCGCGACAGCTTGAGGTGAGGGGCCCCATGGCAGTTCTTTTATGGCATATAATATGAGAACACCACCCCTAGAGGCAAGTAGCACTTACATCACGTGCGTCTTGTGGGCTGGGGTATGTGGGCTCCTTGTCTGCACCTGGGATGTATCGTGATAAGGCCTGCGCCTCCTTCAATGCTTCTGCTTTCAAGGCAGCATCTTCCTCAGCTAGCAGGACATCTAACTGCTGCATGGCAGCATCAAATTCGACATAGTACCGCTCCTCCTCCTGGTCCGTTGCTTTCCTGCATAGCGGTAGACAGATGGCACAGCTCCATTGCAACGTGCAGGGTTTATCTCTGGCCATCTTGTTGCTACAAATCAACGGCTAACTATGACAATTTAGAGGCATAATAGCACTGTCCTAGACGGCCATAATCAGCTGCTTGGGTGCAGGTGTATGTGTGGTCCGCATTGGTAAGGACAGGCAGAGCTCAGGCTACTATGATTACAGGCAATCGCTTTGTGCTGCTAATTCGCAGTACAGGCGCCCCTGATGCCGCTATGCTACAGGGCTATCCAACCAAGCCTGAGATGCAGCGTGTAATGTGCTGCAGGGTGTAATGGTGTGGTGCTGAATGTAAAGCTCAAAGGGAATATTGCAACTGTCCTTCACTTGCAAGTACACCAAATGCAAGCCGACTGGTTGCGTCCTGATTTCACCACACTCAAATGCTAGTGATGACAGTGCTCATGGATCTCCTTGCCTTTGTCTTTTGAATTCTGGCGTGCAGCTCTGGTCTCCCTGATGCTGACAGCAAATGGAGCTGCTACTGATACCCCTTTGCAAAACCCAATGGCTCTCTCCTTCTCCTCGTTTTCTTCCTTATTTGTTTGCTGCTCCCCCTGCCCTTCTCGTGTTAGTCTGCTGGCTCTATGTATTGCTCCTGCACTGCTGGTACTAACTTAATCTGCTCCTGGTCCTCCTACTGCCTCTGCCCATAAGTCATAGAGCTGATCCTCCTTCCGCTGCTGCTGTTGCTGCTCTTCTACTGCTCTGTCTTTTTGCTCCTGGCCGCGAGCTGCTCCTCATAGCACATGCTTACCTGCGTTCTACAGCCTGCTCCTCTAGCCGTCCCTGTAGGAACTGGATTTGTGCATCAAGCTTCTTGACGACTTCAGGGTCCTCTTTTCGCTTTTTGGAAAGCTCCAGATACTGCCGTCGTTTGCTAAAGAACTCTTTGAACTTTAGTGACCAGTAGGCACTAAAGTCTGCTTTGTTGGCGTCCTCCTTATCATCCTGTTTCACTCGAACTGGGAGAAGGCTGCGTCTGCATCTGCTACAGCTGAAAGCTCGTCGAAAGTATATACCACCTGCTATCATACAACGCACTGTCAGTCCTTGTCCAAGCTGACCAGGGGTCGCTCTCAGGAGGCATGGCCGGTACTAGCAGCGGGTTCTTGGCCATACCGGGAAGATCTGGACCTAGGGATCTTTGAAGTAAGGTGCCGCGTCCATGCATGGCACGGCCATGCACGGCGTGCATCCCTGCTAACCCTGACGAGTCTAGTTGCTCTCTGGATGCGCACGACAGAGATAGGGAGTCAAGCGAAGCACAAAGCCTACTTTGTCTCGATACAGAGCTTCAACGGCGGAGCCACTGAATGTTGTGACCACCTGGATTAGTTGCCGTCAAAGTAATACTGAGAGGTATTTCGATCGGTGAGATGTCAGCCGTCAGCTATCACTGGAAAGGAAATTCACTGGTTAAGAAATCTGACTGCATAAGCCTGCGGCAAGGATCCATCTTCCTGTCTCGAGGTGCCCGTTTTCTGCCCCAAAGGAACGATTCTAAGGCTAAAGAGGCATTCAACCGAGTGGACTCCGCTGTGGTTCTACATCGGACCCAGACCAGATCTCAGTCACGGTTTGCGCACGGGTCAACGGTACCTTTAGCAGTCTAGCAGCTTTCCGGCAGCTTGACAGTCCCTTCATAAGAGATCAAACTGAGAGTATTAATCGCATTGCCTCTTTCTAGTGCCCGACTGTGCGGTGGCATTTCCATCTCCTGCTCAGGGGCATGCATGCAGGGCATCGGCTACCCTTCGAAGACCAGGGGCCCCTCTGTGCCATGCCTAGCTGCTTTTTGAGACGGATGTGGACCCCAGTATCGCTCTGCCTGACGATCAACCTGTATGCAGCGGCCCAAACTGGCTTGTTTCTGGTGACACCACACTCTTGGTGCTCCTTCGTCACTTGGCCTATTGTATACTATGGTTCACTTGGCTGCATGCTCTACTCCGGACGCCGCTACCGACAAAACGCCCTTGCCGATGCGCTGTATGCATGCGGCAACCCATGCAACGCCCTAGCAGCATAAGACAGCTTAGTCAGATCCTCAACCAAGTGCTGTCACGTGTTGGGGAGGGAGTCTGGCGCCACGCACCGTGCTCAGCATTGCGCGACTGAACAGCAAACTGCGGCTTAATTACAGCACTGCAACGTACTGAACTTCTCCTGGAGAGCTGCTGGTAAGAGTGACGTTTATGGACTCGCCATGCCTGTCAACATGCAGTGCCAGCAGAGCACCCCGTATCCATCCTGAGCATGCGTTCGAGCGGCGCCAAATCCGACCTCCTTAGGTGCATGCGATCTTACCGCCATACCGCTGTCGTGCCAAGTGACCAATTGAATGCGTGCAGGACCAAACGCGAACCACGGAAACAGACCTTTATCATAAACCCTCCGCAGTCCACCTGGCTGCAGATAGGTACACCATTGGGCGGCTTCATAGCACCCTCCAGCAGCTCGCTACAGCCAAGCGTCGAGTTTAAGCCAGCGGGTAGTCGGAGCCATGGACACTCCACTGAGGAGAGAGCTGTTAGAGGCCTACAGGCCCGTGGCCAAGGTGCTGCTGGTAAGTTCTTTTCCTTTTAACACCAAACATCCTTAGCGGTTTTTTTTGTTGGGAACTGGTGAGATTACCTCAAGCGCAGCTTGTCGTCAGACTGAGTGTGCCTTTGCCTTAGTGTATCACTACTACTTCCTGAGGTTCAAAGCCTTGCATTGGTACGTGGTTCTGTCAATGCATATTGAAAATGCAGGTGTTTGTGTATAGATGCATATGCTGCATGTGTGGGGTTGGCGGGGAAACAGGCCCAGAGACCCTGCCACCCAGCAGAAGAAGCGCCATGGTGCCTAAGTTGTCTTCGGAAGGTCCCACAGACGGTTGGACTGGAATCTCAATATGTTGATCCCTGGGGTCAATGGATGCAAACCCTAGCAGCATTCCGCATACTGTACAATACCCCTTGTACAGGCAGGTCAGCAGCAGGTGGATGGAAAGTAAGCAGGGCAGCAGCTACTGTGTCAACTCATCGTGGAAACTGTGCATGAATGGCTTGATCTCATCCTGTCCCGGTCAGCTCTGGATCCCCTTCTTGTGGGCAAACATATGGTCTTCTGTATGTGGGTGTTGTGTTCTCCAAGCGCACTAACCAGTTGTAATGTGGCAGAGAATGAAGTCCCTGGCTCCCTGGCATGCCATGCACGACACCAAAGCTGCACTTGGCAGCAGAGTCAGAGGTTCTCTCTTGCAGTAACATGATGTAGCACAGGTAGCATATGTGGTTCAGCAAATAAGCAACAAAATTGGACATGGTAGCAATTTACAAAGTACCTGAATCTCAGATGAAGAGCTGATGTACGTATGCTTCTTCAACTGCAAGAAGGTTTGTCCCACTTGAACATCATGTGGCTCAGGTATCTGTGGAAGTAGAAGCTGCACTCTGTGACGTCAGACTTCTGTCCTCTCTGGCTGAAGGCACGGGAGAAAGCCCTTTCTGCTACTTGGAAGTATAAGACACATGATGTGATGGCGCAGAGAGGGATTTGCTTCATGTGCATGAAAGGCACACAGTACTTTGGTTCTCAGGGTGACTTCGTGGCCTGTACATTCAAAGCAATATTGGTACTCATCTAGTTATAGTATTGCTTCTCGTCAGTCAGTTTTCCAGCCATGCCTCCTCAGGAGGCAGCACTGCATGAGAGTGCCACAAAGGCATGCAGGCATGTCTTGTTTTTCGCGCAGGGATGACAAGCAGCAGGAATATCTCCACCTTGTTTGACCTCTTGCTGATTGTGCCCCATTTGTGAGGACACAAGCCCAGCCCCAGGCGTTTGGTTAACTTCTAGGCGCTTGGCAATAGTTGTGCAGTGTTGTAGATGGTACCGGCGGTGATCTTGCAAGGACCGGGGATGGGGAAGGTACATGCGTGGTGTCATTGTGCAAAACCCACATGTTGAAAAGTTGCAGCGCACAAGTCGTGATCAGTTGCCTGCTTCTGCGTCGTAGGGCATGCCACCTGCTTCTATTTACCCTCCTCAGGCTTTGGCATCTTCTGACATGCTGGAAGAGTTATTCAAGAACCTTGATCTCGATGGGGATGGCCAGGTAACCCTGCAAGAAGTGCAAGAGGTCCTTCGAATGATTCGGGCTAATGGGGAGTGCATGGGCATTGACGAAACCAAGGACCCTTTCAAGTTCCTCATTGAGGTGCGATCCCGTGTGAGATGCCGCATGCATGTCGTCATTAGCCATGTGTGAGGACCTCATTTATGCACTCAATTGACTTTGTGGGAAGCTTGAGGCGCCACGACCTTCCCTGGCACTACCCAACAACACTATTTGCATAGGCATAGTGAACCATTAGGGCACTGGACCTCGGAATTGCTCAAATAGATGAGTAGACGAGGCATATATAAGCTGCTCTCCACAGGAGCTCCAGATTACAACCTGCCGCCCATTCCCTGGCATGTCTCCCAGCAAATACAGTCCTCAAGGTGGGACCAAAGAACCCTCTCAAATTGATAACTCTCAACTGCTGTTACTTGGTGGTGTGTAGAGTAGTGTGCTGAGTCATGCCTTTGACTGACATATATATAACACAGATACTGTCCGCTGAAAGGATTGATGCTCACACACTGCACTGGCTCTGCTTGCTGACTGCAGATGGCCGACAATGATGGCAGTGGTGGACTTTCTCGCAGCGAGTTCAAGCTCTGCCCGCTGAGCATGATGGGCTGGAGGTGCAATGGCTGTAATGTCATCTTTGATACCTTTCTGGATGAGGGGTACAGATGTGAGAACTGCTACTGCAGGCCTGACCGTGCACTTGATGATGCTTGCACCGATCTGTGCAGCACCTGTATGAGTCAGGGCAAAGGATGTGAAAAACATGGGACACTGGGTATGAAGCCCAGCAGCAGCATCAGCGATGACACCCATGTCAACTTGTATCCAACCCACCCCATCCAGTTTGCCCTGCACACTGCATCAGGTGGCAAGCCCCTCACCTGCATGTGCTGTGGGGAAACCCATGACATAGTGCTGAGCTACCTGGACCCAGATAATATGGATTTCCACATGCGTCCAGTGCGGGGTAAGTGAGGAAAGTACAGGACAGGCGTTCTCAGTGGTACTTTGGCATGCCATACCTGCTGTGCTTGGCGTATGTTGGCTCTATCATCTGACCAAATTCATGACAGCAGCTGGTTTGTGCAGCTGTGTGTAGAACGTGCATGCTGTCATGATGCTAACCAGTCTGGCTATGCTGGTGCTGCTTTGCCATGATTGCATCATGGCATCTAAGAGTAGGCACAGTATTAGTCTGATTTGCTAGTTGGCATACCAGCTGTCTTCCATCAAGGACTTGGACTCCAGACATGGTACAGGTTAGCAAGACTTGTTGGCAATACTCTACTAGAGACTTTCAGGCATGCCATTGCCCGCTCATTAGACCATGTGAACATGCCGTTTACATTGTGATCTACTCCTATAGCTGTACCACCCCCATGAACATGCACATTATGTCTCTTTGCATGCAGAATGCATTTGTATTACCGTATGAGCAGCAGGATTGTAACGTCTCCAATATCAATGCTATCCCCGTTCTGAGGGCACATCCCTTGCACCCAAGCCCCCAGTAGGGAGTCAGAACACAGAATCTCCACATTCAGGATTGCAGTCCATGAATGCAGCCCCTGCAAAAGGTGTTACCCTTTCTTCACCTCAATACTGGACCTTTCCCTCTCCTGCATGCTTTATAGGCTACACAAAGGAGATGACTCAGCAGGGCTCTGGCTTCCTATGCGAGTGGTGTGCTGTGCGCAATTGCAGCAAGTGCACGACCTACAACCTAAAGTGGAAGCGCAGTGAAGCCAAGCCTGGCATGGCTGCCTCACCGTACCGCTGCTGGCTTGGTGCATGCCTTGGACATTCAGCTGCAGGGTTTAAGGGCTGGGACGCCATGGAGCAGGCTGCTCGTGATCGCAAAGCTGCTCACTGCCGCACATGGGCGGCAAAGCTCAAGAGCGGGCTGAAGATGCAGCTGCCAGCGTCCCAGCAGAGTGCCCCGGCATCCACTGTGGCTACTGTGCTGAAAGGACCTGCTGTTCTGAGGTATGTCTTCTCCCTTCAATCCGCCGTTGAACAGGATGAACACACATGCATTGGCAGCATTGGTTAGGCAGCTAGTGGGCATAGGGGAATGAAGCTTGCATACATGACTCAACAGTGTGAGTTTAGGGAATTTCTGATTAGAGAAGCTCAGGAGCAGGCTTGGATGTAGCTGGTATCTGCCATGTAACATGCTGTACTAAGTTTCCAGGGTGAGTTATTGGATGTCTGGCACTTCCCAGCTAAATAGCCAACTGCAAAAGCTCGCATTGTAGTAGCTGTATCCATCAGGGAGAAAGGGGATTGAACCTGCAAGCCATCCAGCATAGCACTTGAACACAATTGTCACCTTGGTCCGAATCCTATCCTGCTTGTTGATTATGCGGGGTTGGTTCTGCTGAGTTGGCTATAAGCCTTAGTAAATTGTCAGGTCCCTATATGACAGCTGTCTACTTAATCAGTATGTTGAATGCACATGTAACTGTGGCGGCTTAACAGGAGGCTGCCAATGCTGTCACGGTCCTATGTTCATAAGCAGCCATCCATACAGGGAGTACTGAGCCAGCCCTCATCAAAGGCTGGTGTCTGTGAAGGGGGCAGATTGCTTTGGCAATGCAGCAGATGGTAATGGGTGAAACCTTGCTCGCAGCTGCTAATGAAGTCGCATGCAAATGCCTGCTTTTACTTTGCAGGGTCCAGGATCAGTCCTCTGGTTCATCCTCCAGCCCTCTGCTGCAGCTGGGGGTTGCAGGTAAGAGGAAAACAGCTCCAAAACCAGCCTGCATCAAGGCACTGCATGCTGCCATTGGAAGTTTCTATTTAGCTGGGTACCATGTGCATGTATATCATTATAAATTTGGGATACCTGGTCTAGATTTACAATTTAGTGGTCAATACCGTGCAATTCCAAGTCTTGCTCCCTTCACGGAGGTTTGGACTTTCTGATATGACACAGACAAAAGCAGCATGGACACCCTCCTGGCAGGCATGTGGCTCCAGCAGCTATGACATACCTCCACTACCATATCATTGCGTGCCAGTGGCATCAGACAGAGGCCTCTCAGGCAGCTAACATTATCCGCATTTGTGCACCTGTGCTGGCTCATTGCCCTGTCCAAATATGTAGGATGGGCATCATTCAGCGGTCGCTTTTTGTGTGCATCACCTACGTGCAGCTCTGCTGCATAAACAAGAGAAGAATCCCCTATCTTAAGCTCCGTTCACCAAGTTGCCAATATTTGGATGGGACGTACTAATTCCCTGCCTCTTGCCTGATTCCTCTGCACACAGCTGAAGCCATTGACCTGGTGATGAAGGTGGGCAAGGTGGTGCCCCTGTTTGATGAGTCGATTGGCAGCTTGCTGGGATTTGCAAAGAACATCATAAACATGGTGAGCTTGAGTGTCCACAAATCACTGTCACGGCGGGAGGTCATCACCAGACTCTTTCCCACTACCTTCTGCAATCTTTAGCAAGAGGTGGATGCCCGCTTAGTATCAGCGCCTCAAGGACTTCTGTGTGTTTGTAATCGAGGGAACCATACGTGGCGTTCCTTTGGTTATAGTCTGGATAGGGTGCTCTAGCCTGGATTCAAAGGTATGATGTGCCACACCTTAAATGTTTGTTGTTGTTGTTGTTGTTGTGCGCCCTAACTAATGCCCTTGGCCGAAACGCATAACAGCAGTTTCACAGGGCAGCAAATGCATCTTAGTGCGGGCACAATGTAAAATGAACACATTTGTGCAAGCACAACTTTACATTACATTGAATGAAACACACCGCCTTTCGGAGCTGGGCCTAACATGATCATTGCAAGAGCCTCAACATAGACAGGAGTCGCATGGCAACGAGCAAAGGTTACACCTCAGAGGCTAAGATGGCTTCTGTGCTTTCCATCCAGGTGGACCAGGTGAAAGTCAACAAGGCCAAAGCCAGCTCCATGTCAGGGCGTGCTACCATGGTGCAGGGGATGATAGTGGTAAGCATGTCTGAGCCTCTCTAGGTACTAAGCTATGGGACTATTGAACGCTTGTTGGTGGGGTTTCCAGTGATAACCTCCAAACCTGACCCTCAACCATACACTGCTTCCTGGGGCTTTTCATACCTAGCAGTGCTAAGGTACAATAGTGGACTGCAGTGAAACTACCGGTGTACCGGCTTAAGGGTTAAGCACTGGGCTATTGAGGATGGGTGGCTGCACTGCAGCATTATTCCTGGTCAGTCCATTGTGGAGAAGTTTTGCAGCAGTGCAAAACTTCATGGCAGTACATCTCTGTGGAATACGTAACACTACAGATCTTAGTGATCCAGCATCTAAGCCAAAACACCTAGCCACGCAGTACAGCAGCAGTGCCATGTGGTGACAGTCTGGGGCGTAAGTCCGTGCCATCACTAAATGCTCCGCCATTGCAACTGCGATGGTCCTGCTCTGTCCCTCTCTTAGAGTTAAGCTATCTGATGTGTAACACCTCCGATCATGCCTGCTGTGCATAATCCCTTTGCTTCTCTGCGTCCATGCCAGCTTGCGAAGTCACCGTCTCTAAGCGCTGTCTTGCCTCGCCCAGCCCTTGACTTGCCTTGCACGGACGTAGGACAGCAACAAGACCGAGCTGGGTACCTCTTATGTAGCGTTAATACCCCCTAAGATTGAGCAACAGCAGGGTGCGCCATTGTTGTTCTCCTTGTTTACGGTGAGCAACCTCAGAGTTTCCAGCCAAAACAGAGCCTGTACTGTACGCTGCTTGTGGAAGCCAACCACATTCACCGAGTGCAAGAGATCAGCCAATCGCGGCACACAGCGCTGTTGTCCAACTGTTTCCACACTGCGTGCATGCAGAGAGGTGGCTGCATTCGATGTATACACGCGCCTGCAAGACTCCAAACACAGGGTACTCGTTCCAGCACCTTTACCTTAACTGCAGCAGCTGAGATCAGGCAGCGACCTGTCTTATAGAAGCGACTAGGACCGTCTGGCTTCACCACTGGCGTCGCACTAGCAAAGTGGCGCACACACGGGACCACAAGGGTTTTAATTTAAATTAACAGTGCTGGCCTGCCAGCGCGCCAACCAAGGTGGGGTTGAAAACAGGCACGGACTTAAGCCTCAGAGTGTGAACATCGCTCCTTGAGGGATCCGTGTTACGTCAGGCCTTGGTGGAAGGGTGTACATTTGGATAGGTGAAGAAGTGGAGCAGTAGCTGTTGCCAAGTAAGCAGACCAACATAGATGTTGCATGGACCAGCAGTACACCACACAATAGGCGGATTGGCAGTGCTTTCTGAATTAGCAATGTAAGATGTCTATGAAGTTCCGCTTACGGTCTGCGTGGCTCAGTCGCGCGTCAGTACCACTCTCTATTCTCTCACTTACTCACCACCCCACACCCCTAACAAACTGGTTGGCGTCATGCTTGGGTGCTGCATGGCCCGGAGGGCTGTGCAGTGGTCTCTCTTAACAATAGGCCGATTATTAGGCAACAACCAGGGAGCAGCAAGTCTTGACGACTGCATCAGTGTAAATGAGCCAAGATGGCAAGCTAACTTGTGCTATTGGTTTCATTGCTTTGTTTATCAGCTGCTGGTGAACGTAGACAGCGCTAAGGTGCTGGTAACCCTACAGCAGGCGCAGCTGCAGGTGCTGAGTGAGGCTGTGTCAAGGCTGGCTAAGGCAATGGGGGATGCTCAGGTGCTGGTGCAGAGGTGGATTGGCCCCAATGAGGTCAGCTGGGCTACACGCTTTGTGAGGAATAAGCTGGACCTGGATGACATCAAGGATGTAAGTTCCTCTGCATGCTCATGGC
Organism: Pseudopediastrum boryanum; assembly: GCA_963556185.1. Taxonomy (NCBI): domain Eukaryota; kingdom Viridiplantae; phylum Chlorophyta; class Chlorophyceae; order Sphaeropleales; family Hydrodictyaceae; genus Pseudopediastrum; species Pseudopediastrum boryanum. Next base: position 4,459,346 of record OY744496.1, read on the forward strand.
ACTGTTGCTGATCATTATCACTGATTTCTTGCCGTATGAGCGATAAGAGATTGCTGCTATCTATCTAACTATCTTGACAAAACGTAACATAGTGGTTGGGACTTGCTGAGGCAGCTAATGTGCTAGTTCTATAGCCACGGTGACCTTGTTGATTAGATACTCTTTTCAAGAGGCGGTTGGGTCATGCTGTGGCTAAAGCATGCTTTTGTCTCACATTGTCACTATGTTAGTGTTTTGGCCTTCTGGCAGAGCTTGCACCTCGCAGAGAATTTTCCCCCTGCAGTCACCGCTTTGGCTTCTTGACACGGCAGGGTTTCTTGAAATGTTTGGGTTATGCATAGAAACCCTGCTGTCATAAGCTAAAACAAATGATCTGATAAGCTAGCATGGCTTCTTATGATCTGATCATCATATTGTACAATTTGCTTCCTCTGCTTCCATGTGCCTGAGCTAGCCCCTGCACTTCTGTGAATATCACCAGGCCGACAATGCCATCAACAGGGGAGTCATGGACTTGAACCAGGTTGTGGCGACAATCGGCATGTTACGCACACTCCAGCAGCAGCAGCAGCAGCAGCAGTCTCAGTATGTGCCAATGGAGGAGGCTGATGTGCAGGACTGGCAGAACCTGAGGCAGGAGTTGGTGGCAGCAGTGGGGGGCCTGGAACAGCTGAATAAGCAGCTTGCGGAGAACACAGCACTGGTGAGGGAGTGGCAGGAGGTGCAGGATACTATTGCAGGGCAGCTGCAGCACATCAGCAAGAAGTTGGACCAGGTGGGAGATGACGTCGGCAAGGTCCTGCAGTTTGTGGAGCAGATTAAGACGTACATCCGCACTGGCCGCAAGTCATACAAGCCCAAGTTGCTGCTGTCTGCCAGCGATGTGAAGATTCATGGGGGTGCCAGGCTTGATGAGGGTACGTTTGCAGAGGTGTACAGCGGGGCTTGGGATGGTACAGACGTTGCTGTGAAGCAGTTCAAGATGCTGGGCATCCGCCAGGAGCAGGCAGATGAGGTAAGGATTGGGAAGCGCTGCAGCGGGGGCTAAATGGAGGATGAAAGCAAGCAGGGAAACAGCGGGGAACGGGAGCGGTACAGGCCTGAGGTTTCAAGCACAGCAGTATATTGCTGATTTGGGTTTGCATGAAGTGCACTCTGTTCGGTGCATGCTGAGACAGCTGGCATCTGCCCATGCGCAGTATGTAACCTAAATGCCTGTGCACCTGGCTTTTTATTGTTATTACATTTCAAGATATGCCATAGCAATAAGCGCCATAGGCCCCGCACCTCAAGCTGTCACAAAGAACAATGGCACCTCAAGCTGTCACAAAGAACAATGGCAATGAGCACCTGGCTTTACTGCGAGCAATTTGGTCTGGATCTAGGTCATATGTGGGGCCAAGGAGAATGTTTGTCATTGTGTAACCATGCTCCCAGATCGGTTTCATGGATGGAGCTGTCAGCAAGCAAAGCAGTCCTAGTTGTGCTCTCCTTGTTTGGTGGGGAGATGCTAATCCATGTCAACCCTCAGTGGTGTTGTGACCTGCAGCATCGCCACTTTCCTAACTGAATGCGCATTCTGCTGCTGCCGCTTGTACCGCTCAGGTGTACAGAGAGGCAGCAATCTTATACCAGCTGCGCCACCCCTGCATTGTGCCTTGCTATGGTGTTCTGATTGACAATGCACCAGACGGTGGAGGGCGCAAGCTGACCGGCAGCTTGATCATGGAGCTGTGCGAGCGCAGCTTAGACGACCTGCTCATTGACGAAGCGCCGCTGCCATTACCAAGGGCCTTGTCCATTGCAACACGCATCGCGGCCGGCCTGAAGTACCTCCACACCAATGTCCAGTGCCATGTGGTGCATGGGGACCTCAAGCCCAAGAATGTGCTGCTGAAGGGCCCCGACGTGAAGATCTGTGACTTTGGGCTGTCAAATACAATAGCGGTGGGCACCATGTCGAGCGGAGGGACCATTATGAGGCAGCCGCCGGTTGGGAGCTCAAGGGGTGGGACTCTACTGTGGATGGCTCCTGAGATCTGCGAGGCAAACTTCAAGGGCCACAATTGCGCTATTGAGCCGCCCCGGGACATCTATGCCTTCGGTATGATTCTCTATGAGCTGCTAACTGGAGACAGGCCATTCAGCGTGATGGACAATTCCCAGCACCAAGGTCTGTCCAATGAGATGGCAATGATGCAGGCAATCATCAGTGGTGCCAGGCCCAGCATGAAAGCATGGAAACAGGAGCAGGTAGAGGTGCATGATAAGGAGTTGGTGGAGAGGTTAGGGTCTTTGATGCAGAGCTGCTGGGCTGCAGATCCAGCAGATCGACCTAGTGCAGCCCAAGTGCTGGAGCAGCTCACTGCAGCAGCAAGCAGCTTGCCCAAGGCTTGATTTTTTTATGGCATAGGGATGCATTTGCAACATTGGGGTGCCCACTGCAATGTTGTAGTCAGCATCAGCAAGCAGTTGTGTTGCAGTCTTTGCCATGGGCGCATGCTCAGAGTCATCAATTGTTATCTGGAGGGTGGTTCTTGCTGAGAACAGGGGTGTGCACGTTTAATTGTGCCTGGGGTTAGGTACTTGCTAGACAGCGGAGGTCGGAGGGCAATTTAAGGCAATGCTGGGATGTTTGAAGTCTGGCATCAGTGCGAGGTTGTGTCTCTGCGAGGGCAGGTTGTAGCTGTAGGTTGGCAGGAAGTTAGCGGCAATAAAAACAAGAACATTTTAAGAAGTAAGAACATACATAAATAAGTGCATCCTGCTTGGGCCTTTCCCTCCTGTTTGGTCATGTCTTTTAGGGCATACCACCTAGCTGCTTTGGAAATTGCAGTAAGAGGGGAAGGGGCTGAAAGGGTCGTTTTTTTGCGGGAGCCTATTCTGGGATTCATGGTCATGTGGTGTCTGATATTGTAAAAGCTGGAACACCTGCTTTGTGTTTGTAAGGAGGGGAATGAGAGACGGTTGTATTCTATGGGAATGAAAGCGGCTTTGCTGTGGCGACTGGATGTAGGGTGGGGAAGCTAGGTGGAGCGCAAAAGTTGGCGGAGAGGGAGGGGGGCAGCCACAGTCACCTCATGGATATTTCACAGGTTTGGGGCGGGGAATAAGAGTGGCTGAGGGCTTGCCTTGCCTCTGGTGGTTGCCGCCTAAATTCTGGATCGGCAAAACTGCCCAGGAAGGTCAATTCTGCTGGGTTTGTCTGCTGTATTCTAAGCGGGCTTAGGTGCTAGCAGCCTCTTGCTGCTGTGTTCATGGGTGAGACGGTAGATAGGGCTGAAGTAACTTTGAGCTTTCGATGCCAGAGGGCGTCTCTACTTTAGTTTCTGGTTGTTTTTTTGTCTCTCTCAGTACCTTGGCCTAATGGTCTGGGACCTAGATGGTCAGGGCTGCACGGACTTCACAACACTTACAGTGCGGTGTATGGCGGCATTGGCGGGTATGGCGTGTTTGCGCTGCAGTTTCACAGCTCTTGCTTATGAGGCTCATTGCCCTTTCTTGTGTGAACATCGGTTTGGTCGTTTCAAACTAGCAGCCGGCCTTTGCGGTTGCCACACCTTAAATGTTTGTTATGTTATCAGTATGTTACAATTGCTCAAGAGTGGGCATCTGTTCTTGCCAGCAGTTGTGGTCTCTAGGTGGGCAGGCTGTCCTCTCTGAGGTATAATGAATTTCACGTGTGAGCAGTGTCTGCCACCGACCATGTAGCTTTTCTCGGCCTTGACCTGGTCTGTGGCCGTGTGTGTTCGTGTACTTCTTAGTCCTTCTACTGCTCTGGTGGCACTGACATCACCTGATGTCCTGGTTCCCGAAGGTCAATATCTGGATATGATGGGTAATTATCACTCAGATTGTTCTGGTGAGTTGTCTGACGAGTAATTGGTTGACGTTTCCTAGCTGGATATGTCTGGGTGTCAATCCTGGTTGGTGGTCTGGAAGCGATTGTCACTTGGATCCACCCCGCGTGATGGTGGAGAGTAAGGCGTATATGTTTTTGGACAAGGCATGGGGAAATTGTCAGGCAATGGATCCTGCAACGGCACCCTCTAACCAAGTCTTTATATCCACATATAAGAACTGGGTGGGGGTGCATGAGGGGGGAGCAAAGCACCTTTCTCATTTCATGCCAACACATCTTAGGAGGCAGCTTGTTGGGCTGCGATGTGGATGTCACCCTCTGAATGTGCACAGGATGAGGTTTCATGGTGACCCCAGGAGGGAAAGGACATGTCAAGTATGTGGCCAGGAGGGGGCGGTGGAGGATCTCATGCACTTTATGTTGCACTGTGAGCATTATGCTCCTATAAGGGCAAAGCATACAAATATCTTTTCAGATTCACATGCAGCTGGAAATGACAACAATGAGGTGCTACGAATGGTCTTGGATCATGCGCATCAGCTTGATCTGGCTTGCTGTATACAGGAGATGTTTTCTCACAGGGAAACTATCCTGGAGATCAAGGAAGTTGTACGGGAGAGCGAGCATGGGGCAGGACATAAAGTGGTAGATGTCCGTGATGTTGAGCAAGAGAGTACTACTCCACACCATATTGTGATTGGAGGTAGTAGGTCGCAGTACTATAACCTACGAGATGTTACATTCAAGCTACCTGATGGATTTTTCGAGGTTTATGACTAGAATTTAGTGTCTGTTTTGGGATGTTGTGTGGGGGGATGTCTAAATGGATGGTGGATGAACTGGGGAATCAGCTCTTTTTGGTTGTTTGGATGGGATGGGAGGAAATGCACGGGGATGGGTGTTATCAGGGTTTTTTGTTGGTTCAGGGTTTAGGATTTTTAGGGTTTGGGGTTTTGGGTTTTGGGCCAGAAACAACCCTGGAACAGGGCGGTGTTTGCTGGTAGGGTTTGGCAGGAGGAGGAAGGGCAGGTCCTATAAGTAGGCTGCCTGGTATATGGTCTTGTTACCTGGCAGCGTGGGAGTCCACCTGGTATCCGGGTCGGACTGAACAGCATGCTGACTACTTGGTAATCACTTCACTTCACATAATGCTAAAAGCCTTCTTTGAGCGTAGCCCCATCAAAGGGGCATGGGCGCGTTAGATCCCAAACATAAGACAGACCGAACAACCTGGGCGCTTGCAGAGGGCTCGCTGGCAGCAATGTGTATGATTTCGCAGTATGTCTGTGGATCCACCCTTCATGCTGTGGTGCTGCGCGCCCTTTGCGTGTAACCCCTGGCCTTCGAAAGGCGCAGCTGTAAATTCAAATGGAATTCGAAACAACTTCTTGCAGCTGCCACACCTTCAAATGCCATAACTATTAGTGTGTTCTTGAGTGGGAGGGCAACAGCCAGGCTGGTGTGGCTAGGCTCTATAATCGAGTGGGTTGTGATCGACAGCGTCCGCGAGGAAGGCGGCTAGTATCAACAGCACATCTGTAATAATGCGTTGTGCGAACGGTATACCTAGGTGATAAATGCGTCTCCTGGTATCACTCACTCACTCAAAAATAAAAAATTCTTCGGCCAAAATTCTTCGCCGGCTCGTACCCCCAGCCGGACATGTTGAGGCTCCGTGCACACCGCTCCTCACACCCTGTTCATGCGTCAGGTTTAAGAAGGAAACACATTAGTCCACCTCTAAATAGACAAGTGGTTGCGCAGCATCGTCTACTGCTCCAGTCATCATGAACCGTAACGCATCCAAAAACAGCCTTGCATTTTCCTCACTTCAAATAGTAAACTGCAGCACATAAACCCCCAAGAAGAAGGATAGCTAGCAGATTTGCCCACCATGTAGTCTCATTGCTCCTCATCATGTACAGATGATGGTCTTGGGGCCCTAAGAAGCCCCGTACTACCATTGCCTGTGCAATCTTCTCACTCCTCTCAAACAGGTTGCCAAAAAGCCGTACTATCAGCCGCCCAAGAATTTCCATGCTTCCCCTCCCTCCTTGAGCCTGCCAATTGACCCCCCTGGCAGCTAGACCTAGACATAGGTTCCGCACCTGCATGACCATAACAAGAACAGGGCCATTGTGGTGTTAGAATCGCTACTCCTGCCAAAATTGCTAAATGCAGAAAGTTTTGCAAGCAGATATTTGCAGGAGCCAAGCAACCTCAGGGGTCCTAGACACATACAAGCAACGAACGGGCTGCTGCTACAATTCAATAAACATACGTACTTCCTGATATGTCCTGCAAACGCCAGTGGCTCATAATGCACCTTCCAGGAATTTAAGTCCATGTGTAGAGGGCTCTTGAGCCACACATTACACCCATTGCACATGGATGCTGAGAGCTGTAATGATTCAACAGTATACAATGCCATCATAAGCTCACGGCTGAAGTCATCCAGCTACCCAAAGCATATCAGAGATTAGCTGAAGGACATCCTCACCTCCTCAAAGACGAGAGACATAAAACGCAGTGATAGCAGCAGCGTGAAGGCCACCCGCTGTGTAGGTACCCGCAGCAGTCGCAATGGCGCCAGCCACCGCCCTAGCCCCATCGCCATTTCCTCCCCAGGTGTTGTCACTAAACACAAGCTTGCACTTTGCAGCGCACAGAATGTAAGCGAAGCAGCTGTGATAGCCATGTTAATCGACCTCCTGGTGATTGTGATAAAGCCAAGGTTAAGATACACATAGGTGTAGGAATGCTCTGGAGTGAGGGGTGGGAGGGCGGTGAAGCCTTCGAGAGCTGGAGGGGGGTGGCGGGGCTGTAGGAGGGGTGGGACGCCATCGGCACCAATGGCTGTGAAGATGAAGATAAGGGTGCAAATAAAGCCAAGGCGCTTGAGTTGGCTCTGCCAGAGGCGGGGTGGGAGGGTTGTGATGCTGATGACTGCTATGGTGCCTGCTATAGCTGCTCTGAGCCAGGGGGTAGCTCTGGCAATGATGAGGTAGAGGGCTAGGAGCCAGAGCTGCTTGACTTGAGCATCAACACGGTGGAGGAAGGTCACTGGGTAGGGCACGAAGGAGCTGCAGGACGTATAGGACAGCAGACAGGGCTGTGATTCAGATAGGGTTACCTTGTGAGACTTGGCTGGTGGCTGGGCTGTAAAAAGGTGTGAACGCTGGTGTGTAACGGTTAGCGGCAACAGGAGCAAGAGGTGAGCTATGGGGTTCAATGGTATGGTTGGGCATATGCTTATGCACTCACATTACACATATACAGAGCTAGGAATTGGGCGACAGTACTTGGTGGATGATTGCTTCTGACTGGGAAACTGCTCTTAGTGGGGGTCACATCTGGTAACCTTCCAAATCTAAGCCTTTTGGGGACAGGCTGGCGCACCTGTACGGTACGTTTGAAACATTGAGAATAGAGTTAAGCACCCTTTGCTGGAAAGGGAGCTTGTCCTCTGGTTTCTTCTTGGCTGGTGTTCCTGCAGCTGCAGTTCCGGCACCTGCAGGTGAAGTAGCACGTCAAAAACGCGCTGAAGATGATGTAGAGAGCTGATGCGACCAAAGCTAACCTCCAGTTGCTTGCTGCGCTGCTGATGCTAGAACGAGCTGTCTGACCCTGCGAGCAGGAGCGCTCTGCCAGCACTTGGCTCTACCCCGCGCTGCAAGCTGTGCTCGCTGGCGGCCGGGGCAAAGCCGCATCGAACGGTACAATTTAAGCCCCAAGAACAGCGGTCTGCTGGAGATCTTACAAGCGGCACGGTTGGGACTGACCGCCGAGAAGGAACAGACCGCGAAGGGTGCAAGCTGAGGAAGGGCTACTACTCTTGTTTCGGATTGATCATTGAGACTGCGATAAGTTAAGCTTCATTGCAAGCATCAGTCGCCTTACATTAGCTCGCTACAGAGTCGGAGCCGCAAGGTGCACGCAATCTATCCCTGCAGGCGGGCTACCTATGCAAGCGTATGGCATCAAGCATGTCTGGGTTCCTGGAGACAGTCGGGTTGGCCATCCTAGCCGCAGGGACGACCTATGCCGCATTGGGGTTGGGTTGGGAAATGGGGTGCCTGACAGGCTGTACGCTTCGCACCCCAAGCAATACAGCATGGCAAGATTGTGAAGCGAGGTCGCTCATCACCTCCTTCACTCAGTGTTGCGTATGCCAATGGGTGTTTGTGTTGTCAGGTCGTTTATATGCGTCTTCCGTGGCCATAGGCTGTCCCGTGCCCTGTGCATGGCCCTACTTTGACACTATCTTTGACGCAGAAGGTTTCCAGAAGGTGGCTTCAAGCTGCAGTAGCATACATATAATCAATCTGCACTTCAACTCGGTCAACCTTTTACTAAGCCAGCCGCTAAGCCATAGTGTGCTTTTGCCCCTAGAGTCCTTCGCCGTGAACGATACACAACTGCACTGCCATCCAGGCATGCTTGTAAATAAGCGCTTACAAACGCAGACGAGCAGTAAGATGTGTCACTGGTGACTAAGCAGCAGATTCCCCTTCCAACAAGTCCACAGCAGCAGATATACCCAGGATTCTACTGACAACGTATCTCGCTTCAGGACATAATTGCAACCCTGCATCTGCCAAACGACGTGCTAAGGGGTTCAGCTGAAACAACCAGGTATTCCCATGACACCAGCTGTCCATCAAGCTGAAATTAAGCATCATCAAGTTAAAGCAGAGTTTACCTCCTAGGAACTTGTCTCCGTCCCATTGCACAGAGCACCTTGCACAGATACATCAGATGTGCTGGCTTGCTAGGACCATTATCTCTGCTCACAATCATAAACATTAAACCATTTACCAGTGCAATGCAATGCACCCTGCTGGTCCATGTGCCATGTTCCAGGGCTGCTGCTTGCCATAACTTGACCCACTTACGCCTAGATGACCTGGGATTGACGCGTTTACCACAAGATGTACTGCAGCAGCTACCTTGTGTCCAGTAGCTGTACATACAGCATATCCAGTTCAGCACCTTGGCACCTCCTTCATCGCTGGTCTCCCTCACCTTCCTAGCTGCAGCTCATAACCAGCTTCAACACGTGAGGAGGTAAACTACAGGTAAAGATATCAAGATATAATGTTGAGCATCTCTTCTCCATGTGCTTTCGAGGAGAAAGCATCTGGTCCCGGTGTGTTCCTTGGTATACCTTTCCGCAACAAGTTGGAGACATGCATTCATTCCTGGCGTTCACGTTGGCCAAGGGCGTGATGGGCTGTATTCGCATGGAAGAGTAACTTTAACAGTTTAGATGGGTAACACAGCACTAGCTTTGGGTCTCAGGTGTTGCTGAGATGTGGACCACACTGTATGTTGCCAACTGGCATCAGACAGCAGGGGAACTGGCTGTTTCTGCTGCTTCTATGAAGCATTCTGCATGGAGAACTCCCTGATTGTTCTGCACTCTGCCAGCAGGTCGCTACTCCGCATTCTGGGCCTACTACTGCTTTGCAGATTTGCTCAGCTGATGCATGCAGCAAAAACTGGATTAGCAATGCTCTCCTGCCGCTTGTGCAAGTGAGATTATTCCGTTGCCATGGTAGCTCATGCCTCCCTTCTCATCTAATCACACCTGATATCCCTGCCTAACCAGTCCACTCAACTACACTCCCCCTGTGTACCTCCCTGCAGCTTGAACGACTATCCAAGTTGCAGAAGCTGATCTTCCTGGATGTCTCATACAACGATTTGAAAGGGACCGTTCCTGCTCAACTCCCTGGCAGTTTGAAGCACTTGAAGGTGAGGGACCTGGATCATTTCTTTGCGACGTGCTTTATTGTTGTTCTTTGTCACGTTATAAAAGGCATTTGACGCTGGGTGTTGAAAGTGCCTGGGATCTGGCTGCGGAAGTCTCCCATTTTGCTGAAGAACTATTTTTGTGTGGCATATGAGTACAGGAGAGCTTACGATCAACGCACAAAGCACCGTGTGATCTCTGAAGCTTGAGATGTTCTGCTGCATTGGGGATTTGAAATGTCGGTGATCATTAAGGGCTATGATGTATATCAGAGTGGATAACTGAAGGCAGCAGCCGCTCAGAAAGTGCAGGACACTCTTGTGTGGCTTGTGCTGCTGGTGCGGGAGGCGCTCACTGATTAAAGTACCACGTGCTGAGCCCAATTGATTGTTGACCCATCTTCAAGAGCATACTGCCGTTGGTGATTGCTAGACTGCTATTGCAGGATGGCTCCTGGAAAGCTTTTGTTCTGGCCTGGGGGTTTGCAGAAGAAAGATAAGCACAACAGTTGGAGCCTTGTCAGTTGCACTTCTCTACTTTGTTCTGGGCATTGGCCTGAGCCCTCTGGCAAGCCCAACAGCTGACATGCTGTCAGATCTCCATAATGTTAAACCAACACCACTTAGATGACCAGCTAATGAGGCTGATATCAGTTACACGAGTTCGTGTCCATATGCTTATCACAGTTGCTTTGGCATGCAGAGGGCACTGCTCATTAATTTGTGTTGTAGCGCATGCTTGCACTGTCTGTCGCACCACTACTGATTGCCTTCACATGCAGCAGCAACAGCCGTTCACTGCTATCTCTGAGCTGTTTGGTATTTGGCCAAAGTCTTGCTGCCTCTGCTGCTGGTTCTGTCATTGCTGTCGCTAAAGCTGCTGCTGCTGCTCCTATTTGTTTGCTATGTGTTTTTCAAACAGCTTCAAGGCAGCCTTTGCTGTAACAGCCCACACATGCTTGAAGACCAGCTGCTGGCTGTGTTACCGCAGCTTCAACTCCAGATGCTGGAGATCCCAAAAGACAGCACCAGCACAAGGCACATCCAAGACAGCAGCAGCAGCAGTAGCCTCAAGACTGGCGATGCCGGGAGCAGCAGCAAAAGCAGAGCAGATGGCCTCCTTGGTGCTGCTGAAGGTGCTCTTGATCATTCGGCTGCTGAAGATGTGGCATGGCACCAAGATTCTAGTAGTGCTCTTTGGGAAGTTGGTATTGTGAATGCTGCTGGTGCCCACGAAGCATGGGGCACTTCCTATGCAGATGACCAGGAGGGGCAGCAGGAGCTGGGAGGCACAAGGATGAGATCCTGCAGGAGGGGTCTGTTGGGATGTCAGGGGCAGCAGGAGGACCTTGACTGGCGTCCACAGGATGGGAAACAGCAGCAGCACAAGCACACCAAGGGGGGCAGCAGCAGTGATAGTGACAGTGACAGCACCGCCAGCAGCAGCACTAGTAGTGGTTGGAAGGGTGGTGGTGGTGTTGGAGCTGCTCTTGCTAGCCTACAAGGACTGCAGCAGCAGATGCTAGCACGTGCTTCAGCAGCAGCAGAGAGGAGCAGGGGGTTACGGGGCAGCATCAGCTGTAGCAGGAACCAGGCTTCCTCTCCTGCTGCTGCTGCACATAGTCGAGGTGCTTGTCATAAAGGCCAACAGGGGGTATTAGCCGCAACAAGCGCAGGCGTAGCAGCATCAGGGGACAGAGGAGAAAAGGGAGGGGGCCAGGTACCATATTCAGGAGGAGCAGCAGCTGTATGTGAGAGGGAGGGTGTGGAAGGTGGAGGGGATGATGAGGCAGTAGGTGCTGGGGGAGGATGTGCAGGTACTGCACAGCAGGTGGAAGCAAGTGGTGTTTGTGGGGGTGGTCTGGCTGATAGGGACGGCCGTGGTGAAGAGCCGCTGTTGGGTGGTGCTCTGGTAGCCCGTTTTGGTAGAGAAGCAGCAGCAGCAGGCGGTGGGCTTGTGCTTACAGCAGCATCATTTGCTGGTGGTAACACTGGTAGTGGTTGTGCTCCTGCTGCTGCTGGTGGTTGTGGTGAGGGTGGCGCCTGCAATGATGCCGCTGCTGCTGGTGGTGCTGCTGCTGCTGCTGGTGCAGCAAACTTCAGCAGCGTAGGCACCAGCAGCAGCTATGTCAAGAGCAGCAGTGGAATGAGCAGCGACAGCGGCCCTAAGCAGAAATGGCCTGGACGAGCTGCGATTTTGGGCCAAGTAGTTATGCATAGGAACGGTAATCGTATGGGTAGCAGCAGTTCTCTCACTGTCACCAGCAAGAGCAGCAGCAGTAGTAGCAGGCTGGCCAGCAGCAGCAGCAGTAGGGGCCTTGGCAGGGGTGGCACCAGGCCTGCTCATGAAAGGAGCTCAGGACTGAAGCTGCTCACTATGCCCAGGTCAGCTGCAGGAAGATGTGTGGCTGCTGGAGGTGTGGGGCCAAGGATTGCAGCAGCAACAGCACCAGCTGCTCAGCAAGTCAGCATGGGTGTAAGTAGCAGCTCTCAAGTATTAGCGCAGCATCAGCAGCAGGAGGCACAGCACTGCCTTTCTGACTACCAGCAGGAACAGCAGAGGCACACCGGACAGCATCAAGAGCAGCAGGAGGAGACCCAGGGGCCCAGGGGCCAGCGGGAGCAGCAGCAGCAGCAGCAGCAGCAGCAGCAGCAGCAGGAAGAGGAGGAGGAGGAGGAAGGCCTGCAACCAAAAAGACAGGTGCAGGAGTGTGGGCGGAGCAGTCAGCAGCAGCAAGGGGCTGGAGTGTGTGCTCCTGGGGTAAGGCTTGACTGCGCATGTCCAGGGCGTCAGAGTATCAGCATCAGCGTCCACGCCGGGGAGAGCTGGCTGAGCTCATTCAGCAAGGAGGGAGCTGACAGCATGGGGGGGCAGGGAGACGTGGGGCTAGGGAAAGTGGGAAGAGCAGGAGAACCACAAATAGTGCTAGCAGCAGCAGCAGAAGCAGCAGGGTTGCTCTCACTACCGACGTCAGCAGGAGCAGCAGCGTTAGTCACAGCGGCAGTAGTTGCAGGGGCAACCACAGGGGAAGCGGTCCCCTGTCCAGCACTAAGAGGAGCTGCAGATTCTAGTTTGCCGCCTGCATCAGCAGCAGCGCTGAACTCCCCTATTGCTATTGGTGCTGCTGCTGGTTGTGTGAACACGGTAGTAGGAAGTGGCAGCAAGCAGAGTAACAGCGCAAGCTCCACGATGATGATTACACGTGGCAGAAGCAGTCGCCTGGCAGTGTGTGGTGGGAGCTCACCAGATGCCCCCAAAACCAAGGAGCATGCTGATAAGGCCAAGTCACGATGTGGTGCTAGTCCTCTGAAGCAGAGGGAAGGGCAGCTGGAGAAGCATGCACGAGCTTCTCCTGCCGCTGTTGCTGGTGGTAGTGGTGGTGGTCACTGTGGTGGTGGTGGTGCTAGACCTATGTTGGGTGCTGATTTGAAAAAGGAGCAAATTGCTATCAGAGCAGGAGGTTTGGTAGCTGTGTGTGCACCAGTGGCAGCAGCGGCAGCACCAGTAGCAGCTGGGTCCGAAAAGGGTTTAAGGGCGACTGCAGCAAACTTAGCAGCAGCGGGACAAAAGAAGGGCGCAGCGACAACAGCCACCACGACGACAACAGCAAGCAGAGCAAGGCCTGGGGCAGTGAGGGACAATGGTGCAGAAAGACGCCTGAAGAATGCACCAGTGCAGGGACAAGCAGCAGCAGGGAACGCAGTGGCAGCAGCAGGGGGGAGGGGCCAGCAGGGAGGTGGAAGGGCTCTAGCAGGGCTTACAGGAGGCCAAGTGAGCCTCAGACAAGGGTCTCAAGTACCCCGGCGCTTGCCATCACTAGCAGATGCGCCGCAGCCATGTGCCGTTGTGCCTCGTCCTGCTGTTGCTGGTGGTGGGGTGGGGGTTGCTGGTGTAGAGGGGGGCACTGCAGTTGATCATGTGGAGCAACTGCTACTGCAGCAGCCTGCTAGCAGGAGGAGCTCAGCAGGATTGCTGCCGAGTCTGCAACAGCAGCAGCAACAGCAGCAGTGCCAACAGCAACAGCAGTGCCAGAAGCAGCAGCAGCAGTCCCAGCAGCAGCCACAGTGCCAGCAAGAATACCTGCAGCCAAGCAGAAGCAAGCAAGAGGAGGGGCAGCAACAGCAACAACAGCAGCAGGGAATCAAGGGGCAGGTTAAGGAAAAACATGAGGTTGCAGGGAAGGCAGTTGGTCGTGCTGATCAGCAGCAGCAGGTTAGCACAAGGCTAGAGGTTGACTATGTTGCTGTGCTGGCAGCTGCTGCTGGTAAGGCCATGAAGACTTTGCAGGCTGCTACACAGGCTGTGAAGCAGCGCAGGGCACAGGCCAGGGAACAACAAGAACAAGCAGCAGGAACACCAGCAGTACGAGGACTAGTTACGGGTGCCTGTCCATTGGGCTATACAAGTGAAGGTGGCTTTGACAAGAGGGCAAGTGCATGCTCTCTGGGGAACCGCCTTGTTCAGATAGCATCTGGAGACAGTGTGCAGTGTGGCGGTGTCAATGGAGAGGATAGCAGCAACCGCGGCAGCAGCAGCGGCAGAGCTTCTATGACGAGCAGTAATCGAGGCAGTTCTGCAGTCAGAGGGAGTGTTGTCTGTACACCAGCATGTGGAGGAGCACCAGCACCACAGGCTGAAACATCAGATTGGGAAGTTGATACCAATCATCAGCAACCCCATGAGCAGCAGCAGCCTAAGGAACAGCAGCAACAGCAGCAGCATCAGGAGCAGCCAGTGGACTCCCTAAGCAGGGCCCTGAGTCAGCTACAGCAGCTGCATCTGCAGGTCAATCAGCTTGGCACAGCTAGTTGCACAGCTCATGCAGCACCTAGCACGCTTGCGAGTGCAGGGGCGGTTAGTTGCACCCACACGGAAGGAGTGGTGCAGCCACTTGGTGTGCAGCAGGAAGGCAATGAGTTCAGGAAGCAGATGTTGTGGGGTGGAGTTTCCAGTTGTGAAAAGACTAAGCTGACTGGACAGGACAGGGCAAGCAGTTCTGTTGGAGCTAGTCGCAAGACTGTGCTTGATCATGAGACTGGCCCTCAAGCAGGCTCAAAGAGGCCCGTGAATGGCAAGGGAGCAGCAGCACCAGACCAGCAGCAGGAGGAGGGGCAGGAGGGCAGCACTTCTGCTTGCGTACGCCAGCAGCACTGTTCAGATGGAAGGGTCGGAGGGCTTAGCAAGGGGTGCAGGACAGCAGAGGGTGCAGGTAAAGCACGACTAGATGCAGCTCCTTTGACAGTTGCAACACAGCTGCCTGTCAAGAAGCAGCTGCAGAAGGAACAGCAGCAGAAGCAGCAGCAGGCGTTTGCCTTTGGTAGATGCCATCCAGTAAGAGCACTGCCAGCAGCACCAGCAGCAGCTGCAGGGCCTTGTAGTGATAGTAGCAAAGGAGCGCAGATATGGAAGATTGCTGGGGATGGCACCAATAAGGGAGCTAAGTCAGAAGTAGCAGTAACAGCGGCTGCTGCAGGAGGTCTTAGCATTACAAGGATAGAGCAGTCAGCACCAGCTGCTGTTGCTACTGCTGGTGGCAGCAGTGCTCATGATGGTCTAATAGATGCTGCTCAGCGAGAGGCTGGTGATGCATGTGCATTCCAGGACAGCAGCAGCACCACCATCAACACCACCAGCAGCAACAGTTGCAATGGTTTAGCCTGGCGAATTGCCTCCCTACACCAGAAGTTTGCTTCAGCTCAAGAACAGCTACATGCCATGCTTCAGGGGGTGGGCATACCGGTAGATGTAATGCTGCAAGATAAACAAGGGTCGATAACAGTGGGCAGCAGCAGCAGTGGCAATGAGCTGCTGATGCATGATGGTGCTGGTGGTACTGCTGGGCAGCTGGTGTATGGTCATGGTAGCGTAAGAAATGGCAGTAGCACAGAAGGGCACAGGAAGGCAGGATGCGAAGGGAAGCTGCGGGTAGGAGGCAGCAGCAGTTGCAGCAGCTGGAGTGCCACTGCTGGAGGTGACGAGAAAGCTTGCAAGGGTCTTTCAGTACAGGGTCCTTGCGTGCTTAAGGAAGGAGCCCGGCAGTTTTCTGAGTGTGCTGTGACAGCTGATGTGGTCGATGGCATGTGTGGAGGTGGAGGTGCAGGGGGAGAAGAAGCCCAATGGAGCAGCAGCAGCTGCAGCAGTGAGGAAGGTCCTCTGAAGCACAGGGAACTTGCTGCTGCTGCTGCTGCTGCACTTGATGAGATGAAAAGTTTAGATGCGCAAGACTTCCAGCTCCAGTGCTACAACAGGCAACATTGGAGGAGAAGTGAAGAGGGGGATCATTCTGATGAGGGGCTGGCTGCAGAGGTTAGCAATGATAAAGGTGGGGAAAGCATGTGTAAACCAAGAAGAGCAGGCCGGGCAGAGCTTAGTAGAAGAAGCACTGTGCAAACTGGCAGCTTATCTGCAGATGACAGCGTGCTTGATATGGTTTCTGGTATGTTCAGGTCGACCTTGCCTCCCAACCCTTTCTAACTCTCCCTGTCTTGCCTTGACTTTGTAAGTGTTCAATTGGCTCTGGCTGTGATCTGCCACTGGCTCCCCAAGCTTGTGGTGTGCTGGGTTGGTCAACTAAGTGTGACGACTGCTGGGTGCCTCCAGCTCTTCTGCTTGAACACACATCCATGGACTGTGGCTGTTTGACTCGTGGTTCAAACGTTGTTTTTGCTTTGTTGGATATTGCCCTAGTTGGTGAGGCTTCTTTTTCCAAGCTGGCGTTGCCAGGAACGCCTCTGACTAGTTAGGTGAATGCAGGGTTCAAGGTGTCCCTAATCAGCCCTGTAGACACTGTAAATAATGAGAATAGATTGGTGCCAAGAGGGCATCGTCCGGTTGGCTGACTCAACAAGCAGTAGAGAGCCCCACAGCGCGTGCATTGGCATGATTCGGCTCTGTTATCATCCGGGAGTTCTACGGGGTGAGCGTGCCAGGCAGATGTTACGTACGGGCGAGATTTTGCGCTGGCCAATCAGGGACAACCTGGGGGTGCGACAGGGGCACTTGTTTCTGTCACCTTTCGTCAGAGGGCCCGAGGTTTGTCGTGAGGGCCTCTTGCGCCAAAAGA
The DNA here is from genome assembly GCA_963556185.1 of Pseudopediastrum boryanum. Classification (NCBI taxonomy): domain Eukaryota; kingdom Viridiplantae; phylum Chlorophyta; class Chlorophyceae; order Sphaeropleales; family Hydrodictyaceae; genus Pseudopediastrum; species Pseudopediastrum boryanum. The sequence goes on from OY744496.1 coordinate 4,476,026, forward strand.
CAGCAGCGCATACATACCTGTTACATGTCTTGCCTGTGTGCAACAACTTGGCTGGTCCCGTTGGTTGCATGTAACTGACGATCACGCAAGGTGTTGGTTCGGAACCTTCTTCGTGAGATTCCTTGCCATTTGGTTCAGTGCGTTCAGAGCTTCAAAGCACGCGTAGAAAGTAAACAACTACCCAGCCAACATGCTGACGCTGCAAAAGACCGCGGGCCCATGCACCAGGCCTGCACAGAGGAGCGCCTTCAAGGCTAACCTCGTAACACGGGCCCGGCCTGCATTGAGGATCCCACTGAGGACCGTAGTGGCCAGGACAGACGATGGTTCAACGGACCCCAACGAGAAGATCAAGGAGTACACGGATAAGGTTGTGAAGGCCTGGGATGATATTGATGACAAGCCCACGTTCCTCTTGTACAGCGGTGTTGCAGTCTTCGCACTGGTGGTCGCGAGCAACGTATTGAGTGCCTTGGATCGTGTTCCATTAATCCCCGGCACCCTTAAGTTCGTCGGTATCGTGTACACCGGTTGGTTCACCTTCAAGTACCTGCTTTTCTCCGAGGGCCGCGAGTTGCTACGCGAGGACTACGAGAACATCAAGAACGGCCTCAAGGAGCAGGTTGTTAAGGGCAAGGACTCCGGCGAGGACAAGATCCGCGCTGGAGCCAACGATGTGGGGAGCAAGATCTCCAGTACTGCTCGTGAGACTAGGACAGCCCTCAAGGACTTCGAGTAGGTCCTAGCAGGGTCTCAAAGTCGACTGCTTGCACTGTTAATTTCAAGCAGCAGCATGGAAGAGCGTCCTGCAACACTGCAGATGATGTTACTGTGCATATGCATGGTGCTTCAGAGGGCGCAAGGGATTCTGCTAGAACCCCTGCTCATCTTTTACACGGGGTCCCTGAGCAAGAAACCTGTGGGGTTGCAGTCATAGCTCAGTGCTACTTTCATGGTGGGCATTAAACAACGTTGGGTTGAAAAGTTGGTGCATAGTTTGCTGTTCCTAGTCAACCAGCGGCAAATTTGCGCCTGTCAATGGCAAGCGCACGTCACACCCATTTTTGCTGCAGCAAGTCCTGTTCATGTCTGCAGGGTCAATTGCTCGTGATGCTGTGAATTTTCTGCATCAGTTTCCTGCTCAATGGTCACCTTGCTCCATGATAGACGATATCCTCTTGCATGCTGAAGAAACTGGTGGTTTGTTGTATCTGCATAACTCAACGGTCTCGATTTTGTGCACGACTGTCCTGTGCTTGTTGGTGCCCGTGCTGTGGCTAGGGCTTGTGATTTTGATGAGCTTCTGGAATCCACCTGGAAAGGATGGGTCTGCAGGCTGGAGAGTGCATTTATACGGATTTGATCAGAACATTGGTGCTAGTTTGCAACAGCAAGGAGTTGATGGAATTCTTATGTCAGTGCCCCACCATCCTGTGTTCGTACTCTTTTGGGACTGGCCTGTGGAAAGTCGGCCCTGAGAGGAGCATTACTGTTGCAATTCTGCAGCAGCAAGTTGGCATCTGTGGCTGAACATGTTGTTGCCATCCTCACGGTTTTGGACTCTGCGGTGTAAATGGAGTGTGAGGGCATGGAGAGGGGATTGGAAGCTGCACTGCATTGAGTGATACCATACAGCAATACCGCTAGGGGCTGGTGCACATGATGCAGCCTCAGTTGGGAGCTTTATTGCTCCCTGCAGCTGCTGTGTGGATCATGGCTGATGCTGTATGTGGCGGTCAGCAGCATGAACAGTGAAACGGCAGCACTAGGGTCTGGTCTGCTGAGCAGACAGGTTCTGGTAAGAAGTCGTAGGCCCCAACCTCCTTCATGCGCAATAGGAGATGGTGTATGCCACAAAGTCAGTGTAGGTAGTGCAGCCCGCGTCCTGTCAGTATTGGCAGCACTGACGATGGGATGGAAGTGAGCCGCCCCGACTCATCAGGGAGGGGTCCAGTAGGCCAATTCATTTCCAGTTGCATCCTCCCATTTATATGTATCCAGCATTACTGGTCATCGGAACAGCCGGGGACGCAGATCTATCTGCATGCAGAATGTCCAGCCTCATAGCCAAGAACGGTCCGACGTGCAGCAGCACCTCCTCTCCGTAGGTCTTCATAAGCTTGCTGCTCGTTGGGGAATTTCAACAGGACGGTAGCTCAGGAAATGTCTTCATTCTACGGAGCCTAGGTTGGCTCCGTACGGGCGCCCCCTTTGAGGGGCCATGATGTAATCGTAATCGTAATCATTCTGGAGCATTAATAACAAACGGCAGAGAAAACAAACATTTAAGGTGTGGAAAGCGCAGAAGGGCTTTCTAGGTCGAAAACGTTGGCCTACTATAACAAACAAATCAAACACAAACTTTACGGTGTGGCTGCACCAAGGCAGCTAGGTCGAAACGACCAAACACACCGGGGTCAAGCCCCATTTCCCTACTCAACGGACAGTAGGAAACATCAGGTACAAGGCATAAGAACAATAACACTATGATCAGTACCTACATATCAAAAGCTCAAACCACTATAAGCGTCACTATTTACTCCATTGAGTTCTACACTTCCACCACTCACAATAGCCAGTCCCTACTCCAAACAGTTCCCATTTCTGGACAGCATTCATGCACCACACCTAGTGCGCTATGTAGTACTTCCCCCAAGCCCCCTCCACTCATTGAACACAGAGGCAGGCTATCCGCCTACGTGGCACAACTTGTAGTAGCCATGGTACCAGGCATGGTATCAGCCATGAACCCAACAAATGGCAGGTACAGTAGCCAGCAAACAATCACAGAAGGTTCTCCTATCTCCTGCTCCAGCAGCCACCCTCGCGGCTGTTGGGGTCATGACAGTAGCCCCTCGCGCCATTGCAGAAGCTGGACTGCTACTACTGTAATGTCACTCCTGCCCTTGCTCCACCTCCCTTCTCCTTCCGCTGCTGCCCATGCTGTTGCGCCCGCAATTCCCGCTGTTGCTCCTCCTCCCCCCGCCCTTGCTCGTACTTCTGTTCTCTCTGATGCTGCTGCTCTTCCTGTTGCTGCTGCCGCTGCCGCTCCTCTTGTTGGTGTTGCTGCTGCTCCTCCTCCTCTCGCCGCTGCACCTTCTCTCGATGCTGCCCCTCCTCTCTCCCCTCCTCCTCCCCCTCCTCCTGTTGCCGCTCTTCCTGCTGTTGTTGCTCGCGCTCCCCTTGTTCCCGTTGCTGCTGCTGCTGCTGCTCCTCCTCCTCTCGATGCTGCCCCTCCTCTCTCCCCTCCTCCTCCCCCTCCTCCTGTTGCCGCTCTTCTTGCTGTTGTTGCTCGCGCTCCCCTTGTTCCCGTTGCTGCTGCTGCTGCTCTTCCTCTCGACGCTGCCCCTCCTCTCTCCCCTCCTCCTCTCCCTGCTGCTCCTCCTCCTGTTGCTGCATGTTCCTGCTAGGTGGTTCCGCCCTCAGCCTGATCATGTACAGCTGCAGCAGCGTCCTCACATGCCCCACTAGCTCCTGCGGGTTATCTCTGTCCACATAGGGCAATAGATGTGCCAGGCTGCTGAGCTGCTGGTGGTAGAGCTGCACATGGGCCATAATACTGTTGCGGCTGTGGCCAATGAGAGGGGCAATCCGCACTGCCCAGCTGTATGTGCTGCCACATGAGTGATGCGAGATGATCATGCACAGGATGGCACCTACACAAGAGCATGTGACACAGGAAATTAGCCAGAGGGATGTGACTGTTACCATCAACACAAAAACAACAGAAGCAATCCTTGATTCATACTTCGGGTTACAACTGCTAGTAATGACAGCAGCATGGTCAAAAACAGCCATACAACAGCATGCAGGATACGAGATGGAAAGGGCAGGCAATTGAGCTGCTCATGCTGGCTGTTGTCTGGTAGCCATAGCCTATCGGCTGTTATCTGGTAGTTCCATTGCAGGCTATGCAAGCTGCCCACCACTGTTTAGGATTGGAACCAGCCACGCAACAGAAACAAATTCTGGACGCTTCTTGGCTTCTCTGCTGCGGTTGTTCTCTACTAAGTAGTCAACATCACACAGTTTCTAAAAGCTGCAGTAGTATGCATCAAATCATTTGTGCTTGCATTGGTTTGATGAACACAGGCAACTGCCAGAAGTTCATGGACAAGGTAGGCAGGGACAAATGTGACATACATTTGCAGTATGAGCAAATGTCGTTGCCTTTCTTCTCCCTTCGGGATCCACACCACCGAGCTGAATTCCTACAGAACACTTCTACCTACAGCTGTAAAGCAAACTAGGAAAACCTACTTACAAATAAACAAGACGACACCTGTAATATCTCGGTACCGTGTGCTGTTACAAACCCACTCTTTGAGCCTTTAGTACAAAACGGCAGCAAGCAAAAACTTTCTGATGACATATCCCCCGCTCACCTGCTGCTACTTGAGGGCTCCTTCCATCAAATGAGTCCATTAGCTGCAGCAGCTCACCAAGCTTGAGGGCTTCTGCAACCATGGGGTGCTGACGTAGGGGAGTAGTGCTGCTGCTGCTTTCAAGGTGCAAAGCAGGCAGGACAGTGGCTGCATATCTCAGCACCAGGGCTTCCATGCTGGGGAGCGGGGCTTGGAGGTTGAGCCGCTGCATGATCTGTCTGCACAGCAATCAATCAATCAATCAATCAAAACGCAATTTAAGCTCTGCCAATGGCCAGACGAACCACAGGTTACTGACACAAGGTTCCTGATGGTTGACTTGTGTGGGGACACACAAGCTGACTGCCAGCTAGATGCAACGGCTGCAGATGCGGCTGAGCAATTAAGGGACAGGTTTCACAAAGGAAAGAGAATAGTCAGGCAGAGCTTGTGTTGGTGGTTAATGTGGGGTAGCATGGCAGGATCCCTGCAGCTGCTGGTAGCCTATGCGATGCTGATCAGCAAGCATAATGGGGGCATTATCAGATCCAGGATCAAGACCTACTGAGACAGAAGTAGTTCACGGAGCTGAAAACCGCTACCATAGGCTCAACATAGTGCCAGGCACATTGGGACCTTTGGTACCGACCACATGGCTGATCTTTTCGCTGCTGACTGTTTGCAAACCATACAAAGGCTCACCTGTATGCTGAACCAACTGCCAACCCATACGTGGAGAAAGGCTCGGCCACCTGGCCGAGCTTAATGGCATGCTTTGCATATCTTGCAGAATAGTACAGCAGTGCTGCGATGGTCTGTGCAGTCACCCGATTCTCCTCCGCAGAGTAGTTCTGCTGCAACAGTGGTACCAGCTGAATGGCATCGTTGATGATGCCTTGGGGTAGACGCAGGATGGAGCCTGCCGCGCGGATCTGATCTACTATCTGCTGGCGCCTTCTGGTGGTACTGCAAGTCCTGAAGGCGTTGTTGCTTCGAGGGTCTCCGAAGGCGCGAGCTGCAGCATGTCCCACCATCAGCACCCAAACCCGACAATGGTTACAAGCAATTTCAACGACAGGTCATTAGGCATCCCGTATATATTTGCAGGGCCCCTTACCTGCGCCTTCGCCACCGTCCTCAGCTCCAACAAGGACCCCTTGAGCTCCACCTTCGTCAAAGACCACTTGGCTGACAAGATCAATATCGTCTAGCACACAGTAGCATGTTGGGCATATCAAGCTGCCATCAGCCTCAACAACGTCCTCTCCCACTACATTGTTGCATGCCTTGCAAACCACTTCTGTTGGCATCTGTTACATCTACTGCATAATTCAGGCAACCCGTACACCCTTTAAGAACCGTTATGGCAATACTCCATTCTGGTGAAACCCATGTTGGTGAAAGGTTTGCTCTAACTGTGCAGGACCATGGCATGGCGCAACTACTTACTAAGTGCTTTCTTAGCCGTCCTAGTCACGGTTGGCCACGGAGCATACGAGCCTGTGGCCCAATTCGAGGGCCTTCCCTCGCCAGTGACAGATCTTTCACAGTGACGCCAAGCATTGGAGGAAGCTGCACATGCACAATTGGCTACCGCTTGTGCAGACCTTTAAGCCACCCGGTTGATAACCATAGCAACCTTGTTTAGGTTTGCTTACCAGGCGGCCGGGGCCTAGGACGGTTCTGTATCGATTCAGACGCCGCAGAGTGCTTGTATTCAGAATTCAGCAGTATGGCTGCCATGCAGCTTTTACCCTCAAGGTAATAAGTCGTTCTTAGAGGCATGCGCGATTGAAACATGGTTCCAGCGAGCTCACTAGTACTGGCGCATGCAGGACGATTCTGGGCAAGGGGTTAGCATGCTCCCGTGTTCGCAACGGTGCGTAAGCTCTGAAAGAACCATCCAGCTATCACATCATTTCCAGCACATGTCACTGGCATATGCGGCGAGTACTTCGTGAGAAGTAGTACAACAAGACCCTGTACCATGCAGGTGTTGTGCGTCCTGGTCGTGTAATGCGCATGCAGGTGCGTGCCATGGTACCCGGACCAGAGCATGTTGAGCAACTGGCAGCTTCTGCTACCAAGTAAGTGCCAGGCCCAATGGGACGGGCCCTCAGATATAGGGGTGGGGAGGTGGTGGTGGGTGGGTGATTACAGCAAGCCAGCAACTGGTTAGCAGTCAGGTCATATCTCTGCGATGCATACCAGTGCGACGGGCTCATGTGTGGGCCACGCTGTGGTGAATCCATGAATTGAGCAGCGGATGCCGGAGACCGCAGTACAGTTTGCTGACACACTTGGACCTGTCCTGACCCTGCATGCATGCGGACCATCATGCATCCCCATGTTCATGGACACCACACTTGCTCACAGAGTTCTACAACAGCAGAGCAATACGTCTTGCTCTGCTTAACCAAGTCCTACCCAGGTCCTCCTATGGTGGTCAGCATTGGCCGAGCCCCTTCTTTTGCTGTGAATTGATTCACTAGCAGTTGCCTTCGTTTCAGCCCAACGCTCAGCTGTATCTACAGTAAATGTTGTGCCTGGCATAGTGAACGTTTGGGCCGCTGCCCTTCTCCCCCCCTCCTCCTGTGGATCATGCCACCCATTATCATACACTGCCATGGGTACGGCGGTCCATTTACGGCGGTCATTTTCAGAACATTACACCTGGCAAGGGTCTGGAACTCACGGGCTACAGCATGTCTTTTCCCCCTTTCCCTGTGCTAGTGCCCTGCACCATCTGTCCATGGCCACCCAGCAGCTATACACCCTAGCAGATGAGGCGACAATCGATGCTACTGCCAAGTCATCAGGAGGGGCCATGGATGTCCTGGCAGGTGCTTTTGAGTCAGTCCTGAAGGTCAGTGGCTTACAACACCTCCTATGTACGATTCCTGCATGCCTGCAGAGGAAGTAGATGAAGCTGCCATGGGTGTTTGCATGCATGGATGCAATGGCATTGGATAACCTTGTTGCTGCTGTGACGGTCTTTGAAGCATGCGCTAGGGTTCTCTGGCAGTGCATGTGACTGGTGCAGAGGCAGGCAGGAGCAGGAGTAGCAGCAAGAGCGCTTATCATACTGGCCATCTGGGGAACTAAACAGGCCCAGCAGTGTGGCAAGCACACGGCTGTAATAGCACACAAGTTGTGTTGGTGCTTGCACCTGCTTTTCCCATTTCTTTGTCATTTAAATGGTACTTGCCTTCGGGCAAGCTCCACCTCGCAGGCCTTCATGCACAGCAGGGAAATCTCGCCTGACCCTTTCTCTTTAAGTCTGCCTGCTTATCGTTTGCCCCTGCACCCACAGGTCCTGGAGAGTGGCTTGCAGAAAGCCAATGTGCCGTACAGCTATGGCTTTGCCATCATTCTGCTGACTGTGCTGGTTAAGGTGGCAACATTCCCACTCAGCAAGAAGTCGGTAAGAGCACGGGTTGGCCAGCAAGAGGGGGGCTTCACCTGAAGCTGCAGTGCAAGGGCGTTAAAGAGAACGAGCTCCATGGTCTCATCATCAGTGCATGAGCAGCAGACTAGTCAGTGCTGATGGGACTGGTCTTGGCGGAAGCTCCGCAGCCACGACCCATAAGGGAGCACAGAGCCTGAGCAGGTGGTGGTTTGCTCTCATAGGATGAGGTGATGGTAGATGCAGTAAAGCCTGTGAGACTGTTGTACGATCAAAGCTGCTGTGGCAAGCATGATGAGGTACTGTCAATCAGAGCAGAGAACGAATTCCAGCAGCCTGCAGCCGAGAGGTATCTTTGTTGCTGACTGGGAAACGTAGATAGGATGCAGGGGTGGAAGTTATGTATCGGCATGCCGTTATCAATATATGTTCACCTGTTGAAAGTTTGCCTGGCTGCAGACTCTGTCCTATCAGTAGCAGTAGCATGCTTTTCAGTGCGTGTATGTGGGTGCCAGTGGACTTGCTTTATCCGTGCGCTGCCTCTTAACTGCTGGTATCTTAAGCTTGAGGTGTAGCACTGTTCTTCCTGTATGCAACCAGCGCTAGTGGATTCAGCTCTCTCAAGGCTGCAGCCATAGCAGAGGCATGTATTGAGCTGAGGCATGGGTTAATGGACCCACTTGCCTTTTCCCATGTTACCATCTACCGGTAGTCACACCAATAGAAACAAGATCAGACAATGCGTGCTGATTGTGTCTTTTGTGTATGTTGCTCGTGTGTGTAGATGGAGAGCACCATGGCCATGCAGGCAGTACAGCCTCGCGTGAAGGAGCTGCAGGCTAAGTATGCCAATGAGCCTGAGACGCTGCAGGTTGAGACCGCACGTCTGTATAAGAACGCTGGCATCAACCCCCTAGCTGGTTGCCTGCCCACGCTGGCCACCATCCCAGTGTTCATTGGCCTGTACCGTGCCCTCACTAAGGCAGCAGATGATGGGCTGCTTACATCTGGTTTCTTCTGGATTCCATCATTGGCAGGACCCTCCAGCTTGGCAGCAAGGCAGGCGGTAGGTGTGGGGCGAGGGGAGCAGGAGCAGGGAAGCATAAGATTGTTGGGTCTTGTTGGCAGTGCTGGGGAGCAGAAGCGGGCAGTAGGGGTGTTGGGATTATGTGATGGACTGAGGAGGCGGTGGTTTGAGTGTTGGGGAGGGGGGGGGGGGGGGGCGCAAATATGTTGTAAAGTTGCTGGGGGTAGGGAGTGCCATGGAAGACAAGCATCTAGAATACATCTGTAGATGAGAAGGGATGAGATGGAGACGTGTGGACGATGGCATAGCTATTGCATGGGTAGAGGCTCAATGCTCTGGGCCAGGTATGCGGCTGAGTCAGGAAGAGAAAGTTCAGCTGGTTGACATGGTGTTGTGACATATGTACAACTATTCATGTGGCACATCTTTTGGCACATGGCTTTTGTAAACCTTGTCTAATGAGGCAAGCTTGATCATATGTTGAAAAAGCATGGCCGCCGATTGGAGAGCGAAATTCTGGGGAGGTGTGGTTGATGGGGAAGGGCTGTGGTCTTCTTCTCTGGCTGACTGTATGCTGGATAGCCTGATAGACATTGGTGCTTGCTGTTCTGCTGCTTGTCAAACAGGGTACTGGCTTATCATGGCTCTTCCCCTTTGTTGATGGGCACCCTCCCATTGGGTGGACAACTGCTGCTGCCTACCTGGTACTGCCTGTACTCCTGGTCATCAGCCAGTACCTCAGCCAGAAACTTGTATCGCCACAAAGTCAGGACCCTGCACAGCAACAAACGCAAGCTATCCTCAAGTTCATTCCATTCATGATTGGTAAGAGGGCAAGCGTTCAGGGCTCAGGACGGGGCGTGATGGAATTGTCTTCTGTTCTCGCTTGGTTGCAAGCTATCTCAGAGGATTACATGGTTTGGTTCGTGCAGAGGTGCACACCCCTTAGGGCGTTTGGAAAGAGGGGACAGCAAGCTGCATTGCAATATGGCCAGTGTTACTTGTTACCCTACCAAAGGCCTAACAGCAGTGGCAGCATGAGAAGGGGTGAACCTGCTTTTGTGGCCGCTAACAGCAGCTTTCACCAACGTTGTGCTTAATCCAGAGGAATGTTCTCCGGTTCCATCAGGGCAGGGCTGAATTGTGTGCACGTCGTTGTATGTAGTTGCAACCCCGTGTTGTATTTTGTGGTGCCTTAGTGATGCACATATATGATGGATGCCAATATGGTTGGCTTGGCATGAGGTTGTGTTACGCCAGTCATCAGGGGTCCAAGTCCAGGCAGTCCTGCTGACCGGTTATAGAATCTCCAGTCTCCACATTGCAATGTTAAATGCCCGTCGCCATACTCGGTGTGCCGTGCTCGCACGGGAACGAGGCATATACTGACATGTTGGAAACTGTCCGATTCACATCTGTTGTGCTTCTCCCCATTGCAGGATGGTTCTCTTTGAACGTGCCCAGTGGTTTGACCCTCTACTGGTTGGTGAACAACATCATCAGCACAGGTCAGCAGGTGTACATGAAGAAGACCATCAAGGTGGAGCTGCCAGGGGTGGGGGCAGTGCCAGCATCACAGGCAATCATTGATGTGGAGGCAACTCCCATCCGGCCAAAGGAGGACCGCAGCAAGAAGGTGAGGGATGGGGATGGGGTGTGAAGGGGGTGTAGAGGCTATTGGTGTTGCATGATCAATGCTTAAGCAGCAGTGTTGGTTGGGCTTGGCACATGGTGAGATTGTGGTCACTTCCTGGAATGTGCCTGTTGTCGTTTCTGCAGCAGCGTGCACCAATGTGGGTGCTTGAGGCAAGTCAGTGTTTGCTGCCTGGCGGGGCGGGAAGTGGGAGATATTCTGGTAGGTATGTTTTGGGACCTGAATCCCTGATAGCGCTATAGTTGTCTGAGGACCCTATCTGCTAAGTGGGTCTGGTTGTCCCATATGGAGGTCGGCAGAACGCATGCATAATTGGCTCCAATATACTTACGTGGGCCCTTTTGGTACCTTTCCCTGCAGGTTTCTGGAAAGGAAATCAGTGCCCGCAAGAAGAAGAGGGACGAGGATGATGATGCTGCCTCCACCAGCAGCAGTGCAGCAGCAGCTCCAAAGGGAGATGGTCGGGGATCTAAGTTCCGGGCCAGGAAGGCCAGGGAGGCAGCTGGCAAGGCAGCGTCCTTAGCTAGCCCACCTGCTACTAATGGGGCAGCAGCAGCACAGGGACAGGCGGAGGCTAGCAAGACAGCGACAGCTACCAGTGAGCTTGATCGGCTGAAGGTGCCAGATGCACCTCCTCAGAGAGATTGAGCACTGCTGATAGTCATGCTGGGCGGGGTTTGTGGTTTGGGAGGTTGAGGCGCCAGGGACAGTGAAAGGGGATAGGTTGTGTTTTGAAGGTCAGGGAGGTGTTGAGCAAGGTTTTGGGCGTGCTGTATTGTGGTGTTAGTGGTGGTATGGGAAGCTACAAACACTGGTGCAGGGTTGAGGGCGGGGTGGATTTGTGGGCAAGGGCACCAGTAGCAAGTCGTGGAATGTGGGTTCATGTGAGGGCAGGATGAGTTGAGACACTGAGAGTTGTACATTCATCATGTTTCTGTCGATCCAGATGTTGACACGTTGCTGCAGTGTGGAATTGTAGTGAGGAATGGACAGCTGATAAAGGAGTTCTGGGGTGTGGTTTGGTTTGACTCATCAGTGACTGCCTCTTCAATGTCAGTGACAGATACTTTCGTGTGATAGAAAGCTGGGCCAGGTGAATGTAAAGCTGTGGCCGTGCTTTGGAGCCAGTATTGCTTGCGGCCGGTGGCAGCAGTGGCTTTGCTGCAGGTTCCAGTCGTGCTTATTGTTCAGATTGAAACGAGCTTTGCAAGAGAGCTCTAATCGACACACATCGTCTGTGCCGGAAAAATACTAGCTATTCTGCCACGCCAAGAGTGTAAGAAGAATAGCAAATGTAAGGAGAAGGAGTGGGTGCCATTCGGTGTGCTCATGCTGTGGCAGGTAGACGACCCAGAGGACAATGCAGCCCCAGGCGCTCTTGGTCTACAAAACATTTCACGAGGTGTGGGCTGCGCGGCTGCTCTTGCTCGGTGCAGGAGCAGACCCTAGTGTGCCCAGGAGATGATGGCACTAGTCGTGTCAGTGTGACTCACCCGCACGTGACCACAACTCTCCATGAACTGCCCTAGCCATGTTCCGTACGATTCACCTTCAGGACCTCGCCAAAAGAAGCGTATCAGGCAATGGGACCTGAGGTGGCTGTAAGACGGACTAAAACGTTTTTACAATTGTTATTGCCTGGAACTTTGCGTCTGCCCACCGTCGAAACCTAAGCACGCAGGAAAGCAAGACTCGTACAAAGGCCCTCGTATCCCAGGGAACATACAGGAAGAAAACGACGTAGCCACTTGACAAGTGAAGGTGCGCGCTGGTCTGGGAGGCGTTTGAGGGGCTATTGAGGGCCAACCCAAATAGGCAGCTCCTCGAAACCCTTCCGCAACTGTATGAGACAAAGTAGTATCATGATTGGAGAGAATCACATTCATTGGGGTTGCATCGCCGGTGCCATTACTGTTTGGAAGCGGCACGACTGTGCGCAAAGCTCTTGGTCTGTTGGTTCGCGAGATGAGCGGTTGGGTAGGAGCATAAAGCGTTACATAGCTGATCGTGTGACTGATTTCTGCAGGCGTGGTCCTTCGCAGCCGACTCTACAAACAGAACAGGATGCAGTCCGCACCTGGAACAGGCTTCTTCCTGCCACTGAACGGTCGTCTCCCCTCACAAGGCCGCAAAGAGAACAATAACAGGCGTGGGCTCCGAACCATTTGCCCAACGGCATTGAACTGTGACAACCCGGCCACACCAGCACAGCCAACCATGCGGAGGCGGACCAGACATGTAAAGCAGGCAGGGCGCGACAAGAAGCAGACAATTGAGCTGGCTGCAGAATCTACCCTGCAGCCAGACCCAAGGGCCAGGCTGCCAAGCGTCGCAGCACAGGCGCAGAAATGCAGGCCTGCAGAGCCCATCACAGCATCAGCGCCCAGCACCGAGACTGCTATTCCTGCGGTGCTTGCTCAGCAGGCCAAGACCATAACCCAGCCTGCCCCAGTGGAGCATGCAGTACCAGAACCCGAACCTGCGGCTGAACTGCAGAGCAGCTTGACCCTAACCAAGGGCCCATTCCTTGAAACCGCTTTAAGTGTAAGGGCTAGCAGCAGCAGCAGCAGTTTCTCCAGGCCTGCAGCACTGTCTTCTGGTGCATCAAGTCCTAACAGCCCCATGCAGAGGCCCACTTCTCACCCTCACAGCCCTTGCAACACAGGTACCAACTACACTTACGACAGCGGCAGCAGCATCTGCAGGCGAACAGACATGGTGGTCTCCTGGGACCCTGCAGCTCTGTCACCTCCTGCACACTGGCAGTCTCTGCAGTACCCAGCTTGTCATGGCCAGTACCCCTTCACAGCATCTCCAGGAGCCTGTTCTGCATGCTGGATGTATGTTTATGTGCCCAGCAAGGATGGGTACTGGTATCCTGTGCCTGCAGCTGCAGGGGCGCCTGGGGCTGGCTACTCATGCCAGTAAACTGGGCCATGAGCTGCAGGCAGCCATGCATGAAGATAGCACCTGGTGCTGCTGCTCGGCTGCAATGCCTGTAAAGCAGGCACCCAGAATGAACATTGGGTTGTGTGATCATCACCTATTCACTCTGTTTGAGTGGCTGCATGTTCTGTAATCTCATTAGGTTGTGTGGCTATTGCTAGGGAGCAAGCTGTGGTTTGACAAGCATACACCAGAATCCCATGTGTAGGGCCAATCATTTCTTGCAGTTTTCACTCACCATCAGGTCATGTGTCCTTGGATGTTTGATGCTATGCTGGGCCTGATTTATACATGTTGGGCCTGTACAGGTTTGTTAAGTGCGCGTTCTTACTTCATCCTTGAGTAGTTGCTGGAATACAAGAGACACAGATAGGCCCTGCAGGTATAGCTTGGTGGCATGCAGTGGCTAAAGTGTAGCCGCATGTGGGATCCAGAGGGATGCTGGGGAACTGTGCTGTTCGACAGGGGAGCAGTCAGTTTTACTATTGTAAGGTTGTCAAGACAGAAGAATTTGGAGGGAAGGCGGTGGCCGTGGGATCCCGATGATTGAGGAGTCCAGGTTATTTCATCTGGACTTCTGTTCAATGGCAGGATGGTCAGGTCCTGGTTTGAATATGCACTGCAGAGGGTGCAGAAATGGACATCTTATTTGGCTATGTTGCAGAAGTGCTGAGTAAAAGGGTGCAGGGGAATTGAGTCAGGTTTATCTTTGTGATTGCAGCTCCGGTCTGCTGTTACAGTAGTTACAGAACGTGCGTAGAATATTGTGCTTGTAGAGCTTTGTCACTGTTGCCAGATTTGTTATCACAAATGATTCTTACGTTGCCTAACTCCTCGGGTAAATCATGGCCTGTGTGCAACAATCACTGATGCTTGCATGGAAGTTGTTCAGCAGCGCAGTGCTGCTTGGATATATAGATTTGTTCATTGATAAGGAATTTGTACTGCTAGTCCTGTGCTGCTTGGTAGGCTCTATTTTGCTTCTCTGTAGCCGGGATGCTTGTCCTTATAACTTGGGTGGTTCATCTGTTGGGCCCTGTTAGGCATCAGCGCAGGCATTTTGCGTGCTGCCTGATGTCCTGCATCACGCATGTATGTCCCTTCTGCTTGAGCATGAAAAGGAGAGGTTGTGCAAATCAGACTTGCTGTGCACCATTTCTGGCCTGGAGGGGAATTGTGGTTTTGGTTCTTGCTGTCCGTTTATAGCTAGGAGTGCATGATAGTAAATGCTCCCAATGTGATATATCACCGGGTAATTATTCTCTGTTCCAGGCCTACTAGTGCCTTTCTTGCTTTGATGCTTTATGCAGTCTTAGGGAGGCAGCGGGCTGTTGCTGCAGCGTGGTCAGCTTGGGTTTCCCTTGTCTGTACACTACAGTACATGAGTGGGACACTAAATTCATACTGGGTTATATTACTGAGAAGAGTTTGCATGTGCTATTCGGGGTGGATACTGTTGCAGAGGGGAGCATCTACTATGTTGCCGCCTTGCACTGCAAGACTGACAAGATGTGTCTTATTCAATGCACAGCATGCATGTGCAAGATGTCAGCAGCTGATGCCCTTGTTAAAAGATCTGGAGCAGCTCACGAGAGGATTCTGGGAAGAGACACATTTGTCCAGGCCATATATAAGATGGCTAATTGCAGGATTTGTCAGGTTTGGTGCGTCACTTTGCTATTAGGTATGTCTGCAAGAGTTCTCGAGTGGAGTACCACAGCTGATTTCTTACTGCTGTAGAGCAAGTGCTGCTGCTTGATCGTAGACCCTGCAGACAAGCATGTCAATTTAAATAACGGGGTCAACAACCAGTGTCACTGGATGAATAGAGTGCAGTCTGCCCTGATTATGGTGTTCTATGTAGACCCATTGGGGATGGCAGTCGCAACATATCTGACAGAGGCGTTTGCTGAAGGGGACCGGCAACCCATGCTGGCAATGTGCAAATCGTCGTGGACAAAGTTGCAGGCAAAGTATGCTTCTGTCACACCTTCATTCAAGCTGTACTGAGGGGTAATTTCTGTACCATACATGAGGGTAGCACGAGCTTGCCATTGCAAGTGCTACTAAGGAGTGTGTTGGGCTGGGACCTGTGATGGGAGTGCAGCGCTCACTTGCAGTGTTCTGCATGTGTACAAATAAGCAAACGCTTGGTGTCAGGCAGGAATTACTGCAGGAGCTTGCTTGTGTATTTCCCCCTCAGGTCAACTACATTTGCCTATGTACGTGGGGGCATGTTCTCGGGATGTTCGTGCCTGCCAATTGAAGGAAGTACAGGTGCAAGTGCATCTCCATATGGTTCCCTCTATCGTGAAGGCACAGCCTAGGGATGGCCCTGGATTGGGCCCTACATGCCAGTGTGAATTGTATCATGAGCTGCAGCAACCGTCTTGGTTGCGTGACCACTGTCAGTCTTGCCTGAGTAAAGGTTGCAGATGTTTTGTTTCAAACTATGAGTTAGCAGTGGTATTGCCTCTGTACATTTTCCCGGGAGCGAGGGAGGTTCTTGGAGATTGGCAGCCTTGGGACAAGGTGCTGTGTGTGCTCTTGTCATGCACAAGATGAGCAGGAAGCTGCTCATATAAGTCTCAGGACTTGCATCCAATGCTGTGTGATGCCACTGTTTCTGGCGTTTCTTGGCTGTCGTGCAAGGTCTGACATGTAGTGGTATGGATTGGTCACTTTGCAGCCATGTAGTGGCAGAAATGACATGATTAAGGCACCCTGTTGGTAGATAGGTTGTGGAGAGGATGCAGAGGTCGTGAGAGAGGATGCAAAGGTCGTGAGAGGATGCAGAGGTTGTGGAGAGGTTGCATAAATCGTGTAAAAGATGCCTAGGTCATGGCGAGGGTGCATAGGTCGTGAAGAGGGCTGCTGCAATTGGATACCAGCCCTAGGTCGGGTGTGATGATGTGCATACATGCATCTGAAGGCCATTTGACTGCGTGCTTGGCTAGGCATGCCAGAGGCTCTGACTGAGGGGTAATAAATTGACTAAGGTGGACAAAGCAGCAACGGACAATGATTGGCTGTGCCCCTGCAGCAGGATTACATCTTCTAGCCCTTTCAGGTGCAGGTGTGAAGGTGGACATCTTATTTAGCTATGTTGCAGAAGTGCTGCTAACAGGGTGCAGGGGAATGGGGTCAGGTTTCTTTTCTTCATTGTGCTCCGGTCTGCTGTTACAGTAGTTACAGAACATGTGTAGAATATTGTGCTTGTAGAGCAGTGGTCCATCTGTTGAGAACAGTTGCATGCAGAAACATGCACACTTTACGGGGTCTTTTAAGAGATCGTAGGGTGCCATTGCTCTTGCATCTATCTGTTATCAGGCACTGAACTTGCTTATGGGTGGCTGTATCATAGGATTTTCGGCAATCAGGAACGCAGTTTGGAGTGCCATGCTAAGTGCATCTGTCCTGAGGAAAGCTATTTAGCATGCAGCATGTGCTCAGAAGCAGGTCTAATCATATGGTGGCTTAGCAGCATTTGCAGATGTGACCTTATCCATCCAGCTTCAGCTTGCTGTGCTGCTATGGCTTCCTTGCTATGTGTCTTGATCTGATGTTGCTACCAGAGGATATGGGTGCTTGTTGCATGGATTATCGCATGCCGCCCACAGCAGGCCTGCAGGAGTGAGTAGTTATGTGAACAAACTTGGGCCAGGGATCAGGCAAGGTGCAGGTTCATAAGTAGTTTTAAAGCATAGGCTACGTCCCTGCAGTGCAGCTTGCTTGTATGAATGTTGGGCACATGGATTGCTCCCAATAATGACTCCAATGACTCCAATGCTCTGGAGTCATTGAGATGTTGGACTAAGTATGAGCTCTGTGCTGCATGTCTGACTACTTCCGCATGGGGAAAATGTTCAGTGAGTGCAGGCACATAGCACAGGCACCTGCTGTGCAGTGACATCGTTTTAAATGCTATGGAAAGAATTCAGTCATGGTCTGCGCAGCTCTTGCATTATACGATTGCATGTGCAGGGGAAGTGCCTCAGACAGTCGATGGGTTGGCTTACTGCAATGTGCAAAGCACCCTTACAGGTGGAGAGCAAGCAATGTTTTGCTGTCTTTCAAACGGTAACACACCAATTGCTGCACAATATTGGCAAAATGTGGTTGGAAGCCTTTGTGGTGCATGCCACTTTCAGGCCCCTGTGATAGACTAATGGAAGCAGCGCTTTGCACTTCCATGAGCTGCTTGCCAGGCTGGCAACTCACTGCAAACAGAGCAACATGCCTCCTTACAACAAATAGCTGCATTTTTATGTGATAGTAGAAGCCAGCTGGGCTGCATGCAATTGCACCATACCAATGGCTCACTTTTGCACTGAGGCGAGGGAGTTTGCCTTGCTGCTGACAGAGCAGACAAATGAAGAGCTCATTGAAGGTTCCATCACGTTGTGACTGTGCTGCATGATGTCATCCCAGTGGGATGTTTTGCTAGATTGGTAGCAAATGTTTCCTGAGAAGCATTTTGAGCATGGAGTACTTTGCATGTACAGCATACCTGCATGATGCTTAGAATGTTACCAATATCAGAAGATGCATTCACCACGAGGGTGCAGGTACTCAGGTTGGGACAGTTGATTCGGCCTGCACAGCTGCATTGCACGTTCCGGCTTATCCTGACATCCTAGCGACTAGAGTGGCCTTGCTGCTCCTGCAATTGAGCAGGTTTGCCCTGAACAATGCGCAACTGAGAAATGAAGCTGGGCCCTGGCCATGGCCGAATGTGCTAACTATCACCCAAATTGTACTGCCGTTATGGAGGCTTTGCATGGAATGCACATATACCTGTGCCAAGGATCAGCCTGGCGATGCACGAGTGTTGCTTGTGAAAGGAGCTTTGCCTGGAAAGTGAGTCAAGTGAGGTCATGCACGGGCGGGCTGCATTTGAGTTTGAGTAAAAGGAAGTTCTATTGAGGCGAGGTGGCTAGAAGTCGATTACTAGTCAGTCCTATGGTCTTGTATTGCCAAATGTCCCTGGCTCGCGGCAAGGCCCCGGGACCCGACCAAATAATGCGCTACGCTCCTCTAGGGCTGGCCCTTACCAATTACCAATTACCAAATGGCCCCGTCAAAGCGGGGCGCCGGTGGGGGCAGCGCCACCCACAAGGAGCCAACTTAGGCTCCAACGGCATACTCAAGTTCCTGTCCAAAACTCACACAACGGCTGCCACCAGCCCACCCTAAATCCCTTGCTAGCCAATGTATGTCAGGCCAGCCCATTTCGACTTGCCATGTGCTGACCAGTTGACCCAGTCAACAGCAAGCCAAGCAGTTTAATGCCTTGCTCAGGGCTAACTAACTAACTAAAGCAGGGCGAGATCCCTGGTTTGAATATTTTAAGCACTGGACACACGGCAACAACTCCATAGCTGCTGATGAATGGAGGCCATATGAAATGCATTGATAACCAGCAGCACAGATGCACAGTATTAATTGCTACGAGTAGTGAGTTGGAGCCTATTTTAACAGCTCAGGAAGAGTGCACACCATCATTGGAAGTTGATGCATTAGCCGCTGATGTGATCCCTTCATGGTCCGATGTGAATAGGCTGGTACCATTATGATTATTTTGACCTAATGCTGGACCTCCTGATGTCCCTGCATACGTGAGGTTGTCATGCCTGCCTGAGACAACCCGTATTCTGTTCCGTATGGATGCATCTCGCTGTATTATGTGACAGGTTGATGAGGTGCACGGCCTATGGCAGTTTTTGCTGTGGCATATCATGAAATGCTGCTGACGACAACTGTAAGATGTCTGCTGCAGTTGACATCCCCATTTTAAAGCGACTTCTGCAGCATCGTGCCTGTTCTGCCATCTGACTGCTGCTAGAACACAGGGCAAAAGCACATGTATGGGAGGTGGCCACGCTTATATGGGTGTATGACACATGTGGAATATGCATGATTGCTGCAGTAGTGCAAGTACTCAGGGACGATATGCCCAGCGACACGGATAAGCAAGCTGCGTGAGTGGACATGCGCTGGAGAGGTAACATGGCGCAAGGTGCATATAATGCGAAGCTAACAGATATTTACATCTCTACAGCGTCCGTTTGTCACCTCGTTGGTCGCCGTACACCCCGCTCTTTCGCAGCTGTTTCGCAGTTCAGCCATGTCCGTCGTCAGGCTGTCTCCGGTACCAGTTTCTTCACGACCCCTTATATCATGAGGTCTAACACGGGCATTGAGCTTGCCATAGGCCTGCAGGGAGCTGCGATGTGGCTGGAGCTGCTAAATGCACCAAGTTTAGCACAGTTTGTCATTGCTCCTGGGCGGAAAGACCACAGCATCGTTTCTTTCATGGCTTTTCGCATCATTAGGGGTGACATGTGCTGGGAAACCTCTCAGAACGTGCGCTTTGAGGAGATGGGCCTGGCGCAGCTCGATCGAAGTAGTTTTCAGCCGGTCTGGACCTGGCACCACGGAGCATCGTCGCTGCAGGTGCCAGGAGGCCCTTCGCGAAGCGGGATTTTTGCATATGCATAGGCCGCACCTGGGGCCACCCGACTATGTGCGTCCGGAGCCTCGACAAGCACGCAACGAGACCTGCTGGGCGCTGCTGCGAATCCCAGGCGGTTTTGGAAGTCGAACCGGCATGAAAATCACTTAAGTTACCGAGACCCTTCTGTGCAAATTCCCGTTCATTGGAATTTGACTTACCGCTAAGGTCCGGCCCTAAGGGCCAGCCAATAACAAATGAGATGCTGAACATGCTGCCTCCCCAAGGACAAGACCTCCTATTTGATCGCATATCCTTGGGGGGAAAAGATTAGTTACGAAGTGACCCCTTCCGAAATGTGGACATTTGGCTCACATCTTGTTTCTTTCTGCGGACGTTTGGCTGCTTTTCGCTGCATTGTTTGGCTACCTGAGACACTGTTATGTTCTACTGGGACATGTCCGTGCCTTTGGAGCAAAGCGCAGCATGCCAGGACCCCCTAAGCTGCGATCTTTCAGCGCGCCTCTTTCAGCAAGCCCTGCACGCTATGCACTGTCCCCTGCTTAATGTGCGCTTTAAGGCCTTAGATATGTTTTATGTACATGCTTAATGACTTTGGATGCTCTGGGGTGCTCATAGCTTGCAACTCCGAGCAGCATGTGCCTTCGCGAGGCGCCACCTATATCTCCAGCACCAGCGGTGTTCCCTTGCAAGGGCCGACATTAAGTTGACGTACAGCTATAGTATGAAGGGTTGAGGTGAAGAAATGGGTTACACGGTTACATGGTTACATCCAATTGATGTGGGCAACAGGCTACACCCCGAAAGCATGGAAGGAGAGCACCACAGTGCTCCTGTTCAAAAACAAAGGCACACCCCTCAAACTGCAATTCTACAGACGCATTGGCCTAGAGATGACAATATACAAACTATGGACCAGAATGATCACATGGGTCCTTGCTGACTATGCCGAAAGACACAACATTCTGAGCTACACCCAGGGTGGGTTCAGAAACAAACGAACCTGCATGGACCAGCTGGAGCTGTTCACCCTCTTGCTTGAGGATGCCAAACTGACCCGGAAAGACATCTATCTCCTTATGGTTGACTTTTCAGAGGCTTTTGACACAATTGACCATGACAAGCTGCTGCAAATCATGTATGACCTGGGTTTCCCCACAGATGCCACAGAGGTGGTCAAAGACCTGTACACGGGTGCAACAACAGCATTTACAACCCCATTCGGGAATACCGAACCAATGCCCATGGACAGAGGGACAATTCAAGGTGACAGCCTCTCACCGTTTCTGTTCATTTTATATCTGGAGCCCCTGCTACGCTGGCTAAGGGTAGGTGCCAGAGGATACATCCCAGGTGCATACAACAACCGTGATACGCTTTTGAAACTGAAACAGCAGATCCCAGATGTCACATATGCGGGTGACCTGAACCTGATATGTTCATGCATTGGGGATTTAACCAGCCAAGCTGACAAGGTCACCCTGTATGCTGACTGGGGACACCTAAAAATAAACAACACAAAGACCCTCCTCACAGGTGCCAGATATGGGGCTGACACCAAAGACCCTTTTAATCTGGAGAAGCTCCGGCGTAGCCTAACTGATGTGAAGGTCCAACGATCCCCTGCAACACTCCACGACCCACGAAAACTGTTCCGTTACCTGGGCCTGCAATTCACCATGCACCTTGACGGGTCAGCCCAATATCAACTGACCAGGGATACCATTTGAGACATGTGTCACAACATGAAGCACTCATACGCTACAACCTCCCAAAAGATGCGCACCCTGAATACATGCATACGGACAAAAACTCGGTATGCATTCTGTGTGGCCCCTTACACCAAAGCTCAGCTCAAAGCATTAGACAGCCCCCTCTGTAGGGCAGCCAAAGAAGCATATGGTCTTCCCAACAGTACTGCCACGGCAGTAGCACATGAAGACGTCAGTAAAGGCGGTCTAGGGTGCCCCTCCCTACTAGCAGAGTACAATACTGTACAAATACAGCGGTTGACAGAGGCTCTCAATGACCCCGGACCAGTGGGAGAGCTCAGCCGTACACGCCTGCAGACGGATGGCAGCTGCCTGGACAAACTTACAGCAATGGCTCGCCCTGCCCTAACACACCACAGCCTGAGGCTGAGGCAGGTGATTGCATGCGCAAGCATAGATGTCGAGCTCAAAAAGCAGGGACTTGGCCCAACAGAACTACCCAATACCAGCCCACTCTTGCAAGACCTGCAGAACATGCAGGCACTTGCAAGCCCCCAACCACCAGACCTCCTCCTAGCTGACCTTCACCAATTCAGACAAGTAGGTATGCACCGACTTCAGGACATTATGTCTTCCACAGGTAGAACTGTCCTTACAACACGACAGCTCATGTTAAAACTGGACAAGGATATCACCGCCAGGACGCTGACCGCTTTTAAACGTATTGCATACATGCTCACTCTCCCGCCAGGCATAACAAAAGAAACCTACTGCAGCAGGCCACCTGTGCAAGCAGGACATGGTGCAACAATCCATCCGGAGTATGCAAGGCTGCTGAAGTTCCACAACCTCATCGATGGCATAGACATACGCAATGCACCTTTCCCAGCATTGTGGGCTGCACAGGCACATGCCCCAAGCACAATTACCAATTACCAATTACCAATTACCAAATGGCCCCGTCAAAGCGGGGCGCCGGTGGGGGCAGCGCCACCCACAAGGAGCCAACTTAGGCTCCAACGGCATACTCAAGTTCCTGTCCAAACAAACAAACAAAAATTTAAGGTGCGGCAACCGCAAAGGGCTGCTAGGTCGAAACGACCAAACACACCATCGGATGGGTCCAAAAACAATGGAATCCATACCACCAAGCAAGAGGAATACCCAAGCAGACATCCAACTACGGACACGGCAAACAAATCACCAGCAGGAGACTGATGGGTGTATCCAAATCAAACACAATCCAGAGCACCAACCAAGCAGGATGTCCAGTAAGTCCACCGCATATGTACCACCCAAGACGGCCAGCACACCAACCAAGGCGAATACCCAAACATGTAGCTATCTAGACTTCAACCAGTTCCTCATCAGACGAATCACTAGGAACATCTGACACCATGGCTGCCACCAGCCCACCCTAGATCCCTTGCTAGCCAATGTATGTCAGGCCAGCCCATTTCGACTTGCCATGTGCTGACCAGTTGACCCAGTCAGCAGCAAGCCAAGCAGTTTAATGCCTTGCTCAGGGCCAGAGCAAGCCCTGACAGAGATACAGGCTTACCTGTCCTCACTCAGCGCACCACCAAGAGGCCACACTAAAAGCAGCAGTGTGCGCCAGACTGCGGCAACAGACATCACAGCCCCACTGGTGTACCGAATAGAAACAGGCTATCACGTTTACCAGCGAATCAAAGATGAGAAAAGACAGCCCTTCAAAGATATGCGAGAGCGATTATATAACAACTTTGCAGAAGGGCAGGACAAAGTAGAAGGTATAGAAGGTCTGGCAGTGGCGGCACGCCACACCGGACGAGGGCAAAAGAGAAAGAAAGTAGCAACACAGAACCAGGTCATTGTGCGATGGGCCCCAACAGTTATGCAAGGATGGGTGGTGGAACTGGCTAAGCAAAAGGGCTATCACATTGATGATGCTCCAGAGCACGCTCTACAGCCAATGACCCATCATGAAGTCTGCAACACACCAAACCTCCCGGCTGAATGCTGCTGTCCTAACGCCCACCTGCCAGCACGACGAATCCCTGCACGTACAACCCTAGCACATTGCAGCATATGTAGCAGACGATATCATATTGATTGTCTCCCGCTAACCCATCGCCCTGCAGGGGACATATTGGAAGAGGATGTCACGACAGGCTGGACCTGCATTGAATGTAACAGGGATCAGTATGCCACTAAAGGCCTCCCTCTTGATATAAGGCACTACAACGTCCATTGGAAGCCCAGTCGAGAAAGTGAGAGCGACCTCATCGCACATAATCCAGTTGTTGCTGAGATGATTGCTGCTTACCGTTTGCAACAGGCAGCAGCAGCAAATGACCGGTCCCCGGCAACCCCTGCACTTGGCGAGCTGGCTCAAGCTCAGCAAGGGTTATCGGCACTGCAGCGACAAGGCGACTACTACCCCGATCACCCTCAAAGATACAACATCAACACATCAACATTGGACAGCAGTACAGCAACATTTTCGACATGGACACATCACCAATGAACCCCCATGCTGATATCCACCCCACAGGAAGACACGAAGTCTTTATTAGAGAAGTAGAGATGTGCATAGATGGACAACTGTGGATAAAAACGCTCGCCTGCATATACACACCAGATGGCAAATGTCGCTACACCCTCACCCCTGAAAGGACAGCAATACTGTACCAACAGTACTGCCACAGCACTCGCCACAAACCAAAGGTTATATATGCGGAAGTTGAAGGCAGGTACCTTTCCCCAAGAACTGTATGCCCTCATGTGCAGGTACAGAGATGGAGCACAGATCAAAGATCACAAAGCCATTAGGAAGGTACAAATAAAGAACCACTGGGCCACTCCCCCTGAGGTGTATGAGGCTCTCAGGCAGCTCACAGACATAACAAAAGAGAGATTCGCAAGCCCACTCAATTACAACCCAACATTTACGATGTACTGGAGCGCCCACAAAAGGGACCAAATCTTTGGGGCAAAATGGGATAGCTACAGATATAGGTGGACCGGCGGAAGCGTGCACAACCCAGAGTATGAGGACGAAGACCTGAATAAGAACATGGCTACTGCCATAGCAGCGGCCCGTAACACAACAGCCCCTGTCTTTGGCATACATATCCTGCCTGCCTGGTCCGATGCAAACAGAACTGCCTACCTTGCATGGCTACAACACTTCCCAGGAAACTGCATGCATCTCCTACAAATACCCCGAAAACACTTCAGGTTCCAGAAACCCACAACTTGGGAACGGGGCGACATGTATGCAGGAAACCCTAGATGGGACGTAAATATCATTGTCACAGGCAACGCAAAGGGTTTTGAGGCCCACCTCCCTTACTGGGAGAGCGGCTACATGACCAGGTTTCTGCAAACGCTGCAGGATGCCATTAATCAGTCCCTGCCGGACGACAAAGAGATACAAGACATCAGCATGTACTACAACCCCCCAACGGCAGCAATGCCCCACCCAGCACATCTCATCAGCCAACATTGCTGACGCCAAAACAGCTCAGCAAAATGGGTTACCCCAAACAAACAAACGGCTCTGAGTCCCTCCGGGACGATTCTGTCACCAGTGAAGACCCTCCAGCCATGGTTGACGCCAGCACTACACTGGATGACCTGGAAACGCAATTAGCCACTGCCCTACGAACAGCCCCACCCCTCCGGTACAATTGGAAAAACTATGTCTACACAGATGGTAGCTACAAGCAACTAACAAGCCACAAAGCATCACCAATAGATGCAGAGTGTGATGCCCCAGGCATAAGTAGGCATCGCATTCCGTTTAGCATGGTGCCCCTGTTACCTACCGGGAATCATATTGGAATTCTCGTAATCGGTGACCATTATCGCTCTAACAGGATTAAAAGCCTTCTAGAGCCTTCATACATGTATACTATATCTATGTTAACCAACCCCGCTGCCTGGTTTGCGAGGAAGCTCGATTCTAGCCAAGGTGCTCTGCGGTGCCATCTGCATGATGACTACAATACAAGGTCGCCGCGAAGCAGTTTGAGCAGCGCAGACGCATATTTATGCATAGTATATTGCTCCCATGCATTTTGATGTGGTAAATGACGCCTTTCGAAGAGTTCAGGTTGGTAACTTGAGGATGCGCACGAGCTGGCTTCCTAGCGAGCTTCCCCAAGAGCATGCAGAGCGGCTCATCGTTAAGGGGGTGAGTAACGCTATCTTGTGGGGTCATCGGGGCTACAATAACATCGCAGCTGAAGGAGATTGGTGCGTTTGATCGAACTCAGCTTGATCATTACGTGGGCTAAAACCCACGTAATGATCAAGCTGAGGGGTGAATGGGGTGAATGCGCCAAAAGGGGTGAATGCGCCAAGGAAAGGGGTGAATGCGCCAATTATAGCTAAAGCTATAATTGGCGCATTCACCCCTGTTTAATGGCACACGAGAGGAGGAGTCGAGGGTCCTCTTACACATAAGAATCATACCGTTCAGGGAGGCAAGCGTCTCTTCCCAGCCACATCGATTCAAAAGAGGTCTATCCGTTGGCTTTGCCAATGACTTTGCCAATGACTTCTCTGAGTCTGACCCCACCGTGACTAGGACACCGTGTAGAACCCGTGAGATGTACTGCTTCCCGCTTCTCAATGTTGGAGCATTGCTTCAAAAGCATGGCATGCTGACAGAGGGAGGCAACATACGGCACTTTTCGTTGCGTTTCCCCTTCTGTTACTCGTCTTTGTCACCCTGCATGTCAACCACATACTCCCCGTGCTCCGCTCTTGCTTGACCTTAGCTTTGCTTTGCTTCATGCTATCGAACCATGCTTATCTTTCCTGTTATAGAAGTGTTGCATGCTGACTTCTAGATATACCCCTTGCTTATGGTCAATTGCACGGGACCGCAAGGAGGGCAGTGCCCACTTGTGAGATGAAGGGGTGCTCTACTTGGTCGATGTTTCGAGCAATGCTTTCCCATAATACACCTAGCAACAGTGTCCCGTATGTATAAACGGCGCAGGAGGGCTACAGTGCTTTCTTAGTTTGCCAAGGTGGGTCGAAGTGAGGCCCTGGCTAGAATCGCTGCCAGTGTGCATAGTTGTACATCAAATTTCAGCGGAGAAAGCAGTAACGGCAAGCCTGCCAAGCAGACCAGAAAAAGGGCCTGTTGGTTCCACTGCCCCTGCTTGTTTTTCCAGATGGCTACAGCAGCAAGGATACAAGCAGGAAGCCACACCATTGACCCATGCTGGTTGCAGTGTCTCTTGCACCTGGCGCATACAGCCAACTGCAGCATGCCAGCAGCCAATAGCTGGTCTGCAGCAGTTGCCAAGTCGCCTTTTGATCTGAAATTGCATCCCTAGCAGCAAGCAACCCTGTTACATTCATGTCTTGACCCTGCTGACACTGCAAATGGAGATGGGCGTGTCTGCCATAATGTCGGGGCTTATTAAACAAAAGTGTTTTGAGTTCCAGGCAGCCTGGACTGGTGATACTTGCTGAGCTACTGGTATTGCAGCCAAGCCCAGGCCGAATGGCCCATGCACTCAAGGAGTCAAGAGGCTTACTCCACAACTGAGAAGCAACATAAACAATTGCAGTAAACAGGGTGCCTGGAGGTATAGGTCATAAAAGCAGGGTAGAGTGATGCGACGAAGATAGGCGAGGTCCTCGAAGCGACATGGGCAGGGATTTGTGCAGTGAAAGCCGTACTCAGGATTGACCAGAAAGACATACCAGAATGAACAGGGTGCCGGTGTGGGAGGATTAGACGGCCATAATGTTGTGGCAATGGCTGGTTTAGATTGAAAGTCATCTGTGCCCTGTTATGTTCATCAAATGCTGAACATAGCATTATGGCAGGCCAGGCTACTATGAGGGCCTTTTCCTACAATGTCCTCTCACTGCAGTCAATTTGCTGTACGAAACGGAGCAGCAAACTCTGAAGCCAAAAGTTGCTGCAGATGCAATATCCCTGCAGTTGAGCTGGAACCTGTACTACTCCGCTTCTTTCCGGACAATTTCCTAAAGAGACAGATGCGATTACAGTGTGGAGTTGGGGGGAAGGAGTCCAGCTGTGTGAAGGTGCGGGCAGGAGATGCTGTTATCAGATGGCACGGGGAGGCAATCAGTGAAATCAGCTATTACATCAATTGAAGCGCTGAGTGAAATAAGTGGTACTGGGACTTGATATAGGAATGTTGTGTGTCAATGTCCTGTGATTGTGTTGCATGGAAGAGAGGAGTGCTGCCCTTCTTGCTGTGCTGCTGCCCAATGCAAGAAGACATGCTCCATTTTGAAGTGGTTGCTGGAGGTAGGGCTTTCGATCAGGGCCTTTGCAAAGGGATTATATTTTCAAGCTCACCTGGGGAGGGGGGGAAACACAGGTACGGGCTTAACTTCCAAGCTCATCTTTTCATGCTAGATACATTAAACATAGGCACGGTGACTAGCATGGTATCTATGCTCCAACCCAGAATGGCGGTGAAGTTGTCTGTGGATGGGCGCAGGGCAACAATCTTACACAGCTGCCATCGGGGGATGGAGCAGAGGGGCTCCAACGTAACTGTACACCTATTGTCTATCTACTTGTACCAAATGCATATATGCTTGGAGCATTGCTTGTTGCTCGCAAAAGAGTACTGCTTTGCATAGGTGCTCGACTTCTTTGGAGGCAGTTGGCAGGTAAAGGAACTGTTGCCAGTGACGTGATAGCTGGAGGAGAATATGCAAAGCATACCTTTCTCAATGTAGCTCTTGATAAGGAAACGGGCATGGGGTCTTCACACAATTTGTTAACAAATCAATGCATCTGTAGTCATTGTACAAGGAGTTTGGCAGGTACCCTCTGATGGTGCAATGGCTGGTTTTGGCAGCCAGGTGGTGGAATACAGTATTGGGCAAAAGTCAGGGCTGTCTCGCCTTAAAGGCACTTAAAGATGACGTGTCATTGATGTTGAACCATAAGCAATGCTGGTCCAGGCAGTTTTTTGATGCAATGAGCACCATCAAGGTGATAGAGAAGGGAAAGTGGCATCCAAGGAAGGGAGATCATTGTAAGGAAGATAATTTGAATAACATAAGGTTTGATGAGGAGAGAGTGCGTGTATGTGCTGAAAGGTGGTTTGACAGAACATGGGAGGCATGCAGCAGTGATCCATCAATGGCAAGTGAGGAAGACGTGTTTCGCAGCACCTACAAGCACTGGGTAGGGTATGTGGATGGACAATGTGCAACGCACTTTCGTAGGTGCATTCCACAACATGTGAGAAGGGAGATGGTAAAGCTGAAGCTCGGGTGTAGTGAGCTGAATGTGCATAGGCTTAGGTTTGAAAAGGTGCCAAGGGAGAAGCGATGGTGCCCTCTCTGCTGTGGGCAGCAGGTGCATGCAGGGGAGCAACGGGAGGTGGAAGACTTGGTGCATTTTGTGCT
Source organism: Pseudopediastrum boryanum (assembly GCA_963556185.1). NCBI lineage: Eukaryota > Viridiplantae > Chlorophyta > Chlorophyceae > Sphaeropleales > Hydrodictyaceae > Pseudopediastrum > Pseudopediastrum boryanum. The sequence goes on from OY744496.1 coordinate 4,505,014, forward strand.
TCATTGCGGCCCTTTGCGGTTGCCGCACCTTAAATTTTTGTTTGTTTTTGTTTGTTATGCCACAATACGTGCAGAATACAGCACCTTGTTTCAATCAGCGCATTGTCATGGTGAAGATGATGCCCAGATGTTACAGTACTTGTTTAAGCAGGACAACCAGTTGGAGTTTGCATACTGCATAAGGGAGATGATGGAGCACAGGAGGAAGCAAGTGGCTGAGGGCAGGGGTGCGCCCATAGAGGGGGAGGTATTAGCCAAATTGTGGGATGAGAAGGTTGTGGACATCTTTGACAAGGAGTTTGAGGAGGTCGCTGTGGAAGGGGCATGTGAACCATGTCCAGTAACACTGCCAGAGCATTTAGACCCTTGAGGTTAATGGCAGAAGTTGGTGTACAGTTTTAGGGCTATGTAGGTTTTGGGAAGGACCCAGGAGGGCGAGTGAGGAGGGAGAATTGGGATTTTGTTGGAGAGGAGATAGAAAGTGTTTTTGTTTATTGTTTTGCGTTGTTTTTGGATGTTTGTGGTTTACGGGTATCAGGCTTCGGTTGGTGGTGGTGTTGGTGTGTAGAGGTCAGCAGGGCTGTTTTTGGAGGTTGCCTGGGCTGGAAAATGTTTTTCTTGTTGTGGCTTGGAGGGATATTTGGTGGTCAGTATTGGCCGAGTCCCTTCTTTGCTGTAAATTCACTTCACTTCACTGTACGGTCCCTTGGTCGGACGGCTTACGCCGTGGCTACCTGACTACCTCTTGCATCCAGCGGTCCCATCAGTAACCCCAGCCACTGCCGCCATGCTACTGAGCACTGGGCCTTTGAATGTAATCTGTAAGGACGACATGTTTCACCTGGGAGGGAAAAATTTGGTGGTCGTTCTTTGCAAGCATGCACCGACGGCAATGTGACATAAAGGCAGACGCCCTGAGCATGGCCTGCATGGACGGCCTGAGAGAAGCCGTGCTTTGAACGGTCAGTCCGATTCAAGCAGCTTATATGAGCAATGCACGGGCTGGACCGCATCTGTTGACGGACTACACAGTCACCGGGTGCGACGATTTACCTGCGGAAGCAGCAGTACGTCAAATACCAGTTTTGCTAACTGGGTCGGATGTTTAACAGTTGGTCAGTAAGTTCTACTGTGCGTGACGACAAGCAGGCATACATTTTGTTGTCTTGCCCGTCATCTGCCATAACGTTGGTTGTCTCATAGGAGAATACCACTCTTCTGCAAGCATGGTCTTCGTAAGATAGAGTCGCGAGATGCCTGACAATTGGAATAAGGGTATACTTTCTCCAAGGGATTTTCCTTAGCGGGGTGACTAGCATGTCCGGACAGCGCGAGAAGGTGGTGGTATGGGCAGCTGCCGCTGCAACTGGGGCTGTGGTGGTTGGGACCACGTATTGGGTAGTGAAGAGGGCAGTAGACAACTATGTGCCTCTCCAGGTATGCTGGCACTGCAAAGCAGTAGGGTCGCCAGAGCCATGCCCCAGTGACGGTGTACTCTGCGCTCGCAGTACCACTACAGGCCTGGAATGTTCACCGGCTGGCTAGCAAGGGTTCTAGATAGCTACTCACAGAAACGCCGTCGTAAGTTGATTCGCCGCAACTTGTCCTTCTGTACCTACCGCTGGCACCAAAGGGACCCATGACAGCATGATCAAGGGATCTTGTACTGCAGGGCGGAGACCAGTGAGGGTCTACATGGATGGCTGCTTTGACATGATGCACTATGGTCATGCCAATGCTCTGCGGCAGGTGAGGCCCCTTTGTGTCCTGCCTGAATCGCTTTTGACAGCAGGAGACAGACAGCACAGCAGGTTGCTTCCGGAAGTTACTATCACGTTTCCGAGCAGATCAGGACTGCGAGAAGGTCTAGGTTCAAATTCCATGGCCGATGAAGTAAAGTACACCATTTTGTGCCACCGTCCTCCTCCAGATACAAGAAAACGATAGCAGATACTCCGGACTGTTGAGAAGCATGCCAAGATTTGTGGCAAAGCTGGTTATATTTTCAGCCTTTGAGGCAGAGGTTGGATGCTCCAGTTGCATGCATTGGCAATCTGCCAAAGGCCATGCTATTAAGAAATGCTCGGTCGAACCTTGTTATAAATGCCGCTTGCAGCTGCTTGTCTTGATTTGCCTTGTTATTAGTGTGTACCATGCCTCTGCTCACTCACTGCAAATTGCAGCTGAGAGGGGACTCTTAATACTCATCACCATCCCAACCACTAACTCCACCCTTCCTTTCTTCCTGGTGTCACCAGGCTAAAGCACTCGGTGACGTGCTGGTGGTGGGACTGGTACCAGACAAAGAGATCCTGCGCTGCAAAGGTCCCCCAGTGCTGAATGACAAGGAACGCTACACCTTGGTGGATGCTGTGAAATGGGTGGATGAGATAATATCAGGTGACAAGGGAGGGATTCAAGGGGGAATCTCCAATATGGTAAGGCCAGGCAGGGTGGGGAAATAATAATATGGTAAGCAGCACCTGACAGTGATTCAGTGACAGTGACTCAGTGCCTTTGGATCAGATACTGAGGACTATTGCCGGTATCATTGTTGTCGGCTATTATTATTTCTCCACCCTGCCTGGCCTCTTGTCGACGGTGCAGTACTTGTGAGCAAAGGAGGGGCCAAGCCCCAAACAGTTTGCTGAGAGTTGTGTGCATGACTTTTGACTATGGATGCTCCAGGCTACCGGGTTCAGTCCTTGCTTGATACAGCATTTATGGTGAAAGATGAGATAAGACTGGAACGTTAGCAGGGTGCCACCGCCGCAGCCAGAAGCAGGAGCAGCAGCAGCAGGCGTGTCATTAATAGCAGGTGGCAGCAGTGGAAGCAAAAGCTTACCAGCGTTTGACAGCAGCAGCAACCGAAGCTTCACCCGGCCGCGGCAGAAGCAAGAGCACATAGCAGTAACAGCAATAGCAGCAGGGCGCGTAGGAACAAAGCGTTAAGTGGCATAGCCCTTCTTCCCAGGTCTGAGGACATGACCAGCAAAGCAGTAGAAGGCAGCATGTACCACCTCACGAAGCAGCAGCAGCAGGTGTGAGTGGTGCCTGTAGATATAGCATTGGCCACCAGCAGCAGCAGCAATAGACTGAATGTTAGCAGCACGCCCATATGCAGCCATGCCTGCGGCAGCAGCGGCAGCACGATCACCACCAGGAGCAGCACCAGTGCTAGCACAAGCAGCAGTAGCATCAGCAGCAGCAGGCGCAGCAGGCTTAGATCAGCAGCACGTTCTATGCAAGCAATAGTGCCGGGACCTGTAGCCAGAAAGCTAACAAACATAGTTTGCAAGGAAGAGTGCCGTCGCTGCTGCCTGCTGCTGCTGTTGCCTCCTGCCTCTGTTGTGACCAGCAGCAGGGGGTTCATATAAGCCAGGACAACACTTTGCCGCTGGTGCGGCATGGCCGGGAAGCTGTGCAGTGACGTAGTCGTCTATGTGTCACTTTGATGGAGAATAGGCATGACAATGTACAAGGCTATACATGAGGTAGATCCTTGCACAGCCCTTGGACCGTGAGAAGGCTATGCATTGGGACTTGGTTGCACATAAGCTTCACTGCAAAGAAGACCATAGTTGCAATGCAGTGGAAATGCCTTTGCTTTTGTGGCACAGGTGTGTATTGGTATTTATAACCTGACTGTGTTTTTCATTCTACCTTGCAGATGTTCCCTATGACTTGTCTCCTGAGTTCATCACTGACCTGTTCACCAAGCACAAGATTGATTACATCATCCATGGAGATGACCCCTGCATCATGCCAGATGGTACAGATGCTTATGCTCATGCTAAGAAGCTGGGGAGATTCAAGATGGTGAGAGGAACAAGGGGGGAGGTTGGGGGTGTAAAGGGGGTTGGGGTAGGGGTGGAAACTAACTGGGGTATGAGGGTTAGGTATTAACTTGGAGCGGGGGCATGCAGGGGAAGGGGGGTAAGAAGGTGCGCAGGGCACCATTGCCGGTGGGGAGGGTGAAGGGTTCTAGGACCTGGGGGAGGGGGTATGGGGGGGAAGGAGGAAGAGCAGTCGAGGGGTTGGGGACTGATGAACTGGGGTCGGGGAAGGGGTTGCAGTCAGTGTGTGGAAAAGGTGGTGAGGGGAGGACGAACAAGGACGTGAGTGAACCTGGTGTTTGCTGGAAATGGTTAGCATTCAGGAATGAAGGTTTTGCAGCGATATAGAGATCCTACGAAATTTAAGCAACATGGTGCATAGGCAGACGAGGAGCAGGCTTTAAGCCTGATACTGAAACATGGTGAAGCAGGGGCAGATTGGCAAGCTTCCAGAACGTCTGCTATTGGTCCTGCATAATCCTGCACAATCCCACAGCCAAGGTCCCGAGGACAGACTATCTTCTCATCTGATTACGTGATAGACAGATTGCCTCTCCTGAGATACAGGTCCGCAGTGTACGCTACCTGCTTTACTCTCTCATAAGAACTGATGGGCAGCCTCTTCTGAATTCTGTTGCTGCAGATCAAACGGACGGAGGGTGTGAGCACAACAGACATTGTGGGGCGCATGCTCACGTGCACACGAGTGAACCATGATATAGCAGATGCAGTGGTGAGTAGCAACTCCCTCTGCCCGCATTGTGAAGCATTGCTGTAGCTGTGGTCAACCGTATCAGCCCATATCATGTTGTGTGGTCGAGAGGCAGATTAGTTGTGGTCAAACAGCTGGTATTGCGGTCAAATACATGACCTTCACGACTTGCATGAGACTGTGTTACCTGCATGTCAGAGACGCTCAAAGCGAGGACATCATTAAGAGCCAAGTTGTCAGGATGGTAGAATGCTGCATCTTCTTTTATCAGCAAATGTTAGCGCACAGTGATCCGTTCCTAGCTAAGGTGAAGCTAAAGAAGCAGCTGCGTAGCCCTCTTTGCCATAAAATGTTCAGGGAAACAGTGTTTGTTTGTCTTTGTTTCTGCGCCCCGCCAAATCAAACATATTCACGCTAACAGTCCTCTAGGCATTGTATGTGCCGAGATTTTCGATACATGGACAGGTTGTAGCCTGAGGGCTCGAAGAGGTGTCTTATTTGAGCAGCGATTGGATCCCAGCGATCCTGCAATGGTTACAGTTTTAGAACTCACAAAGACACAGAACAGTTCGAAACGCACAGACACATAGAACAGATTCAGAACCCACAGACAGACAGAACAGTTTCAGAACTTACAGATACACAGGACAGTTTCAGAGCGCACAGACAGTCTGAATTTTTAACCAAGTGTAAGAGGTACAAGCTGATGGCTTGGGGCGTGTGTGTGTACCTTGTCCTTGCAGGCGCACCCCTTGATGCGTGGTTTCAGTCAGAACAAGCGAGTGGTGTCAGAGTCGGGGGGCGGGGAGCAGGGGGAGGAGGAAGAACACGAGGTGCAGGAGATGAGAGTGGGTGAGTGGGGGCAGGGGCCCCTAGCAAGGGGGTAGGGGGCCATTAAGTGCAGGAAGTGTGAGTGGGTGCGCAGGGGCCCTGAAGGGGTGGATAAGGAAGAAGGGGGGAGGGGACGATGGGACCGGGGGGGGGGGGGGAGGGGGAGGGGGCCGACGGGGGGTGTTGAGGCGGAACAAGGGGGAGGGGGCGAGGGGAGAGGGGGAAGGAAGAAAAGAGGGGGAGGGGGAGGAGGAGGCGGAAGAAGGGGAAGGTGGGGAGGAGGAAGAGGAATGAGGGCAGCGAGGGGGTTGGGTGGAGTGGAGAAAATGCGGACGGTCGAGGGGGGAGGCATGGGGAGGGAAGGAGGGGGGATGAAGTGCAGGAAAGGAGAGTGGGTGAGCGGGAGTTGGGAGGAGGGAAGGGGCAGGAGCAGGTGTGGGGCTGAGTGGAGGGGGAGGGGCGAAGACACTGGGAGGCAGAAGCGGGTACAAGCTGACAAGGCAGGGAGCTTATGAGGGAAGTGAGAGGGTGGGGGTGAGGGTACAATTTATATGGGAAGGGGTAAGCAGGGAACAGACCTAGTAGGCAATCATGAACGGACGACTTTGGAAGGGTTGGTAGGAAGGATCAGAGTTTGGCTGCTTGCCGTTGTGTCCTGTCTCCTCATGGTACTCAGGACCTGTTGCAATGGTCCTGCAGTATTTCACTCAGCATTTGCACGGTCTTACTCTGCAATGTTTGCTGAGAGATCTTGTGCAGTCAAGGATAGCCACCCAGAGTCTGCGTATATGTTATTAAAGCAGCAAGGAGTGTGGTTGAAGAGAGCAGGGCTTTGTCATACCTTGCTGGAGCGGAAAAGTGCAGCGAGCAGACAATTTGCAACCAGCACTTCCGACTTCAAAAAGTTCAACCAGAGCTGTTTTGCTTGTAGACATCGTCCTAAGTGCTTGCAGGTGCTTAGGGGCCCAATTCAGGCATGGCTGTAAGTTGCAACCAAGAACATGGCTAAGGATCAAATGTAAGAACAAAGGAGGGAAGGCTGAAACAGCTTTGTTTGATGCAGTAATGATTGTCTTTGCATCCAAAAGAAGATGACTTGGTAGACGGACCCAGACTTCCACATACTAGCTGTCAATATGCTTAAAGGCACGAACTAATGCTTCAAGCCCTACAGGTAAGGCAAATTACCAGTGGTTTGCAAGAGCGGCTTTTCAGACGCAATGGGTTGAGGCACAGGTAACAAAAGCAGGGGACAGTGATGCCACAAAGATACTGCCTGCTTGCTCGTCTGGCTGGCAGGAAGTGGTTTAGGAGTATGTATGTCCAAAATACATACATTGCCTGTACAGTTGGCATTCATTATCTACTCTTTCCCTGAGGCCAGTCAGGAGCATTTCACTGTGAATTCTAGGTACATGCTGGCGATTGTTGTTATTGTTTTTCTGATGGCGTGTTGACTTCTAGTGGTTTGATCCCTTGTAATGGTACTTTCTCTCCTGACCATTGTTCGCGTTAGTTCATGATTTTGATTCACTCTCTGTTATAACATTAAATTCTAAAGCGTGATGGTGTTGGTGCTGCTGTGTAGGCGTGTCTCGCTTCATGCCCACCAGCAGGCGCCTGGTGCAGTTCAGTGAAGGGAAGAGCTTGCCTGAGAGGGGGACCATTGTGTACATTGATGGCACATTTGATATGTTCCATATGGGGCATGTGGAGATACTCAAGGTGGGGGAGGATGGGAAGGGGTGGCAGGGGGGAAGGGTGGGGAGGAGGGGGGAAGAACGGGGAAGATGGGGTGGCAGGGGGGAAGGGTGGGGATGATGGGATGTGGGAGAAGGGGGAATGTTCACGGGCTAGAGGAGGGGCCGGGGGGCTGTGAAGATATTCAAGGTGAGGGGTAGGGGGTGGGGGTGGCAGGGGTGAAAGCTGGGGATGAGGGGAGGAAAGGAAATTGCAGGGGCAAGGAGGGGGGATGTCCAGTAGACCAGGAGGCAGGGATGGGAATGTAAAAGTAAAAGTGGGCCGTGGGGGCTGTGGAGATACTTAAGGTGGGAGCAGAGGGGAAGGAAGGGAGCGGACGTGACGAACGTGGAGGGGAGTGGGCAAAGGGGAAGGGGAGGGAGGGGAGGGGGGGCAGGGAGGGGGGCAGGAGCTGTGTAGAGTGGTGCCTGGATGGGTGGGAGGAGAGGAGAGGCACACATGGAGTATGCGTCTATTTCATCTGATGAGAGGAGGGCGCTGTGGCATTTTCTTGTTAATTCTTCTATGTAGCATTGCCAATAAGATGGGGAGGAGTAGGGAGCAGTAGATAGGAATTTGCCAGGCAGGAGTGGGGTGGGTGGGGTGTGTTGACAGGGAGAGGAAGGGGCTCAGGGGTGTTGTCAGCCCGGGGGGGGGGGGGGTATTTACGGAACGGTAGCAGCCGGGGGCCGGGGCTTTCTGGGAGGAGAGGGCTGGAAAGGATTCAGGGAAAGGGAGGTTGAGAGGAGATTTGGGATGCATGAGGTTGGAACGGGGGTCTGGTGGGGACTGGGGGGCGGGGGTGGGAAGAGAGGGGGGAGCTGGAGATGACTGGGAAGGGAAGGTGGAGGGGGGTCTGGAGGGGGAGGAAGGGGGGAGAGTGGGGAGTGGGGAGAGGACTGGCGGGGGGGGGGGGACTGGGTAGGGGACCGTGGAAGGGCCCTACGCAATGGCACATGTATTGCTAAGGGCAATTGGCAGCATGTGGAAGCATTTCTAGTGAACAGATGGGATCTGGAACTGAGGGGAGCTCTGGCCAGAAGCGCAGAGGGGTGGTAGTGGATAAAAGAAAGTGTACGAGGACGGCTTTATTGGGGTGGGGTTGTGGAAGGGAAGTCAGGGGGTATTGACCGGTTCTGCAGGTATGAGGTTGACTATGGGGCATGCAGGGGTGTTAGTCGGGGGCACTATCAGAAGGTTGGAGGCAGGGTGGAGTAGTGGAATGTTACTACCTTTGGAGGGCGGGACACTGGCAGGGGAGGAGGCATGACACCGGCCCTTTTTGCCTCGGCTATGCCCGTAGGGCTCCATTGCATAGCTATGTGCACCAAGGAGTCGGTTTCTCCTACAAAAGAACTGCTTAGCTGCTTTGTGTGCATGCGATGTGCTTCTTCTTGCCCTTACTTTTGTTGTGTATGCCTTTGCGCGTGTGTATACTCTTCAGATAAAGCCGCTTGTGAGAGTACATAGAAGAACATGCACATAGAAACATAGAACATAGAAAAACATGCACAGCGTTCCCAGGCAGGTATGGAGGCAACAAGACTCATGTTTCCTGGCACGTTGGTTTTGCGAGCTGAAACTCTGGTGTGCAGAACATAGCATGCAACACAGGCAAGAGCCTGGCACAATACGTGCTCAAACAACTAATCAAAATGCAAGACAAGCTATGCTGATGCCCAACCCAACCCAAATGATAGAAACAAGGCTCCTGGTCACAAACACGCAGTTGCACAGCTGATGGTGGATTTGCCTACACACAAACTGAGGGTAGATGCAATGACGTGCATCCGAAAGGGAGATTAGTCTATGCTTTACTGCTTTATCAGCATCATCAAGACGTGTCTACACCTCTAGCAGAGAAGCGTCTCTTGAAAATCTGCTGCTTGTGCTGAATCTGCTTGTGTTGCTCTGGTGCAGTTGGCTAAGGAACAAGGTGCTTTCCTGATGGTGGGCCTTCACGGGGATGAAGATGTTGAGAAGCGGCGGGGTCCCTTCTTGCCCATCATGAATGTTCATGAGAGGGCGCTCAGTGTGCTGGCCTGCAAGTATGTAGATGAAGTGATCATTGGAGCGCCTGTGGTGGTCAATGATTACCTGATGAAGACTTTTAACATCAGTATGGTGGTGCGGGGGAGCATCAGTGAGACCAGCAGTAATGGGCCAGTGGAGGAGGACAGGTGGGTGCAGGGGGCGGGGGGGGGGGGGAGGGGAGGGGGGGAGGAGGGAGGGAAGGGGGGGGACATGTGGGTGCAGGGGGCCTTGGGGGGCCGCAGGCGGGGGAGGGCAGGGGTGGGCAGGGGTGGGCGCAGGCGGTGTGATGGAGTGGTGGGGTGGAAGGGGGGGGGGGGGGTAGACATTCCCACAGCTTGGCCCGGTGAACGATACGTGGGTGGGGTGGGGTGGGATGGGCTGGAAAAGCGGAGGTGCTGGGAGTGAGACTCAGTGAAATAAACAATGAGGTAGGCAAGAGAATTGGTTTTGAGCGGGTTGATGAGGTGGAGAGGGAAGCTAGAGGGGTGAGGGCAAAGGATGTGGCTGTAGCGCGTAGGAGTGGTGCTTGCATGGCGCCCCAAGGCCACAAGTGCATCCTGAACCTTGCGATGGGCGGTTTCAGCGTGTAACTATACCGAGTGCGTAAACTGCTGAGTGCATGTGCTCAATACAGCAGGGGGGATTTGATAGGGCAGTATGTAGTGCTCCCATGTTTAAGGCGGACAGATCCTTTGGTAGTTTCTTCTGGCTCTCCCATGCCTCAATATGTGTTCAGTCTAGCTGCAGATTGAGCAACCCGACCTCCAGATGTGTGCTGGACTATTGTTCTGCCACAGGTACGCCTACCCCAAGCAGCAAGGAGTGTTCCGGGAGCTGCCCTCTCCCTGCTCCACCACCACCAGGGACATCATAAAGCGGATTGTAGATAACAGGGCGGCTTTTGAGGCACGTAATGCCAAGAAGGTAGCATCAGAAGCAGCTTACTATGCTAAGCAAGGGGAGGAGCACTTTGTGCAGGAAGTGTGAGAGAGGCATAAAAGCTTTAATGAGGACGGCTGTTTGGTTTGGTAGGGCGTTGCCGGCAAGTAGTATGTGCCGTCACTTTGGGATTTGTTTGGTGTTTTCGTCTGTTCGTTGTCCCAGACATGTGAAGATCGGGTCTTGATGCCTTTTTCATAAAGAGCTTCGCTCCATTTCGGCTGGATTTTGTATACCGGCGTAGGGCATCAGCCTTTATTGCGTGGAATTGATTGTGAGGACTTGAATGTGAGGAGCAACGACGTATGGGGATGGGCAGTGTCTTTGCAGACGCTCACAAGTGCTCTTGCACTGCTGGCATTGCTTCTCCTGGTTCATTTGGTTCGATGTAAGTATCTTTCCGCTTTGTGGTGGTGACATGTTGATTTGAGATTAGTTTACCCAAAGTGCCTACTTCTGAGTGCGTCAGGACAAATCAAATAATCTCTTGCAAAGCCAATTCAGCGTAGATTTTATAACATGTCCTCCAGTCTCTGTGTCCCTTTGCCCGCGTCAGAGTATATGTTCACTCTTGCCTTGGGCACGGCCGGAGGCCGTCATTGACTCGGTTCGCTGGGCCCATCAATCATGAGCGGTGCGGACGAGGATTGACTAGCGCCTCGCCACACATCATGTGTATGATCACCATGAATCCCGCATAGGCGCTGAAAGCATTTTGGACCGACTCTGCTGCAGCCCATCACCGCACAGCATCCGCGTGCATCACACAGGTGTTCAGTCAAATATCAATGCGGCCCAACCGCAATCGCCAAGTAATGAAAGCTCTTTTACCGCTCTTATTCTGCTTTTGCAACGCCCCAGACATTCTCCCCGGCATTCGCATGTCGTCAGTGCAGCGAGTGCAGTACCATTCACTCAGACAAATCGAAACAAACACACATTCAAGGTGTGGCCACCGCAAAATGGCTGCTAAATCGGACCGACCAAAGACACCACCGGATGGATCCATTGACAATGCATTTCAGACCACCAACAGTACAAATCATGGATCTAGCAAGGGAACTTCAACCAGTTCGTTTCCTCATCAGACAACTCACCAGAATAAATTCACTCCAATGAATCAAACAAATCCTAATATTGACCTTCCGGCAGCAAGACATCTGGTAAGTCCACCACCTCCTCAGTACCATCAGACTGGCGGCATTACCAACAGACACAAACGCAGACAATCCTACCCCCAGTGCATGCAAACCCGCAGTGCCACTGGCTCTCCTTTTCACCAGTCCCATTCCAGTCGAAAAAAGTACAACTAAGGGCGCACACGAACCAACAGAACTTGCAGCACCGTGCACACCCGGATCCCATGGTTGAGGTGTAGCATCAAGACTCCCATTACAGCGATGTGCAACTGCAGCTACAAAGGCACTGCCTCCTATGATTACAGCAAGCAACAATTGCCAGGAGGAAGCCCGTCCGATCCCACATATCAATCTCCCTTCAGGTTTGCCAAAAGTGTGCCAGTGTGAAAAAGCATGCAATCGCGCAGACACAAATGGCTTAACCCATGCATGCCTTGACAAATACAACTAATTGCTTACACATCCGGACTCCTAATTTACGGCATAATCCTCACTGCAGAATCGACTACCCGCGAGCGCGGACCCTTCTGCCTTGCTTGGGACCACTTCATTTCCCCACCGTGCCAAGGTAGTAGAACACAGAAGACCTTGTACAGGCTGCGCCTTCTATGATCATATCACTCATCCCTCCCCTGGCAACCATGCTACTGCACCTAAAGCACGTCACCAGCAGCAAGTTCCAAGCTGTTCCACTACATCATGGGTCACCCTCACTTTCAAGCCAACCTGCAGTATGGCTATCTCCGCCTGAATCCACAACCACCTGTCAAACATGAGGCACTTCAATGCCCTGACGTCTAAACAACAGCCTGGTCTGCACACAAGGCACAGGGTTCAGTTCATGATTATTACCACTGGTAATAATCATGAACTGAACCCTGAGGCAGGGCTGCTGAGTAGAAGCAGTACCACTGACTTCAACTCAGCTCGATCGTCTTACCCTAAGCCCAACAAACGCTACTCAGGCACTCTCAACATCAGGCTCTCACGCAGGCTGGGACAGTAATGGACACACTGCAAGGGGAATATGTCCCTTGTCATGTTCCCAAATGCAACCTCATTAACTATGTCAACAGATCCATGTCATTCCACCTTGAGACCTTGCTTGGCACAATACTTCGCACCAACTTATGCCTTGGGGTGCCAGATGCTGTATTGCCAATGGAGCATGGCAAACCTACTGGATGTCTGAAATGTCCAGGCCCTTCTCCTCTGATGCTGCCATGCATGCCTCTCTGTCCCAGGGACAGCCATGCTCCCTTGCCCACCTCAGGAGCTCTATGTGACCCCCTTTAACTGCAATCAGGCAAGTGCTCTCATCCCAGGGGTACCCCTCCTCCCATGCCCACTGCAGCACCTCCAACTGACCCCCTATAGCAGCTGAATAGCATATCATCTCCTCCCCTGCACACCCATTCAGCATAGACCACCTGAGCACATCCAAATGACCATATTTGGCAGACAGAATCGATGCCAACCTATCCCAGGGGCACCCATTCTCCCGTAGCCACTGCAGCACATCCAAGTGCCCCCCCGACGCAGCCACAAGGCAGCTAACAGCATCCCAACCGGATCCCTGCTCATGAGCCCACTGTACTACCTCCAACTTGCCAACCTTCAGGCCGCTCATCATGCAAATCTGCACGTCCCAACCTGGCCCTTCGTCCTTCAGCCACTTCAATGCCCCCAGCTGACCTGTGGTTGCTGCCGCTATCCAGGCGCTGTAGCTGTCCATCTCAAGCCCCTGCTGCTTCACCCACTCCATCACCTCCACCATGCCTCGGTGAGCAGCACACACAAAGGCAGTCTTGTTCCAAGGATACCCCTTGCCTGCTGCCCACTGCAAGGCCCCAAGCTGACCTGAGCACGCTGTTGGGCCATAGATGAGATCATTCTCACAGGGATAGCCAGCCTCGTGAAGCCACTCCAGTACGTCAAGCTTGCCTCCATAAGCTGCAACCTCATAAGCTCCTGTTGCGTGGATCATCCCATGGTCCTTGGCCCACTGCAGGGCGGCAATATCCCCCCTGTTTGCTCCTATAGCGCATATGGTATCAGGTACCCTGCCCAGCTGCTCGTAGACCCACTGGAGAGCGGGGAGATCTACGGCCCTTGCTGCATGTTTCATAAGATTATCCTGCTGCTCATCTGTGAGGTGCTGAACACCTTGCTGCTTGAGGGCCCACAGCGGAACCCAGCCAGGCTTTGAGGCTGGAGCTGGCCTACTTGACAGGTGATCCACGGCCCAATCACGCCAGTGCTGGTTCAGGGGCTGTATGCTCAGCTTGATGCTGTTGTAGGGCAGCAAGCTGAATATGAAAGCAAGGGGTAGCTGGTCAAGCATCGGGACTGGCATGGCGTCACTGCCTGAGTGCTCCATTTCTTGCTTGGTTCCTGCATGCACCACGGCATTCTGTAAGGCTTCTGGATCGCAAGATTGATGCCAATCCCTTGTGAAGGCCCGGACAGGGGCTTGATCGTGAGCTACTTGGTAAAAGCATATAGTTAATCCACCACAAATGCCATGCACATAACCCTAAGAACCCATATCTAGCCTATACCATCATCGGCAGTAGCTACTACCAGCCTCAAGATGTTAGGTGAAATCACCATTCGACTCATCATGTTGGCCATTGAAGTAAGCCGTTGGCACTTTGCTGGTGCAACTGCAGGTGTTTTATGTCTCCTTTCCAACCTGACAGCCTTCAACATACCATTGAAAGCAGGCCTCCAGGCAGAACAGGCCATGGCCTTACCTGCTACAAGGTCATGGCACGAAGCCTAGCTCCGTGCCCAGCTTGTACAGCAGCCTCTGCAGCACACCTACAGCACATGATTCCATCCGGGTTTATACCTAGGACATTTCCAAACTCCTTTCCGTCTTCATCTCAGCAAATCCCACTAAAGCTGCATGCTACTGGTTCCTTTCTTTTGTGATATACGTACGATAGCTTCGTCTGTCGCATGGTTCGTCTAGAAAGTCTCCCGCTCCACAAACCCTTCTACGTACCAGCACAAGTGGTCCCGACGATCAGCTCGACCAGGTGAAGTCCAACCCTTCTCTGACATTATACCTTGAGCAACTAATGGTACACGGTTCGACTATCCAACAGTAGAGCAATGTAACAAACTGAATGTCGAAAACCCGAAGCAATAACTCCCAGATAACTCCGTGCGACAGAAAAAGGGCATGCGGGTGGAGCGCTTACACGGACACGCGTCGGCGGCGTTCTAAATCCGGCACTGACGCCTTTCGCCTGGGTATGGAAGGGCATGCACCCTATGTACCTGTTTGCAAGCACGTTCTAGAACATGCGGTGCAAGTCAGTACCGCAGGAGTGGCACTACAACCGTTCAAATTTACACCTAAAACCCACTCTAGAACACATGCACATCCACTCACAGCCATGTCCCATAGGCAACGCCATCAAGGCCCAGCCCCATCCAGTACAAACACAGAGTGACATGTCATGCACCCTGTACAACAAACAAACATTGTTACAAAGAAACACCATTGGATTGATAAAAAGACCACAGCTTCAGGGCCCCACCAGGAGTGAAACGTAAAGGGGTATCCAGCTAGGAGTTTTTCAACCGATTTTTCATTGGAATATGAAGGGTGTAAAACCTTTACCCCTGGCCGTCTGGCAGAAGGTAGACGGCATCTCTTGCATGTACACTAGCATGAGTGTTCTGCAGTGTCATCTCTTCACGTAGGTCTGCCCTCTACTATGCAAACGCATCCAACATATGCCAAGTACAAGCTCATGTACACAACACACCCGGTGCAGCTCAATATGACCAATGCTTCTCACTTAGGCCTCTGGCCCTGGTGCTGAACGCATCAGTACTCCTGCCACAGCCGCTAGTGTACTTGCGAGGGCGCTTCTAAATAGGAACAGAGAGTTTGAGCTGCACCAGTTTCCATTCAATCCAAACCCGTGATGAAACCCACTAAGCTTAACCCATCACCTCTGCACTGTGCGCTGCACCCATTCCTGGCAGCAGCCGATTGACCAGCCGAAACACTAAAGAAGCACTGGATATGCACAAAAGGGATGGACTCTGCATGCCTCGACAAATACAACCTCCAAATCACTGCTTCCAAATCTGGAATCCTGATCAACGGCATAGTCCTCACTGCAGCGTCCGGTTCCCACAAGCGCAGACTTTCCTGCCTTGCCTTGGACCACTCCCCTCCCCCACTGTGCCAAGGTACACAGAGAACAGAGAAGACCTTCCAGGAAAGCCAGATCATATGTCTCATGGATCAACAGCAACCATGTCACTGCACCCCAAGCACATCACCAGCAGCAGGTTTAAGCTGCTTCACTACATCATGGGTGACTCCTCACTTTCCAGCCACCCTGCAGAAGTGGGGCTATCTCTGCCCGAAAACAGAGCAACCTGTCAAACCCGATGCGCTTCAATACCCTGAGCTCTAAACCACAAACGTGGGTCTGCATAGCGCTCAGTTCATGAGTGCTACCATGGCACCCTAGCAGCTGGATAAACCTAACCAGGAAACCTTTGCAATCACCTTAGACATCATACCCCAAGTGCAGCAAAAAGCTACCTGAGGCATGCTCAATGTCACAGGAAACTCATCCCCTGTCATGTGCCCAGAAGCATCTTTGTCAACCATGTTAACAGGTTCATGTCATTCTCTATTGAGACCATGCTTTGCAAAATACTTTGGGACCAATCTTACGCCTTAAAGATCCACATGCTGAAGTGCTACATCCTGTATTGCCAATGGACCATGGCACACCTACTGGATGTCTATTATGTTCAGGCCCCTTTTTCCTGCTGCTGCCATGCAGGCCTCTCTGTGCCAGGGGCAGCCATGCTCTCTTGCCCACCTCAGGAGCTCTATGTGACCCCTTTCAACTGCAATCAGGCAAGTGGTCTCATCCCAGGGGTACCCCTCCTCCCATGCCCACTGCAGCACCTCCAATTGACCCCCCAAAGCAGCTGAATAGCATATCATATCCTCTCCTGCACACCCATTCAGCATAGCCCACCTCAGGAGGTCCAAATGACCATGTTGTGCAGACAGGATTGCTGTATCGCTATCCCAGGGGCGCCCGTTCTCCCGCAGCCACTGCAGCACCTCCAAGTGCCCCCAGCCCGCAGCCAGAAGGCAGGTTGCAGCATCCCAACCGGATCCCTGCTCCAGAGCCCACTGTACTACCTCCAACTTGCCAACCTTCATAGCGCTAATCATGCAAAACTGCACGTCCCAACCGGGCCATTCGTCCTTCAGCCACTTCAATGCCCCCAGCTGTCCCTGCTTTGCTGCCTCTTCGCAGGCGCCGTAGCTGTCCATCTCCAGACCCTGCTGCTTCACCCACTCCAGCACCTCCACCATGCCATACTGCGCAGCAAGCCCAAATGCGATGCTGTCCCAGGGATACCCCTTGCCTATTGCCCACTGCAAGGCCCCAAGCTGACCCCTGGCTGCTGCTGTGTGATACATGACACCAGTATCACAGGGCCAGCCAGCCTCGTGAAGCCACTCCAGTACCTCAAGCTTGCCGTCATAAGCTGCACCCACATAAGTTTCCGTTGCTTGGATCATCCCATGGTCCTTGGCCCACTGCAGGACGGCAATATTCCCCCTGTTTGCTGCTATAGCGCCTACGATGTCAGGTACCCTGCCTAGCTGCTCGTAGAGCCACTGGAGAGCGGGGAGATCTTCAGCCCTTGCTGCTGCTTTCATGAGCTCATCCTGCTGCTCAATGGTCAGCTGCTGAACACCTTGCTGCTTGAGGGCCCACAGCGGAACCCAGCCAGGCTTTGAGGCTGGAGCTGGCCTACTTGACAGGTGATCCACGGCCCAATCACGCCAGTGCTTGTTCAGGGGCTGTATGCTCAGCTTGATGCTGTTGTAGGGCAGCAAGCTGAATGTGAGAGCAAGGGGTAGCTGGTCAAACGTTGGCACTGGCATGGCATCAGTGCCTGGGTGCTCCATTTCTTGCTTGGTTCCTGCATGCACCAGGGCGTTTGTAAGGCCTCAGGAGCGCAAGATTGGTGTCAAGCCCGTGTGAAGGCACTGACAGCGGCTTGATCATGAGCTGCTTGGTAAAAACATCTTGTTACCCACCACAAATGCCATGCACATTACACTAAGAACCAGTCTCTAGCCTATACCACCAATGGCAGCAGCTACTACCAGTCTCAAGGTGCTAGGGGACATCACCATTCATCCCATCAGGCTGGCTATTGAACTAAGCCGCTTGACACTTTGCTGGTGCACCTGCAAGTGTTTTACAACTGCTCTGCAACCTGAAAGCCTTCAACAGACCATTGAAAGCCGGCCTCCTCCAGGAGAACTACCAAGGCCTTACCTGCTACAAGGTGATGGAACGAAGGCCAGCTCCGTGCCCAGCTTCTACAGCAGCCTCTCAGCACACCTACAGCACACGAATCCATCTGGGTTAGCTAGGGCTTCTCCAACCTCCTTTCCGTCTTCATCTCAGCAAATCCCACTAAAGCTGCATGCTACTGGTTCCTCTCTTTTGTGATATACGTACGATAGCTTCGTCTGTCGCATGGTTCGTCTAGAAAGTCTCCCGCTCCACAAACCCTTCTACGTACCAGCACAAGTGGTCCCGACGATCAGCTCGACCAGGTGAAGTCCAACCCTTCTCTGAGATTAGACCTTGAGCAACTAATGGTAAACGGTTCGACTATCCAACAGTAGAGCAATAGTAGCAAACTGAATGTCGAAAACCCGAAGCAATAACTCCCAGATAACTCCGAGCGACAGAAAAAGGGCACGCGGGTGGACCGCTTACACGGACACGCGTCGGAGGCGTTCTAAATCCGGCACTGACGCCTTTCACCTTTGTATGGAAGGGCATGCACCCTATGTACCTGTTTGCAAGCACGTTCTAGAACATGCGGTGCAAGTCAGTACCGCAGGAGTGGCACTACAACCGTTCAAATTTACACCTAAAACCTACTCTTGCCCATCCACTCACAGCCATGCCCCAGAAGCGACGCATCAGGGCCCAGCCCCACCCAGTACAAACACAGGTTGACACGTCATACACCCTGTACAAAAACAAACAATATTACAAACAAACACCATTGCATAGATCCAAAGACCACGGCT
Organism: Pseudopediastrum boryanum; assembly: GCA_963556185.1. Lineage (NCBI taxonomy): Eukaryota > Viridiplantae > Chlorophyta > Chlorophyceae > Sphaeropleales > Hydrodictyaceae > Pseudopediastrum > Pseudopediastrum boryanum. The sequence continues at coordinate 4,523,365 of OY744496.1, forward strand.
TCCAGGCCACCACCAGAATTGATACTTAAAAGGGTATCCAGCTAGGAATTTTTCAACCGATTTTTCATTACAATATGAAGGGTGTAAAACCAGAAGGTAGACTTCTCTTGCATGTATACTAGCCTGAGTGTTCTGCAGTGTCATCTCTTCACGTAGGTCTGCCCTCTACTATGCAAACCCATCCAACATATGCCAAGTACAAGCTAATGTACACAACACACCCGGTGCAGCTCAACATGACCAATGCTTCTCACTTAGCCCCCTGGCCCTGGTGCTGAACGCATCAGCACTCCTCCCACAGCCGCTAGCGTACTTGCGAGGGCGCTTCTAAGCAGGAACAGAGAGTTTGAGCTGCACCAGTTTCCATTCAATCCAAACCCGTGATGAAACCCACTAAGCTTAACCCATCACCTCTGCACTGTGCGACTGCACCCATTCCTGGCAGCAGCCGATTGACCAGCCAAAACATCAAAGAAGCATTGGATATGCACAAAAAGAATGGACTCTGCAGGCCTCAACAAATTCAACCTCCAAATCATTGCTTCCAAATCCTGATCAACGGCTTAGTCCTCACTGCAGCGTCCGGTTCCCACAAGCGCAGACTTTCCTGCCTTGCCTGGGACCACTCCCCTCCCCCACTGTGCGAAGGTACACAGAGAACAGAGAAGACCTTCCAGGAAAGCCAGATCATATGTCTCATGGATCAACAGCAACCACGTCACTGCACCCCAAGCACATCACCAGCAGCAGGTTTAAGCTGCTTCACTACATCATGGGTGACTCCTCACTTTCCAGCCACCCTGCAGAAGTGGGGCTATCTCTGCCCGAAAACAGAGCAACCTGTCAAACCCGACGCGCTCCAATACCCTGAGCTTTAAACAGCAAACCTGGGTCTGCATAGGGCTCATTTCATGAGTAATACCATGCCACCCTAGCAGAAGAATAACCCTAACTAGGAAACCTTTGTGACCACCTCGGACATCATACCCCAAGTGCAGCAGAAAGCTACCTGAGGCATGCTCAATGTCACAGGAAACATACCCCTTGTCATATTCCCATTATGCCGCGTTAAATGTACGCTTACGTGAAATTAACGTTAATTTACGCTTACATGAATATGACGTCAACCCGCTTACGTAAACTTGACGTTAACTTACACAGCGTGAATTTGACGTGGCTTTGATGCCAGTTTTACAGTTCGTTAACAGGTCCATGTCAGTCTATCTTGAGACCATGCTTTGGGACCAATCTTACGCCTTAAAAGTGCCAGATGCTGAAGTCCAACCTGCTGTATCGCCAATGGAGCATGGCACACCTACTGGATGTCTATAATGTTCAGGCCCTTTGCCTCTGCTGCTGCCATGCAGGCCTCTCTGTCCCAGGGGCAGCCATGCTCCCTTGCCCACCTCAGGAGCTCTATGTGACCCCCTTTAACTGCAATCAGGCAAGTGCTCTCATCCCAGGGGTACCCCGCCTCCCATGCCCATTGCAGCACCTCCAATTGACCCCCCAAAGCAGCTGAATAGCATATCATATCCTCTCCTGCACACCCATTCAGCATAGCCCACCTCAGGAGGTCCAAATGACCATGATGTGCAGACAGGATTGCTGTATCGCTATCCCAGGGGCGCCCGTTCTCCCGCAGCCACTGCAGCACCTCCAAGTGCCCCCAGCCCGCAGCCACAAGGCAGGTTGCAGCATCCCAACCGGATCCCTGCTCCAGAGCCCACTGTACTACGTCCAACTTGCCAACCTTCTTAGCGGTCACCATGCAAACCTGCACGTCCCAACCTGGCCATTCATCCTTCAGCCACTTCAATGCCCCCAGCTGTCCTTCCATTACAGCCATCACGCAGGCGGCGTAGCTGTCCATCTCCAGACCCTGCTGCTTCACCCACTCCAGCACCTCCACCATGCCATATTTAGCAGCATACACAAATGCGCACTTGTCCCAAGGATACTCCTTGCCCACTGCCCACTGCAAGGCCCCCAGCTGACCTTTTGCTGCTGCTGCGTGATAGATCCTACCAGTATCACAGGGATAGCCAGCCTCATGAAGCCACTCCAGTACGTCAAGCTTGCCTTCATACGCTGCATGCACATAAGCCTGCCTTGGTTTGATCAACCCGTGGTCCTTAACCCACTGCAAGATGGCAATATTTCCCCTTGCTGCTGATATAGCACCTGTCTTGGCAGGTACCCTGCCTAGCTGCTCATAAAACCACTGGAGAGCGGGTAGATCCCCAGCCCTTGCTGCTTCCTTCATGAGTTTACCCTGCTGCTTATCTGTGAGGTGCTGGACACCTTGCTGCTTGAGGGCCCACAGCGGGACCCAGCCAGGCCTTGAGGCTGGAGGTGGGCTGTTTAAAAGGTAATCCACGGCCCAATCACGCCAGCCCTTGCTCAGGGACTGTACGCTCAGCTTGATGCTGTTGTAGGGCAGCAAGCTGAACATGAAACCAAGGGGTAGCTGGTCAAGGGTCGGCACTGGCATGGCATCAGTGCCTGGCTGCTCCATTTCTTGCTTGGTTCCTGCAAGCACCACAGCATTCTGTAATAAGGCTTCTGGAATATGGACTTGTATTCATTTCCTTGTGATAACACCGGAAGCGGCCTAATCATGAGTGGCCTGGGAAAAGTATCTACATAATCCACCACATATGCCATGCACATTACGCTAAGAGCCAATATTTAGCTAGTCACCATCATCGGCAGCAGCTACCAGCCTCAAGGTGCTAGGGGAAATCACAATTCCACACATCAGGATGGCTATTGAACCAAGCCACTTGGCACTTTGCTGGTGCACCTGCAGGTGTTTTACAGCTCTTTTCCAACCTAAAGGCATTCAACAGACCGTTGAAAGCAGGCCTCCTCCAAGCAGAACATGCCATGGCCTTACCTGCTACAAGGTGATGGAACGAAGGCCAGCTCCGTGCGTAGCTTCTACAGCAGCGTCTCCAGCACACCTACAGCACATAAATCCATCTGGATCAGCTTGGGGTTTTCCATCTTGGCTCCTTGCCGTCTTCAACTCAGCATGTCTCACTAACGCTGCATGCTGCTGGCTCGTTTCTTCTGTGCTGAACTATATTGATAGCTCGTCTGCATTCAATTGGCATGCCTCAGCTGGAAAGATGCCGCTCCACAAACCCTTCTACCTACCGGCACAAGCGGTCCCAACGATCAGCTCGACCAGCTGAAGTCCAACCCTCCTATGAGGCTTGACCTTGAGCAGACAATGGCAAACGCTTCGAACATCCAACAATAGAGCAATGTTACACACTGAATTCGATAAGCCGAGGAAATAATTCCGAGCGACAGACAAAGGGCATGCGCGTGGAGCCCTTACATCGGCAGGCGTCGACGGCGTTCTCAAACCGGCACTGAAGCATCTTACCATAGTATGAAAGGATATGCACCCTATACCATCAAAAGCACATTCCAGAACATCATTGATGGGCAAGCCAGTACCGCAGGAGTGGCCTGGGAAAAGTATCTACATAATCCACCACATATGCCATGCACATTACGCTAAGAGCCAATATTTAGCTAGTCACCATCATCGGCAGCAGCTACCAGCCTCAAGGTGCTAGGGGAAATCACAATTCCACACATCAGGATGGCTATTGAACCAAGCCACTTGGCACTTTGCTGGTGCACCTGCAGGTGTTTTACAGCTCTTTTCCAACCTAAAGGCATTCAACAGACCGTTGAAAGCAGGCCTCCTCCAAGCAGAACATGCCATGGCCTTACCTGCTACAAGGTGATGGAACGAAGGCCAGCTCCGTGCGTAGCTTCTACAGCAGCGTCTCCAGCACACCTACAGCACATAAATCCATCTGGATCAGCTTGGGGTTTTCCATCTTGGCTCCTTGCCGTCTTCAACTCAGCATGTCTCACTAACGCTGCATGCTGCTGGCTCGTTTCTTCTGTGCTGAACTATATTGATAGCTCGTCTGCATTCAATTGGCATGCCTCAGCTGGAAAGATGCCGCTCCACAAACCCTTCTACCTACCGGCACAAGCGGTCCCAACGATCAGCTCGACCAGCTGAAGTCCAACCCTCCTATGAGGCTTGACCTTGAGCAGACAATGGCAAACGCTTCGAACATCCAACAATAGAGCAATGTTACACACTGAATTCGATAAGCCGAGGAAATAATTCCGAGCGACAGACAAAGGGCATGCGCGTGGAGCCCTTACATCGGCAGGCGTCGACGGCGTTCTCAAACCGGCACTGAAGCATCTTACCATAGTATGAAAGGATATGCACCCTATACCATCAAAAGCACATTCCAGAACATCATTGATGGGCAAGCCAGTACCGCAGGAGTGGCACTACTATGGCATGCTACTGATATCAACTCTAATATATCTGCTTCAGTTGATAACCCTTCTGGTGACTTCTTCAGCCTCGTGCCCGTTTTGCCACCTGACTGCTAGAAGGCATGGCAAAAGCACCCGAATGGCAGGTGGCCACGCTTAAATGGGTGTATGACACATGTGGAATATGCATGATCGCTGCAGGAGCACACGTACTCAGGGACGATATGCCCAACGATACGGTTAAGGAGGTTACGTGAGTCGACATGTGCTGGGAAAGTGACACGCCGGAAGGTGCATAGAATGCGAAGCTAACGGATACTTACAACTCAACAGCTTCCTTTTTCACCTCCTTTGTCCCCCTACAGTCCGCTTTTAGTCAGCTCTTGGCAGTCATGTCCTTCGCGAGGAGGTCTCCGGTACCGGTACCACTTTCTTCACAGGCTGCTTAAATGATTAGGGCTAACACTTGCATTGGAGTTACAACAGGCTTGCAGGTAGCTGCGATCTGGCTGGAGCTGCTGATGCCGATACTTTACTACAGTCTGGCCATGCTCCTGGTCGACAAGTCTACCGGGTTGAAGCCCGTTCCAGTTCCGCGTTCCAGGCAAAATCTGCTCAGTTCCGTCGTTCCAGCGATGCACGAAATGTGAGTTCCCGGTTCCAGCCGTAGGCCGCTCTGTGGCCAACATGTCACATGCTGCCGTTCCAGCAAGTTTTTGACAAAGTGTACGATGCTCATCTTAGTGGAAAAACAGCATTTTTCAATCATAGGAATTGGTGATTATATGTGCAAACTGTTGCTAGCTCCTGGGGCTTCGCCCCAGACCCCACCAGGGGGGCTGTTCCTCCCCCCTGGACCCCCACCTCACTGCTTGGGTCGATGCTTCGCATGGACATGGTCTGGGCCACCAGAAAAACAGCATCCAATTATTGGTTCCAGAGCCCTCCCTCAGGCCTAGTTCTGGTTCCAGAGGGAGGCTGTGGAACGGGCTTCATGACGTTACAAGTCGTCCGGCATCGGTTTCCTCACGGCTCTTTGCATCATTAAAAGCAAATTGTGCAGGCAAACCTTCAGAAACGTGCAGCTTGCTGTGATGCGCCTGGGGCTGCTGCATCAAACGAGATTCCAGGCGTTCTGGACCTGGCGCCACGGAACATCGTCGCTGTAGGGGCCAAGAGGCCCTTCGCGAAGCGGGATTTTTGCATATGCATAGGCGCCATCTGGGGCCACCCGAATATGGGGGTTCGCAATTTGAACAAGCACGCAACAGGATCTGCTGGGGCCTGCTCCCAATCGCAGCCGGTTTGGGAAGTCGAATCGGCAGGAAAATGACTAAGTTACCGAGACCCATTTGCCTAAAATCCGGTTGGAATTTGACTTACCGCTAAGGTCCGGCCCTAAGGGCCAGCCAATAAATACCTAACCCTACAACCTATGCCCATCCACTCACTGCCATGTCCCAGAAGTCACGCCACCAGTGCCCAGCCCATCCAGTACAAATACAGGGTGACATGTCATGCACCCTTTATAACACTAAACTGATTGCTACAACCGAACACCATTGGAGCCTTCATTGGCCCTGGTGGGAGCTGCTGCTGAATCCGGGAAAGGTAATGAGCAGCGCTCTGCATATTGCACTGCAGTTTGCTGCTCCTTCCTCCCCGGAGCCCTTAGAGGTCCGCTTTTTTGCCCTGGGTGACTGGAGCCGCAGTGCATCTTCCTCCCAACACACACCCACAGAACCATCCAGCAATTACTTATTCAGCCTTCACCCCAACAGCAAACTAGACGACCCCTCAAAATGAAGCCTACACTCACACTAAGAATGACCTCAATTTCTGTGCTCACTCCATGGAGCAGCCCCCAAGCAAAAAGATAAACCCCGAACAGGACTCACACCAAAGGCCACATCAATACCGTAAACGAAGGTCGGTGGGGAGAGTCACCCACGGATGCAAAGTGCTTCAAGTAGCTTCTGTCACAAGACAAACGTCTTCACCACATCACAAGCCACCCTCACTTTCAAGCCACCATGCAGACGGAGGTGGGACTACCTTTTCCTGAATCCACAACACTCTGTCAAAGGTGAGTCATTTCAATAATTGCGACCGCACCTTGTCGGCTGGCCCTAGAATTTATGGGGCCACCAGGGAACTGGTGCTATTACTGCCGATGCACGTGAGAGGAGATGAGATGGGATGGGATCAGAAACGATATACACAATTGATATGTAGTGCTAGATAGCCTTAGCTTTGGACTGCTGCTACCAACTAGCAAATCGCACTATATTGCTGCAGTGAAAGGACACAGGTGGGGCACTGGACGGGCTTCTGATGAAGATTTGTACATTGAGAGCTGTTCCAAGCATGCAATGCAGAACAAACCAGGGGCGAGGGCACAACCGGCTTCGTTGCTGCAAGCACATGCATGAACACTCCTGCTCACTCTCGCTATGACAGCAGTGCTAGCGCGATGGAGGGGCCACTGAGTATTGGGGATGGTGAATAGTAGTCCTGCATATCAAAGTAGGATCCATCTTTTGGCATCATGCCGTGTACCTAGTGCAGGAAGGATCGTCGATGGTCGATGGTGTCGAGTAGCGTGCTTGCAAGAAGGAACGCTTGGTACCTACAGCGAGGACTGTAGGTGTAGGTCATGTTTCTAGATGTGCCTCATACAACTCAGCCAGCTGTCGCGGAAACGAGCTCGAGCAAGGCGTCTGTCCGTGAGCATGTAAAATACCAGCAAGCAGCACCTGGCTACATCCTTGCAATGCTGTGTCGCGTTCTGTATGAACGGCCAACAAACTGTGGTACATTGCATGGGCAGCTGGCACTTGGCTTTGTTGCCACCGTCACGGAGACAAGCTTTCGGAGTACTGGGCACCTGACAAAGCCCGGGGCACTGTACAGAATAGCCTATGCACAGCCCGACGCACTTGCCAGGTTCGCACAATGGCACGCTATTCTCAAATGAGCATTCGAGTTCAGAACACGTCGCGGACGTACCTCCCGTCATGCTCTCTGGGCCAGTCTTTGCTGCCAAGGACCTGGACCGCCTTTGACGTAGCTCGTTGTCCCATAGCCTTCTCACACGCATAAGGTCTACCATTACTGCAGTCGATGCTACGAGGAGGCTGCACCTGCTTCATCTGAATGGCTTTCTACTTCTGAAGGGCCAACCACAACCGAACATCTTCGCTGCAGGCGCGCAGGGTCCATATTTGAAGCGCATTTTTCGACAGGCCGTACTACGCATTTGGCGGAATTGAACTGTGCCTTTTGAGAGGCTCCCGAGCAACACCCGACGTCTCCTGAGCGCTCAAAGCACCGGCCGAGTCTGCGCGCTCGAAGAACCGTCGTGGAAGTCGAAGAACCGTTCGTCGAACTTCTTGCAATAATTTGATATTACCGCTATTGTCTAGCCCTAAAGGGCCAGCCAATAACCTGAACTCTAAACAACAGACTGGTTTGCATGCAAAACACAGGGCTCACGGTTTGAATGTTACATTTGAAAAAAGAAAAACCCGGAGCCAACACGAGGCTCAAGGGGCTTCCAAAAAACCAAACTGACTAATATCATCAACTTCAACTAATTCGTTCTCATACTCATCACTAGAAACATTACCACAACTTGTATCTTCACTCGATTCAAATCTGTCAAGCTGCAGATCAAACACCCACTCAGTATCATTATTATTACATTTCATGATATGCCATAGCAATAAGTGCCATAGGCCCCGCACCTCAAGCTGTCACAAAGAGCAGCGAGGTGGAACAGAATACGGGTAAACTTCGACATGTATGACAATATATGCATGCCTAAACAACCCACTCAGTATCTTCATCTCTGAAGACACGCATTTCATGTACCAACTTCGCCAACATATGCTGCTTTGGATGACACATAAGCTTCCTTAAATCACCTTCACAGTAATCAAACAACTCACCAAACTCCGATCTGATTTCCTGGTAGGCAGGGCATTCCAGCATGAAATGCTTTTCATCCTCAACGGTATATGCCATGCATTTCCTACAATACCTCTGTGCCCTCACAGTACCACCATCAGCCCAACGTCCAGTCACAACACTCAGCCAGTGAGCTCCCACTCTAAACCTCATGAGATCAGCAAGATACTCTGGATTTATACAACGGTCATGATCAACATACCTAGCAGGCTGTGAAACACACTCAGCCATCCACGTATAATAGGTCGCATACGATACCTGATCCGAGGATGCAACCCTAGGATCCTCTGGAAGGTCACACCAACAAGCAGTCCACTTACTACCCCAAGTGCCTAGGACAACTTCTGTGTCTACACGCTCAATTTCTGTTACTGACCTGTTCAGCACAAGAGAAGTTACCTTCTCAGCATAATCCGGAACAACATCTTTAAGAAACTTCATCATCTCAGCAGACCACAGCCGTCCATGTCCAGCAACAATCGACAACTCGAGGTTCTCTGTAAACGCTGCACGTAGCATAGGCGCAGATGTCTGAGCTACTAACCTATTCCAAAAGCCACAAGCCATTTTAACCCACGTAAATGATACAGGCATGCACCCCAGCTCCTCATGCAACAGTCGTTGAGATACCGACTTCCTCAACCAAGTCCCACTAACTTGTCTCAACCATTCCCATCAAGTCCCACTAACTTGTCTCAACCATTCCCATCAGTCTGGCGGGACGGGCTCTGGTACAAGCTCTGGGAGATGGGCATTAGGGGTAAAATGTTTAGGGTTCTTGTACATCTATACGATAGCCTCTCTAGATGTGCCTTGCATAATGGAGAGTCATCAGAATACTTTTCTAGCGATTTAGGCTTAGCGGAAGGGGACCCGCTATCACCACTGTTGTATACTTTGTTCATCAACGGTCTCTTAAAAGAGATATGGGAGAAGCACCCAGGGGTTCCCCTACCAAAAGAGGTAGATAATAGTGGTAGTGGGGAACAGGGCATAGGAAGGGCTGAGAGTAACATTGAAGGTAGATCAAAGTTGGTAGCACTAATGCTCGCTGATGACCTTGTAGGGCTTGCAGAATCGCAGGAAGAGCTTCAGAGGATGGCTGACACGATTCATGCCTACAGTCGTAAGTGGCGTTTTAAGCTGAGCCCAACTAAAAGTGCTGTTGTTGTGTTTGGTCCTTTGCCTCCCAATAAAGAGTCCCCAAAGGTAAGTTTTAGCAGTGAGAATTTGCCAGTACTAGATGCATATACATACTTGGGGATTGTTTTCACTAGTGATTGCAAATGGGAGGCTCACATTGCAGGTATGATTGAAAAAGCTACAGCCTCCATTAATGCATTGCAAACATTCTTCCAGAATCGTCATGTTAGCTTTGAGGTTAAGAGAGCCATGCTGCTGGCTTTGATAAGACCAAGGGTTGAGTATGGTTCTGAGGTATGGTGGGCATCATCCCAGCAGACAAATACCATAGAGTCTAAGATCCAAATAGAGGTTTTGAAGAGATCACTGCATTGCAAGCCAAACATCTGCCATGAGGTATTGAGGGCAGAAGCTGGTGTTAGACCTCTATCTAGCTGGTTGGACCAGAGGAAGGTTGAATGGTGGTTCAAATTACAGCAAAAGGGTACTACTAGCCTTAGCAGGCAGGCACTTGAAGCATCTTGGCCAAGCCACAGGAATTATACTTCTTGGCAGAAGAGGTTCAATAAACTCAGGGCTGAACTAGGCATGCAGGAGGAAACCTTACAAGCAAGAGTGAGAGAGGGACACCTACCTAGCTTCAGGGCATATGTCAGGTGGAGCATATATGAAAGAGACAGGGCTGTTCGGGAAGAGGGGGCTAGGAATAAATCTACTTTAGCGACATACATGCAGCATTACAATGACGATATCAATTATTTCAAGCCGCAGCCATATCTGTGCACAGGCCCTCTAAGCAAAGGCATGGAACTCATTATGCAGCTGCGTGCAGGTATTCTTCCTCTCAATGCTATGACAGCAAAATTCGGTAGGCAGAGCGCTAGCAGGCAAAATGCACGTAGGGAGTGCTGCAAGTCCTGTGATCTTGGCCCTGAATTGGGAGGTGAAGTTGAATCTCCTGAACACTTCTTGTTTGACTGTCCTGTTTACCAGGCACAAAGGCAAAAGCTGTGGGAGAAGCTGACTTCTGACCCTGATGTTGCTGCAAGATGTCAGATATTGGATGGCAAATCTGATGAGGAGAAGCTGCATAGCATGCTTAATGAAGAGTTCTGGGGTGTAGACGTCGATGAGGAGTCTGGCTTAGTATATGGCCCTTTCAAGCATGCATTTAAGTGTATAGCTAAATATGCTGCAGCTGCTTGGAAGATTAGGAATGCTTATGCTCACCCTTCTGATGTGGCGTGAGGTCCAACCAATGGGGTTTGTTACCAACTATTGCTTGCACCCGGGCTTACAAGCCCTCCTTGCTTTCTTAAGTAGGAGGGAGGCTCTTACCCCCATTGGGGCAGTGGAGGTTTTGGGTGATTTTGACCTAGCTGCTGGACCTCATGTCTAGGCATATATATGTTGTCATACATGTCGAAGTTTACCCGTATTCTGTTCCACCTCGTTGTTCTTTGTGACAGCTTGAGGTGCGGGGCCTATGGCACTTATTGCTATGGCATATCATGAAATGTAATAATAACTTGTCTCAAGAACATGTTCTGGACCTTCTGGAGTGGATTACCCAATGGCAAGTTTGACGTGAGAAAGGGCAAAGACCATATTTCACACCCATATGACATAACTGGAATAACCATCGATTTGAACAACAGTACCCGTAAAGCAATCTGCTGAATGTCCCGTTCCTGAGTCTGGCGTACCACACTCCACATAGCTTTGGTTGCAGCACACCTCATAACATCCACAGCACCTTTAAAACCACGATCAGATTCCACAGTGATACCCAAATACTTGAAGGTACTGACAACCTCAATGGCCTCCCTTGCATACTGCCATGAGCAACCTACTGCGTCCCGGGACCTGCAAGACAATATCTGTGTTTTCTGGACATTGACTGTCATGTGCTTTAGGTCACAAAACTCTTTCAGGGCATCTAGTTGAGACTGCAGTTCCACAGCTGTCTCTGCAAACAACACCACATCATCCGCATACAGAAGTAGCTGACACTTAGAAGGACCCACCTGCGCACCACTATTTGGCAAACGTTGCCTCACAAAATCTTCAAGCTCATCAATAAACAAACCAAACAGCAGTGGCGAGAGCGGGTCCCCCTGTTTCACACCAATACCACTCTGGAAAGCCGGCCCTACCTTCCCATCAACCCGGGCATGCAAGGGGACATTTCTGTACATGGCTGCAATGGATGTTAGCATCGTTCCCCATATACCCAGGGACGCAAGCCGCTGGAGTAAGAGCCTACGATCAACAGAGTCATATGCCTTCTTGAAATCCACAAAACAACAAAACAATGGCTTTTTCTGCAGGCGGTACTTATCAATCACATGCCTAAGGATGAATAACTGGTCTGTGGTTCTCATGCCCTTACGAAAACCAGCTTGCGCTTGTGCTCTGTGCCCATGCTCCTCAGACCACTTTGACAAGCGTTGCTCCAACACCATGCTGAACACCTTCCCAAACACATTGCCCACCGCTATACCCCGATAGTTGTCCTTGCATGTAGGGTCACCCTTTTTAAACACAGCTGAGATTGCTGCTTCAGACCATGAAACAGGTGGATCACCAGACTCAAAAAATGCATTGATTACAGCATGCACTGTCTCTAGTAACACATTGCGGAATACAGGGTGAGAGCCATCCTCCTCCTCAAACTCCCTAACTACAGCATCTTTCAGGAACTCTGCACGAATACCATCTGGACCAGCTGCTTTCCCGCGCTTTAGCTTGTTGAAGACAACAGCCATCTCATCCAACTCAATAGGTTCATTAAGCTTAGACGCCTTATGCTTAGCACCTAGGGTTGTGTCAAGTCCTAACTCACTAACCAATGCAGCAACATCAGCTGCACCTTGCTGGAGCCACGTTTGCTCACCACCACCAAACAGACTCTCCCAATACTGTGACCACGAAACACGAGAACTACCAAGGTAACCTAGCAGAAGCATGCGCCTGATAAGGAAAGCATTCTATTCAGCTCAGACATCAGAACTTATGCGCAGTAGAAGCTACCTCAGGCACTCTCGATGCCAAAGCCAGGCTTGCTCAGCGAGGATGCACACTGCAAGAAAAACATATCCCTTGTTCCCAGACACATTTGCCACCCATGTCAACAGGTCCATGTCAGTTCTATCTAGAGACTTGCTTTGCCAGTTCGACATGCTGTATTGCCAATGGACCATGGCAAAACTACTGGATGTCTAAATTTCAACTAAATTGTTTACAAATGTGGACTCCTGATTTACGGCATAGTCCTCACTTCATATGCATGTGGCGACAAACCCATCGCCGATGCCTTTGGAGAGCATTACAAGCAGCTCGGGAATTCTGCCACCTTCAATGCTGATGCTGACTTTGACTCTGCCTTTCAACAAGAAGTCCAAGCTGCTGTAGCGCATTACATCAATGCATCAGCAGAGCCAGAAGGGTCAGGGGATGAGAATTTAGATGCTGACCTAACAAGCTCTGAGGTTGCCAGAGCTAGACTAAGTCTCAAATCAGGCAAAGCGGGTAGTCCTCTAGAGAACACTTCTGCTGAACTTTTAAAGTATGGCGGGGAACCCATGACAGACATGCTCCTATGCATGTATCAGAAGGCCTGGGAGCATGAATGCACCTTCCAACGCCCTGGGGTAATAGTCAGCCTTTTTAAGAAAGGGGATAAGGAAGATGGTAATAGTTACCGGGGGATAACGCTGCTAAGCGTAGTAGACAAGGTTTATACCAAGATCATCAACAACAGGGTAACTAATTTTGCTGAAGCAAAGGGACTCCTTCACGAGAGCCAGAATGGGTACCGGCCAGGCAGAGGCTGCATTGATCATGTCTGGACATTGCATGCAGTCACATCCGGACGAATGCGTGCAGGACTCCGGACGTACGCACTGTTTGTAGATGTGGTCAAAGCTTTCCCATCAGTCTGGCGGGACGGGCTCTGGTACAAGCTCTGGGAGATGGGCATTAGGGGTAAAATGTTTAGGGTTCTTGTACATCTATACGATAGCCTCTCTAGATGTGCCTTGCATAATGGAGAGTCATCAGAATACTTTTCTAGTGATTTAGGCTTAGCGGAAGGGGACCCGCTATCACCACTGTTGTATACTTTGTTCATCAACGGTCTCCTAAAAGAGATATGGGAAAAGCACCCGGGGGTTCCCCTACCAAAAGAGGTAGATAATAGTGGTAGTGGGGAACAGGGCATAGGAAGGGCTGATGAGAGTAACATTGAAGGTAGATCAAAGTTGGTAGCACTAATGCTCGCTGACGACCTTGTAGGGCTTGCAGAATCGCAGGAAGAGCTTCAGAAGATGGCTGACACGATTCATGCCTACAGTCGTAAGTGGCGTTTTAAGCTGAGCCCAACTAAAAGTGCTGTTGTTGTGTTTGGTCCTTTGCCCCCCAATAAAGAGTCCCCAAAGGTAAGTTTTAGCAGTGAGAATTTGCCAGTACTAGATGCATATACATACTTGGGGATTGTTTTCACTAGTGATTGCAAATGGGACGCTCACATTGCAGGTATGATTGAAAAAGCTGCAGCCTCCATTCATGCATTGCAAACATTCTTCCAGAATCGTCATGTAAGCTTTGAGGTTAAGAGAGCCATGCTGCTGGCTTTGATAAGACCAAGGGTTGAGTATGGTTCTGAGGTATGGTGGGCATCATCCCAGCAGACAAATACCATAGAGTCTAAGATCCAAATAGAGGTTTTGAAGAGATCACTGCATTGCAAGCCAAACATCTGCCATGAGGTATTGAGGGCAGAAGCTGGTGTTAGACCTCTATCTAGCTGGTTGGACCAGAGGAAGGTTGAATGGTGGTTCAAATTACAGCAAAAGGATACTACTAGCTTTAGCAGGCAGGCACTTGAAGCATCTTGGCCAAGCCACAGGAATTATACTTCTTGGCAGAAGAGGTTCAATAAACTCAGGGCTGAACTAGGCATGCAGGAGGAAACCTTACAAGCAAGAGTGAGAGAGGGACACCTACCTAGCTTCAAGGCATATGTCAGGTGGAGTATATATGAAAGAGACAGGGCTGTTCGGGAGGAGGGTGCTAGGAATAAATCTACTTTAGCGACATATATGCAGCATTACAATGACGATATCAATTATTTCAAGCCGCAGCCATATCTGTGCACAGGCCCTCTGAGCAAAGGCATGGAACTCATTATGCAGCTGCGTGCAGGTATTCTTCCTCTCAACGCTATGACAGCAAAATTCGGTAGGCAGAGCGCTAGCAGGCAAAGTGCACGTAGGGAGTGCTGCAAGTCCTGTGATCTTGGCCCTGAATTGGGAGGTGAAGTTGAATCTCCTGAACACTTCTTGTTTGACTGTCCTGTTTACCAGGCACAAAGGCAAAAGCTGTGGGAGAAGCTGACTTCTGACCCTGATGTTGCTGCAAAATGTCAGATATTGGATGGCAAATCTGATGAGGAGAAGCTGCATAGCATGCTTAATGAAGAGTTCTGGGGTGTAGACGTCGATGAGGAGTCTGGCTTAGTATATGGCCCTTTCAAGCATGCATTTAAGTGTATAGCTAAATATGTTGCAGCTGCTTGGAAGATTAGGAATGCTTATGCTCACCCTTCTGATGTGGCGTGAGGTCCAACCAATGGGGTTTGTTACCAACTATTGCTTGCACCCGGGCTTACAAGCCCTCCTTGCTTTCTTAAGTAGGAGGGAGGCTCTTACCCCCATTGGGGCAGTGGAGGTTTTGGGTGATTTTGACCTAGCTGCTGGACCTCATGTTTAGGCATGCATATATTGTCATACATGTCGAAGTTTACCCGTATTCTGTTCCACCTCGCTGCTCTTTGTGACAGCTTGAGGTGCGGGGCCTATGGCACTTATTGCTATGGCATATCATGAAATGTAATAATAATAATAGTCCTCACTGCAACATCCGGTACCCACAAGCACGGGCCCTGCTGCCTTGCCTGGGAGCACTCCCCTTCCCCACTGTGCCAAGGTACATAGAACACAGAAGACCTTGCACACATAGAACACTGACGACCTTGCACACATAGAACACAGAAGACCTTGTACAGGCTGCTCTTTTCCAGGCAAGACATACCGTATGTCCCAACCATCCACCAGCAACCATGTCACTGCACCCCAAGCACATCACCAGCAGCAGGTTTAAGCTGCTTCACTACATAATGGGTGGCTCCTCACTTTCCAGCCACCCTGCAGAAGTGGGGCAATCTGCGCCGGAATCCACAGCAACCTGTCAGACCCAATGCGCTTCAATACCCTGAGCTCTAAACCACAAACCTGGGTCTGCATAGGGCTCAGTTCATAAGTAATACCATGGCACCCTAGTAGAAGGATAACCCTAACCAGGAGACCTTTGTAATCACCTTAGACATCATACCCCAAGCGCAGCAAAAAGCTACCTGAGGCATGCTCAATGTCACAGGAAACTCATCCCCTGTCATGTTCCCAGAAGCATCTTCGTCAACCATGTCAACAGGTCCATCCCATCCTATCTTGAGACCATGCTTTGCACAATACTTTGGGACCAGCCTTCTGCCTCAAAGTCCCACATGCTGAGGTATAACATGCTGTATTGCCAATGGAGCATGGCAAAGCTACTGGATGTCTGAAATGTCAAGGCCCCTTTCCTCTGCTGCTGCCATGCATGCCTCTCTGTGCCAGGGGCAGCCATGCTCCCTTGCCCACCTCAGGAGCTCTATGTGACCTCCTTCAACTGCAAGAAAGCAAGTAACCCCATCCCAGGGATAGCCCTCCTCCCATGCCCACTGCAGCACCTCCAACTGACCCCCCCTAGCAGCTGAATGGCATATCACATCCCCCCCTGCACACCCATTCAGCATAGCCCACCGCAGGACGTCCAAATGACCTCGTTCTGCAGACAGCAGCACTGTATCCACACCCCAGGGGCGCCCATTCTCCCGCAGCCACTGCAGCACCTCCAACTGCCCCCAGGCCGCAGCCACAAGGCAGGTTGCAGCACCCCAACCGGATCCCTGCTCCAGAGCCCACTGTACTACCTCCAACTTGCCAGCCGTCATAGCCGTCACCATGCAAACCTGCATGTCCCAACCGGGCCCTTCGTCCTTCAGCCACTGCAATGCCCCCAGCTGTCCGTGGTCTGCTGCCGAAATGCAGGCGGTGTAGCTGTCCATCTCAAGACCCTGCTTCCTCACCCACTCCAGCACCTCCACCATGCCAAACGCCGCAGCAACCACAAACGCGCCGCTGTCCCAAGGATACTCCTTGCCTACTGCCCACTGCAAGGCCCCAAGCTGACCTGCGGCTGCTGCTGCGTGATAGGTTCTACCAGTATCACAGGGATAGCCAGCCTCATGAAGCCACTCCAGTACCTCAAGATTGCCTCCATAGGCTGCACCCTTGTAAGCTTCCGTTGCTTGGATCATCCCATGGTCCTTGGCCCACTGCAAGATGGCCATATTCCCCCTTCTTGCTGCTATAGCACATGTCTTGGCAGGGATCCTGCCTAGCTGCTCATAAAACCACTGGAGAGCGGGTAGATCCCCAGCCCCTGCTGCATGTTCCATGAGTTCATCCTGCTGCTCATCTGTGAGGTGCTGAACACCTTGCTGCTTAACGGCCCACAGCGGAACCCAGCCAGGCTTCGAGGCTGGAGCTGGCCTGTCTGACAGGTGATCCACCGCCCAATCATGCCAGTGCTTGTTCAGGGACTGTACGCTCAGCTTGATGCTGTTGTAGGGCAGCAAGCTGAAGGTGAGAGCCAGGGCTAGCTGATCAAGGATCGGCCCTGGAAGGGCGTCGGTGCCTCCGTGCGCTATCTCCTGGCTGGTTCCTGCAAGCATCAAGTGTTTTGTAAGGCTCTTGGAGCGCGGGCTTGTTGTCAGTCTCTTGTGATCGCGTGGGCAGCGGTCCGATCGTGATCGACCTGGCATCCTAAATACGTTGATGGCCTACCTTCCTCCATCTCCCAAATCCGCTCCAGACTCTTTGCTTTTGTGGAGTTCGTTGTTCCTCAATACACTTCAAACCGTGCACGAGTCTCACAAGCGGTTGCGCATCACTGGTGTGTCAACGGCATTATCACAGAGCACTTAGCATAGGTTGGAAGGCTATGCAACCCGTGTCTTATTCAAAATAAAGCACGATTTTGACGAGCCTTCTGCACGGGTGGCCAAGCCAGTACCGCAGGAGTGGCACTACAACCGTTTGAACTCAAACCTCAACCCTACAACCTATGGCCATCCATTCAACGTCCCAGGAGCAAAGCCACCAGTGGCCAGCCCATCCACTACAAATTCAGGGTGACATGTACTACACTCTGCCCAGGGCCTTTGTAGGCCTTGCAGCTTCTGTGTTCAGTACTAGCCCTGAGCAAGGCATTAAACTGCTTGCCCTTGCTATTGATAACAAAACAAACATTTAAGGTGTGGCAACCGCAAAGGGCTGCTAGGTCAAAACGACCAGACACACCATCGGATGGATCCAAAACACAATGGATTCCAGACCCACCAACGTGGAGGGATACCCAACCAGCTATTCATCCACAGGCCAACCTGCAACATTCCCATCTGATAAGTCACATCAAGGCATGCATGTGACGCATATTGCTCCACAGCAGCAGAGGCTACAGATTCCCAGTTGGTTGTATGATGACAGTGTCCATCAATCCAGACAGTGCCACATCTGCCTTTGAAACACAGCGCTGTACATGCACAAACTCAAAAATGTAAAACATCCTAGGGGGATGTTGTCTACCCGTCAGAATACCTCTCATTGAAGCAGATGATGTCCATGATCCCCAATACCAGTATACATCACTAGATAGCATCTGCACTCAAGCATGCTGTCAGAAACCTCTGCCACAGCAGAAGATGCACTGCCAACAACATAGCCTTGAACATCCTGAAATGTACACACAATAGCTAAGGTGCTGAGAGGCAGAAGAGGTGATCTATGGGGCTCATTGCTATGGTTGGGTGAACTCTAAGGGCACTTTTACGCAACACCAAAACACAGCAGCTATGCTGGATCACCGCATCTGCAGTGATTGCCCCTTGAGGCCCTCACGCATATCCCTAAGATCCCGCCATTAACAGCAGTAGTCACCCTCCGCAACCCAACAACTTCAACAGCTGCTGCCACTTCACATAGCTGTAGTTTCACCCCCATGTCACCCAGCTCTCCGCACATCTTGGAGCAAAGCAGTAACACTAGCAGCACAAACCCCTCTTGCTGGTGTATTGGCTGGTGCAGGTCCAGCTGCTGTTAATGCTACTGGTGCTGCCCCTCCATTGCTCTTGGTCCTCCTGCTTAGCCTCCCACCCCTTGCGCATGCTCCTCCTGAGCGTGTATTTCCTGTGACTTCATAGCCCAAACACAAAGGCTGCACTTCACGCCTACGTGCTGCTACCAGAGCTCATACCAACAAAATTGGATCAACCAAGGTATCCAATTCCAACCCTGGAAATGGCACATCAGCAGGGCCTGCTTGCAACACTCTACCGACAGCTCATACCCGGTGACCCTGGTTACCCATGTGACACCGGCGACACCGGTGGCGATCCCTTTGCCTTCCAGAAAAGTAGCTGCAGGTCTGGTGCCACCTTGTGGGAGCGTCTGAGCTCTTTGCCACCTTGAAACTTTCCTCGTACACCGTCCATTGAGCTGCTGCCGCCATGCAGGGGTGAGCAACGACTCATATGCTGTGTTGCCTGAAGACCTGGGAGGCAGGGCCTGCACATACACAGGAGGGACAGGAAGCCACCGGGACTAATTGCAAGGGGTAAATGCACACAGACTGCTCCATTGTGTATTCGAGCCAATTCACTCACTGTTTACTGAGATGGCATGTACACTGTCATGGCTCCAAGCATAAAGCACAGCAGTGCTAAATTAAAAACAGAGTGTTGTTATACCATTGCCCACTGGTGTGACCCCACTGTGGGATGCTGCATCAGGCACAAAGCAAAAGGAGAGGCGCGTGCAAGCATGACAGCAAGCGGGAGGTGATACAAGAGACCAAGGACAGCAATGGTAGCAAGCGGTACGTGCCGGTGTGGACTGGAAGAGAGTGGGGTCCTGATCACCTACCCTTATGCTCCTTGTTGCTCTGCCCAGCAGTTGATGGAAAAGCCCCATGTTTCTGAGGACCTTGAAGGGCAGCACAATGTTGAGGGTGGGTTGGTCATGATAGCCCTCTACCAGCTGACCCACATGAAGGATGACATCAGCTGCATGATTAGGCTCGGCACCCTGGGCTGCAGACTGCAAGAGCATAAAGACACGCAATCAGATCATTTTGACAGATAAGTAAAACCAAAGAAACACACACGCCAAGCACAGCCAGATTGGGCCACCAGCAGCAGCAGCCGGGCACTAAAAAAAGTAAATGAGCCTGCTGGGCCGCAGAAGAAAGTACGGTACAGAAGAAGACCTTCCCGGGTGCTCTTGTGTTTCCTGGGACTCAACGTTGTCGTCCCCAACCCGACCCCTCCTTCCCAACTTGTCTCATGAGGCCGTCCCCTCTCCACCTCCCTTCCAAACCCTTTTACACCTGCAGCTCGGTGTGCCCTCCTATCCTGTAACCACCGACCATGTCCCACCTTCATCTAAATAAGTTTCTTTATCATACATGGCTGCATAGTGATGCCACTTACAACCACTGTTCCACCTCCCTGCGTCTTGAGGTGTGGGAGCTATTGCACTTTGCCATGGCATGCGCAAAGACTAGCATACTTATGTGTCCTACTTCATTCCAGTACCCGCCTGGAGGTTGGTTAAGGAACATCAATGCAGGGGAGACATCGGACGAGAAAGTGGGGTTACGTCATGCCTTTCTGGAAAAGCAGATGCAGCAAACTAGGCCAGTTCCATACTCACATGTGCTGCTTTAGTGATCTTGGCGTGGATGTACCCTAAAACCCTAAATGTAAACCCATATGTCCTGCTTTAGTCAACTTGGCTTGTGTGCGGCCCTAACCACCTGTCCTGCTTTAGTCCTTGGATTGTGCGTACGCTGAAACCCTATAACCACATGTCCTGCTTTAGTGATCTTGGATTGTGTGTACCCTAAACCCTAAACCCAACCCATCTGCGCTGCTTTAACCATCTTGGAGGCCCTGCGATGCATGACAGTTCACTCTATATGCTACTACCAGGTAGATCAACAATCAGCTTGTGTGCATACAAATCATGCCCAGATAAGGTGCTTTGCAGGACACGGCGGGAACTGGCCACATATCTGCATACAGAAACCTTAGCAACCTGATGTGGCTGGCTACTGATGCCAGAGGGCCATAGTTAGCCGATTAGTACCTTGTTTGCTTGCAGGCCGGCGACTACCAACCAGAGCTTACTTGTCTGGGGCATCTGCCCTTACTGTCATCACCGCTGGTGGTGCAGCCTTACTGTCCCAAAAAAAGCAACTGTACTCTCTTTGCAGCCACCCCGCACCGTCTCAAACTCGAACCATGACTCACCCTTGACAGCTCCCTTTGGCCAGGCAGGCATCATGTCCAGTGCACCATTGTTCAACTTGACCAGTTATCCAGTCATCACCTGCTGACCTCCATGTCTCCACCATCACCATCACCACCACCATCACGGAAATGCAGCAGCTGCCACTCACTTCTGAAGGAGGGAGCTGTCAGCAGACTGAAGGAGGGAGGTGTCAGCAGAACCTGCAGGTGGTTAGGGACACAGTTCACATATTTAGGGTATTGCATACACAAAACGCGCTCAAACACCAGGACGCCTGCCAGCTGCAAAGAAATGTGCAACAATCCCAGTTTCTAACCATTTTGCACAGTTGGAGATAACTAAGATGTCGGACATTCAGATGAGTGAAGTATCAGCACAGTTGGGCACCTCGGGCTGCTGCATGCCAAGTCAGCACACAACGTTTCAGCTCATTTTCACATGCAAGAGCTCAGAACGTTGCTTGTCCATTCCACAGGTGAGAATACTGTGCCAAGCTTGGTAATTAACCGGCAATGAAATCATCTTAATCACGTGCTTGATGGGTCAGGGGTCATACCCCCACTGCACTCCAACCCGCACGTGCCTAGATCCCTACTACTGCGAAAGGCCCCCCTTACATGTCATGGTAAGCCCTAGCAAAACGTACCATACTAGTGCCACCTTAACATGCCTCCTTTCAGTCCTGGACCTGCAGACTGCTGGCCCTGTACTGCAGGCAACAATAGCAGCCCCCAGCCCAAACCCAGAACCCAAACCCTAAACCCAAATTCCACCCTTTACCTGTGATGCTGCAGCAAAGTGCTCCTGCACAGGGCGGGAGGTGTGGGCTGCGCCGATGTGTTCCACTTCAGCAATAATAACCACATCAATGGAGTCCCTGCAGGAGAGCAATACCATCCAAACATCATCAACCAGTGAAGCACACCAACAATGCCAATGGCCAACCAAACTAACCCAGGCCAACAACTACTGGGCTCCTGATCCTGAGAACCAACACTTCTAGTCAACAGACTTAGGACTTCAGGCAGCTGAGGTTGCTTTAGTGGCTGCCAAGAAACATGTAATGCTGGTTGAGAAGGCTAGCATTGGCTGGAAAGTCCATCAAGGAGGACATTTCTGGGCGTGGTACAGCTCATGATTTGCGTTCACCAACCAAGTACATCAGGTCAAACTTCATACGCTCACAGGAGACAACCACAACAGAAGAGCTCCCTGGAGTGCCACAGCCGAATATGCATGCACCGCATGCAGCACACCAGCATACTACATCCCAGCATATGACCCTTCCCTTGTACAACGCTTATAGTGGTTAGCGTGCAATTTTCCTCAAAGCCCATGCGATGGCCTAGCAATTTTGGCTCTCTACTAGTCTCTCTGGTCTCTCTCTGTCTCTCAACCCCGACAGATGTGTGGCACTCAAGCTGAGGGAGGCTGTGCAGTGGTCTCTTTTGATGAAGCGTACATCACCTTACTCACTTCTTCAAGACTCTCAGGGCAGTAACACTAGAGGGAAGCTACGCCCGGCTCTGAAAACATGCTGCCAACAGCTTCTGTGCTAGTGCTGGTCCAACACCATTGATATCGGGTGCAGTGTTCAGTCGAACTTACATTTTCTGTCCTGCAAATAGCGCTGTCATAAGCCATCCTAGCTATATATAGACCCTAACATGCATGCTTGCCCTTCTGTCTGTACAGCCTGCAGCTTCATGGGATTTTGCATCCTACCGGTGCCACCCGGTGTTCTGCAGCACTTTCAATATGTCATATGGACACGGATTGAGAAGCAGTTACAAACTTGCTTGGCCAGCATTTGACAAGCTGCATCATGAAAGAAGCTTACAAGACCAACAGCTCGAAAGCAAGGGCCACAGCACCCCAAACCAAAACCACTTTCCCTGGAACAAAGAGATTTGCCACAAGAAACCACTTAAAGTGAAGTCTGCCATCATTCCCACACAGATTGAATAGACAATACGCATGATGTATATAGCCGGCAAGAGCCAGTAATAGGGCACATTTTCACAGTAGCAGGCTCATGGTCTGAAAAGGTACATGCTAAACAAACAAACAAACAAAGATTAAAGGTGTGGCTGCACCAAGGCAGCTAGGTCGAAACGACCAAACACACCGGGGTCAAACCCCATTTCCATACTCAACGGAAAAGGAAACACCACAGAAATGGCAAAAGCACCAACACAAAATCAGTAGCTACACACTCTATCAGGAGTTCAAGCCATTGGGGATCAACCATTAGCTTGCACTTCTATAAGCTCTTCAAAGTCTGATGCATCCTCAGATTCTGAATCAAATAGATCCCATTAAACCATTGGCTGTAGCAGATTACCAGGCCTACCAAAGGATCAATCAATCATAATGCAAAGCGAGCTATCCCAAAAGGTCACACGACCCCTGATGAACTGGAGTCACACAACCCCATGACGGCCAACCATATGGATACCCCTCATACAGGTGAACTACTTAGGCACATGAAACACTGCAACGTAGAGTCAGAGCAGCTGCAACGGGGAGCACATCAAGAGGGCTATCAAACTGGAGCCCTAAAGTGACAGACCATGGGTAGAGGAAGTCCATCCGGATTATGAAAAACCCTGGTGGGAGCTGCTGTTGGCTCCCACCAAAACAGGTTGCCCTTTCTGCTGCAGCTGCTGCTGAATCTGGGAAAGGTAATGAGTAGCGCTCTGCAATTTGCACTGCGGGTTGCTGCTCCCTCCTCCCGGAAGCCCTTAAAGGTCTGCTTTCTTGCCCTGGGTAACTGAGGCCATCTTCCAGCAAACACACTCCAAACACACAGAACCATCCAGCAATTCGGCCTTCCCCCCAACAGCAAACCAGACCACCCCTCAAATGGAGCCTACACTCACACCGAGAACGACCTCAAATTTCTCTGCTCACTCCAAGGAGCAGGCCCCCAGCAATAAGATAAATCCCGGATATATAGAACTCACATAAAAGGTCACATCAAATTGTGAACGAGGGTCTGTGGGGAGGAGAGTCGCCCACGGTTGCAAAGTGCTTCAAGTAGCTTCTGTCACAAGATAAACTTTTTCACCACATCACAAGCCACCCTCAATTTCAAGCCACCCTGCAGAGGTGAGACTATCTTTTCCTGAATCCACCGTAGCACGCTGTCAAAGGTGAGTCATTCCAATACCCTGACCTCTAAACAACCCCGGGTTTGCATGCGAAGCAAAGGGCTCAGTTCGCGAGATCTACCAAGGTAACCTAGCAGAAGCACACCCCTGATAAGGAAAACGTTCTATTCAGCTCATGCATCAAAACCTAAGCAGAGTAGAAGCTACCTCGATGCCAAAGCCAGGCTTGCACAGCGATGGATGCACACTGCAAGGAAACATATCCCTTGTTCCCAATAACATCATTACCACCCATGTCAACAGGTCCATGTCATTTCTACCTAGAGACTTGCGTTGCCAAGCACTCCGGCAGCAAGTTTATGCCTTAAAGTTCCACATGCTGGATTGCCAATGGAGCATCGTAAACCTACTGGATGTCTGAAATGTCAAGGCCCCTTTCCACTGCTGCTGCCATACAGGCTTCTCTGTCCCAGGGACAGCCGTGCTCCCTTGCCCACCTCAGGAGCTCTATGTGACCCTCTTTAACTGCAAAAAGACAAGTGGCCTCATCCCAGGGGTACTCCTCCTCCCAAGCCCACTGCAGCACCTCCAACTGACCCCCCCTAGCAGCTGTATGGCATATCAACTCCTCCCCTGCACACCCATTTAGCATAGCCCACCTCAGGACGTCCAAATGACCATGTTTTGCAGACAGCATTGCGGTATACATATCCCAGGGGCACCCATTCTCCCGCAGCCACTGCAGCACCTCCAAGTGCCCCCACCCCGCAGCCCAACTGCAAGTAACAGCTTTCCAAGCAAAGCCCTGCTCCCGAGCCCACTGTACTACCTCCAACTTGCCACTAAACAGGGCGCTTAGCATGCAAGTCCGCAGGTCCCAACCTGGCCCTTCGTCCTTCAGCCACTTCAATGCCCCCAGCTGTCCCTGCTGCGCGGCCACCACGCAGGCTTTGTAGCTGTCCATCTCCAGACCCTGCTGCTTCACCCACTCCAGCACCTCCACCATCCCTTGGTAAGCAGCCAACTTAAATGCGTCCTTGTCCCAAGCATACTCCTTGCTGAATAACCACTGCAAGGCCCCAAGCTGACCTGCGGCTGCTGCTGTGCTATAGACTGCTCCATGATCACAGGGATAGCCACCCTCGTGCAGCCACTCCAGTACCTCAAGCTTGCCTCCATAAGCTGCAAACTGATAAGCTTCCGTTGCTTGGATCAGCCCATGGTCCTTGGCCCACTGCAAGATGGCCATACTTCCCACTGCTGCTGCTATACTGGCTATGCAGTCAGCGAGCCTGCCTAGCTGCTCATAAAACCACTGGAGAGCGGGTAGATCTCCAGCCCTGGCTGCTGCTTCCATGAGTTCATCCTGCTGCTCATCTGTGAGGTGCTGAACACCTTGCTGCTTGAGAGCCCACAGCGGGACCCAGCCAGGCTTCGAGGCTGGAGCTGGGCTATTTGAAAGATGATCCACGGCCCAATCACGCCAGCCCTTGCTCAGGGACTGTACGCTCAGCTTGATGCTGTTGTAGGGGAGCAAGCTGAACATGAAACCAAAGGGTAGCTGGTCAAGGGTCGGCACTGGCATGGCATCAGCCCCTGGGTGCTCCATTTCTTGCTTGGTTCCTGCATGCACCACAGCATTTGTAAGGCCTCAGGAGCACAGACGTGTTGCCAATCCCTTCTGAAGGCACGGACAGCGGCCTTGGTAAAAGCATCTAGTCTATCCACCACAAATACCATGCACATTACACTAAGAACCAGTACTGCCCTATACCATCAGCAGCAGCAGCTACTACCAGCCTCAAGATGTTAGGTGAAATCACCATTCGACTCCATCAGGTTGGCCATTAAAGAAGCCGTCTGGCATTTTGCTGGTGCAACTGCAGGTATATTACGTCTCCTTTCCAACCTGAAAGCCGTGAACCAAAAGACCACTGAAAGCAGGCCTCCTCCAGGCAGAACTGGGCATGGCCTTACCTGCTACAAGGTGACGGAACGAAGGCCGGCTCCGTGCCTAGCTTCTACAGCAGCCTCTCCAGCACACCTACAGCACATGAATCCATCTGGGTTACCTAGGGCTTTTCCAATCTTGACTCCTTGCCGCCTTCATCTCAGAATGTCCTACTAAAGCTGCATGCTACTGGTTCCTCTTTTTTGTGATGTACGTATATTAGCTCCATCTGCAATTTCGTCGCATGCCTCGTCTGGAAAGATCCCGCTTCACAAACCCTTCCACGTACCAGCACAAGTGGTGCCGACGATCAGCTCGACCCGGTGAAGTCCGACCCTTCTCAATGATTCGACCTTGAGCAAAAGATGGTAAACGGTCCGAACTATCCAACAGTACAGCAATTTAACAAACTGAATGTCGAAAGCGCGAGGCGATTCCGAGCTACAGAAACTGAGGGCATGCGGGTGGAGCCCTTACAGCGGCAGGCGTTGAGGGCGTTTCAAACGGGCCCTGAAGCGTCTTACCACAATGTGGAAGGATGTGAACCCTATATACGTTTGAAAGCACATTCCATCCGAGAACATGAGGGCAAGCCACTACCCAGGACTGGCACCACAACCATTCAAACTTACACCCTACAACCTATGCCCATCCACTCACTGCCATGTGCCAGAAGCCATGTGCCTATCCCAAAGGAAGCACACAGCGGGCAGGATGTGCATTTATATAGGGGCATATCTGTGGCAAACCTGTTTGGCAAACTGGGTGACAAGTTCAGATGTGCAAGGTTGACGCGCATATGTGAAGAGAAGGGTATCAGGAGTTTTACACAGTGTGGGTTTCGACCGCAGCATGGCACTCTTGATGCTATATATGCCTTTTTGCATGCAGCGGACTCTGCAAAAGCAAAAGGAAAGGAACATGCTCTAATTGCGTGCCTTGTGGATTTTGAGAAAGCTTTTGATAAGGCACACAGGGGTTTAATGCTTAGAAGGCTCAGTGAGTTTGGGGTCAGTGGACCTTTCTATGATGCATTGGTGGCTCTGTACGACAAGATTCAGATGGTCGTATGTCTGAATGGGGAACAAGGAGAGCCTTTCGACACATACCAGGGCACCAAACAAGGCAGTGAGCTTAGTCCATTACTTTTTGGGATGTTTATTGAGCAGCTGCACGAGCTGATAAAAGAGAAGGTTCCAGGGGCTGGGCCCAAGTTTGGAAAGGTGAATGTTCCTGATATAACGTATGCTGATGACGTCAACTTGGTGGTGGTGGATGATGCCAAACAGATGCAGGATCTTCTAAATGTGCTTCAATTGTTTTGTGACCTATATGGAATGAACGTTAACATGAAGAAGACAAAATTGATGATCATCAGGAGTGGTAAGCTTGTGCCAAAGCACCTAAAGGCACTTGCACTCACATACAATGGGCAGCCTTTGTCATTGAGTGAGCAGGAGAAGTATTTGGGGCTTGTTATGCACGGGTGCAAAGGTATGATTTTTGCAGCAGAGCAGAGGGGAGCAGTAGGCGCAAAGGCATATCATAGCATGATGGTCACTGTTGCTCAAAAGGGGTTGCAAAGGCCAGATATTCTATGTGACCTTTTTGACAAAAAGGTGCGCCCTGTCCTGTCTTATGGGGCACATATATGGGGGCCATATATGTTTAACAGGTGGACAAGGGACCCACTCAGTCCTGAAAACAGACCAGAAAAGGTACATACAGCATTTTTAAGAAGAATCTCTGGCATGGGCAAGGCTGTGCATAAGGCTTCCTTGTACAAGGAGTATGGCAGATACCCGCTGATGCTGCAGTGGTTGGTTTTGGCAGCTAGGTTTTGGAACAAAATGGCAGACAGGAGTGAATCAGCACTTATACGTATGGCGTATAAGGACAATGTGGAGTTGATGCTCAGGGGGGAAAAGTGTTGGACATGGCATTTTTTGAAAGCCATGGTTGCTATAGGGGCGATCAAGAACGCTGCGGTGCCCATTCAAGGTGCAAGGAAAGAAGACAGCAAAAAATGTGCAGGACACGGCTGAGAAGATTATGCAAAAGCATTTTGATGAAGAGATGGTGGAGAGTAAGGCATATATGTTTTTGGACAAGGCATGGGAAAAATGTCAGGCACCGAATCCTGCAACGGTACCTTCTGACCAAGTCTTTATATCCACATATAAGAACTGGGTGGGGGTGCATGAGGGGGGAGCAAAGCACCTTTCTCATTTCATGCCAATGCATCTCAGGAGGCAGCTTGTTGGGCTGCGATGTGGATGTCACCCTCTAAATGTGCACAGGATGAGGTTTAATGGTGTTCCCAGGGGGGAAAGGACATGTCGAGTGTGTGGCCAGGAGGGGGCGGTCGAGGATCTCATGCACTTTATGTTGCATTGTGAGCACTATGCTCCCATAAGGGCAAAGCATACAAGTATCTTTTCAGATGCACATGCAGCTGGCAAGGACAACAATGAGGTGCTGCGAATGGTCCTGAACCACGAGCATCAGCTAGATCTAGCTTGCTGTATAGAGGAGATGTTCTCTCACAGGGCAACAATTCTGGAGATCAAAGAAGTTGTACGGGAACAAGAGCATGGGCCAGGACATATAGTGGTAGATGTTGGTGCTGTTAAGCAAGGGAGTACTCCTCCCCATGTTGTGGTTGAAGGTAGTAGGTCGCAGCACTATAACCTACGAGGTGTTAAATTCAAGCTACCTGATGGATTTTTCGAGGTTTATGACTAGAGTTTAGTGTCTATTTTTTGGGATGTTGTGTGGGGGAATATATACAATTTTTCTCCTTTTGAGTGGATATGGTGGATAAAGGGGGGGGATCAGTTTCCTTTGATTTGGATGGGATGAAAGGAAATGCATGGGATGGGTGTTGTCAGGGTTATCGTTGGGTCAGGGTTTTAGGTTTTTAGCAAAGGGTTTTCAGGGTGTGTGTGTGTGTTTGGGCCAGAAACAACCCTGGAACCCAGGGCGGTGTTTGCTGGTACGGATGACAGGAAGGGGAAGGGCAGGTCCTATAAGTAGACTGCCTAGTATTTGGTCTCGTTACCTGGCAGCGTGGGAGTCCACCTGGTATCCGGGTTGGGCTGAACAGCATGCTGACTAGTTGGTAATCACTTCAGTTCACAGAAGCCACGCCACCAGTGCCCAGCTCACTCCAGGATGACATGCCATGCACGCTGTATAACGAATAAACTGAGTGTTTGCTAAACTGATTTTAACAAACAAACACCAACATGGATCCAAACCGACATGGGCTTCCAGGCCACCAACCAGGATTGAAACCTGAAGGGGTATCCAGCTAAGGAACTTCAACCATTTCCTGTTTATATCTGAGGCTGTAAAGCCAGAAGGTTCACTTCTCTTGCATGTGTGTTCTGCACTGCCATTCCTGCATATAAGTCTGCCGTTTCAGCAAGAGAAAGTGTAGCACTTTTACAAAACAATGGCAACCTGCCAACCTGTAAACTTCCCATTAAGGCATGCATGTGATGCAATTAGTACTGCTGCACGGCAGCAGAGGCTTGACCCAATTCTGCTATGTATGACCAGATCATGGTCATGGAAGTTCCTCCCATCTTCATGATGGTGGCCATCAATGTAACAAACATGTGCAATCAAGGGAACATGTTGTCCATGCATGAGCTGAAGCCCATAGTACATCCAAGGTGGATGTTGTCTTTCCGTCAGAACATCTCTGATGATAGCAGATTATGTCCACGATGCCAATGACTGCCGGCTCTTAGATCTCCAATCAGGCATGCTATCAGAAAACTCTGCCACAGCAGAAGATGCATCATCAACAAAATAACACCCCGAACAGTCTGCAATGTACACATAACAGCTGAGAGGCGCGGGTGAGCTGCAGGGCTCTTTACTACGGTTGGGTGAACGCTTAGGTCACAATTACGCATTATTTAAACCCCATAGCTATGCTGGATCATTCCAGCCGCATTAATTGCCCCCTGAGGCCCTTACGCATAGCCAGGAGATCCAGATTCCAATCGCCCCCCCCCCCCCAAGTCATCAGCTCCTCTCAGTAGCCTCTGCACACCTTGGAGCAAACCAGGACCACTAGCAGCAGAAAGCTTTCTTGCTGGTGAAGGGGCTGCTGCTGGTCCAGCTGCTGTTGATGCTACTGGTGCTCAGCCCCTTTAGTGCCGCTGGTGATTCATGCTTTGCCTCCCACCCTTGCTCTCTCCTCTGAGCCTGTGTTTTCACATAGCCCAAAACCCAAAGGACTGCACTCCGCTGCTATCTTTTACCATCGCAGAGCCACCTCCCCGGACCAAGATTGGACTCACCGAGTGGTAATCCAATTTGAACCCCAGAAACAGCAGATGAGCGTCCCCAGCTTGCATCAATCCACCCCGCAAAGTCCAGTGCTCCACTTGTCTGCACAGCACTAGCAGATGCTACAGCTCGCAATGCTGCTGCATCACACCCGGTGACCCTGGTAACCCGGGTGACACCAGTGACAGTAGTGATGACCACTCTTCCCCTAGGAAAGCAGCTTCAGGTCTGATGCCACCTTATGAGAGCCTTTCAGCTATTTGCCATCATTTTGAAGTTCTTCTTTGAACAGCTTCCATTGAGCTGATGCCGCCATGAGGGGGTGAGCAACTACATACTCTGTGTTGCCTGGGTGGGCAGGTTGGAGGCAGGGCCTGCACATACAAAGGAAGGACAAGGGCCAACTGGTAGGCCTCAGGACTAGCTACAGGCGGCAAATGCACACAGAGTGCTTCGGCAGCAGCATACAAACATATACCAGTAAGTAGACAGAATAGAAACACACACCAAGCACAGCCAGATTGTGTTACTAGCAGCAGCAGCAGCAGCAGCAGGGACAATGATGAGCCCATGAGCTTGCTGGGCCGCAGAATAGTGTCAAAAGAAGGACTCGTTAAAGCTTCCCATTGCTCTTGCATTGCCCTGGGATCCTCATGCAGATGCAGCGAAGCAGGCCAGTTCCACATCCACCTATGCTGCTTTAGTCATCTTGGATTCTGTGCCTCTAAACCATAACCCTTGCCCATGTGTGCTGCTTTGTGATGCTGACACATGCCAAGCTGGTTAAGAATTCCAGCAATGGCTGGGCAATTCCGGCATGGTAGAAACTACATATTTGCACATGGTTGGTGATAATGTGAAAGACCTGCCGGGTTGCGGGAGGCAACTACAGCAGGGATGCACATACAGTTCTCCTCACTCCATCACATCCTCTGCTATGATGGCTGCAACACTGCGTGGCAGCAGCCGTGTGTGTTTAGGTTTCACAATATGCACATTCAACAGCTTCTGTGCTGTACCTGGTCCAGCACCATCAATGATTTGCATTGCTGCAGGAATACATGGCATACCAAAAATTACTGGGCCTTCTCTCCCCAACATCCCATCCTACTGGGTCCCCTCTGTTCCTTTTCCCTCCTGTTAGCCCCTTGACTGACCACTCTCCACCCCCCCCCCCCCTCACTCCTTTCTTCCCTCCACCCTTCCCCACCTTGCTTTCCACCCCAGCTCCTCCGTGTTAGGATTGACACACCATCCCCCATTTGTGTCCCCGGGCCCCATCCCGTCCACCCCTCCTCTCCCCCCGTTTCCCCGCCTCCGCATACACACACCTCGCCTGGCCCCCCTCCCCCCCTCCATCTCCCCCTTCACACGCAGCACGCATGCCCCCTAATCTTTACTTGCACAGCTTTTCGTTTTTCCCTTTCCCCCCGCCCCTTGTCACGACCAGCCTCCCTGTTGTCTTCCCTCCGCTCCCCTACCCCGCACAATCCATCTCCTTCCTTTCCTCCCCTTCCCCTGTCCTCACCTCTGAAACTGCTTCTCCATCTTGTCAAAGTTCAGCTACTGTCTATCAGGGACCACAACATCTGCTGCTGCTTCCTTCAAGCTCCACAACTCCCTCTACTTCTCCCTCTTGTGATTTGCTCTGGTTACCCACATCCATCACTAACAAGATGTTCGAGTACTCGTCTATATCCAGGCTCCCTCCAACCCCTAGTCCAGGGGCAGCGGTAACCCAGCAGCAGCTGCCACGATAACTGCTAACATTAAACCCTGAACCTGCATGTGCTGCCGCTGCTGCAGAGGCTACTCCTGTGCTGGTCTGGGCCAGGACGTACCTGTGACACCCGTGGAGGTGGCTCACACCTGAGACTAAAAGGGGTCTGCTGCCGCAGCAGAAACTGCTCTTGCTGGTGAAGGGGCTGGTGCTGGTTCAGCTCCTGTAAATGCTGCTGGTGCTGCCGCTCCATTACTGCTGGTCCTCCTGCTTTGCCACCCACCCCTTGCCCCTGCTCTTGAGATGTGATTCCCGTGATGCCATAGCCCAAAACCCAAAGCTGCATTTCACTGTTGCCTGCTGCTGCCAGATTTCCTCCAGCTAAAATTGCGTCAGAGCTTATTACTATCAAGCTTGGACCGGCCAAATAACTCAATTTCGACCCTGGGAACAGCACATCAGCATTTCCTGCATGCACCATTCCACCCAGCAGAGCCCCGTGCTCTACTAAAACTACCGGCTTGCGCAGCACTAGCAGCTGCTCCAGTTCGCAGTGCTGTTGCAGCCACATCCAGTGACCCTGGTGACCCGGGTGACACCAGTGATAGTAATGACAAGCAGGAAAACTCCCTCCCAGGAAAGCAGCTGCACACCTGACGCCACCTTATGAGAGCCTTTGAGCTGTTTGCCATCAGCTTGATGTTCCTCTTTGTACACCCTCCCTTGAGCTGGTGCCTCCATGAGGGCGTGAGCAACTATTTCTGCTGTGTTGCCTGGGCAGGTTGGAGATAGGGCCTGCACATACAAAAAGACAGGGGCCAAGTGGTAGGCAGCAGGCCTAACTGCAAGGGGCAATCACATACAGAACAAAGTCGCTCTTTGTACACTGTCATGATTCAATATTAGCAATTTGTACTCAAATTTCAAGCAAATTGGAGCAACGTTTTAGTCCAGTGTGCTACAGTAGTTGGTAAAGCCAAGCTTAGAGTACAGCTTGCTGAACTGACACAGAGCAGTGGCCTATGTTATTGGATAATGTACCTCCAATGTGGGATGTTGCATCAGCGCACCGAGCTATTGACAAATAAGTGCAAGCATGACAGAAAGAGGTAAGTAAGTTAAAGGAGCAAGGGTCAGTAATGATAGCAGGAGGTAAGTGCGGGCATGGATCCGTAAATGAGTTAGTGATTGTTTTATGAAACTGTGCTCTGTCCAGCAGTTGGCTCAATGCTCCTGAAAACCTTGAAGAGCACCATAACAGTGAGGGTGGGTTGGTCATGATAGCCCTCTACCAGTTAATTCACACGAAGGATGGTATCAGCTGCATCACTGGATATGGCACGCTGGGCAGCAGCCTGCAATGACATACAGACATGCAATCAGACACGAAAGAAACAGGGAGACCAAGCACAGCCAGATTAAGCCACTAGCAGCAGCAGCAGCAGCAGCAGCAGCAGGGACACTGCAAGGATATGTGTGAGTTTGCTGGGCTGGAGAAGAATGCCAAAGGAAGCGGCCATGAAGAGCTTCCTGGTGCTCTTGCAGTGTCTGAGATCTACGCTGTTGTCCCCAACCCACCCCGCCTTTTCCGATATCAAGT
Source organism: Pseudopediastrum boryanum (assembly GCA_963556185.1). Lineage (NCBI taxonomy): Eukaryota > Viridiplantae > Chlorophyta > Chlorophyceae > Sphaeropleales > Hydrodictyaceae > Pseudopediastrum > Pseudopediastrum boryanum. The sequence goes on from OY744496.1 coordinate 4,556,966, forward strand.
ACCCCTCCACATCTTATGCCCATGTCTCATTCAGGCTGATCCTCTGTCCATTGCCCGCCCGCCCCTTTGTACATCTCATGCCACCATGAGGTCGTCCTATCTTGTAACAAACACGTTCCAGCTTCATACATACTTATACATGGCTGCAAATTGCGACAACTTCATCTGTTGTCCCACGTCCCTGCAGATCCCATAGGTGTGGGAACCTATGGCATGTTTGCCAAGGCATGCTTGAAATTATAGTACATCTTTGTGTTGCACTTCATCCCATACTCACATGGAGGCTGGATAGAGATGATTAAAGCAGAGGAAAGAGTGCGGAACAAAGCAAGCAGGATCCTGTCACGCAGTGGTGAAAGATTGATCTGCTGCAGTCAGCTGCTCAGGCAGTGGGCGGTCAGGGTTCAAAGCACATGCCAACCGCAGCTGCTTCAGTTGGGTGAAAGCAGACAACCTTGGCATGCCCAATTGTGGAAACTTACATTGAGGTGATGCAGGCTTAGCAAAGTGATTCAAAAGCTCCAACCACTGCAGGTTGCATAGCCCAGCTGCTAGAGAGTTGATCCCAGCCCTTACTTAGTCTCCCGCTTGGCTTCTCGTATGCGTAAGTAGTGTAAGCTGCAGGCAAGTCAAGCAGGTCGGTTGAGCTAGCTGCTGCATCGACTCATTACCAATATCCATAGAGGCCTCAAGAGACAAGTTTCAGATAGAAGGGCACCTTATGTGGTCCAATCAGTGGCGGTAGATGCAAAAAGTGCTGGAAGGGCTATGGTACCTAGTTGCATGAAAGTTCTACCACTCAGACACAGGCTGCCACAACATGGGGCACTGCCAGACCGTTGTGCTTTGAGACCTTGCGCATGGAAAGCTTCTGGAGCTTGGTCATGAATGGTACACATACCAGCATGTCTATCTTTGTAGGCGGAAGCATGTAGAGTGAAATGTTTGCCACAGGGCATGCACTGCCACATGTAGAGAAACAACTGCCCAGGGCCTCTGAACAATCAGGGATTGACACTCTGGAGGGACTTCTGTCATTTTCGGGGCCCTTGTATAGGCCATATGGGCAAGGACCAGGAGGCCAGGCTTACTGGACTCAATCCACCGTATGCAGCTCGGACTGTAGGAGAGTCCATGCCTCTCCTTCAGTTACCGTACCAACTCAGAGTGATGTAGGTCTCTTCATCTTTGTTCCTACTCTTTCCTTCCTCTTCTTTCACTTTAGGAACCCTCGTGCCAGAGTGCTACCACCTAATGTCGGATTCCAGAAGACCACTTGGCGCTTGTGCCTTGCATAATGCCAAAATCCTTTGGGCACAGGCACTCCCACAGGACTTATGGGGGCTATGTTGGAATATATCCACTGACCAAGATGGACACTAAAGGGCAGGTAGTAGACTATGCGGGTCAAGTGGATACCAGGCGTCCCCCAATACAGCATGCATGTGGGGGGTTATCCCCCACCTTGTCCTGTTCTGATGGGCGGTGAAGGAAGGTGAAGCGGATGTCCACAAACAGCATGCCCTGGAACAGGCATTGCAACGCCGTTGGCTGTCGCTGGCATGGGATTATGGGGCGGTTTAAAGCCGCGGAAGTTGCTGAACGGGCACCGCACCGGTCACCCATGTGATGTACATGTACTGCCAGTAGCGTGCAGATCGTGGCGGGAGCAACGGTGGGACCACGCCTAATAACAGTCTTAAGGACCACGCTTTTTATGATGGCCTCCATCTTGTACCCCTGCAATTAGTGAAAAAGCGCTCATAGCCACCCCCGACTCGACTGATCATCCACCCCAGCACCTCGCAGCAAACAATCAGGAAGGATATTCAGAAGGTAGCCTGGATAGCATTGGATTCTGCTGGATAACATTGCAGACCTTGTGGAGTGACACGTCGAAGCGTCCGAGCAGTTGTCCGAGCGAGATATTAGGTAAGCTGTTGACCTTTGCCAACTTGCACTCAATGAACACGTTAAGTAGTGCTAACGCCCTACGGACCAGTGCTTCTTCATAAGTCACATGGCTGGTAACTGTAAAGCAGTAATTCGCATCGATGCAAGAAATGCCACATGTCATGGCAACAACCCCCCTGTCCCTTAATCGTTTTTGCCCCTTGCCTGATGTCATACAGGTGCCCATGCCTGTGTGACTGGGAGCCTCATGGAGCTGCAAGATGTGCTGCACCTAGTTCTGTTCCACCATGACGGCCTTGGTGCCACCTTATCTGTCAGGCCTTGGAAGCTCCTATAAAAAGGCATGCGAGCAAGTAAGACCTGGGCAGCATGCAGAACAGCTGAATTGACTAATAGAAGTCTTTTGAACATACATACCGGCATGCGTTGTCATGGAAAACACAGACAAAGCTGAATATACTCCCTCCCCTACAGCTCTGCAAGCACGGCACCGTATGGCACTGCAACTTCTTCCAGTAGTTCCCAAAACAAGCACATGTCTTTAAAGACTCCACCCAGACGCATGGCAACCAATGCTTACAACTGTTCCTCTCTGTTGCTTCAGCTGCGCCCCCTTGCAAAGAGCCTGAAGCTGCATGACCATGATGGCCTTCTTCTGGCAAGCCTGGAGGGCGGGAGGGTCTTCTGCAACTGCACCAGCCTCGGCTTCACAGCATCAGATATCAGCTCTCCACAGACAGAAGCCATGGAAGCTGCATTGGCACATGCTGCTGAGAACTTCCCTAAGCTGGACACTGTGTGCTTGGCTTTTACTGCCTCCTCCTGGTGAGCAGAGGAGCAAATCTGGCACACTAGTCAAATTGGGCATGAGGAATGCGAGTTAGCCCAACTGTAGGAAGCCTTATAGCTCACCTCTAGCGCATACTGCCGCTAACCATGGCAGGCCACCAGCGCACTTAGTTGACCTCATGTTTCAGCTCACAGCACATCCTCACAAGATAACTATGGACAGTCCATGCTACTGTATGTAAGCTAAGCATAGGCTTGGGCCACCATGATCTTATCTTTGCTAGTCATGCAACACCGTAGGTTGAGTCTCCTCACCATCAAAAAGCAAGCCCTTTCAAGTAGCAGTGGTGCTCTGAGGATGCCCTTTTGCAGGCTGTGAATCTGGTGCTGTGCTGTGAAACCATAAGTATGAGCTTGAGTGCACTGCCTTAGATGCCGCAAGAGTGCTCTGCAGCATTGCACCCCAGGTCTTTGCGCATGTGCACACAGCCAAATATGCTATACAGATACAGCATCTTAATGATGATGTTTTCATCCCTTGTCTGCAGGACCTTCTCGCTGCCAGCATGCTACCGAAGCTTGGCTCTCTGCAGCAGCCTCACCAGCCTCACCATTGACCTCCCTGGGGACCAGCTGCTCCATGTGGATCATGCACCACTGGGCCAGCTGACCAACCTCCGCAACCTAGCCCTGTGCTATGAGCTCCCCACGGAGGGCCAGCTAAGGCAGGTGGCTATGGAAGAGCTGGCTAGGCTGACCAAGCTGCAGCAGCTTACTGTGAAAGGCTTTGTGCCTCTAGCTGCTGAGGAGCAGCAGCACCAGAGCTGTCTGCCTGCCAGCCTGACATCACTGATCATAAAGGGGGGAACGCAGTTAGAGCAGGCAGCAGCACAGAATTTCATTGAGCAGTGGCTGCAGCATGCTGCTGGTTGTAGCAACCTGCAGCAGCTTATCAACCTCTACTGGGGCGAGGAAGACCTAGACTTGGGTGGTATGCCACACCTGAAGGAGCTCCGGTTTGTTAATTCTCCAAGTGCCGATACATTCCCAATCCCGAGCTCCATCACCAAGCTGGTTTACCTTGAAGTGCTATGGCTTGGTACCCTAGGTTCCTCATACCCCTGGGAGCAGCACTACTGGGAGAATAGTTCAGAGACGGAGCTTTTGATGCACATTTCAGAGCAGTGTCCCATGTTGCGGCAGTTGGGGCCTCTATTTAATCAGTGGGACAATCCTCATGTACCTCAGCCCTTCAAGCACCTTACACATCTTGGCATCATGGCAGAGGTCGTACCCCCGTGGTTGGACCACATCAAGTGCCCTTCTCTTCTGAAATTGACTTATGAGACTGGGGGCTTTGTGCAAGCTGAGTCATTGCAGCAGCTAGCTCGTCTGAGCTGCTTGACTTGCCTGCAGCTCAAACCAAACTATGGGGAGGTAGTTCCAGAGCAGAATAATGAAGGCTGGGGTCAGCTGGATGTCCTAGCAGCTGGGCTATGCAATCTGCAGAGGTTGGAGCTTGTGAATCACTTTGCTGAGCCTGCAACACCTCAATGTAGATTTCCAAGATTGAGCATGCCGGGGTTGTCTGCTTTCACCCAACTGAAGCAGCTGCGGTTGGCATGTGCTGTGAAACCTGACCACCCACTGCCTGAGCAGCTGACTGCAGCAGATCTGGTCCGGGGGTTGTCGCGGTTGACCCAACTAGAGCAGCTAGAGCTGATAGGGTATGTTGCTGTTACCCCTACTGTCGTCAATACCCTGATAGAGCGGCTGCATAAGCTGCTGGTATTGGAGGTAAGGAGGTGTGAGCACCCTGAGGTGCAGGTAGCTGTGATGATGCAGGAGAGTTTGCACAAATCGTTGCGTGCATCCGGGTTGCTGCAGGGGTTTGGTGGTTATGATGAGGTGCAGGAGCTGTACCGCCAGCTGTGACCGAACCTGCGGGTTGAGGTTTTGAGCTTATAGGGTGGAATTAATTGTTGGGTGCACTGTAGGATGCCCTAGCAGTTGCTGTTGTGGCTTGTATGGCATGCTTGCAGCTGCTCAAGGCCACTACTGAATCATTGACCAGAGTAAAGGTGTGCAAACCCAGCCAAGAGGGGTTGCAAGTGGTCTTTTGGATGCCAAACGAGGCATGGCAGGGTGAGTTGATTTGTGACTGCCGTGCCGTGTATGCTGCCGTGTATGAGCTGTATGGTGCAGTCAAGTAGTATGATGCATTGTAGTGTGTCAAATAGTGTGATGCATGCCACACAGTCTTCAGTTTTTGTTTGTGATGCATTGGGGGCTTTGAGCTAGCTGCTGGACCTCAAAAATAGGCATATGTTGTCATGCATGCCGAAGACAACCCGTATTCTGTTCCACCTCGCTGTACGTTGTGACAGCTTGAGGTGCCGGGCCTATGGCACGTTTCTGCTATGGCATGCCATGCGATGTATGTGATATAATGAAGCAGTGTTGCCAAAATAACATGGAGAGTGCTTATGGGGAGGGCCACTGAGGGCCCGGTAATGGACTATGCTGTTCAGTTTGAGTGGGTACCAGCCGACCCCCAGGGCGAAGCAGTATAAGCATGCATGTGTGGAGGTACTATCCCCCCTATTTGACTTCTTGTGACGTGTGATGGGAGGGGAAGGAAGGGGAAAAGGATGTCTCGGTGCGCAGATTTACCAACAGCAGGCCATGTCACATACAACGCAAAGCCGTCGGCTGTCCCTGTCATGGGATGCTGCGGTCATAGTTTGTGAAGAGCTGCTGAACGGGGCATTGCACTGGTCACCCATTGGATGTACATGTACTGCTGGTGGCGTGCTAACTGTCATACTGTGGCGTGAGCAACGGTGGGAACGCTTTTAGCAGTTTTAGCAACACCCGCTTCTCTAGAGATGCCCCGATTCTGTTCTTCTCTAATTCATGAGATGATATAGCTAACCGCTCTGATCAAACATCCGAGCACCTTGCAGCAGACAATCAGGAAGCTGGTTCAGAGGCTCGCCTGGCTAGCATCGGATTTTGCTGCCGAGCTATTGCAGACCGTGTAAAGTGACACCTCCGAAGGCCGAGCAGTTGTTGGAGTGAAATTATAGGTATGCTCGTTGCCTGCCAACTTGGACTGAACGCACACTCCATTCGCATGGCTATTACTTACAAAGCAACAGCTCGCATCCATGCTAGAAAGGCTATGGCCAGGGCAACAAGCCTCACCTTGTTACTCGTTGTCGTCCCTTGCCTGACGTCACACAGGTTGCCCACGCCTGTCTCACTGGGGAACCTCATGGCGCTGCAAGATGTGCTGCACCTAGTTCTCTTACACCATGACAGTCTTCACGCCAGCTTGAGGCCTTATCTGTCAGGCCTCGGAAGCTCCTGTAAAGAGGCATGCGGGCAGGTAAGGCCCTGGCAGCGTGCAGAGCAGCTGCATCAACAAGAGAAGGGTTTTGTGCATACATACAGGCATGTCATACAAAATACAGACAAAGCTGATGGTACTCCCTCTTTTACAGCTCTGCAAGCAAAGCATCATATGGTACTGCAAAGTCTTCCACTAGTTCCCAAAACAAGCCTGTGTCCCTAAGGACTCCATATTCATGTGTGGCAACAAATGCTTACAACTATGTGCTCTCTGTTTCTTCAGCTGCGCCCCCTTGCAAAGAGATTGAAGCTGCATGACCATGATGGCCTTCTTCTGGCAAGCCTGGAGGGCAAGAGGATCTTCTGCAACTGCTCCTCCCTCAGCTACACAGCATCAGAGATGAACTCTGCGCAGTTGGAAGCCATGGAAGCTGCATTGGCACATGCTGCCCAGAACCTCCCTAAGATGGACACTGTGTGCTTGGCTTTCTCAGCCTACTCCGGGTGAGCAGAGGAGCAATCTGGCCCCTAACCACTTTTGTGTAAGAGTGCCAGGAATACGAGTTAGCCCAACCATAGGAAGCCTCTATTATAGACAGTCCAAGTTACTGTATGTAAGCTAAGCATAGCGTTGGGCCACCCTGATTCTTGTCTTTACTAGAAATGGACATCGCAGAACGAGGCTCCTCCGACCATCAAAGACCAGGCCCTTTTGGAAAAGGGTGGTGCTCTGAGGCTGCCCATTTGCAGGCTGTCATTCAAGAGCTGTGCTCTGAAACCATGTGTATGAGCTTGAATACAATGCATCAAATGCCGCAAGGGTGCCTTCTAATGTTGCCTTCTAGCATTGCAGCCCAGGTCTTTGCGCACGTCCACACAGCCAGATACGCTACACAGCTGCAGCAACCTAAGGATGATGTCCTAATGACTTCGCTGCAGGCCCTTCTCGCCGCCAGTATGCTACCAAAGGTTGGCCTTCTGCAGCAGTCTCACCAACCTCACCATTCACCTTCCTGGGGACCAGCTGCTCCAAGTCGATCATGCACCACTAGGCCAGCTGACCAACCTACGCAAGCTAGCCCTGTGCTATGAGCTGCCCACAGAGGGGCAGCTACGGGTGGTGGCTATTGAAGAGCTGGCTAGGCTGACCAACCTGCAGCAGCTTACATTAAAGGGCTTTGTGCCTCTAGCTGCTGAGGAGCATCAGCTGCAGCAGCAGAGCTGTCTGCCTGCCAGCCTGACGTCACTGATCATAGAGGGGGGAACGCAGTTAGAGCAGGCAGCAGCACAGGACGTCATGGAGCAGTGGCTGCAGCATGCTGCTGGTTGCAGCAACCTGCAGCAGCTGCAGCTTATCAACCTCTACTGGGGCGAGGAAGACCTAGACTTGGGTGGTATGCCACACCTGAAGGAGCTCCGGTTTGTTAATTCTCCAAGTGACGATACATTCGCAATCCCGAGCTCCATCACCAAGCTGATTTACCTTGAAGTGCTATGGCTTGGTACCCTAGGTTCCTCATACCCCTGGGAGCAGCACTACTGGGAGAATAGTTCAGATACAGAGCTTTTGATGCACATTTCAGAGCAGTGTCCCATGTTGCGGCAGTTGGGGCCTCTGTTTAATCAGTGGGACAATCCTCATGTACCTCAGCCCTTCAAGAACCTTACACATCTCGGCATTATGGCAGAGTTCGTACCCCCGTGGTTGGACCACATCAAGTGCCCTTCCCTCGTGAACCTGACTTTTGAGGGCGGGCGCGTTACCTATGAGTCGTGGCAGCAGCTAGCTCGATTGAGCTGCTTGACTTGCCTGCAGCTGATCCCATGCTATGGGGAGATACCGGTAGAGCAGAATAATGAAGGCTGGGGTCAACTGGATGTCCTAGCAGCTGGGCTATGCAATCTGCAGAGGTTGGAGCTTGTGAATCACTTTGCTGAGCCTGCAACACCTCAATGTAGGTTTCCAAGATTGAGCATGCCGCGGTTGTCTGGTTTCACCCAACTAAAGCAGCTGCGGCTGGCATGTGCTGTGAAACCTGACCACCCGCTGCCCGAGCAGCTGACTGCAGCAGATCTGTTCCGGGGGTTGTCGCGGTTGACCCAACTAGAGCAGCTGGAGCTGATAGGGTATGTTGCTGTTAACCCTGCTGTGGTGAGTGCCTTGATAGGGCAGCTGCCTAAGCTGCTGGTGTTGATGGTTAGGAGGTGTGAGCACCCTGAGCTGCTAGCAGCTGGGATGGTGCAGAAGGGTTTGCGCACATCATTTCGTAAATCCGGGTTGCTGCAGGGGTTTGGTGGTTACGAGGAGGTGCAGGAGCTGTACAGCCAGCTGCGACCCAACCTGCGGGTTGAGGTTTCGAGCTTATAGGGTGGAATAACTGTTTAGTGCACTGTAGGATGCCCTAGCAGTTGCTGTTGTGGCTTGTATGGCATGCTTCCAGCTGTCCAAGGCCACTATTGCAATTACCAATTACCAATTACCAAATGGCCCCGTCAAAGCGGGGCGCCGGTGGGGGCAGCGCCACCCACAAGGAGCCAACTTAGGCTCCAACGGCATACTCAATTTCCTGTCCAAGCTCAAACAATGGCTGCCACCAGCCCACCCTAAATCCCTTGCTAGCCAATGTATGAGAGGGACACCTACCTAGCTTCAGGGCATATGTCAGGTGGAGTATATATGAAAGAGACAGGGCTATTCGGGAGGAGGGTGCGAGGAATAAATCTACTTTAGCGACATATATGCAGCATTACAATGACGATATCAATTATTTCAAGCCGCAGCCATATCTGTGCACAGGCCCTCTGAGCAAAGGCATGGAACTCATTATGCAGCTGCGTGCAGGTATTCTTCCTCTCAACGCTATGACAGCAAAATTCGGTAGGCAGAGCGCTAGCAGGCAAAGTGCACGTAGGGAGTGCTGCAAGTCCTGTGATCTTGGCCCTGAATTGGGAGGTGAAGTTGAGTCTCCTGAACACTTCTTGTTTGACTGTCCTGTTTACCAGGCACAAAGGCAAAAGCTGTGGGAGAAGCTGACTTCTGACCCTGATGTTGCTGCAAAATGTCAGATATTGGATGGCAAATCTGATGAGGAGAAGCTGCATAGCATGCTTAATGAAGAGTTCTGGGGTGTAGACGTCGATGAGGAGTCTGGCTTAGTATATGGCCCTTTCAAGCATGCATTTAAGTGTATAGCTAAATATGTTGCAGCTGCTTGGAAGATTAGGAATGCTTATGCTCACCCTTCTGATGTGGCGTGAGGTCCAACCAATGGGGTTTGTTACCAACTATTGCTTGCACCCGGGCTTACAAGCCCTCCTTGCTTTCTCAAGTAGGAGGGAGGCTCTTACCCCCATTGGGGCAGTGGAGGTTTTGGGTGATTTTGACCTAGCTGCTGGACCTCATGTTTAGGCATGCATATATTGTCATACATGTCGAAGTTTACCCGTATTCTGTTCCACCTCGCTGCTCTTTGTGACAGCTTGAGGTGCGGGGCCTATGGCACTTATTGCTATGGCATATCATGAAATGTAATAATGTATGTCAGGCCAGCCCATTTCGACTTGCCATGCGCTGACCAGTTGACCCAGTCAACAGCAAGCCAAGCAATTTTATGCCTTGCTCTATTGAATCATTGACCAGAGTTCTGGTGTGCAACCAAGCCCAGCCAAGAGGGGCTGCAAGTGGTCTTTTGGATGTAAACGAGGCATGGCAGGGTGACTTGATTTGTGCCTGCCGTGCCGTGTATGAGCTGTATGGTGCATTCAAGTAGTATGATGCATTGTGGTGTGTCAAGTAGTGCGATGCATGCCACACCTTCAGTATTTGTTTGTTTGTTTGTGATGCATTATTGGGAGCTTTGAGCTAGCTGCTAGACCTCAAAACTAGGCATATGTTGTCATGCATGCCGAAGACAACCCGTTCTATTTCACCTCGCTGTACTTTGTGACAGCTTGAGGTAGTGCCGGGCCTATGGCACTTTTTTGCTATGGCATGCCATGAGATGTAATAATGAAGCAGTGTTGCCAAAATGATATGAGGAGTGCTCATGGGGAGGGCCACTAAGGGCCAGGTAATGGACTATGTTGTTCAGTTGAGTGGATACCAGGCGACCCCCAGGGCGAAGCAGTATAAGCATGCATGTGTGGAGGTACTATCCCCCCTATCTGACTTCTTGTGACGTGTGATGGGCGGTGAAGGGGTAGAAGATGTCTCGGTGCGCAGATTACACCAACGGCAGGCCATGTCACATACATTGCAAAGCCGTCGGCTGTCTCTGTCATGGGATGCTGCGGTCAAAGTTTGGATGAGTTGCTGAACGGGGCATTGCACTGGTCACCCATTGGATGTACATGTACTGCCGGTGGCGTGCAAACTTTGGCGTGAGCATTAACGGTGGGAAAGCTTTTAGCAGTCTTAGCAACACGCGCTTCTCTGTAAATGCCCGCATTCTGTTATCCTCTAATTCATGAGATGATATAGCTAACCGCTCTGATCAACCATCCGAGCACCTTGCAGCAGACAATCAGGAAGCTGGTTCAGAAGCTCGCCTGGCTAGCATCGGGTTTTGCTGCCGAGCTATTGCAGACCGTGTAAAGTGACACGTCCGAAGGGTCCGAGCAGTTGTGGGACTGAAATTATAGGTATGCTCGTAGCCTGCCAACTTGGACTGAACGCACACTCCCATTCGCATGGCTGGTACTTGTAAAGCAACAGCTCGCATACATGCTAGAAAGGCTATGGCCAGGGCAACAAGCCCCACTTCAGTACTCGTTGTCGCCCCTTGTCTGACGTCATACAGGTTGTCCACCGCGCCTGTTCCACTGGGGAACCTCATGGCGCTGCAAGATGTGCTGCACCTAGTTCTCTTACACCACGACAGCCTTCACGCCAGCTTGAGGCCTTATCTGTCAGGCGTTGCAAGCTCCTGCAAAGAGGCATGCGGACAGGTAAGGCCCAGGCAGCATGCAGATCAGCTGCATCAACAAGAGAAGGGTTTTGTGCATACAGGCAAGTGCTGTCATAGAAACTACAGACAAAGCTGATGGTGCTCCCTCTTCTACAGCTCTGCAAGCAAAGCATCGTATGGTACTGCAATGCTTTCCACTAGTTGCCAAAACAAGCCTGTGTGATTAAGGACTCCATATTCATGTGTCGCAACACTAAATGCTTGCAACTGTTGCTCTCTGTGCCTTCAGCTGCGTCCCCTTGCAAAGAGCCTGAAGCTGCATGACCATGATGGCCTTCTTCTGGCAAGCCTGGAGGGCAAAAGGATTTTCTGCAATTGCATCTCCCTCAGCTACACAGCATCAGAGATGAACTCTGCGCAGATGGAAGCCATGGAAGCTGCATTGGCACATGCTGCCCAGAACCTCCCTAAGCTGGACACTGTCTGCTTGGCTTTCACAGCCTACTCCTGGTGAGCAGAGGAGAAATCTGGCCCCTTACCACTTTCGTGTAAAGCTGCCAAGAATCAATGAGTTAGCCCAACCATAGGAAGCCGCATAGCTCACCTCTATTGCCTGTAGCCGCTAACCTTGGCCGCCCAGCGTTGCAGTCGGGTCGACCTCGTGTTGCGATTCACAGCACATCTTACAAGACAACCATAGACAGTCTAAGTTACTGTATATAAGCTATGCATAGCATTGGGCCACCCTGATTCATATCTTTGCTAGAAATGAACATCACAGAACGAGGCTCCTCACCATCAAAGACCAAAGCCCTTTTGGAAAGGTGATGCTCTGATGCTGCCCCTTTGCAGGTTGTCATTTGAGAGCTGTGCTCTGAAACCATATGTTCGAGCTCAATGCACTGTATTGAATGCTGCAAGGGTCCACCCTTTCCAGCATTGCACCCCAGATCTTTGCGTATGTGGACACAGCCAGATACGGTAAACAGCTGCAGCAACTTAAGGATGCTGTCCTAATCCCTTCTCTGCAGGCCCTTCTGTGTCCCAGCATGCTACCAAAGCTTGGCCTCCTGCAGCAGCCGCACCAGCCTCACCATTGACCTTCCTGGGGACCAGCTGCTCCATGTGGATCATGCACCACTGGGCCAGCTGACCAACCTCCGCAAGCTAGCCCTGTGCTATGAGCTTCCCACAGACGGCCAGCTAAATCAGGTGGCTATTGATGATTTGGCTAGGCTGACCAACCTGCTGCGGCTTACTGTGAATGGCTTTGTGCCCCGAGCTGCTGAGGAGCACCAGCTGCAGCAGCACCAGCAGCAGCAGAGCTGTCTGCCTGCTAGCCTGACATCATTGATCATGAAGGGGGGGCAGCAGATAGAGCAGGCAGCAGCGCAGGATACTACGGAGCAGTGGCTGCAGCATGCTGCTGGTTGTAGCAACCTGCAGCAGCTGCAGCTTATCAACCTCTACTGGGGCAAGGAAGACCTAGACTTAGGTGGTATATCATGCTTGAAGGAACTCCAGGTATATAATTCCCCGGGGCGGGAGGAACCAGCACTAGCAGCAATCCCCCTCCCTAGCTCCATCACCAAGCTGACTGATCTTGAAGTGGTATGGCTTGGTACCCTAGGTTCCTCACGCCTTTGGGAGTATCACTACTGGGTGGATAGTTCAAACATGGAGCTTTTGATGCACGTCTCAGAGCAGTGTCCCATGTTGCAGAAGTTGGGGCCTCTTTTTCTCGAGGGGGACAGTCCTCATGTACCTCAGCCCTTTAAGCACCTTTCGCATCTAGTTTCTGTGGAGTTTGCACCCCTGTGGTTGGACCACATCAGGTGCCCTTCCCTCTTGAATTTGAGTTTGGAGGCTGGGGGGTATGTCAGTAATGAGGTGTTGCAGCAGCTTGCTCAACTGACAGGCTTGACCTGCCTGCAGCTGAACACAGCGTTTGTGTATGAGGAAGGTCTAGAGGGAGATGATGAAGGCTGGGGTCAGCTGGATGTCCTAGCAGCTGGGCTATGCAACCTGCAAAGGCTGGATCTGGTGAATCACTTTGCTGAGCCTGCAACGCCTCAGCGGAAGCTTCCACCATTGAGCATGCCAAGTTTGTCTGCTTTCACCCAACTGAAGCAGTTGCGGTTGGCATGTGCTTTGAACCCTGACCAGCCACTGCCTGAGCAGCTAACTGCAGAGGATCTACTGCTGGGGTTGTCGCGGTTGACCCAATTAGAGCAGCTGGAGCTGATAGGGTATGTTGCTGTTGACCCATCTGTGGTGTGTGCCTTGATAGGGCAGCTGCCTAAGCTGCTGGTGTTGGAGGTGAGGAGGTGTGAGCACCCTGAGGTGCAGGTAGCTCCTGCTGGGGATGGTGCACAGGGCTTTTCGCAGGGGCTTAGTACTTTTAAGAAGGTGCAGGGGTTGTACAGGCAGCTGCGACCAAAGCTCAGGTTTACGTATCTTGCTTGATGGTGCAGGGCTTGTACAGGCAGCCCTTTTGCGGCTGCCGCACCTTACATTTTTGTTTGTTTGATACTATGCACTCGACTGACTGTTGACACATGAGTTGAGCTGTGGATGTGCAGTCGGTTGAGAGCTGCTTTGACTTGTAATCTATCTCGGTGTTCTATCACAGATGGCGTCTCCATCATTATGAAAGGCATTGCGGAAGCAATGACGTCCCCTCTGCGGTTGCCACACCTTAAATGTTTCTTATGTTATGTGCCTGGTCAGGGTTGCCCTTAATGAGTGCAAGAAATTGTGCCGGCCACAATCCTGTGCTGTTTATATGGGGCATGATGAGTTCAGCTTGATGCCTGTCAGTTGGCTGCTTGCTGCTGTTGAGTAGTAGTTGTTTTGGAGCTCAATAACAAGTGTGCAGGTGTCCTGCCCACCTCCATATGGCACAGCCAAATGTGTAGGGAAGTAGACAGACCAAATTCGTGCATGCTAGGCCTAGGATTGTGCGTCAAAGCTACCAGGTAGGGTGACCGGCTGACAGACCACCTGTAGGTCATGTTGTGAAGCAGCTGCAGCTAGCGAGCCAGACATGCCTATGTGTGCAGTGGGCTGCCAGCAATCAAAAAGCACCCCTTAGGTCCCACAGCTCCCTTCTAATTGGAGAGACAGATCACCAGATTGAGAGTAACAAAGCCCAACTAACAAAGGCAACATGTTTATGCCTGATCAGACTTTCCACATTCCCTTCTGCAGCATCCTCCGCAGGTGCAGTACTAGCTTCCGTCACGTCACAAGCAGAACACCCTTCTCTTCCTTCACGCAATCACACACTCCGACCGATGTTCCAAACCCTCTCAGAACATATAGCTGTATACTACGCCCAGGCCCGACGTACGCCTCCTTCAAAGTACATACCCAGTAATTAGTCTAGGACCCTGTAACACCCTACTTCAGCTCTAGCAGCTCCTTCACCCCAGCCTCTGGATCCCCCTGCTTCACGATCGACTCCCCCACTAGAATCCCCCCACACCCCGCCTCCGCCACAAACGCCACATCAGCAGGAGTGAAGATCCCGCTCTCCCCGACCATCAGGATCCCCCTCTGCTTCACCTCCTGACCTGGCGGACTCTCCATAATCTGCTTGGTGTTCGCCAAATCCACCTTGAACGTCCCCAAATCCCTGTTGTTGATACCCAAAATGTGATTCTCTACCCCCTCAAGCTGCACCACTCGTGCCAATTCAGCCTCTGTATGTACCTCAATCAAGCAGCACATACCCAACACTGATGCCACCTTCATGAAGTACGCCAAATCCTGATTTGGGAGCACGGCTGCAATCAGCAGTATAGCATCCGCCCCAAAGGCACGTGCCTTGAACACCTGGTACGCTTCCACAATGAACTCTTTACAGAGCAGGGGACAGCTGACGCCAGCGGATTTAATTTTACGGAGGTTTTCGAAGCTGCCCTGGAAGAACTTCTCATCAGTAAGGACTGAGAGGCATGCTGCACCACCAGCTTCATATGCCTTGGCAATCTTGACCGGGTCGAAGTTGGGTTGGATGACGCCCTTGGATGGTGACGCCTTCTTCACCTCGGCTATCAACCCAGGCTTGCCTACAAATAGTAGCACCAAGAGCAGCAGAACACGGTATGATGTGGTGACTTGGAGGCTTTGAATTTCCTATGTGTCCTCCAACATGGTCGCTTGGCTTTTGACTCAGCCTTTGAGGATAGAGTCTGCTTCAGCTTCCGCATAATCACTCCATCCTTGACATGAACCTTCAAAGGGGTGTTTTAACTCCTGTTTCAACATGGTCACTTGTTTCTCAGCACGAACTCTCAAACGGCACATCAGCATCAAAAGCAAGGGACATGAATACTTGACCTCTGACATGCCAGGGTTCCTTCTTGATCTTGGCACAAACACAGTGGTAAGCTACTTGTTTAACTGCCAAGCAGCATGACTGCTTATAAAAACTTCTTGAAAGTGTCTCCGCCAACAAGAGAGACACACACCTCACTCTAGTACAGCACTATCTCTTTTCCCTAGGGTCCTGTTTGGACGGTATGCTCCCCAAAAAGAAAAGCCTGGCCTTCCCGCCGCTGCATTCACGTGTTGGATATTGAGCTACACACTAGCTAACATAGCACATCAGCAATTGCATAGTGCATAAACGTGCTGCTGGTCCCCACCTGTATCCTTAGCCTTCTGCAATATGGCGCCCTTGAAGTCACGAGCTGGAGCAGCAGCCTTGGCCATGCCCTGCACAAGCACATGCAGCAATTCCATCAGCAAAGTCTGCAACAAGACAAAACCAATGGCACACACCCGAAAACTCCTTTCGCAGATGCGCAAGGTAAGCGAGAAGCAGTGGCAGCTGTAAGAGCCAACCGTCGTGCATGGTGTATCATAAGTGGCAAGACTCCCACATGCATGGGCTTAAACTTTGCCAATGCTTGGGCTGGAGACTTCATGCTCCATCTGTAATTTGATCCATCTTGCTGTTTAAAACCCGCATGAGGTTCGAGCCTATGACACTTTTTGCTATGATGTAGCTTGGAATGTAAGCAGGTGGATGACTGCTTGGTGATGCACCTGCTGCTGAGCTCATCATGTGTGTTGCAGAAAACAAGTCAGGGTTTGCTCTTTTTTATATCTTCCCTCCTCCTTTCATATTTTCCTTAATTATACCTCTGTATTATCAAGAACGCAGCTGCTGAGGTAACCACAAGTGCTGCACCAAATTGCTTCTTGGTCCTAAATCAAAAGACAAGTTCCCACGAGCTTTCTTCGATGTCTTTTATTACCCCAATTGCAGCTGGGGAGCTCACCATAAGTGATGGCAATGGTGTGCGCTCCTTCCACGCCTCAATCTCACGGGCCTTGTACCACACAATCTCCTCCAAGATGTTGCGGGGCTTTGCATCATCTAGCACCTCTTGGGGCAGGTCACGGACCTTGTAATCCATAGGTCCACATCTGCAATGAGGTTATGATTTAAGAGCAGGGGTAAGCACAAAGGACTGGAGCAATACGTGGCTGCAGGTGCCTTTGTAGTAAAACTGGTAAACCTAAGGATAGGACTCTAAGCTCCAGGACAAAAAGAATGAAATGCACAGCAGCGCGCTGATGTAGGCTTTGCCAGCCATGCACAAGCGGTAAGATGTCAGGAGGTATAATTGGTGGGAGGTTGGAAGTTGGAGGATAGCGATGCTGTCGGGAGGAGACATGCAGCAGCTGCTAGTGCTACAACGGCAAGGTAGCTTGTGGGCAACTACTTGGCTTTCACAGATCCACCTGCCAGCTGGCTGCGAGAGTACATCACATTGATCTGCTAGCGTTCTGCTTCAGCATGTCCAATGAGAGGCCTACTCCAGATCTGCTGCTCAGTGGGCACTGCCTGTACAGCAAGACCTTAGCCGTTCAAGATTGCGACTTACGGCTGCGTTGTGACAAGTGGTGGCCGTCTTCGGATGCTAACTTCGCCGGCAGCCTGCTGCGAGTGCTTTACTTTGAGCTGCCATAATCCAGGAGCGGAAAGGGAGTCCTGCTAAAAGTAGGTACCAACCTCAGCGGTCTCAACTGCCTTGCAGATGTGCATCCTGCTCCTGAGTGCTGGAGCATTATGCCTATGCGTGCATCGTGTAGGCTGGCTCCGACGCAGATTCAGGCCCAGATTACTGCTTGTGCCGACCAGGGAGCTCTGCATGTTGTGACTGCGACAAGCCTACCAAACCAAGCAAATCCGTGCAATTAGAAAGCAGTTACAGAACCCAGCCACGCCGGACACTGTCCAACGACCGTGGATGATGAGTCTGGCCAGCAGCAATTTCAGGGGGGATGCGTGAGGTGACAGGAGGTATACAGATCACCGCACCCCTGCAATGCGATATGTCTGAGCTGAAGGCTGACTACCCGTCGGGTCCCCAGGGGCCTGAGTTCCGGTCCAAGTGGCCTTACCAACCCTCACCAAGGCAATTTCAGTTCCTCACTTGTAACTGGCTCCGCTACCGCAGTCACCTGGGCCGCATTTGCATTTTAACTGAGCTTTGGGCTGCCTCAGCGACGGCCCACCATCATCCTAATGCCCCTCTGAGGCTCGGAGACACTTTATCGTGCTCAGGCGACACAGCTGACAGAGCACTTGCTCTCTCATCCCTCTCTTCAGACTGCCTTGTTGCCCTGCTTCGCCTGCATGCGACTGATTCCGCCCTCACAAGTCTGAATAGACCCTTGTTTACGATCCCGAGCTCTCCTGGCAGGTGCATGCAGGCAGACAGCAGCCTAAAGTCACACAACTTGGGCAATCAGCCTGGGACAGACCTCTGCTGCCCCACCCAGTCCCTGTGGGCAGACATCAACCGTTATTCAGAGCATGCGGCGATCTAAGGGTCCCAGGGGTCCCGCAGCACCAGCGTCAGGAGACAACAGCAAGGAGTTCCACCAGCACTTTGGCCAGCAGTACCTGGAGCGCTACCCATCCTTGTTTGAGGCCCTGGCCCAGCCTGTGCAGCATGTAGCCCTAGTTAACCCCTTTGCTGCTGAGCATTGCTGCAATGTGCTACGCATGGAGCCTGTATCCAGCTTCAAGGGAGTCTCTTGCTACAGGTGTGCTACAGTCTAACCTCAACTAGGATAGGTTGTCAGGCAGGGTAGCGGCATTTCATGTATACAAGAGGTGCTAGGAGTGAAGTGCTTGTAGATGCAGTTATTGATTCTTCTGCCTGAGGCAGTATCAGCAGACTATATGTACTACGTTCGTTGTACGGAGAAAATGATGCATGCAGGACATATCATTTGAAATGCTGTACTGGCCCCACGGGCTCACAGCTCTTAGCAGTATTGCACCTCCTCTCCGGTTATAATGATTGGTGGTCGCAGAGTTACTGGGTGCCAGATAACCCGGCGTGCATCGGTTGGTGCTTTTTGGGTGGATCAACTTCCTGCATGAGTCAGCTGCTGTAGGAGCTCCTGCTGCATTCCTCAACACTCCAGCTCCTTGCACAGCCCTGAACCTCCGTTTTCCAAAATTCTCTCACCACAGGTTCCCTGAACCCCCTGCTTCCTACCCACCCCCACCAACAGACCACACAACCCGACTCAAGCAGGTGTACTGGATGGACTTTGCTTCTGTACTGCCAGCTGTACTGCTGGAAGTTGCACCACACCATGTGGTACTGGACATGTGCGCAGCCCCAGGCGGCAAAACCCTGGTCTTATCACAGATGCTGCTTGATCCCCATGGCTTCCACAGCACAGCAAATTCTCTAGCGACGCTGCATCTGAACAGGCAGAGGAGTCAGCAGCAGATAGCAGAGGGGGAAAGCAGTGGGTATGAGGAGGGAGACCAGGAGCAGCAGCTGGAGGATGGGGCGGATGGACACGGTGTGCATGTAGGTGAACCATGCTATCAGGGCAAGCAGCAACAGCAGCAAGAAGAGTCACTACAGCAGCAGCAGCAGCAGCAGCAGCAGCAGGAAGAGTCACTACAGTCACAGCAGCAGCAGCAGCAGGCACAAGAGCAGAAAGAGAGCGCCAGCCATGCCAGCCCTACTTCTCAGCAATCACAGCAAGAGTGCTTACAGGAAGAAGCCAGCACACAGCATACACCAGCTGATGCTGAGGAGGTGTCCCCTGGCACTCCAAGCAGCACTGGCAGCCACCCCCTCCAGTACAGGCAGCAGCAGAAGCAGCCACAGAGAAGCTGCACATCCTCTGGAAGACTGGTGGCCAACGAACTAGACCCTGCACGTCGCAGCCGCTTGCAAGATGTGATCAACCAGTACATTCCAGCCCATCACCGTCGGAGGGTGCGCGTTACAAGTCACGATGGCACTCGACACTGGAGCAGGTTTGAGGGGGAGATGTATGACCGCATCTTGCTGGATGCCCCGTGCTCCTCAGATCGCCATGTGGTGGCAGCAGCAGTGGCACAGGGAGGGAGGGTGTCAGCTGGTGACTGGAGTGTGGCGCGGTGTCAGCAGCTTGCAAAACTGCAGACTCAGGTGCGATTGCTGCAAGATATGATGGTAGTTAAGTACGGAGGCATGGTGTGATGGAAGGCTCGAGGCTTGTGCTGAGCATGACCTTGCTGTATCCGATAAAAGGGTCCTTTTTAGAGGCAGTGCGTGGATGCAGAATCGTGGCCAGGGGCGCTACATGTTTTGTAAAAGGAGGCAGACGCGTCGGCACATGCACACCTATGTAACATAGCATTCTTAACTGGGTTGGGAAAACTTGTAAAGACAATCTGCTATAGTCAACTGGTCTGGGTCTCATACTCTGTTGGATTTTGCTCATGGCTGTTGCCACAGCCTGTCGCTACATGCATTGTTAGTGTTTGAGTACGTCCTAAGTGCAGGAAGCTCTAGCTTTTTGTCCTGCTGACTTGGTTGCTGTTGTCCTGCAAGTCGCTATGCTGGCAGTGGCAACACATTCACAGCTATCACCCACTAGGCAAACCTACTCCCAGCGCCAGCCAATGTACTGCACCTGTAATGTTTTGCTCATGCCATTGCAAGAAGGACATACTAAGACCTTAACAACAGGGCCCTTACAAATAGCCTCGCTTATCAGCTTATTCTCCTGTGCCGATTCTTTTCCCCTTCCACTCTGATCTGTGTGCAGCTGCTCGTCTGTGGACTGAAGGCACTCAAATGTGGAGGCAGACTTGTGTACAGCACGTGCAGCATCTCCAACACACAGAATGATGCTGTGGTGCAAGCAGCATGTGAGCAGTACATGTCTGCTGCTTCAGGACGATCAGAGTCTGGGAAACAGACAGAGCAGGAGCTGCAGCATGGAAGTGGTAAGCAAGACCACATCGTGACAGTACTGCCCCTGGGGAAGTTGGGAGTAGGAAGCGAGCAGATACACGCCTGGGGTGTGGAGACCACGCGTTTGGGAATGATATGCTTGCCTGATACGGCTGGTTGTGGTCCTATCTATGTGGCAGTGCTTGAGAAGCAGTGAGGGTCTGGTATTTTAGGAAGAAGTTGCAGGTGATGTAGGCTTTTCAGCTACCATCAGCATGGGCACCAAGGGCAGTGCCAGAGGCAGCCAGTATGTTGCTCCTGAGCACATGGCCTCGCCTTGCACCAATGCGACTTGCCCGAGCAGGCCGGCTTCAACTTGTCCTTGCAGTTAGTCGCACTATTGTGTTAGTCGGTTTAATTCTCACGCCCAATCCAACAGCCGGCGGTAAGCTATCAAGGTACCACTTTTCTGCTATCGGCAAGCGCGCGGGACATGCGAAAGATGGGTCCGTCAGTTTGCAGCCCGTCACCACTGTATCCCATCTGAGTATGATCCAGGGACATGGTCACGGAAAGTATCCATCCGATTGATGTGTTGGTAAGCCGTTTGCGCCCGGGAGTCGCGGATTCCTTGATCTTATGTGGCAGTGGAAATGCCGTGTGAGCTCCGAGTCGTACAGCCGAGAGGGGGATCCCTTGAGGCACCATAGACTATCAATAAGGACATGCACACAGCAATTATTTGGACCATATGATGAATTACTGTACATCTGGCCTTCAATAGCAGTTCTGGTGTCCTGCAAACACCGACGCATACCCGCGGTACATCTATAAACAGCAGAGACAGAACATATAGCAACTTAGTACACGCTAGCCTATCACGTGATGGGATACCTCACGCCTGCCTGCAGGCGTGCAAGCAGCAACTACCGTACAAGATACAACCCCGAGGCATCTACACTTGCACCTAAGGGGGCACTGCTGCCAGTACGAGCACTAGTGCTGATTGATCACAAGATGCACACGCGTGCCGATGGTTTGCCAATGTAATATTCACACACAAGATGCACTGCGAATACCACTGCGAATAAACCCCTCAATAGTGTGGTATGACCTCCCGCAAAGACCTTGCTAGCTGCTCCATGGCTGCCAGGCCCTTCTCCGGGCTCTCTGCCTCCCCTAAGCACTTCACCAATGCAGATCCGACGATGACACCCTGTGCACCCCACGAAACGATTTCCTGCGCCTGCTCTGGCCTGCTGACTCCAAACCCAACTGCCACGCTCTTGTCAGTTACTCCCTGTAGAGTCTTGACAAGCCCCTCTACTCGCGACTCCATCTTTGTCTGCACACCAGTCACACCTGCACATACAGCATAGGGCTTCAAACAAACGTTCATGAAAAGTCATAGCTGTCTAATTGTCTCCGCTCTCGTCGTCTTAGCTCTCAGTATCGGTGTCATGGGGCACACACTAACAAACTGGTTGGAGTCATGGGGCGGGTGCTGTATGGCCCGAAAGCTGTGCAGTATACCATCTCATAGGAAGGCCATAGCTCAAGTGATACTAGGGCGGATAACACGTGAACTGTGTGAGGTGTCATATCTTGATGGACCAACCAATAAAACAGTCAGGCATCCAGCAGAACTGCTACTCAAGGCAGCGCATCCATCACTGCTGTTGAGCAAGGCACTGCAATTGAAGTTAGTCCCTAGTTAGCCCCCGTATTTCATTTTGACCTGCTATTACAAACTCTCAGCTGGCACATGGCCAGATGGTACAGGCAGCATGAGGCCCAGTTGCACAATGACACCACTCGTATGTGGTTCCACTTAGCTGTTTCCATACCAGCTTGGAATGCAGGGCCCGGCCATGATGGCACCTTCGCTATGGCACATCATGAAATGCAATTAGAATGACACAGCAGAGCCCCTTTGCGGTGTGGTGGGGTCCTGCTTCGTAGGCACAAGAAGACAGTTCCAATGTACCTTTGGTAGGTAAACCAAAACTAAGATGACGAGTGTCCCATGGGATGGAGAACCAGGATGCTCACCTGTTACGCTGACAAGGTATACAAAGCCTTGGCTGGCCTTAGCGATGTCTGCCATACGTGCCTGAGGTGTGGTGGGGGTACACAGCAGCACCAGCTCCAGCCCCGCACGCTCACAGGCAGCACGGATGGCAGAGGTCTCTTCCAGAGGAAGATCAGGGACCAACAGACCTGGGAAAAAGCATGAGACAAAACAAAGTGTGTGATTCATTCAGGCCCTTGCCAGCCTCATCTTCTGCATGCCTGGCTCCATAGCTCTCCACCAGAAGGTAGCTGCAAAACTGCCCTCAACAATCGTACGAGAACCATGCAACAGAAACCAGTCACGCATCCAATGCCGCAGAACAAGATTCCACATCATTGCAAATTCTCAGCCTGTCGGGAGAGCTCGGCATTCCAGTTTTCCTGATCTAATACCAAGATTGCTTCATGAGCAGCAGGCCAATATGACATGCACTGCATGGTCGGCCATGTATGTTCGACATAGAGATAGGCACCACTGGCAAAGAGACGGGTCAGGCCTGTATGATGTAAACATATGCACCGCTCTCATCCATTAGTACATGGCATGACTTCGTGGTCAGCAGTATGTTTGCCACAGTAGTTTGTATACAGGAGGCGCTGCCAAGACCATTCTATGGACTATGGAGTTGTTCAGGGATCAGATGCCGAAGCAGGTTCACAGCAACACACACGACAACACAGAACTGCTGAACTGCCATCCAAAAAAAACCTTATTACACTTGGTGTCATGCTCATGCCAAACCATGCCACTTGTCCACCACAGTATGGATACCACCCCTGCCCTCCATAGCTGTCCCTATACAATTCCACCTTTGGCCTGCCTAGCTGTCCCGGTTGCCTGTCTAACTTCTAATCACTGTTTCTGCTGCATGTACTAACGGATGCAACGGTAACTTAACTCTGCTGTCATTTCAAAAGAACTCCTGCACCCTGGAAGTGTGACTACTCTGCCACTGCTGTTCTGATCCACAGCAAGCTGCTCAGCCCACTTCCTCAGCTGCAGCTGCTGCTGGGCATCTCCTTATGCATTTCATCTCTTGACTGACCTGTCTGACTTACTGCCCCTGGTTGTGGCATTTGCTGAGGCGTTGAATCGCACTGTAGCAAGCCGCGCTCAACATCCTGTAAAGAGCTAGCAGTATGCTTCCTGCTGCTGCTGCTGCTGCTC
This sequence comes from Pseudopediastrum boryanum, assembly GCA_963556185.1. Classification (NCBI taxonomy): domain Eukaryota; kingdom Viridiplantae; phylum Chlorophyta; class Chlorophyceae; order Sphaeropleales; family Hydrodictyaceae; genus Pseudopediastrum; species Pseudopediastrum boryanum. The sequence goes on from OY744496.1 coordinate 4,580,386, forward strand.
TTTTATGGACCAGACCCCACCTGGATAACCCAGTCTGCATGCTTGGTACCAGGTTTGCTAAGCGCTCAGTCTTCCTCTGCAAATGCCCTTGGCCATGCTTGCCCAGGCTGCCATGTCCCATTACATCCTTTGCTGCAGGTAATGCTCCAGCCTGCTGATCATTACCCTGCAGCTGATCCTATTTGCTCACCTGAAGCCCCTGCAGCCTTGATCTGTGCACAGAACTTGTCCATGCCTCTTCTAATGATGGGGTTGAAGTACGTGAACAGCACAATGGGTGCCTTGATGGTGGGGCCCACCTTGGTGACCATGTCAATCACAGCATCCAAGGTAGTGCCTCGCTGTAGTGCCCGCGTGGCTGCTGTGTGGATCACCACACCATCTGCAAGGGGGTCCTGTATGCAGACACGCCAGGCAGAGGAGTCAGTGGTCACATGGGGGGCACTTGCAGCTCCTGCCTTTGCAGCTTAGTTCCGGCAGCTGCAGCTGGTAGTCGCTCGAAAGGGATCTGGACAGTGGTTTGCGTCTGAAGCTCCCAATGCTCCTACTGCTGCTGGTAGTGCGTCCTGCTGCTGAGGTATGCTAGTTGACAGCTAACCTGTGCTCAGCTGCAGCTGCAGCTAGTACAGCTTGGCACCTGTGGTTTTGCAACTGTGTGGTCCTATGTTTAGAGGTGGCCGCATGGAGCTCCTGTGGGTCAATGGCTATCTAACAAGCTGCACACAACAAGCAGGCAGGCAAATGATCTGGTCCCCAAAGTTTCTTGATTCATGCCTGACGATCGCCTAGCAGCAGCCATCTGTGTCCCTGCTGCTATACCTGAATCTGACCATGGGCTGTCCTCACAATGCGGTCCATCTGCTGTCACTTTCTGTTCCAGTATGTCCCTACCAGGCATGCCAACGTGCGCCCATCTAGCCCCAAATACCCTGCATGAGAAGCTCGAACCAGGCATAGCAATCTTGCTGCTTCCCTGTGACTCAGCCTCAGCCCCTGGAGGTGCTTACTGAGTATGGTACGCCCAGTTCGATAACGTCAGCGCCAATCTGATCCAGCTTCTGCACGGCCTTGGCTGTTGTTTCCAGGTCGGGATCCCCAGCGCACAAGAAGGGGATAAATGCCACTCTGCGACACCAACATTCGGGTCAACCCAATGTCCAGTGAGTTGCCAACCTACTAAATGGCCTGCTCTGCAGGTCCGCTAACAGCCGCTTCTCTGTGCGTGATTTTCAACAACAGCATGGGTAGTTTGCTGCCTTTCATACAAGGCTAATTGTCGTTGCCGGCCGGTTGAGCTCACTTCTTGTCTTGCTTCAACTGAGCCATTGTGCCTGAAACTGACTTAGAAGCTACGGCAGCAGTATTGTATACACTTAGTTTACGGTTGAGGCGTGGCTTAGTGGTGGCCAACGAGCCTTGAAAGGCCGCTTTGCTGCGTAGTAAGCACTGCATGGCTGCTGCTTTACAATGTTAAACGTCTGGGGGGACGGCTCCTTTTTGAGAGAAAGGCGCATATCATAATAATCCATCGGTAGGCAGCCATGCTGCAATTGCCCTCTCACTGCTTTGTACTGCCAGCGGGGTGCGAATTCAGGGCTGTGAGCTGTAGCGTCGGGTGAGAGCTTGTGCTAAAGCCCACCTGCTCCGCAGATATGAGTTAATATATTCCGAAATTGCCCGAAAGACTCGATTGTCTTTGTCCGACATATACGCTGCTTGGCAACCATGGCGCCCTCTTTCCCTGTATTTGCCACGTTCCTTCCGATAGGGAGGGCATAACCAGTCAATATGCCTCCCAAGTTCGATCCCAGTGAGGTTATCGAGGTGTTTGTGCGCGTGACCGGAGGGGAGGTCGGCGCAGCCTCCTCTTTGGCTCCTAAAATCGGTCCTCTGGGTCTGTCACCAAAGAAGATTGGTGAAGATATCGCCAAGGAGACAGCGAAGGACTGGAGGGGTCTGCGTGTGACAGTGAAGCTGACCGTGCAGAACCGTCAGGCCAAGGTGTCAGTGGTGCCATCAGCAGCTGCGCTGATCATCAAGGCTTTGAAAGAGCCAGTTAGGGATAGGAAGAAGGTGCGTCTATCTGAAAAGGGACTTAAAGGCGCGCACAGGTTGTCGAGAGGCTCGTCTGAGAAGTAGCAGATGTACAGATTGGGGTGGTATGTAGTGATAGTGATAGTGATTACAGCAAACAGAGGGGACTCGGCCAATACTGACCACCAGTATGGCCGTGTATGTGATGGTAGTGAGAACCATCACATATAGGCCGGGACTGGTGAGGGCTATCACGTAGTCGATAGTGACATTGGACCATCTGTCAATGCATGAAAGTGAAGCAGCAGTCCAGGGACCTGGTCTTCTGTACAACTGCTGCTGCTACCATCAGCAACTGTCATATTGGAGCCAATCAGGACAGGCTCAGGAGCGCACTCGCTTCATAACGTCAAAGCAATGGGCTAGAGGGGCTTTCATCTTCAGGGGAAAAAGAGCCTTAGCAGCAGCAGCTGGTGAACAGCATGTGCCCACCTTGGTAGCAGCGGCTGTGCATGCCATACTACAGAGCAGTAAACCCGAAGTAAAGAATGACAGTGGTCAGGTGCATGTGCAATGCACGCCTACTGTATGCTACAGTGGCTATGGTACCATGCATGTGTCATGGACACAGCCAAATGGGGCTGGACTTTGGCAGCCTGCCCGTGCACAGCATGGGAGGGGAGGTGCACATAGAGCTTTTTGGACAGACTGTTAGCTGACTGTTAGCTGAATAGTATGATCTTGATAGCGGCAATACATTTGAACGCACAGCGATAACCCAAGCTGGGCTTGCAGCAGCTCACAGTGGAGGACAGCACAGGTACTGTGTAGTTGGGCTGCAGGTTGTGGGCTAGCTCGGGAAGGCTTCGGCTAGCCCTGGTTTGCACTGGGCTGCAGTTTTTGTTGCCATGGCAAACAAGGAAACTGCAGTTTTTTACGGTTTAAATGAGCTGAAGCAGGGGACGAGAAGGGGTTGGATGCTTCATTCTTCCAAGACATGGTATTTATCGGTAGAAGCACCAACTACCAAGGTGGATCAACTTGCAGACTGTCAGCCGATCGTCCCAATGTAGGGTTTCCTAATTGGACAGGGAGACGCGTTTTGTTGCCTGCCGTGCTAGTCGGGCTTTGTTGAGAGGGACCGTTGCATTAGCAGCTGGGGCTATTGCTGTTGTATTCTTATCATGCTGCGTGCTGATCTTGCTGCCTGCTGCGATGTGTATCTTCCTTGCAGGAGAAGAACGTGAAGCACAATGGCAACATCACCATGGATGACATCATTGAGGTTGCTCGGGTGATGCGGCCACGCAGCTGCGCCAAGGCTCTGGCTGGCACCTGCAAGGAGATGCTGGGCACAGCTGTCAGCGTAGGCTGCACAGTGGACCATGAGCACCCCAGCGCTATCATTGACAAGGTGAGCTGAATGGAGGAGCAGCAGCAGGGTCTGGGACAGTTGCTGGGGGAGTAAAGGGTGGGAGCAGCACATGGGGTAGAAGAGGATAGGAGAGAAGTAGCGGGAAGGCTCAGTGGCAGCACAGTAATGCTGACCTCGCAGGCAGGGCAGCTTCAGTTTTGTGATAGCTACAGACAAGGAGGTGTTCAGGTGGAGTACCGTAGGACGGGAGCAACAGGACAGTTCAAAAGCAGCCGGTGCATGGGCTGGGATGGAGCTGAGCTGAGTCCTGTTGGCAGACTGCGGGTCCTCCACCACCTCAGGGAGTGTCAGCAGGAGGTAGATTGTTAGACTACTGGGATAGCTGCTTAGAGTTTGGCTGTCCCCATAGCAGCTATGCAGAAATGTCAGCCTTAGAGGGAGAGAAACGGCAACATGCACAATGCTTTGACATTTGGGTTTGACGGGTATTGGTCGTAGTCTGGAAGGGTTAACCACCACGCCGGGGACAAGAAAAACAGTAGTAGCACTAGAGGTACGCAGTACATGACTAGGATGGGACTGCAATACATACGCAGTTGTAAGCCATGCAGATAGAGAACTACGTAATGAACCCCCATGCAGATAAAGAACTACGTAATGAACCCCTGCTAGGCCTTTCTTATCCTTTTATATCCTCTCCTCTCAAGGATATATGTTCAGGTGCATATTCTCGTACACTGTCCGGCTGGCTGCTGGTAAACCAGCATTGTCATTGTGATGCACTACAGTCTGCATGCAAGGAACACTCTGCTGGCACGTGCCTGGGGTGCAGCCGACCACATTTATGCATGCAGCTGCATCACCATGAAGATCCGGCTATGGATGTGAATAGATAGAAATTAAACATATATTAAACATGACTGCAAGCTATGGATGTGAATATTGAGCTTTTGCTGTGCTCGAGCCTGTGTAGATTTGTGAAGGGCAATAGCGCTGCCAGGGGGTGGAGCAGCGGTCTGGTCATGTATGCAGACTATGTCGGCTCCCAACTTAGTTATGCCAGCAACTGGATGCATCGTCGTTAGGTCTGCAGCTCCATTCAGTATGCACAATTTATTCCCTACTTGGTACCCCTACGTAGTCTAGCTGGTGGCCTGTTCCTCTGAACAATTCTTCGGTTTGGAGGTAAATGAGGGTGCTGCATGCCACGCAAAGCTGTGCTCTCATTCTGTCATATCTACAGTGGTGTGCTGCTGACATATATTCTTCTTTTTTGCTGCCGCAGATCAACAATGGGGAGATTGAGGTGCCTGAGGCATAAGCTGCTCAGCAATGGAGGTTGTGTGTATGAGAGGGTGTACGTGTACAAGCCACTAGATGTAATATGCTACCTAGTCTGCGTAGTTCTTTTGGTGCGCTAGATGGCCAACATCTGCCCGACCGCTGTTGTGGGGCTCGATGGGCAAACCGATTGGCAGGGTAGGGGGGTCAGTGACAGTTATCACCAAGTTCAATCGTCTGTTGCTTGGAAGGGTAAGGGAAGAAGTGCTGTGCTGTGCTGGCATGCTTCCTCAGCCCGCCAAACTTTCCAATGAAATCACAGCAGGTTCACGACAGGAGGTAGTGAGCAAGGCCTTGAGCAGGGGTGCTAGGGGTGATCTTTACGTGGCTGTTGCAGCACCCTAAATGTATCGATGTGCTCCGTGGAGCGACAGCCTCACCTGTAATATATACAGCTCCTCCGTCGCCAAAACCGGCTTGGGTAACCAAACGCGTCCAAGCAGACCGTGCATAGTCATAGGTTATGATATACCCTCCCTGCAGCCTGCCATGCAGACTTATGGGAGCACGCAAACACCGTCGTAAATTGGACCGACAATGACTTTAATGGGAGGTGAGTCTTCAAATAATAACACCGTTCTGTCGATGATGGTGATGGTGGGCAGTACCCCAGCAGAAACATGCAGGCCAAGGCCAGAATATCATGGTATGTACGTTTGCGTCAGAGCCAAATCTGGCCCTTGCTCCGTGCAAAGCTGGCAGAGCGTGATGATCCCAACTGGCAGAGCGTTGATGCTTTGGCACTCGTCCAATTCAATGACCTGCGACCTCCATTCCTGCTGGCTCAAGGTGCCATGCTGCATAGGCGGAGGCTCCTAGCCGTTTAAGGGCATGTTCACAACATGAACATGCTCATCCAGCTCTAGTCTGGTGCGAGGTCCCTGCCCAACACGCTCCGAAGCCCGAAGTTGGCAGTGCTGAGCAGATCCATCTGCCTGCCTCTAGGCAGCATGAAAGATAAGATTCATGCAGGACAATGGTCCCTGATATGCTGGACTTGGCAGTGGGCTAACATTAGCAGAGCCCTGCCATATGCCAAAGTAGTCAGCATCGCACTCATGGCTGACAAAGTCGAAGTACCTGTGCTGGCACTAGCACAGGTGAGCCTGTCAATTGCAATGATACATAGCATCATGTGGCTGAGGCCGTTGGTCGTAGCCGCATGCATGGATGATTGTGGTTGGGACCCAGCATCAGCAGTAGGACGCTGCTATTGCAACCGACGTAGAAGGCCTGATTGGCTGCAATATTCACTGTTTTGAGCGGAGACAATTAGGAAGCTGTTCGGAGTCAGCGCCAGTGGAAAGCTATACTGGAGGATATTGCTCACTCCAACTTGAGGAAACGAGGCAGTTGGTTTGGTTGAAGCTGCATTATTCGCTTCTTTGCGGCCTTGACAGTGCTGGTGCCCACAGCGTCCAGTGGACTGCACTGGAAGTGCTACATGAGAAGTGGTAGGAAAACGAGTGTAACTCCCCTCTCTAATCGCCTTGATGCTCTGTTGTGCAGGTCATAGAACGGCTTACAGAGAGACGAATTGCTGTGGAAAAGGCAGTGAACACGCTTGGAGAGGCACCGCAAGGTCTTAGGGATGTCTTTGAGCTCTGCAGAGGGTTTGAGCGGGCATTCGCAAACATAGTCAATGTGAGTCCCAGTGCAACAGGGTGCTGCTGTGCCAGCACGCAGCCCTTATGCATGAATCTGCTTATGTCCACCTGAGAAGGTGGCTAATGCTTGGCATCAAAGCTGCCTGGATCAAACCTGGTAAACAAGCAGCTGCTCCTGACTGCTGCTTTCTGCCGTGGATCACATTCCCTGACTTGTCAACCTTTGCAGGAGTCCCATATTGCCAGCAAGATCAGGGAGTCTTTCTTCTCTGACAAGGGGCTGGCTGGGCATGTCTCTAAGCTGCATGGGTCCAGGGAGAAGCTGTTTGACATCCAGAGTGTCAAGAACGTGAGCACTTGAGCCTTTCATATGATCAGTACGCGAGCAGCAGGAGCGTGTATGTTGCTAAGTAGGATCGAGTTGAGTCTCAGGCAACTGCAGCTAGGGCTCTTGAATGAATGGGTAGCAGCTGTATAGTCCTATGCATAATGTGTCAGGAGGCACCTTGGAAGAGAGCATGCATGCTAGTGGCATTGATGTTGTCCCAGCTATGACCCCAGCACCCAAGCACCTTTGCAGTCAGTTTGGTTGCACATGCGGGTAATGACATCCCCTGTCAAGCCTGTGTCACATGTGCCCTAAGCTACGCATGCCCTCGTCTCGAGACGTGTAAGTCCTTGTCTGTCCCAACATTGCAGATCACCAAAACTGCGGATGGCTACCAGCCCCACCTTGTATCTCCTGAGAATGGCCTGAAGCTCATGGCCAGCAAGGCCCTTGACCAGGTGGTCCACCCAGTGGAGGACTGTGTGCATGGCGTGTACAACCTGCTCATACAGGCAGCACGGGAGGCGGCCCAGATGGCAGGGGAGCACACAGAGGCAGCTATGGCTGGCAAAATTCCTTTGAAGGTGCCAGAGTTCAAGAACTTTGTCATGCCAGCAGTTATCCGCGCTCTGGATGACTGGAGGAAGGAAGCCATTCAGAGTGAGCAGGGGCGGGGAGGGGGCTTCACAGTGCTGGAAAGGTTCTGCGGGAGCTCTGGATGATGCTAGGAGATTTTTTGAGCGGTTTGGGCTGTCCTGCTGTGGCTTTGGAGGGCAATGGCTGGCAGGTATTTAAGACATAGTTACTTAGTTTTGTTAATCTCAAGCTTTAAGCAAGGGGGGCACGTGTAGAAATAAAGTTTCAATACAAGGAGGAGGCTGATAAGGATCAGCAGCAGCAGCACTTTTGCAGTGTATTCATACTTTGGAGGGTGCTTCAGCTGCCTCACATTGGACTTGGTGGAAGCGGGTCTGATCTTTAGAGGTATGCATGCTTCCTGCCCCAGGACCAGTGCTTCGCCAGCAACGGTGCTTGGTAAGACAACTGCTCATGCTTTCTGGTGCTGTGCGTGCTCTCTCTGGATGCAGTGGCCCTCATGCTGGTGGACATGGAGCGCAGCTACATCACAGCAGGCTTCTTCCGCTATACCATGCATCGCCGCTTTGAGCAGTTCCAGCAGAACGCTATCTTGCAGAAGGCCCTGAACAAGGGCCCCACCAAGAAGGGCTTCTTCGGCATTGGTGGTGGGGGCCAGCAGGACCCAGCAGCAGCGGCAGCAGCAGGGCCACCAGACGCAGCAGGGCCACCGGCAGCAGCAGGGCCACGGGGCAGCTCTGGGGGTGCGGGGCAGATGAGTGTTGCAGGTCTGAACGACCCTGATAACTTCCTGGCAGGCTTCTTTGACAAGAAGGTGAACGAGGAGAGCGCTCGGCAGAGCATGCCTGTAAATGCCTGGCGGTGGCAGCGGCGCTTCTTCGTGTTCCAAGGTGAGCCATTTCACTGCCAAAGGATACAGAGGACAGCTGGTGCTGGCAGCTGCTGATGGCCTGGACCATGAGGTTGCAATGTTGCATGAGTAGAAGAGTGATGGTATGTTCCTTGTGCGGTCTCGCAGCTTATTTTGTGCAAACATAGTTGGCATGGCTGATGCCTAGAGGTTGGAGCGATTTAGTTATTAGATGTTGAGGTGTTGTAAGAGCAGCTACTGGGTTAGAAGAGCAAAAACTGCCTGGTCCTGTTGATGTCCGGTCTGGTGCTTAGCTCACTCTATTTGACTTGAGACGAATGCACTCCTCAGACAGGTTGGAATTATGTGATGCCATGCAGACAACACAAAGACGCTGTACTACTTCAAGTCCCCAGATGACGTGCAGAAGGCCAATGGGTTGCGTGCTGCCATCAACATGGCTGACTGCGTCGTGGAGGACCTGGACGAGAGGGGTAACCCCCGCAACCAGGTTGGCAGTGCAGCCATTGAGATGCAGCGTGGGGACAAGGCTTCTCTGCTGCTGCGTATCAGATCGCTGGACCCCCGCAGGCCTTGTGTCAAGGACCACAGCATGCTGGTTTTGAAGGCAGAGAGCGTTGGACAGAAGTATGAGTGGATCACCCGCATGTCACGCTCAGCAGCAGCAGCAGCAGCGATGGCACCACCACCGCCAGCAGCGGCAGCACCACCACCAGCAGCGGCAGCACCAGCAGCTCCGGGAGCAGCAGCAGCTCCAGCAGCAGGTGGGTGTTTGTGTCAAGATACATTGCATGGATTGGTGTGACTATCAGGGGGGCGGACTTAACACGTAGTATGGCAGCAGAGAACTTTCAGCATTTTGGTGCTGCTGGCAAATAATAAGCCGTAATTGCTGTCTACCCTCCCTGCATGCTATGGTCATCTTGCAGTTGATGCCTGTCACTAGGTATTGTGTTGCCCTTTTAGGATGCTGGCCTTGGTGTGGTACGTACATTGAAACTGAACACCGGCCTGTCATTGATTACTTTGGGTTGCGTATGGTAGAGCTTCATGGCACTTATCTGATCCCCTGAGTTGCTTCACTGTATCCTCCTCTACCAGATGATCTAAGCACCACCTCAAGTGTGCCAGACGCCAATGGCAACAGCTCCATCCCCACCATTGGCGCCCCCTCCATGACCGGCACAGCACCAGCCACCAACGAGCTGCTGGACCCCATCTCCCAAGCTGGCAGGCGCAACAGCTTTGAGGTGCTGTCAGATGCTAAGCTGGGCCAGGGTGCCAAGTTCTTCAGGGCAGAGCACCTCAGAGACCCCCATGGCCACCTGATGCCTGCACCTGCTATAGTGCTGGCACCCACTACAGCATCACAAGCTACCAAGCTGCAGCAGCTCATGACCCAGAAGAATGGGGTCACTGTCACGGTGAGCAGTGGGGATATGGGGGTGGGGGTGCTTCGCTCACTGTTCTGGCAGCATTGGTAGCTGCTGTGCATGTTGTGGTTGGTTGTTTTGGCAGTGTGTTGTTTGGTCCCAGTGCCTCCCCACCACCAACATGTGATGAAGTGGAGCAGGGTCTGGGTTTTAGGCTATGAAGGGGTCCAGTGTAAGTCTTGCTGGGCACGCCTTTGCACATGCCCCAGCTCATGTTTGGGCAGATGGTCAGAGCATGAACTCTGGGTTTGCTTGCCAGTAACACAGCTGGTCTTCCATTTTGGATTGATTGATTGGCTTGGGGATCTAGATGATTGCATGCTACTTTGCCAGGGTGCACGGGGTACGCCGTATGTGGTGTGTCAGATGTCATTGCTAGTGCTTGCAGTCAGGCACATTGTGTGTTCATGCTGGCGTCCTTGGCCCTGGTTCATATGTTCAGGATGAGGCAGAGGTAGTCCATAGATTTGAACGCAGAATGCTGCAATAGACAGCTGTTTAGGTGTCGCAAAGTTGGATGGACAATGCTGTCAATCCCTACAGATTCAAGTTATGCCGTGGGCATCACTGAAGTTCTGGTGTTCGCTGGTTTGCAGGAGACCTGGGAGACGCGTTATGAGCAGCTGATGCACCAGTTTGCCAGCGACATGAACCTTTACATTGGCATGGTTTGCGACACCATTGTGATGACGGTGCCCAAGAGTGTGGTCCACTGCTTGGTGCGCAAGGCAGAGAAGAACCTGCTGAACCACCTGTTTGGTCACGTGCATGCCATGAGCGAGGTCGAGATTGCACGCATGTTGCAGGTGAGAGGGGGTTTAGGAGGAAGGGATGTGATATGAGCAGTCCCCAAGCATACAAGGGTGGGTCCAGATGTTGTTGCACGCCCTTTTTGCCAGTTTTGGCGTGTCCACTTATAGTGTCCTTCTGATACCTATGCTGCAGACCAGCATTACCCAACGTCCCGAGCGTTGTGCGCTTTACTCTCAATTTGCGGGTACAATGCATGCCATGCCAATAGAACTTGTTAGGGTTACGTGGCTATTGGACCTTACGCTAGAGATGTGGGGTGAGTGCTGTGATAATCACTGGTGGGACTGAATGAAGGAGCACTGCTCATCATTTAGATGATGTTGACTCTGGTTTGCATGTGCCCTGTAGGAGGAGCAAGAGGTCATTGACCGCAGGAAGATCGTGCGGGAGCTGTATGATAAGGTGAAGATGTCCATTGATGATGTACAGTACATGCAGGAGAAGCTCAAGCGCAAGGATGAGGATGGAGACACAGTAAGTAGGGCCAAGTCATGCTGTAGGGTGATTCGTTTCACTCTACACTCAAATCGCTGGTAATGGGGCCCGATTAATCCTCTGGTAGAACTCATACGTGGTGTTCCTGTGTTGCTGTGAGGTACTAATGCTTCGCGGGGTTTGATGGCATGGCCCCACGCTTGCAACTGCGGTCCGAATGCGCTTCAGCAATGCGTTAGGCCTCAGTGGCATAGCTCTATCCAAGTTGCTGCTGCTAGGTGCAGGGGCAGCCAGGTCCTGTGGCGTGATTTGTGCATGATGGAAACCAAGCTGCTTTTCAATACCATGTGCTATATTCCTCCCGAGATATTGAACACGGCCACACAGTAGATTAACAACAGCGAGTTAAGAAGCTTTTGGGGAGGCGTCCCTGCAGGGCCTGCATTTCTCCACCTTCTCCATCCTCTCCCCTTTTTTCCTGTGGCAAGCGGGAAAGCAGTCACTGGTTTGAGTATATGTCCTTGCATGGCGCAGAGTGGGGGGATCCATGGCACATTTGCGGAACATGCGATGGAACACAGCAAAGCTTTGCAGTTGCACATGAGATAAAATCAAACACACTATAAGCCTGGATAGCTTGAGTACAGTAGCTTACACTACAGTAGAGCTAATAGTACGCGGATGTTGTGCTGCATCATAGGTGATGTTGAATGCTGAGATCCTGGCTCTGGGTGCTATGGTTGACCTGCTGCCTGGGGAGCTGGTGCGCAAGTATGCAGACCTCATCAAGAACCCTCACTTGCCAGAGATGCGGGCGCCAGTGCCACTCAGCCACCTCAATCGGCCGAAGAAGCTTCCCACGGCACCTCAGGGGCTTTTGGAGGATGGGGCAGGGTCCCGGGACGGGTCTAAGGATGGCGCCTTGGCACGGCAGAGTGTGGGACCACGGCGGACAGCACCAGTGGCACCGGGTGGGTCGGCAAATGGGGTGCCATCAACACCTATGGGAGGCGTCAGGCGGGCACCACCCCCGCCACCACCTGCAGGGAGGAAGTGAGGGTCGGCGGATGTTCAGGGGCCTACAGGGATTGGGGGTTAGGAGCTGAAGGGCGACAGATGAGAAGGGGGCAGGTGTAGGGGAGGGGGGCCAGGATAGTGGTGCAACTCCTTTTGGTAGGACCCCTACCAACGTGCAAGGCATGTGTTATATGGTCTAGGAGCTGATTGCGGTCGCATTTTTATATGATAGATGTCTGTGGTTGGCAATGGGAATGTGTACATTGCTTGGCAGTCCTAGACATGGTGCATGCAGGCTACTTAGGATGTTGTCTCGGGCCAGTCCGTGATCTGTAGTCTGTAGCAGGCCAAGCCCAATTGCACTTGGTGGGTGCACGTGCAAGGTACAGATGCAGTTGGTGGATGCTGCTCAGTAGAGGGTAGCAGTGTGGTTGTAGAAGCGAGGTAATTTATGGTGCACGTGAAGGGTGGTAAGGTGAATGGATCTGTCCTTTGCACATCTTTCCTTTGCTCAGGTGCTGGATTGCTCAGATACTGGATAATGGATGGGTGCAGGAATGCTGCAAATTGCAAGCCCCTGGTGGTCTTCGATATCCACGTTGTTAAGGTTGGTGTGATTGAGTGCGCGTCTTGTGCGGCGAGCAGCTTGTCTCAATCACCTGTCGTTCGATGGACCGTTTTGAAGTGTGCTTGGGCCCCGCATGGGCTGGCGTGCAATGAGAAGTTACGGCCGTTAATTCTGCACTGTGATACATGTTCAGGAAAAAAGGAAGCCGATGAGGCGTGTCCCTCAGCGGACTGGGCCAACCTCGAGGGTCCGACATGCTGCGGCATGTTGCTAATGAGCCTGAGCTGCTGCTTCGTACCAACCAACTAAAGGTGAAAACTGTGACCCGGTTGGAGACACCAGTCGTACCCGCTGTAGTGCCCAGAACTCGAGACCCGTAAGCTGACAGTATACTGCCGTGCACATTCGCATGCTGCTTGATTTGCACAGTACGGTCTATTCCAAGGTTCAAAACATCACAACATGGAAGTCCTTCGCACCCTGCAGAGAGTTTGGTTGAACCTAAGCGCAAACTAGATCCTGACCCAGACCCTCGGTGAAACCTCGTAGCACAGAGAGGCACGCACAAGGCAGTTTACTATTGCAGGAGTATTCGTGGCTATGGAGCGTACTGGCTGGATGCATTGCTTGGACACTTGCCTTGCGTGTCATGCAGTGCTACTTGTGCCGCACTGTGGTTCATAGCAAGGCACCCTCCAGCAGCGCGAGGATGTTAGCCAGGCCCTTAGTTTGTCATTCATTATCGAGCTCTTTCCCACAGCGGTGAGCTTGCAGTTCTTACCTTACAATCCCTCCAGCCTCGCCATGTCTAATCTGCTTCTGGTTCCGGGCTCCGCCCCTCATCTTGTTCGGGGCTCACTCCACCAAACGATAAGGTCACCTGATCCTGCTCACCGATTCATCTGCAAGGCCATCTGCTGGCCGATGTGCTTCGCGCTCCTCCCTGTAGCACCTCAGCAGTTGCCAACTAGCATCAATGCTCCCTTCAATGTTCTTCCACCTTGCTGAACTATCACCAAGTGGCTTTGCAGTAACCTTCAAAGCTGGTGCATGTCTGTCATCACTGTATAACGACTTGTCAGAGCTTGTCAGCGCCTGGGCGATGGTAAGCTTAAGTGTGTGATCCGTGCATGCAGTCTTCACAGTGTGGCCCATGTGGCCACCAGGATCCCTGTAGTACAGCATGTTGCACAGCGGCAGCAGTCCACCAGCAGCATCTCCCTGCATGTTGTCCGCCAGCAGCTTCAACAGCAGCCTAAGCAACAGGCTCGGAGGCGGGTCCGCTGCCTTGCCAAGAAAGGGGAACCCGCATGGTTTGAGCTGCCCCAGGAGGCGAAGGACACATGGAGGAGGCGTGTTGATGACATCAAGCACATGTGAGTTGTAACAGTCACTTTCCTAATCCTTTGTTACGCTGCGTGGCTCGTTGGTTGACTTACTGTACCTGACCCAGGTCGCATGCAGATGAGATGATATATTGCCTCACATCTTAGCTGTCTGCTGTGTGGCTGGGTTTCTGGCTTGGTGGGGGTGTGTTGGCTGGGATCTTGAACTCTGTACGTGCGTGCCAGCTCGTGCCAATCGGTCTGTGTAGCCAGACCTGCACAAATGGGGGACTGCAACTCTACTTTCTCGCTGTTTGCCTTTAAACTACTAAGTTCCTGTTGCTGGCAACCACACACCCTGTTGCTGGCAAAAACACACATGCAAGGTATTGAGGAATACGTCGTGAATGAACTAGGCGCAGAAGAAAGCATGACATAGTTAGTACAGAGCATGGCATAGCCAGCAGAGCAACTGAACAAACGGCTGATTAGGTGAAGACAAACAGCTTGCTCTTTCATGGTCAATAGCACAGCTAAGGGTGCAGGGCAGTCTGGCCTAGCTTACTGTGGAGGGCATGGTTACTTGACTTGCTGGACAAGCCTGACAAGACCAGTGAATGCGGATCAGTTCCTTCAGTAAATTCTAGCTGGTTTATGGGTGGTAGTGGACAGTGGAGTGGTGTCATTACTTCTATACTCTGGCTAGCAACTCTACCTGTCTTTTTGCACATGGCATTCACTACCTAGCGGACCAAGGTTGTTTTCTGCATCAATATCACATAACAAATGGAAGTTTTATTCTGAGATATTGTCAAGGAAACAATGGCTGTTCTAAACAAGAATGTTTTGTGCTGCTCTTTTGTCACAGGACACACGTGAAGCCTCTCTTGCCTCTCATCAACTATGACAACTGCCTGGGCATTGAACCCAAATGGCTCACCACAGCAAAACCAGGCAGCAAGGGCAAGGCAGCAACAGCCAATTGCTTGCAGGAGTACATCGGTGCACGCCAAAAAGATCCTGAAGCTATCATCTGCATGAGGGTGAGACATTACTGCCAGCCCTGTTTGCCAGCCCTGTCTGTGAGACGTTACAGGCCAGTGGTGATGCAAAGTTTGTATGCTTGGGGCATAGAACCTTGTGTGATAAGAACCCTGCTAAAGTAGAGAGCAGTAGTGAGTTGCCATCTTGTATATTTCAATCAATCAATCAATCAATCAATCAATACGCAAAACCAGCTTGTAAATCTTGTATATCTGCCTCTGTTCCATATAAAGGCCTCCTCTGAGCATGCTCTCCTGTGCGCTGGGTAATATGCCATACTGCATACATTGCTCCTGAAGCACTCAGCCTGCCACACTACATTTTTAGATTTCATCAGATACCATAGCGAAGTTTCCACTGGCCACATTTCTCAAGCTATTGTAGAAACAGGCGTGATGCCTTCGATATGCAGCCATGTAAGGAACATATCCCTTCAACGTTAGCAGGTTCCTGATGGGGCAGTGCGTTGGGGAAGAGGAGTCTGAAGGAAATCATGCCTCGCTTCTGTTCTGCGGGACTTGTCTGGAGGACTTGTTGTGGTAGCAAAGCATGATGAGCCTTGGAGCCATGGACCCAAATTCATATTCTTTTGCTGATTCTGTTTGCAGATCGGCGACTTCTATGAATTGCTGGGGTTTGATGCTGTGATGGGTGTGGCCTACATGGGCCTAAACCCTATGGCTATTAACAAGGGGGTGGTGCGGACAGGGCGGAAGGAGCTCAGCATGTTTCGGGATGCCCTGGTCATCAAGGCAGGCTTCCCCATGGTGAGTGGGGGGAGGGAGAGGGGGTAAGGGCCAAGGGTGGAGTTGGGGGGTGGGCAAGGGGCCTGGCTAAGGCGTGTGGGCAAGGGAGGGGCAGGGGGCCTGGCTAAGTGGCGTGGGGGAAGGCAGAGGGGGGCGGGGCCGCGGGGGGCGCCTGGCTAAGGTGTTCGTGATGGGGGAAGGGAGGGGGATGGGCAGGGGGCCTGGATAAGGGGTGTGGGGGAAAGCAGAGGGAGAGTGTGCGGGGCGGGGGGAGGGGCAACGGAGGGGGGAGGGGCAGGTAGCCTGGCTAAAGGGGTGGGGGAGGGGCAAGGGGGGGGGCAGGGCCTGGCTACGGCGTGCAGCGGAGTGGCAAGAGCCCCGGAGTGGCAAGAGGCTTGGCTAGAAGGCGCAGGGGAGGCAAGGGAGGGAGCTGGTTGCAACTCTGGTCGGCAGTGCTGTGTACAAGCAAAGCTTTCATAGTACAAGTACACTGCTAGGCTTTTTGCACAACCTACAGTAAGAAGTGGCTCATGCCTCTTTTGCACTGCATTAAATTGGTCGCAAGCATCATTGTGGTCAGACGGGATGATTCTCCATATGCCAGTTTTTACACACTGCCCCGCTGCCCTTGGCTTTACTGGCTTGTACCCAGATCACAATGTTGTATGCAAGCCCTAGTATCCTCCTTCACAATGTGGCTCTTCCTGCGATCACAAGGCAAGTTGCAATGGGATGAACTTTGTACTCCTGCTCTTCAGGTCAGTTTAGGGTGTAGTATTCATGTTGAACTAAACCTACCATCAACCCTAAACTATACCTACCTACCATCAACCCAAAACTCTAAATCACTAAGGCTGATGTTTCCTTCTGCTCAGGCTGTCTATGAGGAGGTGGATTCTGATGGCTATGCGTATGGTGTAGCACAGAGAGGTCCTAAGACCAGGATACGAGCTGGGCTGCTTACACCCACAGACCCAAACTACTACTGGCAGGGGTTAGACCGAGAGAGGGAGTACCGCTTCGAGTCACCACCACCATTCGTAGGTAAGCAATGCTCTCCTTGCATAATCTCCATGGAGGAGTTACAATACAGCCTTATCCTACGTGCTTGGTCGTAAACAGAATCATTTGACATGAGCAGGGCAGCTTTCCTTTGCTGTGAGTAGAGGTGGGTGGGCCATTACACGGGTAAAGTGAAGAGCATGTTTCCAAATGGTACTTACTTACGCATCACATCTTCGGGTTTAATAATTACCCAGCCTAACGACCATTGCTCCAGTGTGGCTAATTGAGCCCATTGGTCATACCACCTCATCTACTTTTGCAGCTTGGAATACAGCCCTCTGCCAGCATAGGGTAGAAGAAAATGGTTGGCCTAGGGCTATGCTCATGGTGGGTTATGCGTTCATAGTTATGGTGACTCCCTGGCAGGCTGGAGAATCTCTCCGTTTAAAGTTATATCTCCTCTGTCCTTGTAGAGGCATGCTACCTCTGCTGCCCAGCATTACTGCTGCTGCCTGCCGCTGCTGCTGCCTCTCCTGGCGCATTGGTGCTGGTGATGAGTTGCTCTCCTGCACTCACTTTCTCCAGTGTGTGGGAGGATCCCTTCCTATGAGGGAAGCCTTTGCAACATACATGTGATGGTTTGGTTAACATCCGCTTCCATTCCCCCACCTCCCCATCCACCTCCCTGTGTTTTAGGTGTCAGCTGGAGCAGCACTGGTCTGATTCTCATGGAGCTGAACCTGGATGAACTACAGCTCATTGTGACCAAGGGGTTAACAGAGGAGACGGCGTGGGGCAGGATCAGCAGCACTTCCCTTATACCACCTCTGTTGATGCACAAGTCAAGCATCACAAGTCAGGCAAGTGCAATCTGCTTAGCACCTACAGGGTAGTTTCAGGGAGTATATGTTTCTTTCGTAGAATTGAAATCAGAGGCTGGCGTGATGATGTGGCTTTTGTGCGTTGGGAGTGATCGGTTAGGGGGAGGGCAGGTTTTGAGTGTTTTGTCTGCGTTTGAAATGAGGCCATGTGGGAGGGCAGTGGCAGGAAGAGTTTCACTGAGCTGTTACCGATGACACTTCATAAATGGCCGTAGCAGAGTGCCATAGGCCACGGCCTCGATTATTGCAAAGCGCACAAAAGGATCCTCGCTCCTAGTAATTTTACGCTGTGTTTTAGCTGGTTCCGACCTGCAGAATTTTACGCAGTCAAATCTCGTGGGCCACACCCTCTGATGCTTCCTTTATGAATCCTTATGTATGGTACTGCTGTCAACTTTCCATCAGTATTGTTAGCCCTTGTGTGAAGCAACTCTGCGGTGTTAGTGTTCTAAGTTTCATTGACTATAACTGGTGCTATATGTGCTTATGCTGTCACTCCCTATTTGATATCTCCCCATTTGTGCTGCTGCTGCTGTATCACTGCCCTTCAGGACCCCCGGGCAGGTACTATGCCAGTGCAGCGTGAGTGGGAGGTACGGCTGCGTGCTCGGGTGCAGCAGTCTGTTGGTGTGGTCAGGACCTATGATGCACCTGATCCTGTGGCGGGGTTCATACAACAGGTGCTGAAGGAGGCAGGGCGGGATCAGAAGGAAGCAGCACTCATCAAGATTGTCAAGGTGGGGGCTTGGGTTGTACGGGATGTGCATATACCGGTAGATGGGAGGTGCGGAAGTTGCTTGCAGGTGCAAAATGGATGCAGGTTCATAATGAACATGATGTCTAGTTTCCGTCTGCTTGATTTTGATTGCATTGGATGTGTTGTGCTTAGAAGATTATGGGCAGGAAGTAAGTCTGTCTGTTTGTTTTAGCTTTTGCTGTTGGCTTGGAAGCAGCTCTCAACAGCTGCGACTTATTAAAAATGGCACAAGGACCTAGCGTGTTCCTTGTGCATTGTTTATGCAACAACTGTCACCTTTTGTTATGCACAATGTTTTCATTCTAAGTCCCATAAGGTCAGAAGCTCAATTCCTCCATGCATTTTGACATTCCCTTGTAGCGAACTTTTGAATGGTCATGCTGATCATGTGCTTCACTTTGACTGCAGCATGAGGGCTGGCTGGCTGACACTCCAAGGCCCTTGTATGAGAGCACCGCAGTACAACTAGGCCTCAACACAAACCCCTTTATGCCATCACTCCTGGTAAGCACACATGCCCCTCTTACTGTTGACTATGCCGCTGCTTTTAGGGACGCAGGTACCCATGAATGGCTTGCTAGAAACTTGCTGTGTTGTATATGTGGGAAGGAGATGGGGCCTCCCCTGTCTAGTTGCAGAAATTCATACCGCAGTTTTTTTGAGAAAGTTTTCATGATGGTGATTCAATATAACACTGGAATCCGTAATCAACACAATCCCTGGCCAGGCATACAAGTTATTGTTGATGCATCATGACAGCTTTTACAGTAACCTGCTCTCTGGACCTATTTGACAACCAGCAAACCATATATGACTTGTATTCTCATGATGGTGGCTTATCCTGTAGAAGCTCCTGTTTTTGGAGAGCTTCAGGCTAGACGTATGGATCTCTGCTGGACTCCAACCATGGGTCTGATGGTTCAGCGGCTCATTAACCTAGTGTAACAAAAAGTTTGCACCTAGTGGAGCATATCCCTGCAATCTCTTCAGCTGGATCTCAATCCTCATTATCTCCCCCTCGCCCCCCTTTTGTATTTATTTATATCTCAGGAAGCTGTTCTTCCCAGCACGTTGAACAGTGAAGTGCGTGAGCCCTGGCGTCGTCTGCTGCTGTGCCCACCACCTGCCCATGTGGCTGAGGGCATCAGGAGCGCATTGGAGCTCATGATGGGTGAGGGGGAGGGCATGTGTGGTCCAATAGAACATGCGGTATGGTCTTGCGCCAAGCTCAGCCGAGATGCTGAGTAGACTTGAGACTGATTGAGTAGAGTGCTAGAAGGGGTTCTTCCATATGCATTCCATGTTGTGGCTCTGTCAGGCACCATCTACTTGCAAGGATGCATCGGCCGCTCCGGCATGGTGTTGATAGCTGCTCAATGCAGACGGCTCCTCTTAAGGATGGTGCTCAGGAGTTCACGTTGTGATGTGCCCGGTCCTAGTTGTCAGTGGCAGCCCTCTGTTCAGAGCTTGGGAGTGCCGGGCTTACTGTCGTGCGGCATTCATTGTGTATGATTCTCCTTGGTGGCTGCGGTTTTTCCATGGATTTTCCTGAGAATCATCTTCATGCGTGGTCTAAAACAGGCATGGGTTGCTCCCCTCCTCCATATGTGTTGTTGCCTCATTGCGTAGGCACATTTTGATATCATGTGCTGGTCCAGCTCGCTGACTTCTTGAAAGGCAAGATCCATTATGTGGCAAGATCCTATTACGTGGGAGTTTAATAAACCCTGGTGGTGATGGTGGTGTGGGCCCTTGGCAATCTCTGCTAAAGCATACCATGAGCTGACATAGTATTATGCTGATGCTGTGTTTGCTGTGTAGGCCCTGGTGTGCCTCACCCCGTCTGGGTGGGTGACCTGCCCTTTGTGAAAATGCAGCGGCTGCTGAGCCACCTGGCCTGTACTGATGATCACTTCAGGCAGATCCTAGGTGGGTGGGTGCAAGTGGTATGTTGGCTTGGGGTGGGTGGGTGGGTGGGTGCGTTGGCTTGGGGTGTTGCGTTCAATGTCTGGGTATTTTCCAAGGCCACACAAGTAAGGATGCAATGGAGCTGCATCATAAGCACTCCTGGGTTTGCCTTTGCTCTTTCCCCTAGTGGGGAAGGTTGCAGTGAGGGGAGTAGTGTGATACAAATGCTACCTCGTCTAAATGGATTCAAACAAGCCCGTCAGGTCTCCTGGGCGTGCTTTTCACCAATTGGGGCATGCTAGCTTGATCATCCACCTAGATTAGAGTGGCGTGGAGGATGCTTCAGCCAGCTGGAGCAATTTAATGGGAGATGTTGGTCTCTAATTTCTGCCTGTCTGGGGTTGTGCTGCTACCGAGATGTCTCAACAGCCACCTCTTGGCATAAGGGGCAGAGTGCTATGCTTGTTTGCAACGTACAATCCTTGTGCAACTGCTTATGGTATTCAATCTCATCCCGCCTACATTGCCATGTCCTGCTGGGTTATTGACAAACCCTCTACCAGTGTCTGTTTTGCATACTTTGGGCAGTGTCAGCTGAAACTGTACAGCTGGTGCGTCAACAACACATAGCTCTTGGTCAACAACTGGGTCAAACATGAGCTACAGCCAGGTGTCCTGATTTGTATGTTTTATGTGTTTCTGCGCTGCAACTGCCTAACTCATGTGCTTGTTTGGTGTGTGCTCTGCTTGCCACGTCTTGCTCTTATCAGAGCTGTTGTCATCCAGCATTGAAACATTGGGCAGCAGCGACCCGGAGCTGCAGCAAGTGAGTCAACACTTGTGGCCCTTGGTCAACCATTGGGTCAAACATCAGCTGCAGCAGGACATCATCCTTGACAAGTGGGAGCAAGCAAAGCATGCTATCGAAGGTGTAGTTCCAGATGCAAGCGCCCGAGACGCTTGGCGGGATGCCACTAGTGGCGGCCTTGGGGAAGAGGGGTCACTAGATGGGGGTGACGCCGGTGACACCAGTGGGTGTGACTCTAGTGATGAACCCTTGACTGCAGTCGCGAGCAGTAGCAGTGGGACCAGCAGCAGGAGCAGAGGTGGTAGTGCAGGGGTGAAAGGGAAAGGGCGCGCTGTTGCAAAAACAAGGCAGCAGCAGGCGAAGTCTGGAGATGCGAAAAGGGTCGTCCCCACAGGCGAGGAATTTGACAGGCAGTTTGAGGAGTTGAAGGGGACTTGGGAGAAAGCTCTGTGCACAGAGCAGCTGGAGGAGTTTCACCTGACGATGGAGGGGAAGTTCAGGGGGAGGGTGTTTGAGCACCTCATGCAGGAGGAGGTGGATAAGGTAAGAGGGGGTTAGAGCTGAGGGCTTGTATGCAGTCAAAAGAGGGCACGTGTTGCGGGGTTATGGGTTTGCAAGAGAGCATGACAGTAGGAAACTCGAGAGGGGGAGGGCTTTGAGCAGCTCATGCAGGGGGAGGTGGATAAAGTAAGAGGGGGTTAGGGCTGAGGGCTTGTATGCAGTCAGAAGATGGCATGGGCTTTGAGATTATGGGTTTGATAGAGGGCATGGCAGTATAAAGCTCAAGAGGGGGAGGGTGTTTGAGCACCTCATGCAGGAGTAAGTGGATAATGTAAGAGGAGGGAGGCAGGTGTAGCATTTAGGGTTTTTTGCAGTTGTGAGAGGGCATGGGTTCGTGGGGTTATGGGCTTGCAAGGAGGCATGACTGTGGAAAGCTTATAAGGAAGGGCATCTTGAGCATATCATGCACGATATGGTAGATAAGGGAATTGTTGTGTGATGGGAGGGGCGGATGGGGTCCGAGGGAGGCCAAGCACAGCGCCTGAGCCCCACGACATGATAAAGCACTGTACTGTGCTACCTTGCCATTAAGCTGATGTGCCATGGAGGGGATCATCCAGGAGGAGGTAAGGGGCAGTTGAGGGGCTAAGAGAAGCCGAGTTGGCTGGGCAAGTAGAACAGGGGGGGAGTAAAAGCAAGGGGTCCAGCATATGTCACGGTGTATCTGTGTGTGGTGTCGTGCATGACATTTTCTGGCAGGATGGGGGGATGGGGGGTTGGACGCATGACAGGACATGAAGACACATGTATCTTAGTACATGAAGCACATTTTTTTTGGTACTCCTGTGGGTGAGGTATGACGCTCACTTGCAAGGGGGGAGACTATTGGCATTTTGAGAGGAATGGTAGCTGGAAGGGCGCAGGGCCAAAGTGGGAGGGCCACTGCATTCTTACCACCATTCGATAGTGGTTACTTGTTACCTGTACTTATGCTGTTATACTTATAACCCCCAGCAATTTCAATTTATAATCATACAACATATAATCATACAATGTTTGATGCTGAAAGGCAAATATGTCCATCGCACACCATGCAGGTGGACTCTAGCCGGGAGGCAGTCCATGGTATCCTACAGCAGCTCTGGGAGGCTGGGGTGGAGGAATACATCAAGGCAGGGCAGCCCCATGTGAAGTACCTGCCACAGCTGATGGTGGATGAGGGCAATGCATCATGCTGGATCAGTGTCATGGACTATAAGGACGCGGTGGGTAGGGGAGGGGGGAGGGAGTGGAATGCAGGCAGGCTGGATGGGGTGGGGAAAAGGCTAATGGGAAGGATCAGGAGAAAGAAACATGGTTCTACACATCTTGCAGGGCCTGTTTGTGAGTGCCTGCCTTCAGCTCTGGTGTGTGAGCATTGCATTCTGCTGGAGGGTTACTTCTACTGCAGTCCATGCACGTAGTGGGTGGGGTGGGACAGTGAGCGGAGTGCGGGTGGGCATGCTGGGGCGGGGCAAGGGAATGGAGTGGGGCTGGGCTGGCTGGGGGGCTAAGGGCAGGAAGCGCAGGGCGGAGAGGTTGAAGGGAAGAAGAGTGTGCAGATGCGTCTTGCGGGCTGGTGGCATTAGCAGTTGGTGGAGGCTGATGCACCCTCAGGCACATAGGGGCTTGGTGGTTGGGCTGTGGGAGTGAGAAGAATGGTGTGAGGGCATGCGGAGGAGGTATGGAGGAAAGGCTGCCAGGCGTGATGTCCATAGGCACTGCTAATCCCTGCTTAGGTAGGGATGGCAATGAGGTGGGAGGCTGGAAGGCCAGGGGACAGGGGGGGTTGTCAAGAAGAGGGAGGAATAAAGCATGGAGTACAAGTGGAGTGATGATTGTGGATAGCCGCTGCAGCTAAGCATAGATCAGAATGGCTGATATGGGGTCCTTGTCAGGACCATGTAAGCTAGCTACGTCACTCTAGTAAATCTATTGTTTGTTTTTAGTAATAAGTAATGGATTGTTATTCTTGGTAAAATCGGTATATTGTTCGTTTGTTGTTTACTCGGCAGTGGCCACCTTCACCACTTCTGCCCTGCAGCCTCTGCTTATGCTTGCGGCTGCATTTGCATATGCCTCTGCTGCCTGTGCTTCCAATTGGGCCTCCTTGGTGACGGCCGGATTTTTGAAGTTCAGGCAAGATCTGCGAGCCTGATCTGTACCACACTGCCTGTCTCCCACCCTTGCTGCCTTACCCGCTTAGCTAAGCACATTGGCGTGCGTAGTCTGCTTACTACCAAGCGTGGTCTGCTTGGTTCATCAGCTCATTAGTATCATCTGCCGGGCTTCTCTTCACCTACTGAGTAATGGACTTCAGATCACAAGCAGATTATCTACAATCGTGGGAGTAGACCTGAGTGAAAAGTCCTGGTGGACGTTGGCTCCACTGCAGCATCGACCTCTGCGACAAATAGCAGAGCTACAGACGGCTCAGGGAAGGATTTACTCCAGGCCCTCCTCTCCTTAGTCTGCTAACATAAACCGCCGCTGTCCATTCTTGCAGGACCATGGCCATGGCAAGGACCAGCTATGTGAACGAGTCCAAGGCAAGACCCCCTTGGACCGCCGCAGCTTTGCCATAGACAAGAAAGGTGCTGGAAAGCACATCTTCACCACTGAACCCCTCACCAAGGCCCTGGATACATACCGTGAGGCGGTTTACAATGCAAGTAAAGCAGCTAAGGAGCAGCTGAAGCAGCTAGCTACGCTGTTGGTAGAGGAGTATGCAATACCGCTGTCCGCTGCTGCGAGGTTTAACCAGGCTTTAATAGGGGCTGAGGCGCATGCGGACCACTGTGGGACGAAGAAGGGCTGGGTGGTGCCGGTGGTGGGGCGGCCCCCAGGGTATGATGAGGCTCAGGAAGGGGGCAGCGGCAGTAGCAGTGAAAATGGCCGCAGTAGCATTAGCAGCACAGTTGTTGGCAAGAGCAACGACAATGGGATGAGCAGCAGCAGAAGGGACGGGGGTGTGGACATTCAAAGCGGCAACGGTGCCAGCAGCAGCAGCAGTGCAGTGAGCGGCAACAGCAGTAGCAGCAGCAGCACAGGTGGAGGGACAGAGGTACAGAGTGTAGAAAGTGTGCACATCCAGGCAGAGGGAATGTATCCGTACTGGATGGACGCTGCTGACCTTCACACCGTACGGAATGACATTGACCTGTCCAGTATGATGGTGCTGACTGGACCTAACATGGCAGGTGAACCAGGGGAGGGGGCAGGATGGAGGGGGCTGAGGGAGGGTGAGTGGGGTTGGGGGATGCTATTTTGCTGTGTTCACCTCCAGGGTGTGTGGCAGTTACATGTGTTGCTGCACCACTACCACTGCTGTTGGAGTTAGTTTTTGTGTGTCCTCTGCATGATGGCCGTAGCAACAGCCATGGAAGCCCCTCATCTGATTGCATCATAAGCTGGTTGTGCTGCCAGTCTCTGGCTGTTGGGGTTGCCTGCAATGGCTGGAAGATGAACTGTCGTTCGAATGGTGGATGCGCTCCTGCACACAGATGTTATGCCAATTGGCTGAAGCTTGCTTGGCCTGCCCTAATCAGATCATCTTTTTGCAGTGATGCATATATAGCAAAGAGCAGAAGCACGCTGAAATTGAAAACATGACTTCCATATTTCGTTCACAAGTTGGTGCTGATCCAGATCCAAAACGTGTTTGTTGCCCAAGCAACAGTCTCAAAACTGTCTTCAAGGTCCTGCTGTTGATTGATGCACCTGGTACTGCACCCTTGTACTGCACCTTGTACTGCCTCCCCCACTTCCTCCTGCCATGGGCAAGTCCACCATGTTTCTGATATAAGCCTTTTTACGCCATCCCCTCCTTCCCCAGGCAAGTCCACTGTGTTGCGCAGTCTTGCTGCTGTGTGCCTGCTGGGTGTGTCAGGTCTGTTAGTACCTGCTGCTTCTGTCCACATGTCCTGGATGGATGCAATCATGTTGAGGAACTTCAGTGGGGACTCACCTGCAGAGGGGCGCAGTGCTTTCGCTACGGAGATGTACGAGATGAGGTAAGCATAGCACGAGGCTGAAGCAATGATTGCCAGGTAGCGAGGAGGGATGTGAATCACATGTTGGACTTTGCAAGGTGGAGTGTGTGAGACGGTTGGCGATAGCTGCAGTGCCATGTTTCTGTCATATCCTCCGCTGCCAATATTAGCTCTGATTAAGCAAGGGCATTACTGGATGGTCAAGGGGCACTTAAGGTTGGGATATCTCAGAACTACATCGTCTGGTTGGAGTGGGCCAGCTAGCGGAGGAGGGGGGGGGTAGTGATCGGTGCTTTCATGCAAATGCTCGAGTGGACGGCTCGTGTTTTGCATGGTGGTTGCAATGTCATTGGTTACCGGAACGGCGAGGCAAATCTACGTTCTGCCTGCAAAGTGACCTTAGTGCTTCACAAGCCTGCAGCCATCACTGCTGTACCCCTCCGTTCTGTAAGGCCCCATTGCTTTTGCAAAACACCCCTAGGCAGCCAGCAGGGCAGTTCCAATATATCAGCTTTTGCATACAGCTATCCTACACATTAGTCTCTTCATGTGAGCCTTGCGCCCCTTCCGCCATCCTTGACACCCAATGCTCATAATCAGTCCCCTTAAACCATAGCCATCCCCCGTCCTCTCCTGTTGTTGTCCCCATTGGTGCAGTTTTGTGCAAAGTGATGTGAGGTCCCACAGCCTAGTCCTAGTGGATGAGCTGGGCAAGGGCACAGAGGTACATGCGGGCACAGCACTAGCAGGAGCAATGCTGGAGGAGCTGGCAGCCAGTGGGTGTGCGGGGGTGTTTGCTACACACTTGCACATGCTACTTCCCGGGAGGACGAGCCTTGACGCCCCAGGGCTGGTGTTTGCTAAGATGGGGGTGGAGGAGGAGGAGTATGAAGGTAAGGCGTTAGCGGATCGTATGGTGTTTGTTCTCGTTGGACAGCATGCATGTATATAGCTGCTGTCTGGCGGCTTAGGTTAAGACTGCTCTTGTCGCTGCTCGTGTTTACCAGTCGTGCAGGCATGCGAGATACCTTCTACCTAAATTGAGGCCCAGTACAGGAGCTAGGCAGAGGTTGGAGCAGCTAACTTGTCAGCTGAAGCTTAGTTGATCGTGGGGAATTTGGCTGTGAGGGGTTATAAGCCACACACTTACAGATTGGGCTGCTGCCTGGCTGAGGCTTCATGCAGTTGGGTTACGTTTCTGGCAAGGGTACATGTTAGGTATCTCAAGAACAATAGCACAGCAAGATAGTTCTCAGATTCAACACATGGTCTGCTGGTCTCAACCTCGCATGATTTTGGCAGTATTTTGTCTCTCTAGCTTGCTACTTTTTCCACCCTCATTCCACTAAAAAACTGATGGGAGCCATGCCTGGGTGCTGCATGGCCCGGAGGGCTGTGCAGTGGTCTCTCTTAACAAGAACATTAACATGGGAAAAAACTCACTTGCTAGGCGGTAGGTGACTAGTGTTCGAGCAGCTGGGTTTTTGTGGGTTTGGTGGGGTGTATGAGCATGGTCTTTAAGGTAGGCTGGAGCTTCAAATTGGTCTTGTTGACGTAGAGCATGAGGAAGGTGAGAGCTGCAGGGAACAACTAGAGGATCAGACAAAAGGTGGAAATCGAGAGCAACGTCTCTACGTCTAGTCTAATATATGATCAGGGGCTGTGCTGGGGTGTGTGGTGCGCAGCTGCACCTGCTACAGCGAGTGCGGCTGGAGCTTGATTGGCTGGAATTAGCCTTTGCAAAGATGGGTGTATAACAGGAGGAGTGGCGAGGTAGTTAGAAAGAGTGACTGAGGGGTGGTGGTCCTGGAGAGGGAGTACTACTCCCGTAGAATTTTGGGGGCCTGCAGTACTGTTGCTCATCTGCCGATGCGATGGTGGAGTAAAGCTACTGGCAGCATTTTAGCTACTCTGGCTGCCTTTGAGAACCTGGACCCGATGTTGTGATTGCTAGCGCCTTCTCTGCAGATCCATACAGGTAGCGCTGTGCTTTCATCTATAGGGAAGACATGCCGGCTGGCCTACTGCTCCAAAGTGCTAGAGTTGCTGTCCTATTGCTCCAGCCTGCCCTGCTGGTAGCGAGACTGTCATAGCTCACGCTGCCATGTGAGCTTGAGCTATGGCAGCTCAACACAGCCAGCTGTTTGTTTTTGCTTTTTTCTTGCTTTTCTTTGTTCTGCTGTTTTTTTTGTTTTTTTCCAAAGAGACAGTGAGGTGCATCACAACACTAGTAATAGCGGTTACCGTCTAAAGGCACAGGAGATGAGTTGCGGGCCCATTTGCTACGGTCGGAAGGATCCTTAGAGCATTATGCATTACTTAACACAACACATATACTAATAGCTACAAGTAACACAGTAATGAAGTGCTCCACAACTTCCATAAAACTGCTCAAGAGTGCTTATCACAGGAGTTGCTGATGTACATAACTCTGTATTGCTTCTCCATGCTTTTAACCTGCAGATAGTGTTGGTGAGGTGCGCTCCCGTCTGGTCCCCACATGGAAGTTAGCGCCCGGGTCATGCACCCAGAGCCTGGCCATGGAGGTGGCTCTGCAGCAGGGAGTGAAGCAGAAGATAGTGGGGCGAGCACAGCAGCTGCTGCAGGAGTTGTGGGAGGGAGACAGCCCTGCTCTGGCAGATGGTGCAGCTCGCTTTAGACCTTCCTCTTCTTCTCCTCCTTCTGATGATGATGAGGACATAGGCAGCAGCAGCAGCAGTGGTGCAAGCAGTAGCAGTAGCAGCAGCCAGAGTGTGGGTGCAAGCAGCAGGAGCAGTGGGAGCAGTAGCATCAGCAGCGAGAAGAAGAAGAGGATCGCACATGAGAAGGCCGTCCAGAAGGCGCTGAAGATGGATGCGAAGCATTGGAAGATTGGGGTGAAGCTAATGAATGGGTTGTTGAAGGAATGCAGGGAACAGGCAGCAGCAGAGAATAGAGGTGAGGGGAAGGGGGATGCTGTAGCTTAAACAGAGCACACCATTAGGGAGGGGCGTGAGGGGCTGTCGCTGTAGGATCAAAGGGAGGGGCCTGTGGGTGCAAGGATAAGACTGGGTGGCTTTATTGTAAGACGTTGGCAATGGATGCTCTTCTGCTCGTGGCTGTACGGTAACGAGCAAGCAGAGGCCATGGCACTCATTGTTGACAAGGGTTAATACATTTTGCTAGCCTGGGATCACTCACATCCTCAGTGTCTCAAAAGGAACTGCCCGATTGGAAAGCTGTCACACCACCAACTTTCAGATCTGCTTGTCAAATTCTTGGGCAACTACTGGGGCAAATGCTGGGGTGCTCCACGGCCCACAGGGCTGTACAGTGGCCTCTATTAACATATAGTTGGGCATCGTGGAGCTGCTGCATGACTAAGAGGCAGGGTCTTGGTGGATATGTATATGCTGCAGCTGCCAATCATGCAGAAAGATATGGCAGAAGTCATATTGGGGTAAGACCTGAGCCCTCGCCACTGTGCTCACCTTTATCCTGTGTATGTCTGTGTTCTGGAACGTGATTACCTGTTTGCTGACCACTAGATCCCACTGCCCTACCTGTTGCTTCATGCAGGCCTGATTGTTGGTGGACCTTCACCAGGCAGCAGCAGCGGCAGCAGCAGCAGCAGCACAAGCTCCAGCAGTACCACCCGCAGCCGCATTAAGACACTCTCTCCCGCGGAGTGCTACAAGCTGTATGAGATTGATAGCCTGAATACCACCCCTCCCATCAGTCACAACAGCAGGCCCTGCTTCTACATGATACAATGGGGAAAAGATGGGTTGATGTATGGGGGCAGCACCCGGGCGGTGAAACGGCGCATCACCGAGCACATGAATGTCACCCGTGGCCGTGGGGATGCCAGGTTCAAGGTGTTTAAGATGGCTTATGCAGTGATACCTGATATGAGTGAGGCTGACGAGCTGGAGCAGCAGCTGCTGAGGAGGATGGAGGAAGCAGGGCTGCCCATGTTCTCTACACGTGATGCAAAGAAGCGCAGCCAGGCGTAGGTACCTGGAGTTGATTGTATGCAGGGCAGCAGTGTGAGGGAGGTGCTTGTTATAGGGAGTGTGTGGGGGCTTTGGGCTGGCTGCTGGACTAGCTGCTTA
Source organism: Pseudopediastrum boryanum (assembly GCA_963556185.1). Lineage (NCBI taxonomy): Eukaryota > Viridiplantae > Chlorophyta > Chlorophyceae > Sphaeropleales > Hydrodictyaceae > Pseudopediastrum > Pseudopediastrum boryanum. Next base: position 4,609,905 of record OY744496.1, read on the forward strand.
GGTCGTAACAAAGCTTAGGGAGGGTCTTGCTGTTTCCACAGGGATGAACCATCTTACTGCTGTCATGTTCATCTTTATCGGGGCAGAACTGCCTGCTGGCAGTCTGGCTGTTCATTATTTGCTTGCAAGTTCCTTTACATAGCTGTGACATATAAGAGAGCTGTGAGGCGCCAGGTGGCTACGCCACAGACTCTGACTATTTGTGAATTGGAGTACCTGCGGTAGGCATCATCAGTCCTCCATTGCGGACTCAAAGCGGTTGCATGTGGGCATGAGCTTACGTGAGAGGTTCACACAGGAATAAGTTAAGCAACTGCTGTACCAGCTAGTCTGCTTGACTGCGGGGTGTCAAGCAGCGTGCGGCTAAGCTAAGAAGCTGAGTTTGACGTCAGGCTATGGTGCCTTGGGTTTGGGAATGCATATTACGCCTCTCTTGGGCGCTAGCAGAGGGATGGCGTGTATATTCAGGAGCAAACACGGTGCTCAGCAGGAAGTTGTAAAGACCAAGCTCATGCAAATCATGTCATGCCCATTGATGTGAACGGGGCCTCAGGGGGCACTTGTGTCACTTCCAAGGTTTCGGGACAGAGCTGGAGTTTGCTGCAGATATGCAGCTCTTGACGTCTGTGTGGGGGACACACAACAAAGCGGTTGCTACGACGTTCTGCTCGTGCAGTAGATGATTGTTTAAAGCTGCGATCTACCGATGCTTGATCACACCCAAGCAGGCAACTGTCACACTACCGCCTAAATGCGCTTAGCTGCCAGTCAGATCGTTGTGGCTCAAGGGGTGACGGTGCTCACCCTCGAGCAGCGAGAACAGAGCAGCTTGGCGGACATCAGGTCAGACAAGTGAAGTGACCTCTTTAGGCAACCGCCCTCACTATACTCAGTAGGCTCACTGGCACGCCCAGCGCTCACACGTTGGATAAGTGTACTACATGTTACTCCGTGACACCTTTCAGCCGGCAGCATGGCAGACGAAGAAACCAAAGCAGAGACAATCCTGTCCTTGCTGGAGAGCATAGGGGCCAAGGTGTTCTATGAGAAGCAGCTTACTTCAAGTGATGTGAGCGCCTCAAGGCGTGTAGTAGTACCCAAGGTACACAGCAAGCTTCTTTCAAGTGCTCTTACATGCAGAGTGCGAGTGTGCTGACAGTGTACCTATATCCTGACAGGCAATAGCAGAGCAGTACTTCCCCAAAATCGACAGTGCCACAGGCAGAGAATTGGAGGTCGAAGATGCATCAGGAGCTAAGTACACCATAACAGTCAGGTCAGTGCGATGGATGAGGTTCACAGTATTGTGGCGATATGTTGAAACAGGTGCTGTATCCCCAGGAGGATGACCAATCTTATGTAGGACCCTGCTTCGGTGACTCCAGTCAGGGATTATCACAAGTGCAATACAGCACCTGATAGCAGTGGCCATGTCCGCTGAAAGGTCGTACTTGCGGTGAAGTGTTCTGACAGCCATTGAGCAAAAGCAAGCATGTTTGGGTTGGGGTCGCGCCTGTGCTCTAGTACCCAACAAGCAAAGAGCGTCACTTTTATCACTGCTTTCCAAGCTCAGAAGAGATGTATGCCTCACAAGCTCCTTCTGCTCCACTGGCATGTGTGCACTCTTCTGCCTGCCTAATCTCCTCTTGTGCTACATGTACCTTTTCCCCAAATCTTTGTACTCACCACTTATTTGCTGCATGTTCCTATTAGGTTCTGGGCCAACAACCAAAGCAGAATGTACCTACTAGAAGGCACAGCTGATCTGCAGCATCACTACCATCTACGCATGGGTGACATGCTCATCTTTGCACAGAAACCAGATCAGACCATAGTGCTAGCTGGTAGACCCTCCACCAAAGCAGATGTGCTGAAAAAGGCACCAATGCGGAAACCGTCGCCTGTGCCAGCTACCAGTGGAGGCAGGGGGGCAGGCAGGAGAGAGCAGGTGAGTCGCTCGGCTGACAAGATAGGGCTTGACTGGCATTTTCACAGCTCGGAGGCACCTTTGTACCACTACACCCAAGTGACAAAGCCTCTGTTAATGACAGCTGCTTGGTATGTGGCTCAAGCTTCTACACAAGATATGGACCCAGATGGGTAGGAGTGAAATATTCCTGACGCTACGATTCATAAATTCACCAAATCACTGGCACGGGGGGGGGGGGGGGGGGGGCTGTTTCTCCCCTCCTGAAACCGCTGCCTCCTACCTTGATAGCAGCCCGCCCCTGGTATGGTATTCTGGAACCCATAGCTTTCTTGAATCCGGGTATCAGACTGGAAACCCCCCAAAATACAGCTTCTGACCCCAACATTAGTATATTGCAGAGAGAGAGAGAGAGAGAGAGATCCACGCGAGGAGACAGTGTATTGTTCTCCAGCGTGGGATTGTGGGAAGGGTTCCTTGGTGTCAAGATTACACGTATCCCTTACCATTTAGTATATTGCACAGTATTGCACTGCACCACTGGGACGCCGACATACTCAACATGAGTCCATCCCCCGTACCTCATTGTGCCAGAACCTACAGCTTACCTTGTCATATTGCAAGCATGTGGCTGCTTTCAACCTTGCTGGGTTATCTCGTAGTGAAAGGGGTTGCACACATGATTTGATGCAAGCTGCACCGAGCTTTATAACAATGTACGCTGGCCATTGTGTGAAGTGCCGAGCTCGGTTTAGTGGACTCTTCCCTGGGACCGTTTCCAGCTACGGAACTAATGAATTCCTGATCATGTAGAGGCGTACCACATGTATGCCTCGCATGTCTGTGGAATCCAACAAGGTATTTTTCATACCCTGTTTGCACTGATCTCCATGCCTTTTTACCTTGCAGGCCAGCAATGGCCACCATCCAGAAGACCACCATGCAGAAACCTCCTGCAAACATCCTGCAAATCATGGAGAAGTACCACCATTGGATTCACCACTGAGGGATCAACCAGATGATGCCTGCAACACAAGGGCATCCCCGACTGCACCAGCCAAAAGGTCAAGGCCAGGCAGGGGGTCCGTAGTTGATGAGCTTTTACAAATTGACATCAAGCGCTTGAAATGCATAGAGGTGCGGTCCTGTGCATCACACATAAAGCCATAACAGATGAGGGCCCTTTAATGTAGTTCCAGCATCTTTGTACCTTCAACCATGATTGTTAGCGAGATTGCTTTAGCACCTTGAAGAAAGAGACTTTGACCAAGTGCTTGAATAACGCGCACATGTCTTAACATCATCTTAAGGGCTCAGACGCTGTACACCTGGGTGCATCTTGCGGATACCTGGCAATTACACCTTCTCTCATGCTGTTGCAGAATATGCCCACTGATCCGACATTGCGTACAGAAGCCCGTAGGTCCGCAGCTCACAGCCGCACTGGTGTTGATAAAGTCTTGCCACACTCAGCAGCAGCTGCATCGTCGCGGGCAGCAGGGCCTGCAGACATGAGTTCCTTGGAGCAGGCGCACACAGCAAAGGCAATGAAAGTGGGTAGACCACCACCAGCAGCAAAAGGCGGAGCTCAAGAAGGTAAAGCAAGAATAGCAGCAGCAGCAGCAGGTGTGTCTTGTGATATACACAAAGCAGCATCACGGAGAGCAGCAGTGGTAACATCAGGTGGCGAAGTAGAGCCAAGACCAGCAGCAGCAGAAGATGTAGGGCAGAAGAGAAGCAGAGTAGCAGCTGCAGCACTGCATAACAAGGCACAGCAGCAGAGGGGTCTGGCCAGCAGCTGGTCCAGTGCTGGTTTTCGCAGCCCAGCAGGGGCTTTCACAAGTGAAGATGCAGTAGCAGCAATAGCAGGCGGCACTGCTGGAGGGGCAGCAGCCTTTGCCTGTGAAGAGGCAGTAGCAGCAGCTGTGCAACCACAGGGTCTTAGTGCTGCTGGTGTTGGTGGAGGGGCGGGGAAAGGGGGCGGTAGGACGGGAAGCCTGGCAACTCTAAGTGTACAGCTGCCGGCAGTGCAGCGCGAGGAGCCAGCAGCAGTAACAAGGGAAACAGCTGGAGAGGCGACTACGTCAACAGCAGCGGAGCAAGAAGGCCGCCCTCAGGGAGCAGTCATCTCTGTCCTGGAGCCAAGAGCTTCAGCGGATCATAAGGCACGGCTCCCACCAACTTTACTGCCAGCAACATTAAGCGGTAAAGCACCACAGTTGCAAGCAACAGCAGCATTATCCCTTCCTCCGACAAGGGAACAACCACCCCCACCACCAGCAGCAGCAGGACCAGCAGCACCCAGAGACACAGCAGCATCAACAACAGAGAGGGAAGTGACACCTCCAGGAAAGAGTCAGCAAGGACACTTCTTCCTGCAGTCTAAGTTGTACCAGCATAGCCCGCCACGGCCCCTTCCGTCAAGTCGCGATTATCTGGTGCTTCCAAAGGAGCTGGTGTTGCACTGCTATCCCAAGGCATGTGCACTGGGGCAGGAGGTGTCGTTGGTTGTGGCTGTGCCTAGGGAAGTGGCATGGTTAGCAAGAGAAGTACGAGCTGTTGCTGATCGTGCGATCAGGCAAGAGGGCAGGGCTGCTGCTGCGGCTGCTGTTACGTCAGCCGCGGCATTAAGAGCGATAGCAGAAGCAGCAGGAGGAGCGCAGCAATCTCGGGAGATGACCACTACAGCAGTGACGGAGCAGCAGGAAGAAGTTGTATTACGTAGCGTGCATAGGCAAGCGGGCTGCAGGTTTCTGGAGGTGGGCTGCTGGTCTACGAAGCTTGTGAGCCTGAAGAGGTCCCTAGAACCTTATCCTGGCTGGCATCTGGTTTTTCTCTGGCAAGTATGTAACCGAATTCAACCAAGCCCAGATATTTTCATGTTGGCTCAGAGAGTGCACAATCAACGGGTGTCTCTTGTATGGGACGAAGTCTGTTTGAGAAAGCACCCAGATAGTCTAGATCTGTGTTACCCTTATGTGCTTCAACGAGCTTGCACTGTGTGAACATCCAGGATTTTGCTCGTAATTGGCAGCACATACTATGAGCGCCCCTAGCAAGGCAAGGCCATCATCTACAGGACATAATGCATATGCTTGGGTGATGATTACTGAGTACTGTGTAATCAAGCTTGACGATCGAAGCAGGGCACCTGCTTGCTGGCTCAAGGGCTTAAGGGCTACGTGTGTGCTCTTGAAAAGAGGTGCCTACTCCCTTTATTCAAAGCCAGATATGGTGTGTGCGTGAATGAAGAGTAGGGGGTTCAGTTGCTGTGAGCTACTCACTGGCATGTCCCGTATCCAGCTGTGGTAGCAGCGGTTTGACACGTACTGACCTTATCAGGAGATACAGCATTACGTGATGCTAGCACCATGCGCACTACATCATTTGTGGGCATGATCTGATTAGTTCTGTGACCATGCCCTTGTAAAGACGTAACCTACATACATGTACTGTGCACTCATATGGGCAGTTGCTTAACCATGGCACTTCCGGTCTTACTGCAAATGATCCAGGTACTTTGCTTGGAGTTAATCACTGACACCGCTGCGCCTCCAATCAGAATCAGTAAGACACTGAGAGCAGACAGGACAGAACTGCATCGATTTGAACAATTGGTCTGTCTAGTGAACTTGGGTATCTATCTTTGTAACCACCATGCCCTCTCTGTTTAAACATGCAGATTGACAGCCGCACACTTGCAGTGTGCCTGTGGCCGCCCTTCACCCTCCCCGGTGTACCTGAGCCTCCCTCTGTGGATGCCATAGGCTCAGGTTCAGTTACCATACTGCTGGATGATGCACCAGGCCAACAACTAGCAGGCACAGCAACAACCATAGCGAGTGGCACTGCACCAGTAGCACCAGCAGCAGCAGATAGGGAAGCAGCCCCTGCAGTAGCACCAGCAGCCCCTGGTAGTAAGAAAGCACCAACAAGAGCAGCACATGGTAGTCAGAGTGGGACAGGAGCGGCAGCACCCCCAGCAGCAACAGATGACGGTTCAAGCACTGGACCAGTACCAAAGGCAGCAGTAGCAGGTGCAGGTGGAACGCGGGTAGTTGCCCCAGCACCCAACCGCTTTAACGAACCACAGCCCCCTCCACCGCCACCAGCAGCAGCGCATCGTGCAGATCAGAGTGCTGCAACCATGGGCCATGCCAGATCCCGCCAGACTGTGATGCTGTCTCCACGAGGTTGCTTTTTTCCGCAGCTGAAGCTGTACCAGCACTGCCCACCACGTCAACTAAGCAGCTTAGACCTTTCAACCACATTAGACGTTCTGAGGTTGCCACAGCAGCTAGGGTTGCATTGCTACCCAGCTGCAGGTGAGGTGGGGCTGGAGGTGTCGGTGGCAGTCACCGTGCCCACGGAAGCAGCATGCATAGCAAGCGAATCACAAGCTGCTTTCCTGAGGACAAACGGTCTTAAAGCAGCTGTGGTTGAGGGGACACACGCAGCAATGGCAGTAGCGGGAGCGTTGGACAGCAGCAGAGGCGCACTCCAGCAGCAGGGCCAGCAGCAGCAGGGGCAGCAGCAGCAGCAGCAGCAAGGGCACGGGGCAATCTTGTGGTTGCACACCATATGGAACCAAAAGCACTGCAGGCTGCAATGGAGGGGAGAGAAGTTCTACCTGCGATGTCTTAAGGCATGCCTGCTACCTTTTGCAGACTGGCGGCTGGTCCACTGCTGGCAGGTAATGGTCTGTTGGGTTGGGTGCGGATACGTCTGCCATTCAGCCTAGCATGCCACCTCCTCTTGAGGCTTGTAATCATAATCTGGATGCACCTTTGCCAGGACAGATCATGGGCAGATGAGGGCCCCTGTTAGCTTGAACGATTGGGGGACGGTGCTTGATTGTGATAGAGCAGCGGGGCTTCTGAGGTGTTGTAAAAGTCCTGTACATAAAGTTCTGAGTAGACTGACACCTCGCTTCTTCCTGAGAGGATGTCAGCATCTATTAGGCACCAAGATAGCTTGGAGCACTGTGTTCAGCTTGACTGAGCTCATACCCATGCCTCAGTTACTTGTTGGCACGGCCTGTTTATGTCTCCGCACTGGCAGTACAAGTAATCTCAGGCCAGGCAGGGCAGCCTCTTGCCTTCGGATCAGTGATCTTATCTTATCTTGAAACCCAGGCAGACTGTCTCAAGACCCTTTGCAACCTCTGGTAAAATGCAAACACCCATGGAGGCTCTCGGACTTTTCAAGAATGTTCTTTTTTTTTGCATTTCTGGCTAAAAAAGAGTCCAAATGGGCTAAAAAAGCAGAAGGCTCCAGAAACCGTCGTCGACTTTCAAGATTTGAGGAGTTGTTCGTCGTTTTAATCCCTGAACAAAGGGATATTTGCTGTAAACTTTGGGGAAGCTCACACATCGCTCAAAATCATTGAAGAAACGAAGTAAGATAGGACCACTGCTTCTGTTGATTGGCCTACATGTCCCTGCTGATTTCATCATTAATTGGCAGGCTGCATGGGTACCAACTTTGATGTTGAAATGGTTACGAATAATGCAGTGAGACCTGATCATGATAACAATGCAGTGAGACCTGATCATGAATCTGTTGGACCTGAATGTTGCTTCACAGTGTTGCCAGCTGGCCGATCCTTCAACACCATGCAAGCATGTAAGAAACACACCAACACTGCTGTTTAGTACTAAGGAATGCACATTCAGGCATACTCAAACATAGAATGCAAAGCTAAGCGCATCAGACATAGGGTTGGGCCAGCCCCGAAACGAATTTTTGGAACAGGTCCCCACTGGCCAGCGGCAGCACACAGTCTAGCTTGTTGGAGCGCTTGAATATGGATTGATCATTTGAACTGCTGTGTGTCTAAATTCTACAGGTAGACAACAGCACGCTTGTGGTCAGCATATGGCCACCATCACCTGTGCCCGGAGTGCCAGAGCCACCCACTCATGAAGAAATTGCATCAGGAGCAGTCACCGTGTTGTTCCAGTACCCACCTACACAGCCAGGAGCAGCAACTGGCAATGCAGCAGCAGGCATAGCAACAGCCCAGCTAGCATGTGCACAACCTATAGTTCCGAGAGCCAACGGGGCAACAGCAGCAGCCGTGGACATTCCTGAAGGGGTGGGGGCAGCAGCAGGTGGAACCAGTGCAGCAGAAGCAGCAGCAGTAGGGAATGCAGGAGTGTGGTCAGCAGCAGCTGCTGCAAGAGGCAACGAGGCAGGAGCAGCCATGGGCGGCAGTGGGGGCAATGGCGGAGGGCCGATGTTATCAGTAGGAGTGTGGTCTGCAGGTGGTAATGCACCACTAGCAGTTGCAGCAACTCCAGCTCAGGTATCTACTTCACATCCAGCTGGTGGCAGGAGGCTCCCATCTCGTGCCGCCGCCATACCGCCTGCCCTGCATACCCAGCACAAACGACAGACAGCTCAACAGCCCCTGCACTCCCATCATCAAGTCCAGCCTTTGCTGGGGCCTGTGCTGCATCGGGGCCCTCAGCGTTTGGCACAGTCCCATTCTACCAGTCAGCCTGCTTCCAAGGGAACAGCTGCTGCTTCATTCTGGCGGCCTAACCCCCTTCTGAGCTGCATGGGTGCACCCCCGTATGCCCTGCTCCCTGCTACCTTCCCTCCTGTGCTAGCTCCCCATCTCTCTGCTCTTAACTAGATGATGCTATTGCAAGCAGCAGGCGCAGCGGGCCTCCTTCCACCATTTGTCAGGCCTGCTGCGTATGGTTGGAATCCATTTGCAGTGAACCCAAGGAGGCCTGCGGTCTTGCAGGCGGCAAAGACAGCAGCAGCGCAAGGCGTCTGTCAGCGTCTGTCAGACACGAAGGAATGCAGGTAGCACCATGCAAATGATAGCAGCAGCCCCAATAGCAGAAGGACAAGCAGGACCAGCCACTGGGGCTGCTGCTGCTGAATTTGTTAGTGCAGTATGGGCAGCAGCAGCGGGAGCTAGAGCCCGGGCAGGAAAAGCGGGAGCAGGAGCAGCAGGCGCAGCAAGACCAGTGGCAGCAGCAGCAGGCGGTGCGGACGATGAAGCACCGGAGGGAAGGCCCGGGGAGTCTAGAGGGGAAAGGTTTTGCAGAGTTAAAATAGCAGCAGACCAAAAAGCACAACAGCAACGCAACAGCCCAACCGTCTTGGCACCAGCAGCAGTATATAATGCCAATGCTGCAGCAGCACCAGCAGCAGCAGCAGCGCGAGCAGCTGGTGCAGGAGCATCAGCAGCAGGGGCAGCTGCAGTGTCACCAAGAGCACTGCAGGAAGGGAGTGGAGCATCGCAAGATGGCTGTACTAAAGATGCAGCCTGCTTGGCTAAAGGAGACGTTGCAGTTGAGGGGTGGATGTCTACTAGGAACATGGGGGTATTGGGAGGTGGCGAAACACGGGTGTTGCCAGAAGTGTTAGGAGCAGAGGGCATGGACTGTCTGGACAACGATCAAGCAGTTGGAGAGGGGTCGCTAGACTTGCTGCCAGGTGTTGGAGGCGGGAGGTGTGGCCAGCTGCATCATAATGCTGAGGTTGTGCAGCAGAGATTGAAGCATGGTTGGGAGGCAAGTGCTGCTGCTGCTGCTGAAGAGGCACAGCAGCAGGTCGCAACACCAGCAGCCACGGCAAGAACAGCAGCAGTTGCAGCAGGGACAGCAGCAGGTTGTAGTGGTGGGGATCAGGCGGCAAAGCTGTCAGATGAAGTAGGGCGGACAAGGTCTAGGAAGAGGTCCTGTCCTGTCCGGCTAGATATTGGTTGTGGTAATTTTGGGCCTGTTGGAGGTCCAGAGAGCAGGAGGCAGCATTTTGATGCAAAGAAGCTGAAGTGTCATGGCCACGTGCCGTGGGCAGTTATCGAAGTTGCTGCTGGGCGAGGAGAGGATGCTTCAGATGGTGAGCGGCTAGCAGTGGGGGGAGCAGGATTAGTGTCAGCCGGAAAAGAGGTAGAAGCAGCACCAAGAAGCAGAGAGGCAGTGCCGAAATCAGCAGGAGGAGAACCATCTGGAGGACATGTAAATGAAATGGGGCTGGATGGGACATGCCCAGCAGCAGCAGGCAAAGCAGGAGGTGGTGAAGCAGGAGAAGCAGAGGACCACGCACACCCATCAGGAGTAAGACCCATAGCACAAGCAGAAGCAGCAGGAGCAAAAGAGGCAGCAGCAGCAAGAGATGGGGCCATTCTCCAAGGCAAGGAGTTTTGTGCCCCTAGAGCTTGCAGCCGTCTGTCACCAAGTAACAGCACACAGAGGCCTACCGCCTCTGCTCGTAAGGCAAGTCTGCTGCCTTTCAGTAGCATAGCTGCAGCTCCTCCTCCTCTTGCAGGTAACTACTGTGTTGCTGGTGCTGGTGCTGCTCCTAGCAGTTGTATTAAGGTTGTTGGCAGCTTCAACACCATGCCAGCAGTAGCAGCGTGCCTGGACGTGGAGGAGCAGCAGGTACAGGCTCATGCTGAGACAGCAACAGTAGCAGCAGCAGTGCATCTGTCACCAGGACCAGCTTCCGTGACATTGGGACTAGCTAGCAAAACGCATAGTTCCTGCCCTGTCCTAGCAGCCGCTGCTCCAGAAAGAGCTGCTGTTACGGTTGGGTGGGAGGAAGGGAGTGGCAGGGGAAATGGAGCTTCAACTGGGATTTTGTTACAGGGGCGATTGGGTACGGTTGTGGCACGTCCCATAGCAAGCAGCCCTAAGGGTGGCATGCTTGAAGGGAATGCTGGCTGCTGTAGGGATGGGGCGGCTGGGGTCGGCGATAGTAATAAAAATGGTGTTGGGTATTCTGCATTGTCAAGGAGGCATGCAGACGTTGGTAATGCGGGCTGGATGGGTGTCAAGCTAGAGCCTTGTGTTCATGCTTCGGCAGGAGTGGTGGGGATTGGGGTGCAGCTTGGGAAGGGGAGCAGACCGCCACCATCAGCAGCAACAGCAAGGGGTTCGGCAGCAACGACAGTGGCAGTAGAATCAGCACCGCTATCCCCACCACCACCAGCAGCAACAGCAGCAGCACCGCTATCCCCACTACCACCACCAGCAGCAACAGCAGCAGCAGCAATATCCTCACCACCACCACCACCACCACCAGCACCAGCAGCAGCAACAGCAGCAGCAAGGCCTGCACCTGCAGCAACAGCTGCTGCAACTCCATTTACAGCACCACCAGCAGCGAATGCAGATGCAGCCCTACCACTAAGATCAGCAAGAGTAACTGTAGCACCACCAGTTGCAACTGCAGATGTGATGCCATCAGCAGAGACAATACCTGCGACCAGAGCAATTGCACCAGCCGCAGCAGCAGCAATAAACCAAGCCACCAGAGCAATTGCACCAGCAGCAGAAGCGGTACCTGCAGAAGAAGGAGCAGCATGCAACGCTCCATCTGGCATTGAACCGCCAGCCAACAAACCTGGTCGTCCAGGAACAGGGTCCCAACTACAGGTGCAGCTGAACCATGCTGCACTAGCAAAGGTTGTCAAGGAGGAGTATCCCCTGCCAGAAGGGCTGGAGGCAGTCCAGTTGCCAGCAACACCAGCAGCAGAAGGTTTGTCTACAGCAGGAGCAGCTGCAGCGACAGCAGCTGGGCACATCACTAACGTACCCAAAAGTGGTGGTAGAAAGGAGCATGGCAAGAACAGGGGACAGCCGAGAAGCAGAGAACATCGCGCCAAATGGCTTGGCAGGTCTGCGTGCCAGTGGTGCTGGCGCTCTGGCTCCAGCCTCAACTTCAGTCCCGAGAGCAGCAGTCGTAGCAGCTGCAGGTGTACCTTACCATCCAGGCGGGAAAGGGAAAAAGCGGAGTGCAGACAAGGGTGTGGCCGGTGCTGGAAAGCACCAGAGTGGTTGGGACTATCAAGACAGGACCATAAAGGAGGAGCCAGGAGCAACAGCAGCAGAACCAGCAGCCAGGACTCCTACTGCTGCTGGTCATCATGGTAAGCCTACAAGCTGCACGTTAGCAGCACCTGCGGCTCCAACAGTGCTAGGGGCGGGTGTAGCAGTAGAAGGTGTAGTAGGGGAGGGCCCTGCCAGAAGCTTGGGGGTGGAAGATACAACTGCTCCTGCCCCTGCTGCTGCTGCTGTTGCAAGCAATGGTGTAGGGGTTTTGGCACAGGCAAAGAGTGCAGCTGCTGGGGATGCTGTTGGAATTTGTATAAAGGGTGCAGACAATAATGGGCAGGGGAGGCATGCAGATAAGAGGGGGAGGTGCCAAGGGGATTGGGAACAAGATTCAGCTGCACTGCCTGGTGCTGCTGCACGCTGCAGTGATGTTATTGTAATCAGCAGCGATGATGAAGAGGAAGGAGAGGGTTCCCAGCGCAGGCAGTACCAGGGGCTACAGTGGAAAGGGGCAGGGGTAGAAGGTGGTGGGAAGGCAGCAAGCAGTGGAATTGGGGGTGCAGACAGAGATAGGGTGAGGCGGTTCAGATCAGCAGCTTCAGACCAAGGGCTGGCAGAGATTGCAGTAGCTATACCCACAGCTGGGGTTGCAGCTAAAGGAGTTGGGGCCGCTGGTGCCAGGGGCCTGCACACAGCAGCAGTACCTGCAGGTGTTGCTGTGACTCAGTTGGACCATCATGGTGCTGCTGCTGCAGTGGGTAATGGTGTGATTGCAAATGCCACTACTGCTACTGCTGCTGCTTCCGGTGGTATGGAGGCAATGAATGTGGAAGCAGCAGTAGGAGCACCAGCAGGAGCAGGAGCAAGAGGTGGGGCGCCCGCCACAGGCACCCACCAGGCTCCCAAGCAGTATATCCTGAAGGTCACAGCTGATGTGGAGGAAGCAGCTGAGCAGGTGCTGGAGCTGTGCCGTAAATTAAAGGTAGAAGGGGTGTTGAGATGGGGTGAAACATGTAATGGGTTGCTATAATTGCTACTGCGGGTGTATCTCATGCATCTGCCTAGGTCTGACTGTCACAAGACGCAGCCCGGCCTTGTCTTAAAGCAGTGCATTGCTTTACCTCGCTTGCACCAGGCTGGAATGTTGACTCTGTCTTGATGCACCTCCTGGGCCTCAGTATGATGATATTTCCCGTGCTTTTAGCATGGATATACGTGGTTCATCCTTTTGCATACCGGACTCCCGTATGGTAAGAAGTATCATGTCTCAAGGCAACCCTGGACTGCAGCAGATAGACTTCCAAGCAATCATCAATGACTGCTATGAGTGGACTCCGTCCTTTGTCCTTTCACGACTGCGGGCTCTGTGAGATTCATGACTGCGGGCTCTGAGATCCTCTGAAAGTGTCTATGCTATTCCCCCTCCCCCTTGTGCAGGTGGGTGCAGATGTTGAGTCTGGTGTGATGTCCTCCCTGGCCTTGGTGCTGGAGGAGTCTGAGGCAAGAGGGCCAAGGTTTTTGAACCTGTACTACAGCCTCCTGCAGAACAGTGCCAAAAATGGCGAGGTGGAGAGCATGCTAAGGTGCCTGAGAATACTGGGAAAGTCAAGACGGCAAGGGGATTGAAATGCTCATACGGTCATCGGCTGTGTAGTGAGCACCTTCAGTTGCTGGTGTAGAGCAGGGTCAGTAGGGTCATTGCGGGTTGCTGATCCAACCATGTCTTCAGAACCGCCTCATGTGCTCTTGCAGGCCTTGTGGGCAATGGTTGAGTGTTTGTGAGGTTTAGCTTGGGGGAGGGGCGTGATGGCATCAATGCCACCTTGAAAGCCATTGCTGGCTTAGCAAGAACCGGGTCGCTTAGTACTGTTGGGCAAGCCATGCCTCGGCCATGCCTGTCATGGAAGAGAAGCCGTCGAGAGCTTGCCGATATTGCACAATTTGACCTTGAGTAGTTGGTGAGCAATCCGAATGGCGCCTCTGTGCTTGGAGTGACGTCGTCATAGCAAGTAAGCACACCTCATGCAGGTAGGGGTTGTTCATACCTCATGTTTGTGCAACGTGTCCTTGTGCAATCAACTTATTGCAATTTGGCTTTGGCAAGTCACAAACATTTGCCCGCTAAGCAGCAGGTCTGGCAATAAGATGCATTCAAGTCGTATGGTGAGCATGTTCAGCTGTGACTGATGGGCTGAATGGGCACCGTCTTGCTGACCTGCATGGTATGGAGAGCACTCTTCTTCATTGTGGGTGTGATGCATCCATTATGCAACAGGGGCAGTCCTTCTGTAACCTACATGAAGTATTGGGACAGCCCGTTCATTACGAGAGCCAGGCACGCACATGGATCATGTCCGCCTCACAGTTGGATGGTGGCTGGCCCGCCCTAGCTCTGCATGTCAACCACTATCTACTGAGTAAGCACTCAATTGATAAGCTCTGAGGGAGAGAAGAAACCGTCCGATGCAGCCGTCCTTATTCTCCTTCTTGCACGTATTGTTGGTGTAAAGCAATGCTGCATTGCCGCTGTGGCTGCTTGCAGACCAGCTGCTGCATGAGCGAAGTATAGGTCGCCGGCACTCAGGGAGCAGTCGAGCACTTAGTGATGTCCTTGGCTGATGGTTTATGCATAGTCGTGTGCAGATAGTGGCTACATCCTTCTAAAATGAGAGGACCAGCGACAATGAACATGTCCCTGCCCGAGCTTCGGACTGCAAGACCCGTGACAAGCACGGCTGTCATTTTCCGAGTCACTGGAGGCGGGCACAACCGCCTGTTGTAAACAGCTAAGAGCATTCATTTGCAGAGATGTTGGGAGGGGGGCACATGGTCATACATTTATCACTTGACATTACTTTTTTGGATTCTGTGCCATGGGCATGACTTCCGGTGCTACATGTTCTACCACCGAGCCATTGCAGTTATAGACAATGTGGTCGAGCCTTTGACAACATACCGTGCACGCACGCGACTTGAGTGGATGGTGTGAAGCAATAAGCGTTGGAAACAAGGTAAGGTGTGCCAAAGCAGCAACTCTGCATGCCTTGGAGTGACCGTGGGCCAACCTCCTCTCACAGAATTGTCGAAGGGGACCAATGATATGGGTCTTAACATACTCGAATCCACTTTGCAATGGCTCACAGTTTCGTGGTTGTGCAGGGTTAGGACTCCTGATCCACATTTCTGGAGATGCCACTTCCTCTGACCGACAGCAGACATTGAGCATGACCGATCGTAAGAGACTCGCAGATTCTCTGGAGCCGGACCCTTTCTGCAGAGGTGCTAAGCAGGCCCGGAAGGAGATCTGCCTGAATTCAGACCAGCAGCAGGGCTCTAGTCCAGGTGCTTCTGCAGACCTTGACCATGGGCCCCCTGCAGGCCCAGCAGGAAGGAAAACAATCAGCTTGAGCGGCACCCCTTCCGGCTGGGGCCCTCTGGACCCTCCTAAAGCATCAAGGCATGCAGAGCAGGTGTGCCTTAGGGTTTGACTCAAGTGAGACCCATCAGCTTGTCCTGAATGTCACCCCTGAGCCCCTCACCTCACGCATGGATGGGTGCTTGTTATGTCCTAATTACTGACGGGTGGAGCAGTGCAGTTGTGTCTCTGTGTTTCCATGGATTATCACTTGCTCATAACTTCCCTTGTCATAACAGTAGCAAGATGTAACACACATGCTGCAAGTCAAAGAGTGTCAAGTGGCATTGGTGGGAGCAGGCTTTGTGCTCCCCATGTCCTGTGTGCTGAACGAAGGGAGCAATGTTTTAGGTGCCCAGGCTCCAGAGGCTGTGCAGCATATCGCCCTGACCTGCAATCAATGTTGTGCTTGTGCCCCTGCAGGTGAAGTCCATGGAAGCCACTGAAGTTGTGACCCTGTCAAGTCCCCCAATCAGCCCAGTACCGAGACCTCCTTCAGCAGGATTAGTGGAACGTTCATCAGCAGCTGTGCAGAACATTGCAAGAGCCATGCCCAAAGCCGTTAACCTGGCAGGAACAGGGGTTGCAGTCGAGGGTGTGAAAGCAGCTGAGACAAGGATTGCAGCACCCAGCAGGGGCGTGGGGTGCACTCCTGATGGTACTAGCAAAGCAAAATCAGCAGCAAAAGGTCTGGCACCAGGAGACCCAGCAACCAGGCGAAAGCACGGAAGCAAAGTAGAGAACAAGCAGTAGTGGCAGTAGCTACCTCCGAGGAGCAAACAGCAGCAGCAGCAGCAGCAGACGCAGAGGCATTGCTGGACCAGGACCAGCAAGAGGCGCATGGCCGTGGTCATCTAAAGACTGCACTCATGGTGGTTGCTCCACACCTTGTGCAGTTTGTGTCACCCAAAAAGGTTGCTCCTCTTCCAAAACGTACACACTGCAACTGCCTGGGCATACCCAAGCATGTCATTGACTGGTACCCTGGCATACAGCATGGCAGCCCTTTGCACCTCCAGGTGAAGGTGCCAGCAGCAGCAGAGGAACTAGCGTTGATGGGCGGGACATGCAGTGTTGAGCTTGGGGGGACCAGGGCGTCCTTAACACCAGTGGAAGAAGCTCCAGTCATAGTTGGAGGAGGGGCACATGGCTCTGTCCATACAAAGCTGGTGTCAGCATTGGTTGGAACATTGGCAGATTACAGCACACGGTGGTCCTTTATCGGTTCTCGGCAGACGCTGGACCACTTCCTAGGGTGGAGGATTGTGTGCATGGAAAAGGTGAGCCTCTATCCAAAGATGGGCTAGATTAGGCCCGGATACTGAAGTGTGACGAAGGCTGGGCAAGGAGTTTACAAACAGCAGTGCATGCTGTGAGTCAGCACACAGCTGATTGAATAGAATGAGAAGGGGTGAAGTTGTTACAAGCAACTGAGCCATTCAGCCAGTAGTTAAAACTGCTGACGGTATGGGGGCATGTGCCATTGTGGCGACTTGCAAGAAGGCTGTAACACTAACACAAAGGTGCCACACTCCTCATTTTTTCCTTATGTTCTGCATCTTTATGTTCTGCATCTCTTGCAGGTTGCTCCTTCCACGCTTGCTGTTCATTTGTGGCCCCCTGAGCCTGTGGAGGGGGTCCCAGAACCACCAGCATCAGAACCTACAGCAGCCGTGCGGGTGGAGGGGGGAGAAAAGGTGAGGTGAGGGGGGAAGGGGTGGGAGGGGGAGGAGGAGGAGGAAGGAATTGGAGGGAAGGGGGGGGGGGGAAGGGGAGGGGAGGGGGGAGGAGGGGGGGAGGGGAAGGGGGGAAGGGAGGGGGGGGGGAGGGGGGGAGGGGAAGGGGACACTTCCACATCCTCCCCCCTGGCAATGCAATGCTGCTGTCATATGACCATACAGTGGTCGTTGGCAGCGGGGGCCTTTGCGTGCCCCGCACCTTCCTCCGCAAATGTTTCAGCCCTCCCATCACCAGCAGCACCCAGGTCACAGTAGATGTGGTCATCAGGACACAGGATGTATCAAAACTGCCACCAGATGCTGGCTTCATTACGGAGTCTGCTGCTGCCGAAGCTAACAACCAGTACTTACAGCTGCCTTCTTTTGTGTGCAAACACATGTTCCTGAGTCTGCTTCCCCAGCCCGCCTTAGCAGGTTCGCTCACAATCTGGATGCCTTCCAGTCCTGCAGAATTCACAAGCTAGAAGCAGTAAGTACTGTTCATCCTGCACACGCTTGATGCCTTCAAGACATATGAAAAGATGTAAACCAACATCAATTTGCAGTGGGGCATGTTTCTACGTGACAGTGGCAGCGTATGGCAGCCATCCCATACATTCTGTACAAGCGGCGCCAGTGACCACCTTTCCTGAGTAGTGGCTGGTGCTGAGGCCCAATGAATGGCATTTAGTGTCCCGAAGGGCGTAAATTGTCATCTTTCCACATTAGGCTACACCCACGCATCATATGGTCCCATTTAACACAGCAGGCATGGATGTTGCGCGTAAGTTCCTTCCTTGCAGTGCAGTTTGGAATGCTTAGCACTTAAGCAAGCCGGTCAGTGCCAGCAATGTTTGAGTGTGACCCTCTTCTTGTCGGCAGAATACTCTGCATGTTCAGTTAGTCTTGATGTGAGACAATCCCATAAAGAGCATTGATTGTTGTTGCGTTCGTACCATCCAGGTTGGTCCTACCCACATTGCCCTGTACCTGCTCCTACAAGAGGAGCAGCAAGCAGCACAACACACAGCAGCACAACCAGTTCCGGGCGACACCGTAGTTAGACGCCGGGAGAGGCTTAGGACAGCAAGAAGAGCAGCCCTTAGCAGTGCAGCATCAAAAAAAGTGCAAGTGCAGGAAGCAGAGCTGCCGGGAACAGGTTCAAGCGAGCCAAACTACTCAGACAGGCCCAAAAGAGCAGCAGCTGCAGCAGCTCTCCAGGGGTTTCAGGTCCTTGCAAGTAGCAGCGGGGAAGAAGAGGATGCTACCAGAAGTGGGGAAGATGAGGATGCTACTAGCAGTGGGGAAGAAGGAGATTCTTCAGATGGTGAGCCGCTAGTAGTAGTAGGGGGAGCAGAATCATTTTCAGCTGGGAAAGAGCTAGGATCAGCACCAGGGAGCAGACAGGCAGTGCCAAGGTCAGCAGGAGGAGGAACTGGAGGACAGGTGGATTTGGATGGGGAGCGCTCAGCAGCAGCAGCAGCAGCAGCAAGAGGAGGTGGAGAAGCAGGAGGAGCAGAGGACCACACATACCCATCAGGAGTAAGACCCATTGCAGCAGGAAGCGATGAGAGAATCCTCCAAGGCAAGGAGCCTTGTGCATCTAGAGCTTGCAGCCGCCTGTCACCAAGTGACAGCACACAGAGGCCTACCGCTTCTGTATGTAAGCCAAGCCTGCTGCCTTCTAATAGCACAGTTGCAGCACCCACTGCTCTTTCTCCTCCTCCTCCTTCAGCAGCCACAGAAGGTGGTGCTGTCAGTGTTGCTGCTGCTGCTGGTGCAGCAGTGGCCGTTCATGGAAGACTGGGGGCAGCTACAGGGGCAGCAGCAGGTGGAGCTATTGCAGCAGCAGAAGCACAAGCCAACGATGCAGCAGCAGCATCAGGGGTGGGAGGTAACCATAAAGGAGCAGCAGCTGTGGGGGTGGCAAGAGGCGGGAATGCAGGAGCAACAGCAGCAGGAGGCAATGAGGCAGGAGCAGCCACAGGCGGTAGTGGCAGCAGTGGCAGAGGACCGATGTTACCAGCAGGAGTGTGGTCAGCAGAGCGTAATGCATCACTGGCAACTGCAGCAACTCCAGCTCAGGCGTTTTCTTCATGCCCAGCTGGTGGCAGCAGCCTCCCCTCTCACGCTGGCTCCATTCCACCATTATCCGCTGCCTCAACAAGGCCACCACCACCACCACCACCAGCAGCAGTAGCAGCAGCACCAGCAGCACCAAGAGACACAGCAGCCTCAGCAATAGAGAGGGAAGTGACACCTATAGGAAGGAATCACCAAGGACGCTTCTTTCCACAGCTGAAGCTGTACCAGCATAGCCCGCCACGGTTCCTTTCCTCTTCAAGTCAGCACAACTATCTGGTGCTCCCAAAGGAGCTGGTGTTGCACTGCTTTTCCAATGCATATGCACTGCGGCAGGAGGTGTCGCTGGTTGTGGCTGTACCTAGGGAGGTGGCATGGTTAGCAAGAGAAGCACGAGCTGCCGTTGATCGGGCGAGCAGGCAAGACGTCGGGGTTGCTGCTGCGGCTGCTATTACGTCAGCCGCGACACAAAGAGCGATAGCAGAAGCAGCAGGAGGGGCGCAGCGGTCTCCGGAGATTACCACTACAGCAGTGCTGGAGCAGCAAGTGGGAGTTGCAGCATTCTGTAGTGTTCATAGGCAAGCGGGCTGCAGGTTACTGGAGAGGTCGCCGGGGTCTATAAGCCTTGAGGGCTTAAATAGGTCCTTAAAACCTTACCACGGCTGGCACCTGGTCTTTGTCTGGCAGGTATGTAGCTGAGTTTGACAGCGCCCAGAGATTTTGATGTTGCCTCAGACAGTGCACAATCAACAAGTGTCCTTTGTAAGGGATGAAACTGTTGTGGAAGCACCCATACCTTGGTCATGATCATGCATTACCCTCATACGCTTCAGCAAGCTTGCACTGTGTCACCAACCAAGATTTTGCCGCAGTTGGCAGCATGTACCATGATCCGCTTTAGCAAGGCAAGGCCACCACCAACAGGACACAATGCATATGCTTGGGTGATGACGTTGTTACATTGTTACATCTACGCTCGCTCCACCATGAGCGGTGTACAGTTAAAAGGAAGTAGGCTTACTACAGTGAGGGTGATGACGTCTCAAAGCACATTTTCAACTGTTGAGGAACACGATGGCACACGGGCTAGATGTCCTCCTTTCGAAAGGGGTGACCACTCCTTTTTTAAAGCCAGGTATGGTGCGTGCGTGAATGTAACTAGTAGGTTCACTCTGCTGTGAGCTCATTAGTGGCATGTTTCATATCCAGCTGCGGTAGCAGCGCATTTTGACATTGTGAGGAGAACAGAGCTATATGATGCTAGCACCATGCGCACTACATCGTTGGCAGGCATAATCTGACTAGTTGTCATCATGCCCTTGTCAACTCTCAACGAACATGCTGTAATGTGCACTGATATGGGCCGGTGCTTGGACATGGCGCTTACGGTCTTACTGCAGATGATTCAGGTACTTTGCTTGGATTTGGTCAGATGGCATGTCTTCTCCTCCAGTAAAAATCAGTAGAACATTGACAGCAGACATGACAACACTGCATTAATTCAAACGCTTATTCTAATCTTGTGCACACACTTGAGTATCTATTGCTTTCCCCTCCATGCACTTTCTGTTCATACATGCAGGTCGATAGCAGCACACTTGCAGTGTGCCTCTGGCCACCTTCCCCCCTCCCTGGTGTACCTGAGCCTCCCTCTGTGGATGCTATACCCTCAAGTTCAGTTACCATACTGCTGGATGATGCACCATGCCAACAAGCAGGCACAGCAACAACGTTAGCAAGTGACACTGCACCAGCAGCTTCTGGCACTAAGGAAGCACCAACAAGAGCAGCAAATGGTAGTCAGAGTGGGACAGGAGCGGCAGCAGCACGCGCAGCAGCAACAGATGGCGATGCAAGCGCTACACCAGCAGCAGAGGCAGCAATACAAGGTGCAGGTGGAGGGTTCTGTAAGGCGGCATCCAACCGCTTTAGCAAATTACACCCCCCTCCAGCACCACCAGCAGCAGCAGGTCAGAGTGCTGCGACCATGGGGCATGCCACATCCCTCCAGACTATACCTTTGGATAGATGGGGTTGCTTTTTGCCGCAGTACCAGTATTGCCCGCCACGTTCACTAAGTGCCTCAGACCTATCACACACTCTAATGCTGCCCAAGCAACTAGGGCTGCATTGTTATCCGGCTGCAGATGAAGTGGGGGTGAACGTGGCGCTGGCAGTCACCGTGCCCAGGGAAGCAGCGTGCATAGCAAGTGAAGCGCGAGCTGCTTCTTTGAGGACACCCGGCTGTAAAGCAGCTGTGGTAGCAGCAACACAGGCAGCAATGGCAGTAGCAGGAATGATGAGCAGCAGCAGAGGTGCACTACAGCAGCAGGGGCAGCAGCAGCAGCGGCCGGAGCACGGCACAACGTTGTGGTTGCAAACTATTTGGAACCAACAGGACTGCAGGCTGCACTGCAGGAAAGGGAGTTTTAGCCTCCGCCATCGTGGGGCACACTTGATACCTTTTGCAGACTGGCGCTTGGTCCACTGTTGGCAGGTAGTGGTCGGTGGTGTTGGATTGGGATACGTGCACTAGGCTTTGCCCAGTAAAACGTTGTACCAGTTCTCCCACTAAAAGCATCTACTGGCTGGGTCCCCAACAAGCACTTGAGTGGGTCACGTCTACCATCCAGCCTAGCTAGCATGGGTCGGTGCCGTTGTGAAGGCAATGGTACAGAGTCATGCAAGGACAGAGAATTGGCATATGAGGGTGCCTGTTAGCTTGGACGGACCGAGGGGTGTGCTTCCGGGCTGATAGGGATCCGGGGCTGTAGAGGTCTTGTTTAGATCCTGTAGGTGGAGTACTGTGTGGACTTAGGTAGTCTCCTCCTTTCTGTTGCTTAGCCTATTGGTAGCTGTTCCTGCTGATTTCATTGTCGACTGACAGGCTGCATGGGTACTGACATTTAGACTCCAAGCATCCTCGCCTATACACCATGATGGCAGTACACTCTAGCCAGCTGCATAGATTAGCTTTGGAGGATGGATATGTAATGTGGCACTGTCAGATAAGGTTGGCTCACTTGTTTGTGGACTAATGCTTTCTGTTTACTAACAAAGTCGTGGGATTGTTCTGCGGTACGCTTGACAGCTGGCATGCATGAATATCACAAAAGGGCAATCTAAGCCGCTCATATGCTGTTCGTCGAGGAGGGACCCATTTACCATTACCATGGTTAGTAGAGGTATTGCATAGCTCTTGCCCATGTCCCCCCAGGCTCAGTATATCTACAGTTAATGGCAGCAGCTCACTTTCTAGCTTGTTGGAGAGCTTGAGTACGGATTGAGCGCCGGGAGTGCTATGTATCTTCATGGTGTACAAACAAAACGGTGTGTTTGGTCGTTTTGATCTAGCTGCCTTGGTGCGGCCACACCTGAGTTATTGTCTTGATATTTTTTGTTTGTACAGGTAGACAACAACATACTTGTGGTCAGCATATGGCCCCCATCACCTGTCCCAGGAGTGCCAGAGCCACCCACTCAAAACGAAATAGTATCAGGAGCAGTCAGCATGTTGTTGGAGCAGCCTCCTATGCAGACAGGAGCGACTGTGCGCAGTGCACGAGCAGCAGCAGCACACACAGCAATAGCCCAGCTAGCATGTGCACAAGCTTCAGTTCCGAGGGCCAATGGGGCAACAGCAGCAGCTGCAGCAGCGGCCACATCTGGAGGACTGGGGGAAGCAGCAGGGGCACAAGCCGACGATGCAGGAGCAGCAGCAGCAGCAGCAGCAGGAGGGGACAATGCAGGAGCAGCAGCAGCTGTAGGGGTGCCAAGAGGCGGCAATGCAGGAGCAGCAGCAGTGACAACAGCTGCAAGAGGGAGTGAAGCAGGAACAGCCACGGGCAGCAGTGGCGGCAGTTTCGTAGGATCGATGTTATCAGCAGGAGTGTCATCAGTCGGGCATAATGCGTCGCTAGCAGTCGCAACAACTCCAGCTCAGGTGTTGCCTTCACATCCAGCTGGTTGCAGCAGCCTCCACTCTCATGACACGCACATTCCACCCGCCCTGCTGCATACCCAACACATGCAACAACCCCAGCACTCCCATCATCAGTTCCAGCCTTTGCTGGGGCATGTGCTGCATCTACCTACTCAGCATTTGGCAGAGTTTCAATCTGCCAGTCCGGGTGCTTCCAGGGGAACAGCCGCTGCTTCAACCTGGCCGCCTAACCCCCTGCTGAGCTGCATGGGTGCACCCCCTTATGTCCTGCTCCCTGCTACCTTCCCTCCTGTGCTGGTGCCCCATCTCTCTGCTCTTAACCAGATGATGCTAACGCAAGCAGCACGCGCAGCGAGTCAGCTTCTACCATTTGTCGACTTGGGAAGGCCTGCAGTCTTGCAGGCGGCAGAGACAGCAGCAGCAACAGCCTCAATGGCAGACAGACAAGCAAGACCAGCCACTGCTGCTGCTGCTGCTGCTGAAGTGGTAACTGCAGTATCTGCAGTAGCAGCAGGAGTGAGAGCACAGGCAGGAAGAGCGGGAGGAGCAGGCGCAGCAAGAGCAGTTGCAGCAGCAGCAGCAAGTGCACCGGAGGGAAGACCCAAGGAGTCCAGAGGGGAAGGGATATGTGCAATGACAACAGCAGCAGAATACGAAGCAGAGGAACAACTGACCAGCCCAATTGTGTTGGCACCAGCAGCAGTAGCGAATGCCAATGCTGCACCAGCAGCACCAGCAGCAGCGTGTGCAGATGGTGCAGGAGCATCAGCAGCAGGGGCAGCTGCAGTGTCACCGGGAGCACTGCAGGGAGAGAGTGGAGCATCTCAAAATGGCTGTGCTACAGCTGCAGCCTGCTTGGCTAAAGGAGAGGCTGCAGGTCAGGGCCGGACATCTACTAGGAACATAGGCATATTGGCGGATGCTGTACTACGAGGGGTGCCGGAAGTATTAGGAGCAGAGGGCATGGACTGTCTGGACACCGGTGAAGGAGTTGGGGAGGGGTTGCTAGATTTGCTGCCAGGTGCTGGAGGCGGGAGCTGTGCGCAGCTGGATTCATGTGCTGAGATTGTTCAGCAGAGGTTGGATCGTGGTTGGCAAGCAAATGCTGCTGCTGCTGGAGAGGCACATCAGCAGGTAGCAACACCAGCAGCCACGGCAAGAGCAGCAGCAGTTGCAGCAGGAAAAGCAGCAGGTAGTAGGGGCGGGGATCAGCCGGGAAAGCTGTCAAGTGAAGTAGGGCGGACAAGGTCTAGGAAGAGGTCCTATCCTGGTCGGCTGGATACTGGCTGTGGTATGTCTGGGCCTGTTAGTGGCTCAGATAGCAGGAGACAGTATTTTGAGGCTAAGAAGCGGAAGTGTAGAGGTCACGTGCCGAGCGCAGATATAGAAGCTGCTGCTGGGGGAGGAATGGATGCTTCAGATGGTGAGCCGCTAGTAGCAGTAGGGGGAGCAGGATCAGTGTCAGGTGGAAGAGAGATAGGATCAGCACGAGGGAGCAGAGAACCAGTGCCGACATCAGCTGGAGGAGAATCATCTGGAGGACGTGCAAATGTAATGGGGCTGGATGGGAGATGCCCAGCAGCAGCAGCAGCAGCAGCAGGAGGAGGTGGAGAACCAGAGGACCACCCATACCCACCAGGAGTAAGACCCATAGCAGGCGTGGAGGAGGAGCATGTACATGCTCATGCTGAGACAGCAACAGTAGCAGCAGCAGTGCATCTGTCACCAGGACCAGCTTCTGCGACATTGGGAGTAGTTGGCAACGCGAAAGTTCCGGCCCTATGTTGGCAGCAGCTGCTCCAGCGATAGCTGCTGTTACGGTTGATTGGGAAGAAGGGAGTGGCAGGGGAAGTGGAGCTTCAATTGGGATTTTATCACAGGGGCAATTGGGTACGGTTGTGGCACGTTCCATAGCAAGCAGCCCAAAGGGTGGCATGGTTGAAGCGAATGCTGGCTGCTGTAGGGATGGGGCGGCTGGGGTCGGTGACAATCGTGACAGAGGGGTTGGAAGTTCTGCATTCTCAAGAAGGAATAAATACGTTGATAACTCGAGCTCAATGGGTGTTAAGCTGGAGCCTTGTGTTCATGCTTCGGCAGGAGTGGTGGGGACTGGGGTGCAGCTTGGGAAGGGGAGCAGACCGCCACCATCAGCAGCAACAGCAAGGGGTTCAGCAGCAACCACAGTGGCAGTAGAATTAGCACCGTTATCTCCACTACCACCACCAGCAGCAACGACAGCAGCAGCACCGCTATCCCCGCTACCACCACCAGCAGCAACAGCAACAGCAGCAGCAGCAGCGCTATCCCCACCACCACCACCAGCAGCAACAGCAGCAGCAGCAGCAGCAAGGCGTGCACCTGCAGCAGCAGCTGCTGCAACTCCATTTGCAGTGCCCCAAGCAGCAAATGCAGATGCAGCCCTACCAGTCACATCAGCAAGAGTAACTGTAGCACCAGCAGTTGCAACTGCAGACGTGATGCCATCAGCAGAGACAATACCAGCGACCAGAGCAATCGCACCAGCCGCAGCAGCAGCATTAAAACCAGCAACCAGAGCAGTTGCAGCAGCAGCAGTGGTATCCACAGCAGCAGAAGCAGAAGTGGAAGAAGGAGCAGCATGCAACGCTCCATGTGGCATTGTACCACCAGCCAACAGACCTGGTCCTCAAGGAGCAGGGTCCCAACTACAGTTGCAGCTGAACCATGCTCCACTAGCAAAGGGGGTAAAGGAGGAGTATCCCCTGCCAGAACGGCTGCAGGCAGTCCAATTGCCAGCAGCACCAGCAGGTGCAGCAGCAGGAGGTCGGTTTACAGCAGGAGCAGCGACAGCAGCTGAGCACATCACTAACGGACTTAAAGGTGGTCTTAGAAGGGAGCATGGCAACATTAGGCGACCCAGCCGAGAGGCCGAAAGGGTCGCGCCAAATGGCCCGGCAGTTCTGCGCGGCGGTGGTGCTGGTTCTCTGACTCTGGCCCCAACTGCAGGTGGAACTTACCCTCCAGGCGGTAAGAGGAAAAAGCGGAGTGCAGACAATGGTGTAGCTGGTGCTGGAAAGCAGCAGAGTGGTCGCGGCAAGTTTGACTGCACCATAAAGGAGGAGCCAGGAGCAACAGCAGCAGAACCAGCAGGCAAGTCTCCTACTGCTGCCAGTCATGGTCAGCCTACACACTGCATGATAGCAGCACCTGGGGCTCCAGTAGCGCTAGGGGCGGGTGAAGCAGTAGAAGGTGTAGTAGGGGAGGGCCCTGCCAGAAGCTTGGGGGTGGAAGATACAACTGCTCCTGCCCCTGCTGCTGCTGTTGCAAGCAATAGTGTAGGGGTTTTGGCACAGGTAAAGAGTGCAGCTGCTGGAGCTGCTGTCGGAATTCTTAGAAAGGGTGCAGACAGCAATGGGCAGGGGAGGGGTGCAGATGAGAGGGGGCGGGGCCAAGGGGATTGGGAACAAGATTCAAAAGCAATGGCTGGTGCTGCTGCACGCTGCAGTGATGTTATTGTAATCAGCAGTGATGATGAAGAGGAAGGAGAGGGTTCTAAACACCAGCAGTATCAGGGGCTGCATTGGAAAGAGGCAGGGATAGGAGGTGGTGGGAAGGCAGCAAGCAGTGGGATGGGAAGTGCAGGGATAAGGAGGGTGAGGCGGTTCAGATCAGCAGCTTCAGACCAAGTCCTTGCAGAGGTTGCAGTAGCTACACGTACAGCTGGGGTTGTAGCTAAGGGAGTGGGAGCCGCTGATGCCAAGGGCCCGCACACAGGAACAGTACCTGCAGTTGTAGCTGTAAGGTTGGACCATCATGGTGCTGCTGCTGCAGTGGGTAATGGTGTAACTGCACCTGCCACTATTGCTACTGCTGCTGCTTACGGTGGTGTGGAAACAGTGAATGTGGAAGCAGCAGTATCAGCACCAACAGGAGCAGGAGCAACAGTTGGAGCAGGGACCGGAGGCAGCCATAAAGCTCCCAATCAGTATATCCTGAAGGTCACAACTGATGTGGAGGAAGCAGCTGAACAGGTGCTGGAGCTGTGCCGTGAATTAAAGGTACAAGGGGTGTTGAGCGTGAAGCATATAGTGGGTTGCTATAATTGGTACTGCAGGTGTATCTCATGCATCTGCTTAAGTCTGACTGTCACAAGACGCACCTTGGCCAGTGCATTGCTTTCCCTTGCTTGCACCAGGCTTCCATATGGTGATCCCTCCTGTGCCTTTAGCATGGATGTTTGTGGTACATCCTTTTGCGTACCGGAAGTCCCGTATGGTAAGAAGTATGAGGTCGCAAGGCAACCTTGGAGTGCAGCAGATACTTAGACTTCCAAGCAGTAGTCAGGGACTACTATGAGTGGGTTCCTCTGTCCTCATTTCATGAGTGCAGGCTCTGTAAGATCCACTGAATCTGTTCATGCCTATTCCCCATACCTGTGCAGGTGGGCGCAGATGTTGAGTCTGGTGTGATGTCCTCCCTGGCTTTGGTGCTGGAGGAGCCTGAGGCAAGGGGGCCAAGGTTTTTGAACCTGTACTACAGCCTCCTGCAGAACAGTGCCAAGAATGGCCAGGTGGAGAACATGCTGAGGTGCCTGAGAATACTGGCAAAGTCAACAACAAAGCAGGGGGGTTGAAGTGCTCATATGCTCTTTGCCTGTGTACTCAGCCCCTTTTTGTGCTGCTGTAGAGCAGGGTCAGCAGGGTCACTGCGGGTTCTGGATCCAACCGTGTTTGGTGTTCGTGAGCCTGGACTACAGTCTGCTGAGGTTAGCTTGGGGACAGGCGTGATGCCATCATGGACAGTTGGAAATCCATTGCTGGCTCAGCAAGAGTAATTGGCTAAAGCAACAAAATGCTGCAATACAAGATACTAGCACACGTGGTACGATCCCTTCCTACCTTGTCCTGCTACTTGATCTAAAACATACAGATGTGGCATATGGATCTACCCAATGCCTGCTCTCATGGGTGCTTGTTGACGTTTTATCTTGCTGCTGTAGCTTCTGTCGGTGTTGCCAGGCCTTTTGCATGTGCTATCTGGTGCCAATGGCCAACTTCTGAGCTGGTGGTTTCAGATGTGTGCCGCTGATGCTTAGTCTGCGGGGCGGAGCATGATTGTTGTCTGCGTAAGCAGTGCTTGCGCAGAGCATGTGCATGTTTCAACTGCGCCTGCTAAGAAGGGGAGCCATGCAGAGCTTGCTCATAAGGCACCTCTCATTCTCGATTTGTTTGAGGCAATCTGAGTAATGGCTGTGTGCTTGGGTGTTGTAACATTGCCATCAGCATGAATTAAGCACATGAATGTACTTTGTAGTTTCCAATTGTACAATTGCATTCAAGTCAATGGCACCTAGCTTGCCTTGGGACTTTCTGGGTACCCGTTTGCGGTCTTGAGTGAAATGTGTAAGTTGTTTGGGATGCCTATGCAGGGCGGGGCTTCATTATTTCCCATGTTGTACCTTTCATGTTTTGGCCTCTATCTGTTAATCTTAGTCAATTATTTCCTCTAGTATGCCCAGGCTACAAGTAAGTCTCAATTAGTGCCAGTATTGCTACACGGCCTTACACGTTTCTTTGTTCGTAAAGGAAGAGTGTGTGTAAATGTTGCAATTACTTTCTGATTCGGCATTGGCAAGTGACAAACATCTGCTTCCGTTCGATAGTAAACAACACGTTTGGTATTAAGCTGCAGACTCTGTGTCTGGTTGGTACTGTCATGTGTAGTTCACAAATGGGCTCAAGGCAGGTGGTTTGCTGACCTCCAAATGGTGCCAGCACCCACTGTCGTCGTCATGTGTGGGTGTGATGGCAATTCAGCAGCGCTTCTTCCGTACGCTATGTGGATCTTGGCCAAGCATTCGTTCTGAGTATTGCACTCGGCAGTATGTTTATGCTTACTTGCGCCTTCAGGTTGCTACTCCATGTCTTTAGCAGTATCTTGTGGCTCAGGGAACTGCTTGGCAGATCCTGCGTTTTTGCCTGTACAACCTTCAAGATCCGGCATTTGGTACCGTAAGGTCTGTGAAAAATCAGAGCCCTGAAACAGCGCCGCAACAGGATGTTGGTAATCCGTGTGATCGTTCGCGTTAAGTATCCTCTGCAAGCCAGAGCATAAATGAACCGAGTACCACTGGATGACATGGCCGACTGCACAAAACATGCTCAGCAGATTACTACGCAAGGACCGGCGTGACATGTCACAGGCAATAATCGTCTGCGAGAGCTGCCAACCGACCATTCGCTTGGCTGCTTCCGGCAGCAAGGCAGCAGCACTCACTTCAACTGTACAGCTAACACCAACCGAAGCAAGCACTGCAGAATCAAATCAGAAGAGCCCTTAACAACTCATTCCAATACAAGACTCACGAGGTGACGAGCCTGCACTAGTATGCAATGCGATTTTGAATGGCATACAAAGGCTGTACCGATAAGCTGCTGAAGTGGCTACGTAGAGATGTGTACGCTCCAGTCTGATCTCTCCAATCACCTTAGAGCCTTTTTCCATTATTGTTAGATATCACGCATGAGGTGCAATTCTTCCCGTACATACCAAGAAAATCTCAACCATTCACTAACATCAAGGGGACCTTTGTCGCACGCACTCAACTGCCCCTCAGGCAAGCAATGGGAACTCACTCTCAATATGTGTCCTCAGTGCTTGCAAACCCCCAAGAACGAAACACCCACCAGTGCACCAGGCTACACACTGATATATTCAAGCAACCATGGTCTAGACCACCAAACGCCCAGGAGACAAGTCCAACCCTACCAATCCCCCGACACATTTACCCACCCTAGTGATCTGGAGCAATACAAGTCTCTCAAAGCTGCTGTAACCCGGACATGCAAAATGGGTCTAACTCATCGATTGGGGTAGGCCAGCACGCCCGCCCACAACCAGCTTACTCTACATACTCTGAAGAAATCGTGACCACTTAGGGACTGAACATGGCTGACACTACCGGTAGTTCACCTTGGGCAGCAGTGGGTGACGCAACAGCATCATACGGCAGCGCCCATAAAGCAAACAAACAAGCAATTAAGGTGTGCCAACCGCAAGAGGGCCGCCAGATCGGATCCACCGAACACACCATGGGATGGATCCAAAGGAAATGGACCATGATGGTCCCACATACCCGGCAACGCTGGTAAGTAACTTCCAGCCCGGACGGCCCATGATCAACATAAGATAGATCATAAACAAACCTGCCCTACTTCTCAAATGGACCAGGAGCACAGGGTATGGGGGAAGTAATGCCTCTTCCTAAAAACTTGTGCGGGGCTAACAACCCGGCGTCCACTCACTCTGACTCACTCACAGCTTGTACTTCTTATGACCCTGGAACCCAGCCGACCCCATCCGTTGGATCCTCCTGGCAGCTACAGCAGCAACAGCAGCAGCAGTTTCAATGTCTGCCCATGGCACGTGACCTCTACACTTCCGCCTCTTAGCCTGAAAACACTGCCTCGACTGCTCCTGACTTCTCAAAGCCTCAGTCCCACCCCCGGGAAGGCCACTGCCACCAGGGCAAGCCATATTGTTGGCGCCAACACTTATGGGACCAGCAGCAGGGGCACCATCATCAGCATCAGCAGTAGCAGCAGCATTACCACCACTGCCACCAGCACATATGGCACCACCATGCTCACAGTCAGGAGTTGCACCAGCACAATTACTGCCGGCAGCAGCTCCGGAAGCTGCACTGGAGCTAGACCCATTGCCACCAGCAGCACCCACATTTGGCAACGTACCCCCTCCCCTGAGCTTGCAGCCACTGCCAAACTCGTGACTGTGTCCTTGACCAGCTGCATCCTCCAGACCCCCAGACGCCCCCATACCACAGCCATCATTCAGCTGGACAGGACAGCGCCTCTTCCTTGACCTTGCCCGCCCTGATGCACTGGACAGCTTCGCCACTTGATCCTCATTCCTACAATCTGGCTGCAATGGTGTCAATGCCTCACTCTCACCGTTTGCAGCTGTTCCTGCTGCAACTGCTGCTGCTTTTGCCGTGGCTGCTGGTGTTGCTACCTGCTGCTGCTGCTCTTCAGCAGCTGCAGCACTTACCTCCCATCCACGCTTCAATCTCTGCTGCACAACCTCAGCTTGAAAATCCAGCTGCCCACAGCCCCCGCCTCCAACCCCCGGCAGCAAATGTAGTGCCCCCTCCCCAAATGCTTCATCGTTGTCCAGACAATCCATGCCCTCTGCTCCTAATACTTCCAGCCCCCCCTCTGTTTCAGCAGCCCCCAATACTCCCATGCTCCTAGTAGATTCGAACCCCTCAGCTGCGGACTCTCCTTTACCCCAGCAGGCTGCATCCATAAAGCAGACGTTTTGGGATGGTCCATTCCCTCCCTGCGGTGCTCCCAGTGACGCTGCAGCTGCCCCTGAGGCTGGTGCTCCTGCACCATCCACATGAGCTGCTGCTGCTCTTGCAGGATTGGCAGTCGTCGCTGCTGCTGCTGCCAAGACTGTTGGGCTGTTCAGTCGCTGTGCTGCTTTTGCCACTGCGCATGCCCATTCCTCTCTGGACTCCTCGGGCCTTTCCTTGGGTGCTCCATTTGTTACGCCTCCTCCTGCTGCTGCAACTGCTCTTGCTGCATCTGCTGCTCCTGCTCCTCCTGCCTGTGCTCTCAATCCGTCTGCTGCTGCCGATGCTGCATTTGCAACTTCAGCAGCAGCAGTGGCTGATCCTGCTTGTCCTTCTGCTATTGCGGCTGCTGCTGCTGTTAGTGGCATGGTGCTTTCTGCAATCCTTCGTATCTGGCACAAGGCCTCTTGTACTGCTGCTGTCTCTGACGCCTGCAAAGCCGCAGGCCTCCCCAAGTTCACTGCAGATGGAATTCCACCATATTCAGCAGGCCTGGCAAATGCTAGAAGCTGGCCCGCTGAGTCTGCTGCTTGCATTAGCATCATCTGGTTGGGAGCCGAGGGATGGCGCACTAGCACAGGCGTTGTAGCAGGGAGTAGGACATAAGGGGGTGCACCCATGCAGCTTAGCAGGGGGTTAAGCCGCCAGAACGAAGCAGCAGCTGCTCCCCTGGAAGCACCCTGACTGGCAGTTTGGAACTGTGCCAAGTTCTGAGTAGGTAGATACAGCACAGGCCCCAGCAAAGGCTTGAGCTGATGCTGGGGGTGCTGAGGCTTTGGAGCTGTCTGTTGAATGTGCTGGGTATGCAGCAGGGCAGGTGGAATGGGGGCCGCATGAGAGGGCAAGCTGCTGCCACCAACTGGACGCAAAGCAAGCACCTGAGATGCAGTTGCTGCAACTGCTAGTGATCCAGTACCACCTGCTAGCCACACTCCTGATGATAACACCGGACCCCCGCCACCGCTGCCCGTGGCTGTTTCCGCTTCATTGCCTCTTGCAGCTGGTGCTCTTGCTGCTGCTGCAATGGGTCCACCTGCTGCTGCCCCTGGTGCTGCCCCCACTCCTCCATAAGTGCCCACTGCTGCTGCTGTTGCCCCATTGGCCCTTGGACACAAAGCTTGTGGGCATGCTAGCTGCGCTGTTGCTGTGCGTGCTGCTGCTGTTGCCCCATAGGCCCTCGGAACTAAAGCTTGTGCGCATGCTAGCTGTGCTGGTGCTGTGCGTGCTGCTGCTGCTGCTCCTGCACTGCCAACAGCTGCTCCTGGCTGCGTAGGCGGGTACACCAACAACATAGTGACTGCTCCTGATAATATTTCGTCTTGACTCGGTGGCTCTGGTACTCCCGGCACATGTGAGGGGGGCCATATGCTGACCGCAAGCGTGCTGTTATCTACCTGTACATCATTTAGATACACAGCACTCTCAGTATCCAATACGTAGTCAAGCGCTACACTAACAATTTAGACAGTGTGCTGGGTGCAATGTGAAAACACTGAGAATGGAGGGACATGGGCAGGAGCTATGCAATACTTCTTCTTACCTTACTACTCTTACCATGGCAATAACAAAGACTCTTCTTTTGCGCTGTATACCATATGACAGGCTTGTGTTTCCCCCTAAGATACCACTACATGCCAGCTGTCAAGCGTACCGCCAGTTAATCATTAAATTCAATAGCAAACATGAAGTAGTAGTGCACAAATAAGTGAGCGACTCTCAGGGTTTAACAGTGCCAAATTATACATCCATCTTTCAAAGCAATGCATACACTACTTGGCTATTGGGGGCAGCTGTAGTGCCGTCATGGGCTACAGGAAAGGATGCTTCACGCTATACAGGAACTTTACAGCCAACACATGCAGCCTGTCCATCAATAATGAAGTCAGCAGGAAGAGGTACCGGTAGGCTAAGCAACAGAAGGGAGGAGACTGCCTCTGTCTGCCCTGTGATACTTATAGAGTCAGTGAGGAGACACTAGAGGGTGGTGCCAACATGTATCTGAGGCGTGGGTATGAGCTCAGTGAAGCTGAACACAATGCCGCAGCAGTCTCAGTGGCTAGTCAATGCTGACATCTCCGCAGGAATTAGCGGCTTTAAGGGTACACAAAACCCTACATACAGGATCTAAACAACACCTCTACAGCCCCGCATCCCTAACAAAATTGCAGGCAGCAGCACCACCCCAGCGCGTCCAAGCTAACAGGTGCCGTCATCTGCCAGTTATCCGTCCTTACATGGCTCTGTGACAATGGCTTCACTACGGCACAGAGCCATGCTAGTTAGGCTTGGATGGCAGACGTATCCCAATCCAACCCCACCGACCATTACATGCCAGCAGTGGACCAGCCGCCAGTCTACAAAAGGTAGCAGGCATGCCTGAAGATGGCGGAGGCTGAAACTCCCTTCCCTGCATTGCACCCTGCAGTCCTGTTGGTTCCAAATAGTCTGCAACCACAACGTTGTGCCGTGCCCCGGCTGCCGCTGCTGCTCCTGCCCCTGCTGCTGTAGTGCACCTCTGCTGCTGCTCATCATTCCTGATACTGCCATTGCTGCCTGTGTTGCTACCACAGCTGCTTTACAGCCGGGTGTCCTCAAAGAAGCAGCTCGCGCTTTGCTTGCTATCCATGCTGCTTCCCTGGGCACGGTGACTGCCACCGACACGTCCACCCCTGCTTCACCTGCAGCTGGGTAGCAATGCAACCCTAGCTGCTTGGGCCACCTCAGAGTGTACTGAAGGTCTGAGGCGCTTAGTGAACGTGGTGGGCAGTCCTGGTACAGCTTCAGCTGTGGAAGAAAGCAACCCCGTGAAGAACAGATCCCTGCCTGGCGGCCTGTGGCATGCCCCATGGCCGCAGCACTCTGATCTGCATAATCCGCTGCTGCTGGTGGCAGTGGAAGGGGCTGTGGTCCGCCAAAGCTGTCTGATCCTGGGGCAAATACCGCGTCACCTGCACCTGCTACTGCTGCCTCTGCTACTAGTGTAGTGCTTGCATTGTCACCTGTTGCTGCTGCGGGTGCTGCCGCTCCTGTCTCACTCTGAGTACCATTCGCTTGCTCTTTCTTACTACCATAGGCTGCTGCTGCTAATGCTGCTACTGCCGGGTCTGGTTCTGCATCTGCTGCTGCTGGTGCTGCTTGTGGTTGGCCACTTGCCAATGTTGTTGCTGTTCCTGCTTGTTGGCCTGGTGCATCATTCAGCAGAATGATAACTGAACCTGAGCATATTGCGTCCACAGAGGGAGGCTCAGGTACACCAGGGAGGGGGGAAGGTGGCCAGAGGCACACTGCAAGTGTACGGCTATCAACCTGCATGTTTGAAGACAGAGGGCACGGAGGGGACAGAGATAGATAGAAAAGCGTGTGCACAAGACAAGCTATTGTTTGGATCATGCAGTAATGTCCTGGCTGCTCCCAGTGTCCTAACTGACCCTTCAAACGGTGCCATCTGACCAACTCCAAACAGACTACGTCAATCATTTGCAGTAAAACCGTAAGCACCATGTCCATGCAACTTGCCCGCATCAGTGCACAGACATGCATGTTGGTTGCGTGTGCACAAACGTATGATGCCTATCCATGCTGTAGTGCACATGGTGCTAGCATCATAATTCTGTATGTCCCGTACAAGCTCAGTACATGTCAATTTGCTGCTACCACAGCTGGATACGGGACATGTCAGTAATGAGTTCACAGCAGATCGAATCTACAAATCTCCAATAAAGCACACACCATAGTTGGCTTTATGTAGGGAAACAGGTATGCCTTCCCAAAACAACACATCTAGCCTTTGAGCCACCATGCTTCAATGGTCGAGACTGCTTGCGCAGTGTTCAGACACAATCACTAAAGCATATGCGTTATGTCCTGCAGGTGGTGGCCTTGCATTGCTAGGGGCGACCATGGTACGTGCTGCCAACTGCGAGCAAAATGCTGGTTGGTTACACAGTGCAGCTTGCTGAAGCGCATGAAGTTATTACCCATGGTGCTTCACCCGTGATCTAAATCTGGGTGCTTCCACAGCAGTTTCATCCCATGCAAGAGACACCCGTTGAATGTGCACTATCTCAGTAAACCTCAATATCTCTGGCCTTTGTCGAATGCAGTTACCTACTTGCCAGACGAAGACCAGGTGCCAGCCATGGTAAGGCTTTAAGGACCTCTTCAGGCCCCCAAGGCTGGTAGACCCGGGTGACTTCTCCACAAACCTGCAGCCCGCTTGCCTGTGAACCCTACAGAGTACGGCAACTCCCTCTTGCTGCTCCTGCACTGCTGTAGTGGTCATCTCTAGGGACCACTGCGCTCCTCCTGCTGCTTCTGCTATGGCTCTCTGTGTCGCCGCTGACGTAAGAGCAGCGGCAGCAGCAGCCCCCACATCTTGCCTGCTCGCCTGGTCAACGACAGCTCGTGCTTCTCTTGCTAACCACGCGACTTCCCTAGGCACAGCCACAACTAACGACACCTCCTGCCCCAGTGCATATGCATCGGGATAGCAGTGCAACATCAGCTGCTTTGGGAGCAGCAGATGATCTTGACATGAGGAGGAAAGGAACCGTGGCGGGCTATGCTGGTACAGCTTCAGCTGTGGGAAGAAGCTTCCTTGCTGATTCTTCTTTGCAGCTGTCACTTCCCTCTTTGTTGCTGATGCTGCTGTGCCTCGGGGTGCTGCTGCTGCTGCTGCTTGTGGTGGCCTTGTCCAAGCAGCAGGAGACGTTGATGTTGCTTGCAACTGCTGTGCTTCCCCGCTTACTGTCGCTGGCAGTGAGCCTGGTAGGCGCCCCGCCATGTGACTCGTTGAAGCTGTTTGCTGCAGGAAAGGGACGGCTACTGCCTCGGGGCGGCCTTCTTGCTCCGCTGCTGTTGCCATTGTCGCTCTTACAGCTGCCTCCCCTGTTACAGCTGCTTGCCTTCTGCGCTGCACTGCGGGCAGCTGTACACTTAAAGTTGCCAGGCTTCTCGTCCGGCTGCCCGTTCTCCCCTCCCTGACACCACCAACACCAGCAGCACTCAGGAGAGCTGTCGGTGGAGGTTGTACACGCTCCCCAAATTCAAGACGACCACTAGACATGTTCACCCTTCCACTACCACCAGCAGCACTACGACCCTCTGCTTGCACGGCTGCTGCTACTGCCTCTACACAGGCTGCTGGGCCTCCAGCACTCTTGCCTGCTACTGCTGCTACTACATCTTCACGTATGCAAGCCCCCGCTGCTCCAACTGCTTGCTGTGCGCAGGGGGTCCCCACCCCTGCGCCTCCAGCTCCTTCCATGACGGGATTTGCTGCTATTGCTGCGCTGGCAAGCTGCTGTTGGATTGATGTAAAGCGTGCTGATGCTGTCATTTGGGAAGCTGGCCCATCCCTGCTGCGCTGCTGTATAGAAGGGTCTGCACCTGTGGCTGCACTGCTGGCATTGCCTTCAGCGCACCTAGACACTGCAGGGGACTTTGATCCCTTGTGAGCCTTCCCTGGAGCTGCTGGTTGCTTCAGAGGGTGGGAGGGAGCATTGAGCGCTGCTTGCACCAGTGCAAGCATCTTCAGTTGGGGTTGTTTGAGGGGACGGGGATGGAGGGGCTTATGTCGTTGCGTCGCTGCCTGCTGGAGAGCTGCTGCTGCTGGAGCTTGCACACAAGCTGCTGCTGTTGGCAATGCTGCCGTGCAGGTTGCTGTTGCTGGTGGTGGTTTACACACTTTGACCGCCTCTGCTGGAGTGTGCACCTGCTCCAGAAGACTCGTGTCTGCAGGCCCTGCTGCACCCAGCATTGCAGTTGCTGCTGATTGTTGAAACACATTAACACCAGTGCAGCAGTTAGCTGCGGAAGCATGGGCTTCTGTAAGCAAAGGATAAATGGGTGTTTCCTGCAACAAAAATGATGAATGGGGTAAATGCCAGGCATACAGAAGATGCAGCAGGCGCCAATGTCTTAGTTTGACATAGAGACAGATGCTGATTACTCAACGTTTTGGTCAAACCCTCTCTCTCCAACCTGCTAAGCACCTTGCTTACAGTTTTGATTGGAGGTACACAGCAGAAATTGCATTCTGGGTTGCCTGAAATGTCCTTTAACTGTTTTGGCTTCACATGTGATGCACAGGACCGCACCTCTGTGCCTTTCAAGCGCTTAATGCCATTGTACTGGAAAAGCTCATCATCTGCGGACCCCCTGCATGGCCTTGCCCTTTTGGCTGGTGTAGTTGGCAATGATCTTGTCTTGCAGGCATAAGCCAATTGATGCCGTGGTGGTGGATTCTGTGGTGATACTTCTCCATGACGTGTGCAAGACACTTCTGCATGGAGGGCACTGCTGGCCTGCAAGGTGAAAAGGCATAGAGATCAATGTAGCAGGGTACGGCAACTACCTCGTTGGACTCTAGAAACGTGCGAGGGCTCATGCAGACGCCTACATGTGGTATGCTCGCACATGAGCTGGAGATTATTAGTTCCGTAGCTGGAAACGGTTCCAGGGAAGAGTCCACTAAAATCGAGGTCTGAGGCAGTGTTCCCATTGAGATAGCTCTAGCATAGATGCTTCTATACGTTTTTGGCGCAAGGACACGTCCATAGGTTCACATCATGGCCCAGGTAATCGTTATAGAGCTCGCTGCAGGTTGAACTAGATCATGTGTGCGAACCCCCCTTCATTTTGAAATAACCCAGCAAGGTTGAAAGCACTGACATGGTTAAAAGGCCAGTGATGAGAAGATAGACTGCACAACCTGGCACAAGGAAGCTCGGGGAGTGGGTCCGTATGATGAGTCAGTTGAGTGCCCCGTTCGGGGCGGTACAATACTTTACAAGATATATTAATGGAAGTAGACATCCCTCATGGCACTAGGGACTTCCGGGACCTTCCGCCAGTTGGTAAGAGTGCGCTGTGTCAGACACAGCGCACTCCGTGATACTTTCCATACTTTGCTGCACGCACTCGTGCAGACATGTCACGGATTGAAACAGGCTTTGACAGGTTACGGATTGCTTCATAGTGCTTCAAAGCTTTATGTCTGAATCGAGCAGTGCACTGCCGTACATGGACTTCGTGGCGGGTCTCAGAGTGAAGAGCAGTATCATCTGCATGTGAATGTCTGGATCGGGCCTTTCAGTGTCCCTCCGCTGACGGAAACTGAGGATGGAATCCCAGAGGTGCCAGCCGGTCACTGACCGCTGGAATGCAAGTGCCCTAGCCCTTCTCGGATACACTGCCCACAACTGCCTCGGACTGTCTGAGGCTCGACAACATCTGGCAGAACTCGCCTGGCGGGTGCCTCCTTGCACTTAGCATCACATGAACCGGTGCATGGTCCGAGGGCTGTGCAGTGATCTATCTAATGTATAAACCGGTGCTTGAGATCGGCGGCCTTTGGTGACAGACCTTTGACAAATACGCATACCAGCAACTTGAGCTCTCTGAAGCACCCGAAAACCAAGCACCAATCATCTAGCCTGGCTTCACAGATTCCAAAGCCAGGCATACTCAAGTACCCAGCCCTCAGTCTGGTACTCAGCTCCCGACGGTGTCTATAGTGCTACTGTTCACATGTGAAAAGTGTACCGCCCAGCATCATTCTTGCCATTTCAAGAGCGAGCATCCTAAAGACCAGATTAAAAAAAACCTAACTAGCCCAGAAGGCAGGGGCATCCCTTGGGAGCCAATGAAGGCTCTTAGGGCCAAAAACACGAAGACATGACCACAGATCCCGCAGACACAACTCCTGCCGTATAATATGATCTTCCACTAACGGGTGGTATGGGTATACCGTCAGCCTTTGTATACCGTATACTCCCTCACAAGCTCTTGCCGTATACGTATACCCCCTCGCAAGCTCTTCCGTATACGTCATCGCAAACCCAATCGTA
The DNA here is from genome assembly GCA_963556185.1 of Pseudopediastrum boryanum. Classification (NCBI taxonomy): domain Eukaryota; kingdom Viridiplantae; phylum Chlorophyta; class Chlorophyceae; order Sphaeropleales; family Hydrodictyaceae; genus Pseudopediastrum; species Pseudopediastrum boryanum. The sequence continues at coordinate 4,648,990 of OY744496.1, forward strand.
TACCGTATACCTCTCGCAAAAAGCTCAACCCCAATTTTGGTATACATCTTCTAAAACACCCCATATGGCAACAAAAACACCCACACGTATCCAGGACATGGTATACACATTTTCTACACCAAAGAACATGCCAATAGACATGGTTACGTCCATTGGCATCCAACACCCAACATACCTGCATAGGCAACTCTCCAAAAGTTGTGTTTCCGCTTCTCAGATGGGGACATTGTCACCACAGCAGCAATATACTTTGGACCACTCCTCACCCTGCAGCCACTCAGGCCATGACAACCAAATGTGCATCCAGGAGCCTATGGAATATGCTTGACATTTCTGAAATGGTGCACAAATCTCCGCCCAGACCAGCTGCCAGAAAGCACGCATTTGCATCATATTGGCATTTCATAGCTCACACAACAGCATCTCCGGTGGAATGTGCAATGATCCCTGTTAACATAATAGCATCTGCTTCTCTCAGAATTTAGGTTCATGTCATACTGTGCTACGCTTTTCCGACCAGAAACTGCAGATGATGGGCACATATTACATTATGTACTCATCATCCTTGACCCAGAGGCTTAAAGACATGCATGCAGCAAAACCAATCAATCATCTAGCTTTGTTAGCGTGGTGTGAAGGGTCTGGGGGCGTAGCTCCCAGAAGCCAAGCTGGGAGCAGCACTGTTATTCTGCTTCTAGCTCTATTAGATGTGTAACCAGCTCGCAGCAAGATCAATTGGGAAGGAAAAGGGAACAAGTTGAGGGGTTCTGGGGGCGTAGCCCCCAGAAGCCAGGAATATTTGCGGGCACGAGGTGCCGCAGCCCCATTAACAAAAGCATTGCTGAGATGAAGCAGCATGACTTAGTTGCAGCTTAAACACAACAGCACTTATACAGCACCTCAGTTGGGAGTGATTCTCCTCTTGGATATGTCCTCCTGCCTTCAGTATGAAACCTACTGTGGTCAGCAGCATCCCCGGACCGTTCTCAGTGTTGCATTCGCCCCGCTGCTTCTTAGAGTTTTTCCTGTTGCTCAATACAGTGTCCAGATACCAAGCTCGCTCCCTCACAAGCTTGCTCCCTCACAGAACAGCAACCCTACAGAACATGTTGCCAAAAACGCTCCAGCTTTGCTATCCTTCGATCAGATTATCAACATCTGATTTAATTCTAGTAAGCCTCCCACTACTTAAGGGGTTGCTGTCAGCGGAGAAGAGGAGCATGCACGGTGGCTGGCCCTGCACTGCAGACGTGAAGAAGATGTAGAGCAGGAGGTTGGCGCGAAGAAACACTGCTTGCATTAATGCCACATGCATGCATCTCTTGGGAACGCTGCCTAGCAAGGGGCGCAGACAATGAGTAGTGCTGAAGAGTGACAACTGTATTGCCGGTCCACCAAGGGGGTCTGGGGGCGAAGCCCCCAGAAGCTAGAAAATCACTGCGGTTCAGAGCACCCAGGAGTGATATCCTACAGCTCCGTATACGTTATTAGCAGCCACACAGCCATCGTGCTGTATACTCGTATACCTCCACGCAGATCGTTTCCCATCCGTATACATCCTCGCAAGCAGCTTGGTATACCTTCACGCAAACGCAGCCGTATACCGTATACGTCTCGCAATTTGGCCGTATACCGTATACGTATACCCATAAACACCCGTATTCTTATCTTTTTCTGCGTGGGGAGGTTTATGTATTCGGATTGTGTATAGTTTACGGGGGGCCGTGTTTATGTTTGCGGGAGCTGTGATTATCTGAATGCTGTTTCCGGTATAATTTTTGTGTGTACGTGGCATGGGATCAGTCAGGGGCTGCGTCCGATCATCTGGATTGAGTTGAGTCAATCCTGATGCGACCATGACGCTAGCTCCTGGCCGGCTATCGTGTTGTCTCTGCGGCTGCGTTGCTCATCGCTCTTCCTAAACGTAGTATTGGGGCCGTGTAATCCTCTGTGTGGTACCAGTGGTCTTGTGCTGTGCTGTTTGCGTTCACCGGCATCTTTGCCCGACGTGCTACTAACTGTTCGCGTGCCGCTCTGTGAAAATGGGTCCTGTTACTGGTGCGATGAGGTGGTGTAAGCTGTTCAGCAGGAAGCCGGCTGTAGAGCAGCGGCTTCGTAAGGGGGGCGTGCCCCTGCAGGCATTGCCGTGCGTAGACGCTCTCGTGCATGCCGACACCCCTCTTGCGCACGTGAATGACAGACCAGCGGTTGTGCCTGTAAAAGGAAGTTCTACGGTATTGAGATGTGGCTCGCTGCTGATAAGCATGGCGCCTCGATGGCGCCTGTTTTATATATGTTGAAAGAGACGACCACTGCACACTACAGCCCTCCTGGCCACGGTGCAGCACCCGCCCCATGACTCCAACCAGTTTGCTAAAAAAGCAAACAACCAGAATTTTAGGTTGTTTTCAGAGTGAAGCGAACGGGAGAAAATGGTGTTCGCGAAGATATAAGCATGTATATGAGATAGATCACTGCACAGCTTTCAGGCCGTGCAGCACCGGCCACATGACTCCAACCAGTTTGTTAGTGTTATCAAGCATGTATGTATGCTCTCAAATACTTTACTCCTCAACTGGGGGATCTAGCCAGGGGCATCTCAATCATCAGTGGGTTGAATGCACACCACAGATAGTATAAACACTTTAACAGGTTTAATCAATCACACCCACTTAAGCAGCATAAATCCAAAGCTGCTGCTGCACTAAAAGTTTTCCTGTCAAAATCGGACCAATTGGATACTAATCAATGACAATGGCTTTCATACAACGGACACCAGGATCCAATCCCATATCAATTCAAGCAACAATAATCCGGACATTTCTGGCACTACTGAACACTGCCTGCCACCCTCATGTAGTTGCTCCTATGCCCAACTACCGACAATATCACATGCAAGGGATGGCCGACATAGTCTGGAAGACATTTCATGGGGGACGTGCTCCACATCAGAAGCAGCCTTGGCAAAACATATTGAAAAGATGCTGCTGCAACACCTTATTATACCAAACATAGCTGCAACATGCAGAGTGGCTGATGTAGCCTCTTTGGCCTGAAAACACTTTAATCAGCTGCAGCCAACATATAATACTACAGCAGCAGCTGCAGCTGCAGCCAGACACATACTGTACCACAGCACGACTATGACCTAGCCACTCAAAAGCATTGACGCTAGCCAGTCAGCACAGCATCCATCAATTAGGGTTGCCATATCACCATTCGCCTAGCATTTGCCATGAACATATTCATCTTCCCCACCACAGCTCCTTTCACTGCCGCCAGACCATGTACACAGTAAGGCATTGGGATGCAATAATCTCCGCCCCACAATCTTTGCTCAGGCCCCATTAGCACGCCTTGACCACACACCGTATCATGCAGAGGAAGGCATCCCTAACATATCCGCACCCTTCTGCCTGTAAGGCAGCAAACTGTGAGACTAAACTGCTCAGCACATCATGTTGATGGCAACGTACCAAAGGAACAGTCAGTACACTCAAGCAAGTTCATGGTAATTGGCAGAGACAAAAATGATCCAGGAGCATGCAAGCAGGGGTATTGTCACAACCCTCAGCTCCTCCATTCATCCTTCATTGTAGATCTAGCTATTAATCATCACAAAGACTCACTTCCGTTCAAATGACAGCCGCTGCAGGTTACGTGGATGACATGCAACAAACGTAGCATTAAGCAGCAGGCAAGTACCACAGTACCAGAAACAACATTGAAAAGGCCATGCTGCTGCTGCTAGCAACCATCACAATACCCATCCTCCCGATCCCTATGTTGCTCCTGTTTTTGTATCACTCCGCTTTGAAAAAGGTGGGCAATTCAGGTAAACCCAGGCTTACACACATCATTCTGCATAACACTAAAACAAAGCCCATGCAGGCATGTCTGGGATGCAGTTCAAGCATGTCTCACTTTGGCATTCAGACCGCCCGCACCAGCTGTAGGCTTGCAGTAGGACATACATACAGAACAGAACACTACCCCCCGCCAGCATGGCAGCTAGGTAAAAACCTAGAGTTGTCCCCTCATACTGCGAGGGGACAACTTGTCCCCTTGTCCATTTCAGCCATCAATTACTCAGCTGCCCAACAGCAGCAGCAGCAACAGCCTGAGCTCGCACTGCAGACAGCCTACCCGCTGATATGTGCCACTGATTTGCTCCAGCAACCATTTACAACACTTGGCCAGTAACCCCCCAATCTCAGCGTCAGAGATCATCAACCAAATGCTCTGGGCTAATGCAGCGTTCATGACCAACATACTGCACACGTGGTAAACTACATTCAGACGTCCATGCATTATGGGTTGGGGCATAATCGACTTGTTTGACAATGCCTCACATATATCCCGGCAAGACTCTATCCACCTACTAGCCCAGGTCCCCAGACAGGCTCTATCTCGAACACTCTCAATCCAAACATTGACTTGCTTACTACTAGCGATCTCATCCTCCACCGGTAGTCCACACAGCATCACTGAGGCACTTCATCATCTCAGCACACCATGGCCGGTTTCATCCACCAGTAGCTGACAGCTCCAGCTTCTCTTAAAACGGGTAAGTGACATAGGCGCATATGGCTGAGCATTCAACCTATTCCAAAAGCCATAAACCACTTTTCCACAAAAAAACTCAGGCATGCAGCCAAGCTCAACGTACACCATTTTCTCTTACATCAACTTCAGATGCCAGCTACCAGCTACTTGCCTCAAAAACATGCAGCAAGGCAATCATACAGCAATCAGTCATTTACTGCAAAGCAATAAACAGTTCCTCACACAGATACAGAAGCATGGTGCGCCACGCACTACCCGTACTGCTGCAGTAGCCGGCGTGATAAACCAAGATGAAGAGTTCGGACAACCACGTAAGCTGCTGTTCTTCCCCGCGGACCGCTTACAATGTACTTTTCCCATGGGCCTTCAGTCATACGATAAGGAATGCCCCTCATGTTCTTTGCCAGCCCAACGACATTGTTTCACCTCTCTCTAGCACATAGGGGTGCCGCAGTGCCCTTCTCACAAAAAGACCAGAGCCACTGCCCCCCCCCCTCCCCTCGCCCCCAACAGCTTGTGGTGCATACCATCCCAGTAACTGCGATAACATGGTGCCATAACTGACAAGCAGACGTGGCACAAATGGGAAAGCATTTCATACAAGCCACCTCCGACTACACTGCAAAGGATGAACTATTCCTGTGGGAACCCTTGCTCTTCCAACCACTGCACCACATCAAAGAAGCCAATATCACTGTACTCCTTGAGACTATTAGTCTTCTCTGCCCAGCTGCCCTGCGCAGCTCTATACACCTCAGGACCCCACGGACACCCCTCCTGCCTAGCCCACTTCAACACCTCTAAATGGCCATGCCTAGCTGCTGCTGCACAAGTCCCCTGGTCCCAGGGGCAGCCCTGCTCCCGAGCCCACTGAAGCATCTTCAGGTCCCCTACCGCAGCTGCACCTGTGCATGTGTTCTCATCCCAAGAGCAGCCTGCTCCCTTGGCCCACTGCAGAATCTCCAGATGCCCAGCCCTCGCTGCAAAGCTGCACACTCGCATCTCCCGAGGTACGTCAGGCTTAACCCCATAAGCCTGGCTGCGCCGGCCATGGTGTAATCTCCTTATCTGGTATGGCTGCAAGAGCCGGATGGGTGCAGTTGTGCACTGCTTCTCCCTAAGCCACTGCACTATCTCCAGCTCCCCAGATGCAGCTGCCTCCTCAGCAGCAAAGGAAACATCATCGCAGTCCCGGCAACCCTCCTCCCAAGCCCATTTCAGCAGAGCAAAGTGGCCACCCCGAGCTGCAAGCGGCAAGGTCAAACCCCAGTATCGACACCGCTGGCGCATCCACTCTAGAACAGCTAGGTGGCCGTTAGCAGCTGCAAGACAGCAGGTCTCATGCCCCCATGGGGCACCCTGCTCCCTAGCCCATTCAAGGATCTGCAAGTGACCCTCCTGAGCTGCCTCAATGTACAGATAGAGACCCCAAGGACAATCATTAGCACGCAGCCACTGCAGCATCTCTAGATGACCTCCCCTTGCTGCTTCAGTACATGGGGTGTGCATATTCCCAAATCCCCAGCGTGGGCACCCCTGCTCCATTACCCACTGCAGCAGCTCTATATTCTCTGAGCACGCTGCAGCAATAGTTATATTCTCATCCCAGGGACAGCCCTGCCCCCTGACCCACTTCAGCAACTCTAAGCGGCCGCCGTTAGCAGCTGCAAAGGTAGTCTGTTCATCCCAAGGGCAGCCATTGGCCCTGGCCCACTGCAGCAGCTCCATATGGCCCCCTTCAGCTGCACTGCTGCATGCCTTCGCATCCCATTCACACCCCTCTGCCCTGGCCCAGATGAGGAGCTCTAAATGCCCCCCTGCAGCAGCTAGAGTGCAGACCTCGCTGCTCCAGCTGCTCCCCTCCTCGCCGCTCGCGCCGCTCCCCTCCTCGCCGCTCCTGCTGCTTCCCTCCTCGCCGCTCCCGCTGCTTCCCTCCTCGCCGCTCCCGCTGCTTCCCTCCTCGCCGCTCCCGCTGCTTCCCTCCTCGTCGCTCCCGCTGCTTCCCTCCTCGCCGCTCCCGCTGCTTCCCTCCTCGCCGCTCCCGCTGCTTCCCTCCTCGCCGCTCCCGCTGCTTCCCTCCTCGCCGCTCCCGCTGCTTCCCTCCTCGCCGCTCCCGCTGCTCCCTGCCTCGCTGCTCCCGCTGCCCCCTTCCTCTCTAGCCCACTGCAGTACCTCCAACTGCCCACCGCTTGCTGCAGCCTCACAGATACCTCCACGCTGGAAGATGCGTGAGTAAGGAGGTTGCCCCAACTCCTGCTTATACGTACTAGGGCACCCATTCCCCATAGCCCACTGAAGTAACTTCAGATGACCGTTCTTGGCTGCAACCCAGCACACGCGTCCACTCCAGCAGCAGTCATTGTCCCGCAGCCACTGCAAAACCTCCAGATGGCCACCCTCAGCTGCTGCTGCACAAGTGCTAGGACCCCATGGGCAGCCCTCCAGCCTTAGCCACTGAAGCACTGCTAGGTGGCCCCCTGCTGCTGCTGCATCGCTAACGCGGCAATCCCATGGACACCCTTGCTCTCTGAACCAACGCAGAGTAGATATCTGACCACCGCTCGTTGCTAAGACAATCAGCTGTTTCTTCTGCTTGTACCCCAGTTGCTGGACGCCTAAGGCTGGTAGGGACCATTAAGGAACTTCTGAGGAAGGGGCGACCTGGTTGCTACGCTTGCCAAGACGCTCATCAGCCCACTTCTTAAAGTGCTTGCTGAGCGGCCTGATTGAGAGCACGATGTGGTTGACAGGGAGGTTTGAAAAGGTGGACTCGAGGGCCCGCACGTCCTGCTCACTAAGTAGGGCATCACACATTGAAATTGAAGATGGCATCAAAGTACACAGCATCTCTGCGACCTTTCAGCGCTGAAAGCGGTCTTGGCTTTCAAAGCTTGTCCAGCACAGCAGTTGAACAGTTTAGGCTGATCGGATCAACAGACAATCCGAGCAGCCAACTATTTATGACAACGAGGGCAGTTGAATCCCGTTGTACTCGTGCTGTCGGCCTTATGCAATCTTGACCCCGCCATACCCGTACAAGCTCTGAGGGAACCTCAATCTCACCTCACTCAGTGAGCTCCGGCGGGTCCGAGAAAAGAAATACATTTTCGGAGCAAACGCCACGCCAAACGCCCAGATGCTAGTTATAAGCCGCAGGCACGTCCATGAGGTGAACTTTTGAGGTGACCAGCATATGTGTCTTGGCCAATCGACGGCTGCAGCGGGCCGATGCAGAAGCTCGGGTGGGATGCAAACTTCTTGGAAACACCACTCGGAGGACTGGCCAATAGAGAATACGAGAAGCTGCACCTTGACAGTGGGCTATATGATAGCACAATCCATTGTTGTGCAGAATCTGGTGTTTATGGATTGTTAAGAGAGTACTCTACTTCCCACCGGCAGTTCATTTGAATGAATTGAAGTGAATTTGGACCCACTCTTGCCTGGAGCTCACATAAGGCATCAAAATGAACATCAGGGAACCATTACTTCAAAAGAGAGATGATCACACTGCCAGGCAAGCACTTTGTGTAGGAATGAAGGTACAAGATTTAGAGAAACGGGAAGCAGCATGTCCCCAGCAGATATGGCCATGTACATTCACAAGTAGCAGAGAAGCTGCATGCACTGGAGGATTACACAGCTACGGTTGCGACAGAGGCACGTTCGACTCATCCATACCACGCCACCACCAATGCAATCACCCATCACCCTGTTGCTCTGATGTGCCTCAGCTGAGATGCAGGTGTAATAGGCTGAAATCCTGTACCCTCCTTAATTTTTGCCTGCTCCACCCCCAAGCCCTCTAAGACCTGCTCCAACAAATGTGCCCGCCGCCAATGCAACTCATATACCCTTCTGATCACCTCACAGAAGTTAAAGAAGCACCTCATCGAAAAATACCACACAAGAACTGAGCTTTGTAGCATACATGTGGCTGGGTGCAATGCAAACCAATGCGAACGTTCGCCCTGGCTCTGACGAGGTCTCACCCAGGTCAACTGTGCCCCTTGGCTCAATCAACAATTTGGCTGTGCTCATGTGCAGCTGTGCACATCATGGGAATGTTTTCGATAGCAGTTTTCAGTTTGTAACCACCAATTTGACCAAGCATGCACGGCACTAACCAACCGTCTAGTCTGGCTTGAAATATCACTTAGCCAGGCATCCAACTCTCAGTCTGGTATTCAGCTCCTGACGTTGTCTAGGTATTGTCACATGTCAGATGTGGAACACCCAGCATCCTGCAAGTGGTCACCCTAGCAGCTCGACGCGCAACCGTGCAGGAACCGGGTCTGCCTACTCGCTGGTCATTTGGCTGGCCATATGGAGGACAGCAGAACGCCTGCATAAGTACCTCCTATCTTACTACAAGGTAGCACACAGCAGCACTAGATCCCCTTGCAGCAGGGAGCGAGAAGACAGGACAATCCCTGACTTCGCCAGACTGTGAGTAATTGTTTACATCCACAACTACTCTGCAGCACCATCCAAGCTTACTCGTCACCATAAGAGCAGCACCTACTGGCCAGTATATGTTCAGAGAGACCACTGCACAGCCTTCTGGGCCGTGCAGGACCCCAGCATGACGCCAACCAGTTTCTTAGTGGGGGTGGGTGAGTAAGTGTGAGAGATAGAGAGCCATAGGGCCAGTATGTGTAAGAGTCCCTGGTTGTGGGCCTGTCACATGTAATAAATGATGCCAAAGCTCTGAACTGCAGCTTTACTATGCAACTCCTCGGTTCACAGCCCTCTGAGATGGTCATGGAACAAAATCACCAGAAGAGCACTCAGGGCAGTAATCAATGCATGTGCACTCAAGGTCATTACGACCAAATCCCGCCATCGGATATAAACAAAAGACAATGGTGTTCATACAACTAACAGACACCAGCATCCGAACCCCACCAGCAGTAGAGGGGGTTCAGATCAGTCCAAGCGACAATGTACCAGAAAGCAGACAACTGTGCATGCGCAGCCATCTGAACTAGAACCAAAGAAAAGAGCTCAACAAAGCACACTTATCTTTCACACAGCATCAACATATACAGTACAGTACATGGAATTGTTTCCACTGAAGCCCTGGAG